>CM031235.1:660412439-661612439 GCA_018340775.1 Taxus wallichiana var. yunnanensis
TGAACTGGATATCAATCGTGGTTTGATGCACATCTTGTGCCCCATGAAATATAAATGATCTTCATAAATGCATGACATCAACCACTTTGGTAAAGGCGCTCGGGTTTCTGCAGTATGGAAACTCATACAATTGTAATAACTTGCCTTTTCTAGTTTTACCTTCACCTCATCATTGTAAATGGGCATTTCGTCTAGCATCCTATAGTTAGTTGGGCGAACTAACTCCAAGGCCATTTCTTTATCTATTTTTTCGTTCAATGATTGTAATATTTTATAGCCATCTTCCAAAGGTATGAATCCCATTATTTTCCTAGCAATACCCCATCTGGGTACTACATTTCCACATACCATTCTTTGTTGGTGCTTTTGACAACAGCGATATGCTTTCCCTTGCCCTTGCCCTTTGTTTTCTTTGGTGAAATGGTTGGTTTCCTTGGTGTCATTCTTATTTTCGGTGCTCACACTTAAATCCTTTTCCCCTTGTTCTACTCTATCACTCTGTCCAATCCCAAAACTCGACCTTGCAAAGAAACCCTTCTAAATTCCTGCCCTAGCTGCCAAACCCTAACTGGAAAAATCCTTCCATAAGATGACACTTCGTTAACAAATTTTTCTTGAGCCCGTGTACTCCCTCCACACTAGTTTACAGATCTAACCTAGTCACGAGACTTTATATTTCTTTTGTTCTCCTTTCTTCCCACAAATATCTAGATGCCCTAGTTCGTAAGAGCTTATTCTACTTCATATTTGCAAGGTAATAAATGAATTTTCTAACCTTGTATTTATAGTTTTTCCTTCCTTCCAGCATTAAATTATATACCACCTACCAACGTAATTTAACATTAAATACAAATTTTTCCACTAAGTCGTCTTTAAGTGCCTTTACCCACACACCATATCCTATGTGAAAAACCCTTTACAACCTTAACATGCAAAAATTCAGCCCGTCAGAAGACTCTTACGTGTGTATCTACGGTGTTGAAGGAACTTCTTCTGTCCTTTACCATATTTTTCCCTCACCTACCAAATGTTGTTCATGCATTCTTCATCCTTTACTGTACATGGTTTCCGTAAAGCATTTTTGACACCAACCATTCTCGTCCACCTTCTCTTCTACACACTTCTTTTCCTTACGTTCTTTTTATCCTTCAACTGGGCTATTCACCACAATTTCCACTTTGCCAACTAAAACTTGTATTACGGGCTATACTTTGCATCACTCCACCCCACACTAAAACATATGTGTGGTCCTCTACGCATACCCTACTTTAGAAAACTAATGTGGTTACCCGATGCACAAATCACAAAACAAAAGGAAACAAAATGAACAAGCAATGAAAAGGGAAACAAAAGAAAATAAAAAGCATAAAGGGAAATTCTAGACTAACTAGAAATACTTTCTTATTACAAACACCAAGAAGAATTATTTATAGTAGGGCTTCAACCTACTCCCATTGAAGTGACCTAGTAACCCCATCCAATCCAATGCTTGTAACTAGAAAGTTCCTGGATCAAGAATGTACGAGATGATGTAAGGTCCCAAAAAATGGAATTTCAACTTTCCAAGATGGCACAGATACTTGGAATCATACAACAACACCAACTTGCCCAACCTCAAACTTCTTATTCTTGATATGATAATCATGTCATGCCTTTTGTCTTGTTTTTTCTATCTTCTGACTCCATCTAGCAAGTGATCACCTTTCGTCTAACTACATCAACTTATCAATTCTTTCTTCCAACACTTGTTCATCAGCTAATCCTCCTATGCATGTGCTATACGCAACGATGGTAACATGAATTCCACTGGTAAAATAGCCTCTGTGCCAAACACCAATTGAAATAGTGTGGCCTTGTTTAACCTTTTATAGGTTGTCCTATATGCCCATAGAATGGCTGATACTTTGTCATCCCAATCTTGTCTTCTAATGTCATAGATCTTAGTTAACGTGTGACTTAGTATTTTGTTAAATGCCTCAGCAGTTCCATTTTCTTGAGGGTGATATGGGGTATTCTTATGATGGGCCACCATAAATTTTGCTAACAGAATCCTGACTGTTTCATTGAGAAAGTGTGTACCCCTATCACTTGTTAAACTTAAAGGAAACAATACATGTTAATTATGTTTTCCCATAAAAATATAGTAGTTGTTGTTGTGGTAAAATCATTTGTAGGCACAGCATCTACCCATTGTGTCAAGTAATCACTTCCAGTGATGATATACCATGAACCGTTCCTTCACGTGGATGGCACAATTGATCCTACAAATTTGGTTTCCCATTTTTCAAATGGTTCAACGTTGGCTATTAGTCGAAAGGAAATTTCATCTCTCTTTTCAGGTTTTCCAAGGCACTGGAAATGGTCACAAGCCTTGCAAAAATCAATGCAATCCTTGTAGATGGTTTCCCACCAAAGCCCTGCTAATAAAATATTTCATGCGGTAGCATTCCTTGTATAGTGTCCTTGAATCCCACCATGCACTCCTTCCATAATGGATACATGCTCATTATCCAATATGCATCGGTGCGAAACTCGTCACAACCTAACTTATACGAGTCTCCACTAATCGGCATATAGGGTGCGGTGTGTATTGCTAACTTCTTTCTCTCTAAGGCCTTCATCCCTTCTAGCACCAAACCTATTTTTAAGAACACTGTAATATCTTCTAAGTTTGAGGGTGCACACCACAATATAAACAATGGTGCATCGACATGGTATCCTCAATGCTTTGCGTATCCCGTCTGAGTCAATCCTTGATAAGTGGTCAAACCTTGAATTTCTCTTTCTTGGTTTCATGACCACTGTGAGTTAAAATTATTGAAATAATAGGACCCAACAACATATACGCCCTTGCATAATGGTTTTGTTGACTAATTATTTCGATGTCATGTGGTCTGTGAAGAATATGAAGGGTATTTCCAATGAATCTTGCCTAAACTTATACAAATAGCGTAGATCATTAACAATGCTTCATGCTCGGTAGTTGTGTAATTCTTCTCTGCTCGTGTTAACTTCCTACTTGCAAAGCATAAGTGATGGTCAACAATTTCTGACCAGGGTTGTGCTAGCACTACTCCCATAGTTGTTCCTCGAGGCATCAACATGTAATACATGGAGAGGCTTATCCCATGAAGGAAAATGTAATATGGGTGTCGTGACTAGCCTATCCTTCAAAGTGTCGAATTCCTTTTGTTGTGCCTCTCCCCAATGAAACGTGCTCTTTTGTTTTAACAATTCCTCCAAATGTGCAGCAATCTTGGAATATCCTATGATGAACTTCCTATAATACCTTGTATGTCCAAGGAACCCACGCATCTTTGCACTTTGACTAGTAGGTTCCCCTAATCCTACAATAACTTAAACCTTAGAGGGATCTACTAGAAAGCCTTCTTTACATATAATGTGTCCTAAAAGGTTTCCAAATGGAGTAGAAAAGACACATTTCTTAATGTTGAGGGATATCTTCAGCTTCCGACATCTCTCAAACATCATCCTTAAGTTGTCACAATGGTCTTTGACCAATCCATACATAGTCCACTCATCCGAGTAAACTGAATAAACTTATGGATGAAGTCCTAAAATACTTGTAGCAAAATGCATGAGAACATAGCAGGCACATTCTTTAATCCAAAAGGAATAATCGTGTAGGAAAAACTTCCCCATTTAGTGGTGAAATTTGTCTTTCTCTTCTCTTCCTTTACAATCCTAACTTGGTGGTAACCTGAGAACCCATATGTGAAAGAGTAGACTTTGCGCCCAATTAATCCCTCTATAATTTCTTCAGTAAAGGGGATTGGAAAGGGATCGATGACACACACTACATTCAGATCCCTATAGTCAATGCAAATTCTTATCCTACCATCCTTTTTAATACTAATAACCATTGGGCTTATCCATTATGACTCTTCCACTACCTCAATGATACCAGATGCTATCATTTTTTCTATTTCTTCCTTAACTCTGTATGCGCACAAGTTTGGATTCATCCGATAAGGCCTCCTCTGAATTGGGTGTGTACCTTCCTTCAACTTGATCTTCATTTCCCCAAGGAATGGTGAATTAATTTGAGCTCATAGTACCCACGAGGAACAAATCTTGGAACTCCCGCAATATATCAATGATCTTTGAAACTTATCTTTTTGACCAATAGTTGTCGATGATAGACTCCTTAGGTTCTGCCTCCATCCCAATGTTAACCTTCTTTGTTTTCAAAGGCTCGTGGTCTACACATGCTCACTCATCGGTGTTGTCTATGACCTCGTGTGTACCCTCCGAATGATTAACATACAATGTCTTCATCTCTTCTTCGTTTATTACATAGACCATTTTTCCTTTTTCTTTTTCCATGCACACACTCTCAAGCTGTACCTCCTCTAATTCTTCTTCATTGAGGCACGTCTCCAAAGAAGTATCATCTAACAATTCTAGTAACCTATCCTTTTCCATAGCACTACCCCCCATCATAAGGTGTTTGATCACTTACAACGCCTTATCCACTGATGGTTTAGAACTCCTATACTTGAAATCTTGAATGAGATCAGCCGCCAACTCTTTCCAATTACCCGTCAGAAGAAGCATCTCTGAATGAATGTACCAAGCACATGCATCATCTTGTAAGGTGGAATACAACTTATGCACCCATAATGAAGGTGACAACACTTCGCCCTTCTCATCTAGGCATCCTCGCATGCTTATATATGAAATGAAGTGGTCTCTTTGCCATGGTAGTCTTGTATGACCTTGGGCACGTTTCTCCCAGGAGAACCTTATAGAAAATGTGATCCTCACCTCGCACCACTTTATGAGGTTCTCCTAATGTGTAGCCCACCAACGTACTATAGTCCCAAGTAGGTTATAGTTGAGCATACCTCTTCTTTCATCTTTATTTTTCCACTAAGCTTCCATTTCCCACAGAAAATTTCGGTGTATGCCCCTCTAAAGTAACTTGGAAACTTCTTTCCTCCTAGGCACTTGACTAATTGTGCCTTTTTCACTCTTGTTACATGTCCTTTTAACTGTCACCCAATTAACTCATAAGTCCCATGCACCTAATTGTTGCATGCCACACTAGTGGTATCACTTAAAATCTTGAGCATCCTCAAACTAGATAACTCCCTCGTGGAGTGAATTATCTCAGGATCTCTAATGGAGCACACATATATTCTATCAAGGAATTCTTCTCCCAATGGCTCCATATAGGGCATTGAATTCCCATCCATCAAAGGGATGACCACCCTTTCCTCCTTGTTCTCAAAACTGATATACCCTTTGTTAAACCATAGGTCAACATTGTTCTTGTAACACCATGGGCGCCCAAGCAACAATGGAAAGTTTTATACCTCTGCGAGTGCCAAGACTATGAATTATTCAGTTAAATTTGTCCCTTGAATGGTGATAAATTCATCCTTTAAGACTCCAATGGGAATTACCTTAGTCTTGTTTTCCATACACAATGCATTCAAAGATGGCTGTAATGTGGGCCTTCCCATTTGATGTGAGCCATCTAAGGTAAGAACATTAACCTCTGCTCCTTTTTTGATGAGAATATTACTTAGAATCCATCCATTAATAACCGCATTCAAATTAATCTCCTTTTCATAGTAAAGGGTATGAGGAGGAAGGTACCTTTTCTTAGATCATTTCTTTGGAGTGTTGATGAAACAAATAGGGTAACGGGCATAGGAGGAATACCTGTTCAAATGTTGGTTGATGGGTTGTTGCTACGTATGACTTCCGAATCCACAACTGATCGTGAGAGCTTCCTTTTGGCTAGGAGGAACTACCTGTAATGCAAAGTAAGACCACAAGAAGGAATTAAACAATATGGGCAGTGAACTACCTAGCGTATGCTAGATCCGGGAAGTGTGATACTTCCTAGATGGCTGTTAGTCCACTATTTTAAACAATTTAATGTTGTAAACAAAGTAAATCCTATTGTAATTTGAAATGATTTAGGTATCTCACTTAAAACACAATAAGAAATAGATCTAATCTAACATGCTAAGCTAGAATAGAATCCAAAGGTCAAATGATTGGTTAGGGTTCTTGCAGGTTTGATAGAGGTCTCGGGTAGATCACAGGTGGATGAGGGTGAGATGAAATTAAGTGGGTAGGTCTCTGTTCTAGGCTGTGTGGGAAAATACAGAGACCGATGTCGGTCAAGGGTAACCGATGGTGGTCAGGTGTGACCGGTGCCGGTTACTGTGAAATCTGGAAATGTCACAGAACAAGCTTTAGGTCTCCTTTGTGATTACACAAAGGACTTTGGTTGGTCGGGATGAGGTATTGGGTGACTGGGGTAGGCTTCGGTGAGGCTTTAATGGGTATATGGAGGTGGAAATGTTGGAGAAGGTCAATAGGTGGCTAGGTAAACAATAGATGATAAAATGATGATGAAATGAAATAAACCAGAGAAGTATGACGTTATACTTACTTGGATTCTGGTCCTGGATGCCTGTGTGTGAAGGATGGAGGTGTTGATGAGGGTTTGAAGGTTGCAAGTGATCACCAACTGAAGGAAAGCTTCTACATGGGCTGCATGTGCATTTCTCTTTGCTTGGTTAGATCAGATCATGGTTGGGATGGTTGTGGAAAAGATGTTTGATCTCCTTCCTTGCATGTGTGGTCTCACTGGAATTCACTCTCTGAAGATGTGTTATCTCTCTGAGATGTGATAATGCTCACCAACCTTTTTTCTTCCAACTTCCAACCTTGAGAATAAGGTTGTTTTGGGGTTAAAAGGGTAACCGACGGTGTTTCAGCTTAACCGGCGATGGTTAGGGGTAACCAAGGCGTCGGTCAAGGTGGGATTTCCTAGGTTTACTAAACTAGGGAGATCCTCTTGATTTCCTCGATATCATGTCATTAACCCATGGATTAGACTGGGAGCTTCTTGTGAGCATGTGGGAATGTGGTTAGAGGGAATGTAGGCATTGATTTTTAGGGTTTGGGTAAGTCTTAGTTAGTTATGGCAACTTACTAAGAATAGGTCTTAGGTTGAGTTGGCTTGGTGAGGTGTCTAAGTGAACTACATGTGTGGATATTATTTAAAATAAGATATTTAAATAATAAATATAGTGAGGATAATGCATTAATTTAATTAAATTAATATTAATATTAGGGGTGAAAGGGGTCATGGCTAGGTGAATGTGATGAAGGGTGCTTATTTGTCGAGGACCAAAGGGGAGTGTGACCTAATTTTAGTGTCTACATTTTTCCCCTTTTTTTTGCGTAGCTTGTATTGGTAAGTGATGCTAACAAAAATAAGATGTGGTTGCCCCATGTGTGGGTGAAGGTGATCCCCCTCAAACTAGGAACTGATGAGGCAAAGGAAGAAAATCGGTGAGTGGTTTGATAAAAGGTAAATGTGAGGAAAAGGTAGGTGGGCATGGGGGAAAAAGGGTAAAAGGTCTACTGGGCCATTCTAGGTAATGGGTTAGGGTCAAAGGTAGCAATAGTCAAACACACACACACGAATAAACTACAACACGCTACCGGGTTGAAGAGCAGGCAAACTCTACATCGTCTAAGGTCGATAGGTTTATCCAAACAAGGTTGAAGTGAATCCGGTATCCAAGGTATAGGATATGGTCAGAAAACACAACGTAGGTTAGGTGCAGGAACGTTTAGGTATGTTCCAATACACCAAAGGTAGGGTCAGGATAAATGGTCACGAAATAGGCTAGGTAAGGTCATTAGGTCAATCAACACAGGTAACAATGCCACAAGGTATAGCGAACACATGAGGTCAAAGGTCACTAGCGATGGTCCAGTCTAAATATCTAGGTCACGGCATGGGTAAGGCCAAGGTAGGGGTAAAATAATGAGTCCCCAAAGGAGGAAAAATGGAGGTAGTAAATGAGGAGGTCAGGAAAGGTAAGGTAAATGGGTTGGGTAAAGGATCAGGGTGAGGGGTGGGGTAAAGGATCAAGGTAAAGGGTGGGGTAAAGGGGCTTAATTGAGGGCAATGTGTAGGTGAGGATGACCAATGGCAGTCATGGAAAACCAACATCGTGGTATAGAAAACCGATGATGGTGAGGTAGGGCACGCGATGATGATGTCGGTCAATGGTAACCGACGTCGGTTAGGTCAGGTTGGTTATAAAAACAAAAAAATCCATGTTTTTATTATTCATTTGTTATTTATGAAGTGAGAAAATGAAAAAAAGAGAGAAAAGAGAGAAAAGTGTCCAAAGGAAATGGGACAGTGAGTTGGCAGTGTGATTGGACGAGGGTTGGGTTGGTGAGCAAGGTCCACGGGATCAGGGTGAGAGATTTGATTGGGTGGAGGTTGAGGAATTATTCGGTGATGGAAGAGGCTAGAGAGGGATCGGGTGGCCACCAACACAATGGCAAATGCCAAACATGCCATCGAGATGGTGGTGAGTGAGCAAGAGAGTAAGCACCCAATGCTACATTGTTGATTAGATAGATTAGAAGTTTGGAGTATTGTTATTTAAGGTTTTTGTGGGTTTTTTTTTTTTTTGGGTGGGTAAAAATAAAATTTGGGTATGGGGGGAATAACGGGCTAAAAGAGGGAGGGGAAGGGTAGTAAATGGTATAGGTGGGGTGGGTAGAGGTCCAGGGTAGTTTTAGGTCATTGTAGGTGGGGTAAAAGGGAAAGGGGGTGATTTTTAGAAAATGGGGTTTTGGGAAGTCACGGATTTTTCGCGACAAAGTGACCGGTCGGTCAAGTTTGGTTGTTAGCCGGTGTCGGTTAGGTAAAACTAGTATCGGTCACCAAACAGGTGACCGATGCTGGTTACATGGTAACCATGGTTGGTAAAGGTTAACTTAGTATCGGTCACCAAATAGGTGACCGATGCCGGTTTAAGGGTGACCGAGTCGATTAGGATGAACCGACACCGGTCGGGATTTTAGGCACAAGGGTCCAAAAGTGATGTGGGCTAGGTAGTTGAGATGGGTAGAGTGAAAATAGGGTGGAGGATAATGATAATTGGTGAATATGGTCATGGTAAATGTGGATTAATGTCGTGCTTGGATTGGATGTAGGGGAGATCACAGTTACATATGCGGGATAGGGTTCCACCTCTACTGGTGACATTACATGGCATAACAACCCCTTTGGAGCTCCAGCATGTGGAGGTAGTGGGCTTGAGTGGGATTCATCACTACTGACATGTTGTTTGGTAGCCCAGCTTGATGGTCACACTCATCGATAGATGGGATCCCGACCAACACGTTCCACCTTCCGATGGGTGAGATGACTATCACCCTGGAGGACATGTTCCAGATTTTACGGCTACCCATATTGGGTGCCCAGGTGTATTCTATCTCCTCCGAGGCCTCAGAGGAGTTGATTGGGACTATTTTTGGTGAGGGGGTGGCTGATTTGAGATTCCATAGCACCAGTTTGAGCTATGGAGAGATGTACCTAGCCCGTCCGGATGAGACGAGGCTAGTGGTTTTGTTGATGGAGGTAGTGTGCTGCTATGCACTGCCAGATGTAGAGGGTGGATGCTTTCCCGATCACTAATGGGGGTACTCCATGATATGATGGTGCATGAGACATGCTTTTCCTGGCACCAACATTCTTAGTGCAGCTATATAGAGAGTTGTGGGCATATGGGTAGTTGCGTAGGTTTAGCATGTGTTGTACATTTATACTACACTACTTGGGCATACGAGCACATAGTGTGCATGTGACCTATAGGGATGCCCCAAGAAGATGCATTCCCACCTAGATTTTTGTGGGTGGGATATAGGAGATGGGTGGTGATAGGAGAGTGGAGATCGGATAGGCCGACACATGATGTGGCCCATTTTTGGTAGTTATTGGAGGGGTTGTCTAGAGTGGACATTATCTGGAGGCCATATGTGGGATTCCCCTCATATAGGCATATGCATGAGGAGCTAGCTGAGCTCTAGCTAGAGAGGTGGATACAGGGTCACCATGCTGGGGAGGATGAGATGATCCCGGTAGAGAGTCTGATGGCAGTTTGGGCTCTTACAGACATTCCTCCACCCTTCCCACAGTATCGAGAGAGATGACGTGGAGAGGCCCTTACCTCTACCATAGCCTACAGTGCCCACAGGGGAGGAGGAGCAGCCAGTGGATCGGGATAGATGACACGGATGTACAGAGATAGATACAGGCAGTGGTGGGTGGCTCAGTTACGAGCCATACCACCTAGACCGGGAAACCAAACCTAGCTACCATTACAATGTAGAGAGATGCCCTACAGGGGTAGGTAGCTACGCTTGATTACCCAGTTGGGTATACTGTAAACACATAGCTAGGAGGGCTCGAGGTAGAGGTAGCAGAGCTACACACGTACAGTAGTAGCTAGCCTGCGCAGCTCAGATGGTGGATGGAGGAGATGGAGAGATGGAGATGGTCAGGGGGGATGGTCAGGTGGCTAGCCTTATAGGCTCAGGTGGTAGGTTTATAGGGCTAGTTGGCCATATCCCAGAGCATAGATTGGGGCCTTACAGGCCCAAATATAGGCATAGGGTAGGGGGCCACCACAGCACCGGAGCAGTCCCGTTCATAGGCAGCGGTAGGTAGGTTGTTGTAGGGCAGGTACACAGGGGCCGAGACCTATGGGACCACCACAGACCATGCCTATATCTAGGTTACAGATGCCCTAGGTGAGGTGAGATATTATCAGACCAGCTTATGGCAGCCGGGATAGATTTCATATCCTATGTCGAGTACATGGCACAGCAGGCATCCAGTGAGAGGATGAGATCCCACACTCATAGTGTGGAGAGCACAGGAGGTCAATGAGCTCTGAGGCCCGATCAGGGAGAGGCCACCAGCATGCGTGACGGCCCAGCTCTAGGTGAGGTGCCAATAGGGACACAGAGGCCGAGGGTACATGTGACATAGAGATGGAGGACATCCGGTGAGATGCCTAATATGCAGTCACCTAATTTTTGATGTATATTAGTTATTTTTGATATATATGTCATTGCGTGCTAAAGATAGTTGTATTTTTTTCACATATACCAGCCTATGCGTGAAAGATAGTGAGGATGTATGAGTGATTTGTATATTTTGAGCATATACCGGCTACGTGTGCCAAGATATTTTGTATTGATTCATTCTTTTTGTATATATGAGACCGGCCTGCATGTGCCGATGACATTTTGTATTGTATATCAGCTCATGTGTGCAACATTTTGAGATGATGGTCATGATGAGATAGGCATGTATATTGAGATACACATTTATTGATTTATATGATGAGATACATGGTATTTTGTGATGTGTTGATGTGTTTATGAGATATTGGATTTATATTGACTTGTTTATGGCTTGTGTTAGATGAGATATGGATTTATTGTTTTTGATATGGATGGAAATTAGGTGAGTTAGGCATGATGGAGTCAGGTTTATTTAGGCATGGATCGAGTCGTTTTATAGGCATGGTTGAGTCGTTATAGGCATGGATTGAGTCAGGTTTGGTTAGGCATGGTTGAGTTAGGTTTGGCTATAGGCATGGTTGAGTCAAGTTATAGGCATGGATTAAGTCGGTCAGTTGGTTTAGGCATGGTTGAGTCGAGGTTATAGGCATGGTTGAGTCAAGTTATTAGGCATGGTTAATTCAGTTGATTTAAGGCATGGTTGAGTCAGTTTGGTTAGGCATGGTTGTGTTGAAAGTAGGTGATGTTTGATTCATTATTAGGCATGGATTTTTTTGCAATGAATGATACTATGGGTCATATGTGAGATGTGGTATAATCCATACATAGTGATGATAGAGAATTGGTAGGTGTAATAAATGTATAAAATATGTAGCAAATTGTTATGTATGTGACTTAATTTCCAATTTTGTATATAAAAGGGGAACTAAGTGAAATGTGATGTAAATGGTGAGTTAGGCATGGTTGATGAATTGTTTAGGGTAGAGAATGGCCGAGCTAACCTCCAAGGGCCCCATGCCCTCGAGAGTGCTACCTACATAGTCCCGTGAAAAAGGGACCTCAGGCCGATGTAGTTCTCCCATAAGCTAGGGAAGAAAATGAGAAGGTGTGAAAATGAGTCGGTAGGTGTTTGGGCATGTTGTGGGTTTAGGTTTGTTAGGTGTGGGTAGATTGTAGGTAAAATGATGTAGGTGAAAGTGATTGTGGTGAAAGAGGAGGATTACCCCAAAGGTAAGCATCGAGGACCAAGTCCTGTATAAGGTAATCAAAATGTAAACAAAGATGGTTAAAAGATAAAAGGGGGCAATAAAGCCACTTGATTGGGTAGGATCATACCAGTAGATCATACCTTGGAGGAGGTGATGAACATAAGACCCTAAAGACATTGCACGATTGACATGTTCTACGATGAAAAGTAGTCACATGATCACCAAATGTCTAAGTTCCAAGAAGTCCCTTGAGGCAGTAGGAAATGAGAGTGGGCATGGTTCACAGGGTGAAGAGTAGGTAATTTTTAATTTTTATATGGTATGAGGTAGCAGGCCCTTCGGGCAAAGAGGTCCTAGGTCACAATAGGAAAGTCCATGACTAAAAATTTTTTTGTTTTGACTTATAGTTGAGATAGACTAATCGATGCGGGAAGTCTATATGGGAAAAATTGAACTCCTTGAGGTCTTCGTGAAGTTGATCGATGCGGGAAGCTTTGGTTGCTCTTTTTTTTTTTTTTTTTAAGAGCTTTACATAGCTTTCCTTCATGGGAGCAGTCTATTTATAGCAGTGGTTGGTCGAGAGGAAGATGTCCTTTTGAGGGAGTCATCTTTTTATTAGAAGTTTGACTCAAGGAGTTTGGTCCCATTGTGAGGTCTTTGTAGTCATGGACAAGACCAAGGTGAAAGATAGACTCTTGTTCAAAGGGCAAGGTGAAATGACCATGGGATCTCATCTAGAGGTAGATGAAAAGTATCCATGAGAATCATGCTATGTGCAGTGCCCATGGTACACATATTCAAGGGAAGATAACAAGTGATGGGTACTCACATGATTCTAGTTTAATCATTAGGGAGGTGTATGGAGTGAATGGCACTCAAGGGATGAGCATGGAAAGAGACAAAGGGTGAGGTAGGATGATGAGTCAACAATAAAATGGTCAAAGATGCAAGGCATTTAAGGGGCTCAGGTTCGGGTTTACCATCAAGAGAAGATAAATGATAAGCACCTGATCCATAGGTATGAGTCACGATGTATGGTCCAAGCCAATTAGGAGAAAATTTTCCCCATTTACTTTTTTTCTTTTGGTTACGTGTTGATTTTCTTTCAGGACAAGGTCACCGACTTGGAAGGTTCATTTCATGAACACATTTTCATAGGCACATTTGATACATTGTTGGTAAACTTGAAGGTGATCCAGAAGTTTAAGATGAATTTTCATCTAATAACTCTAGTTATGCTAAATGGTCTAACAAAAGTCATCAAGTGAGCATGTCATGGAGAGAAATACAGTGAGGGGATCTAGACTTTGAGAGGCAGAACAACCTCTATACCATAGACCGAGAAAAGGGTGTGGCCACAGTGGAAGTGTGAATACTAGTGCGGTATGCCCATAGGGAAAAAGGAATGTGCGTATGCCAATCCTTCCCAGTATCATCAACCACTTTCATGAGAATTTTGTTGAGGGTTTTGTTAGTGGATTCGGCTTGGCCATTGGTTTGTGGGTAGTAGGGTGATGAGAAACTAAGTTGAATGCCAAAGGCATCACAAATTTTTTGCAATGTTTTGTTTTTGAATTGTTTTCCATTGTCAGTGATGAGGCGATGAGGAACACCAAAGTGACAAATGATGTGGTGGTTAATGAACTCACATATTTTCTCAGCTTTCATGGAAATGAGTGGGATGGCTTCTACCCATTTTGTGTAGTATTCGGTAGCAGTGATGATCCATTGATGGCGTTGGGAAGAATGAGGATTGATTTCTCCGACAAGATCCAAACCCCATTGAGAGAAGGGCCAAAGGTCACGAGTGACCTATAAGGCATGACTGGGTGTATGATGAAGATTGGAATGTTGTTGGCATTTTACACAACATTTTGACATAGTCACAACAATCATGGTTAAGGGTCACCAAGAATAGCCTAGGTGAAGAATACGCTTAGCAACAACAAGGCCACTAAAGTGACCTCCACATATGCCATCATGAACCTCCTTAATGGTATAAGGAATTTCAGAACTTGTGAGGCATCATAAGAGAATACCATCAAAGCCACGCTTATAGAGGAGTCCTCCCAGGATAACGTAATGAGAGACCTTTTTAAGGAAGGCACATTTGTCATTACGGGTGAGATCAGGAGGTAAGATGGAGAGAGAAAGGTAGTCGAGTATTGTTTATACCAAAGGTCACTCAGGTCAGGGGTATTGGTTCCGATCGAGTAAACATCATGAGGTAAATAAGAAGGTGAATGGAGGCATTGTATGGTGACAAATATTTTGGAATCGGTGGGTGAAGCGGGTATTTGGGAAGCTAAGCAGGCCATGGTATCTACAAATTTGTTGGTGGAACGTGGGATGGTTTGAAGGGTGTAATGATCAAAGGTGGTCAAAAGTATGTCTACATGATGTTTATACTTTTGAAGTATCTCATTACGACATTGGTACATACCATTGACTTGGTTTATGACCAATTGAGAATCACCAAAGATGTTGATTGATTTGACATCTAGGGAATAGGTGGCTTGGAGACCTAGTACGAGTGCTTCGTATTCAGAAATATTGTTGGTGCATTCAAAATCTAGTTTGAAAGACAAAGGCATGGGTTCTCCATCAAGAGGAATGAGGATAATACCAGCCCCACCCCCACGCTGACACTTGGAACCATAAAAAAGAGTGTCATTTGATAAGGAGGTTCATCCAGGGAAAGGGTAGCAATCGACTCATCTGAAAGTCAAAATTAGAGGGTTGATCCCCAGAAATAGGTGCATCAGCCAATTGGTCGGTGATAGCTTGGCCCTTGATGGAATTTTGATGAATGAATTCAAGGTCAAGATCAGCTAAAAGCATAAGCCATCATGTGGCACATGCTGATTTTGATAAGGTTTGGCATACATGAAGTGTAAGGGGTCGGTGTTGGTCACAACATAGGTTTTGTGGTTGAGTAGGTAATGACGGAGTTTGGTGGCAATGAAAACTAAGGCTAAGAAAAGTTTTTTTGGGATGGGTGTATCGGGTTTCATAGTCCAAAAGAGTATGGCTGATATAATAAACCACCTACTCCCTGTGTTGTTCATCACGATGAGCGAGCATGGCTCCCAAGGAGTGATCGGTAGTGGATATGTATAGATAAAAAGGTTGATCGTCTTTAGGTGGGATAAGTATGGGTGGTTGGAGAAGGTATTGTTTTAAGGCCTCAAAAGCTTTGTGATAGTCATCATCCCATTTAAAGGAGACATCCTTCTTGAGTAGATGATGAAATGGTTGGCACCGATCCGATAATTGTGAAATGAAATGGTGAATAGACTGTAAACTTACCTTGTAGGCTACGGAGTTGTTTAAGGTTAGTGGGTGGAGGCATTTCTAGAATGGCCTTGACTTTAGCAGGGTCAACTTCTATACCATGGAGGGAAATGATAAATCCCAGGAGCTTTCTTGAGAGAACCGTGAAAGACACACTTCTTAGGCTGAAGGTGGATGCAATATTTAATGAGGTGGTCAAAGATGGTTTTGAGGATGGCAAGGTGCTCGGAGTGACATTTAGATTTGGCCAAGAGATCATCCACGTAATCTTCCAATATGTGATGCATGATGTCATGGAAGATGTAAGTCATAGCCCACTGATATGTGGCACCAGCATTTTTAAGGCCAAAAGGCATGACTCGATAGCAGAAGGTCCCCCATGGGGTGATGAATGAGGTTTTGTGTTGATCTTTTGGGGCAAGAAAAATTTGGTTATAACCCGAGAAGCCATCCATGAGTGATAGCATCTCATGACCAGCGGTGAGGTCAACCAACTGATCAATACCGGGTAAGGGAAAGTCATCTTTCGGGTAGGCTAGGTTGAGGTCACGGAAGTCCATGCAAATGTGGAGTCCCCCTGTTTCTTTAGTAATAGGGACAATGTTAGAAATCCAATGAGGATAATCAATGGGTAAGATGAAGGAAATGGAAAAGAAGGTGTTGAAGTTCTTCTTTGACGAGAAGAGCAATACGAGGGTGCATTTTCCTCAGCTTTTGTTTGATGGGTTTGGCATCGGGAATGGTTACGATATTGTGGACCACTATGGTGGGGTCAATACTGGCATGTCTACATAAGACCAAGTGAAAGCATGGTTATGATCTCTCTGAGAAAAAGAAGTGATGGCTTCTGTTTAGAAGAACATCTAAAGATTGTCCGATCTTTAGGATGTGCGGGTCATCCTGAGTATGAATGTTGATCTCGATAGTCGATTCATTCAACATGGTTTACGCATCTCAGAGGGTAATGACCGATGAATATATGAGTCTTCTACACCAAGGTAGGTGAGTATGGATTCATCATCCTGACATTGAATGACGTTAATTATAGGTGTGTCATCATCGATCATTTCAGGATACAGGAAGGGAAGAGTGGAAGGGGCCTCGCCCTCGCATTGATAAGTCAGAGGCCCCAAGGAAATGGTGTTTATGAAAAAAAAAATTAGGAGGGATAGATTCAGATCCATCGACTCCATCGGTGAAGGTGGTGATGAAGGTGGAGCGGGTGAAGAAGGTGGAGAAGGGCTAGTGTCCTTAATGAGTTCAATGTGGGCCTGTTTGGTAGGTGGTTCGGGAAGCCGATACCACTACGGTCATTATGTTTACAGGGTGGTACATGGAATAATGGTATGGCGGCCTTGCTCATAAAATCCAAAACCAAAACCCTTCCATGCACATGCATGGTGCAGGAAGGTGTGGGTGAAATGGTGATTGGTAAGTGATTGGAAGTCAGCGGAAAAATGGGTGGGTTTGTGATGGTGGTTCAGGTGTGTAAGTGGTAGTATCAAGTCCCCCATAGGTGAGACTAGTACGAAGGTGGGGAGGACCATAAAGGAGACATTCTCCTATACGGTGATCATAGTGAGGGTGTTGGTGAAGGCTTCCATACTCTTGTGGAGTAAGAAATGTGTTGACACTATATAGGTGGTACTCCCCCAAGTGAGGCATTGAAAAACACCTTCCAAGGGATCAATGGTTGGTATGTAGGTAGCTGGTATGGATAATGTGTCGAGAGGTCGATGCGGAGGTGGAGTTAATGGATTGGGAAGTGATGGGTCAGCCATGGAGGTTATGGAAGTGGTAGGAATGGAGGAGGTATGTGTGGTAGAGTAGCAACGGCTTGTCTTGGTAGGTGGAGGTGTAGGTGAAGTGGTAGTGGTCATGGAGGTAGATGGCTTGATAGGTATGAGCACATCATTGGGTCGGTAAAGCATGTTGCATGTTTTAAAAGGTGATGGGTCAGCTGGAATGGTATAGGTGTGTCCTTCATGTTCAAACTTTACACAACGATGCAAAGTGGAAGGAACACAACCCATGACATGGATCCAGGGTCTACCAAGCAACAAGTTATATTGAATTCCCCTCCAAAATGTAAAACAATTCGGGAATAGTGTGGGGGCCCACATGAATGTGGAGGATGATGGTGCCTAGTGTAGAGGTGATAGCATCATTGAATGAATGCAACATGACCAGGTGTTTATGCATGTAATTGTCAGGTATGTGCATTTGAGTGAATGCATGGGATGAAATGATGTTAATGCTAGTGCCCCCATCAATCATCACATGGCGTACCCATATGTCATCGATGTGGATAGAGATGAAGAGGGCTGGGTCCGGTCATCATTTTGGTGTGGCGTGATCTCTTCCTCTAAGAAGCTAAGGGAGGCCACTTGGTGAACAAGGTGGGGTGAAGATGAAGGTGGTAATTTGGTGAGAGAGGCTACATGATGGGGTGTGATAATGGAGGCTACGGGTGTAGGGTCATTAGGTAAAACCTCAATTGATTGAAGAACCTCCATGAGAGCTTGATGATGGGATTCTGAGGTTTGGATGAGGTCATATAAGGACATTTTGAGGGGTGATTGGTGTAATTGTTTGAGCATGGTGCGATGTGTGATGCCATTAGAAATGGGGTACGTGGGGCCACGAGATAGTTATTTTAGGTATGGGTGTAGATGGTATGTTGGGTATAGGATTGGTTGGTGGGTCAGTTTCCTTTTCTTTTTCCCTTATTCAGCATGTAGTGATGTATCATGTTGATTTGAGGGGAGTTGGAAAATGGAGAAGGTGTAGGGTGAGTGGTATAACGACACGATGGGAAAACCTACCGGAGGAGAAAAACCCTGTGAGGTCAGTTGGGCGCAACAACATTTGGGTGGTGGCATGGCAAGTTCTCTAATGTGAACCATGTTAATTTCAAATCTTGGGGTGGCTCTAGGAGAGGTGAGGGTGGAGGTTGTGGTCATTGAGTGGGCAGTGTGGGAATGGGTGTTGGTGAAGCAGGATCCTCATCGAGAAGGTCATCATCATCAAAGTTGGTTTCTGGTGGACACAATTGGATAAGGATGGTTTTCAAGGCCTTGCAGTTCTCCACATCGTGTCCTGGCACATGATGGTATGCACAAAATTTTAGTATCATCAAACCCTTTTGGCTTGGGTTTGAGGGGGTCATAAGGTCTGAGTGGTGGTAATGTGATGACAGAGGTTTCCAGGAGGTTGGTTAAAATTTTGGCATAAGACCCTACTAGTGGATCACAATGGGAAGTAAACGTAGGTTTGGGTGTAGGTGTAGGTGATTGTTGAGGAATGGTCTTTAGAAGAGGAGGGGGTCGAGCCATGGGTTTGGGTGTTGGTGTGGTTTTAGGTGTTGGTCATGTTTGTTTAGGTATGGGTATAGTAGATGGATGGGTAGGAGGGTGTGTGGTCATTTTGACTACCTTATTGTGGGGTAGTGGAGTTTTGTTTTTGGGTTGCACCTTCTTGGGTAAAGGTGATGTGGGTGTATGAGGTCTAGAAGGAAAAGCCAATGGAGGAAGAGGGTGAGTTACCCATGGGGATAACGGGGTGTTGTGAAGGTAGATGATGCGGGTCGTGCTTGAGGTGCACGAGACAATGAACTGAAGTGTAGTGGGTAGTGAAGCAATAGCTGAGGGTATCGGAGGTATGGGTGGTAAAGAGGGGCAGGTGTAGGTGTAAGTTGGGTTGGGCATCTGGGTAGGTCAGAGGTTTGTGAGGAAGGAATGGGCTGTTGTGTTTTTGGTTTATTGATGGGTGGAGGTTTCTTGACCATGTGGGGAAGCTGAGATCCTAAGATGGATGGGATAGGTGCAGGTGTGATTGGCATGCCGGGGTATGAGTTCTATGGGTTTGGTGCTTCTATTTGGGTGTTGAGTAGGTATGGTGTTGACTTTGGAGGATGTAGCTAAATCTAGTTTGATAGGTGGATGAGTAAGGCTGGTGGTCGGGGTGACCCCTAAAGTGGTAATGGGTTTAGTCAAAGCAAATGTTGTAGGTATGGGTTTGGGTTTAGGTGTAGGTTGAGTTATGGGTAAGGGTGTGGTGTGAGCTATAACAGTGTCATGGAAGGGGTTGTGATAGAGGTGATTGTGTTTGGTTTGATTGGTCAAATGTTTTTGGGTAGATTGTGGAGGTATCAGCAAGGGATCTCTACATCTGTGTTGAGATGGGGAGTAAAAGGTGCCCCCATAGTAGAGCCCTATCCACATAATCTAAGTGATCAGCCAAACATGAGAATGGAATGTCTGTAGGTGGAGTTGGTGAGGACCTAATGGAAATTCCCATAAAATGTGTCTTAGAGATGGGGAATTGGCTAGCTTCAGCTTCCATGGGTAAGAGAGCCGAAAGTAGGTCTATAGGATTTTGGGTGGCTGATGGAGAATGCTCACCAAGAGGCAAAGGTATCTCAACTGGGTCTATGATAGGTGGTGGAGATGATGGGTGCTCCTCTATGGGTGGAGGAGGTAATGGGTGCTCCTCTATGGGTGGAGGAGGTACTGTAGCTAAAGGCTCTCTAAGTGGTGAAGCCAGGGGTGAGATGGTCTCAATGTTAGTGAAAGATTCCTCCGTAGGTGATGAAGGAGATGAAAGGTGTTCCTCTATTGGTGAAGGAACAAGGGAGGTTGGTTCCAATGTGGAAGGAGGATTTCGGGCTAGGATCTCCTCTATGGAAGGAATATGGGGTAATTGGGAGGTGACAGGTGCATCATTAAAGATAGCGTGAACCTCGCGGGTATGGGTATCGTGAGTGGAGGTCTCACCGGTTTGATCAGATGAAGGGGCATGGTTAGGAAATGGTTTCTTGAAGATATGTAGGTTTTGGTTGGTAGGTGCATTAGGATTATCCATGGTTAACTCACCTTTCTTGAGCATTTCTTGGACAATATTTTTGAAAGTGATGCAGTTGCCATCACTATGACCCTTTACTCGATGATAATTACAGAAATCATGTTCTTTATACCATGCGGGCATGGGGCGAGCAGGGTCAAAACCAGTGTGTGGTTTTATGGGTGGAAGAGTGATGGCTCTAGATTTGATAAGATTTTCTAAGACAGAAGAGTAAGGCTCCCCGATTGGGGTATATTTCCACTGCTCTCATCTAATTGAAAAGTCTTGGACAGGTGAGAGATTAGATGAAGGGGTAGCCTGATTTGATGGATGTGTTGGGCCGGCCTTAAGTACCACTGCGTTAGTGGTGCCCTTAGCTTTTGAATAATTGGTTTGTGGTTTGGAAGAAGAAGAGGTATCATTTGACTTGAATGCCAATTCTTATTGCGTAATTGGATTTTCTTCTCTTCGATGGCCCGAATCTCTAACTTTCATGCCATAGTGAATGCTTCATCAAATGTTCAGAAGGTTTGGACCTGCAAGGTCGGTGAGATATATGCCTAGCACAAGCCCATGTGAAGAGCTCGATGAGTTCTATTTGTGGCAGTTGGAAGGTAAGTTGGTTGATCAGGCTACACCAGCGACAAAATCTGTGATAGATTCATCCTCATACTGACGTGTGGAATATAGATCGGTCATGGTAACCTTCTTGACGATATTGATAGAGAAATGATCCAAGAAGGCTTGGGCTACCTGATTGAATGAGAATATAGAGTGTTTAGGTAACCCACTATACCAATCTAATGCAGGTCCAGTGAGGGACATGGGAAAGGTTCTCAAGAGCAAGGCATCATCATGAGCGATCAGATAACACCCATGTTTGAATGACCGCAAATGTTGTTGTGGGTCTTCTTTTCTATTGAAATGATTGAATTTAGGCATTTCCCAATGCACGGGGTATGAATGGATAGGAATGGATGGGTGAATGGGCTCATTGCAAATCTCATCATAGGTGAGAGTGTTGTGGGAGCCGAAAACCGATGCCTCCAATGTCTTGCATCTTGTCCAACATCAATTTAATTAGGTCGTTGGTGGGTTGTGATGATTGGATGCCTCTTATAGCATGAGAGAGGTTGGTTTTGGGCATATAATGGGGTGGCACTCCAGTGTATGGGGCTGTCATGTAGGTTGATTGGGAAGAAGGAAGTGAAACAGGGGTACGTACCTGAGTGAATAATGGATGAAACGGGAGGTTGTTGATAGTATGTATATGGGGGTGGAAGGGTTGTGGTAACCCTAGTGGCAATAGGGGCTAATGATTGTGGAATGGAAAGGACCACGTTCTGAAATGGGGTAGGGGTCACCGACACTAGGAGGTGGTAATGTAGCTATGGGTATGTGTGAGACATTAGGGGTGGATGAGATTGTGTTTGGGGTAGTTTTCGAGGGTACGGTGGATGTAACGGGTGCCACGGAGGTAACAGATGTGGCAGTCATAGCGGGTATAGGACCTAACTATGAAATGACTGGGGTAAGGTAG
This sequence comes from Taxus wallichiana var. yunnanensis, assembly GCA_018340775.1. Classification (NCBI taxonomy): domain Eukaryota; kingdom Viridiplantae; phylum Streptophyta; class Pinopsida; order Cupressales; family Taxaceae; genus Taxus; species Taxus wallichiana. The sequence goes on from CM031235.1 coordinate 660,434,214, forward strand.
ATGCGGGCAACAGAGCTAGATGGGGCCATGCGGGAGAGTGGGTGTGAGAGTTGGGGGGATAGATACGGGCATGTCGTATATCAACTGACCCGAGGCATCTCGAGTGGATGAGTGGGAAAGGTAAAACTACAAGGTGGTAGGGTTTTGGTCAAGGAGTCATGCGAACTCCTCATCTCTAGTAGTGATAGTAATAGGCTGGATGGGATCCATGGCTGGTGATAAAATGGAAGGTGGTGAAGGACTAGGTGGGAGTGGTTGACAACTGGCATGAAATACGAGTGTGCACTTGCTTGTCTTCGGGTCAGCACCATGTGAACCAGTACTGATCAGGTAGGGCTGCTTCTCTATAAATGACATAGAGAACAACAGAATAGGTGAATCTGTGAAAAAAAGTAGATTAAGTACCAAATGGTGGTTGGAATGTGAAATAGGCTAACCGAATGCTTAATTAGGGAAAACCAACGCTTGGTCGGGGTAACCATGCGATTCTTATAGAAAATGGACAGTGAGTGAACAACAAGGTAGAAGGTAAAATCTGTAGGTATGCCAAATCTGATGATGTTTACAACATCAATGGGAATGATGATAGTGATAGGGACTATGAAAAGTGGAAAAAATGAATGAAAATGTCCTTTTGAGTAGGTTAGCAAAAGGACCTGGAACCGACGTCGGTTGGGTATAACCGATGATGGTCAGAGGTAACCGATGATGGTTACTGTGAAATTGAAATAGTGATGAAAGAAAAGTGGTTGTGAATTAAAATCTGATGTAGAATCAGACCTAAATTTAAGAATGATGATGATATGGCCCAGCACACTCAGTGAAGCCGGAATACACCAAATGTGATGAGGAGCATGCAAGGATGAACAAAAAAGTGAAGAACGTGATCTCTCACCTCAAAATGCAAGCCAAGCAAAAACACTAAGAAAATGTGATCCTAGGAGTGCCTTTTCTATTATGTTTGTTTAGCTTATGCTATTTAGGGACTGACACATGAATTGTGAAATAGAGTTTTTGGTGAGGATGGCTTCCTACAAAGAAGGAGATCTAAAAGGTGAGGTTTCAGGTATGTTATGGTGGGGGTGGGCTTCACTCTAAAGTATGACTCGACAGAGCAGCAAGAGGTGGTGCCCACTATGTCGTGATCGTGTGATCACCTATAACTTCTTCCAGGTAGGATGTTGTTTAAGAATGTATGTATTTTGAATTTTTGTGAGGTTTGGTAAGACTCGAGAAAAGAGAAAAGGAAAGAAGTGCTTTTCTATGATTCGTTTGTCAACCATCAGCTGGGCATGACTTCCAGCATATAGGTTGCCCTCAATTAATGTGAGCTAATGCAATAAATCAGAATGGAATGCACTTATTTTTAAGCCCAAATCGAAATGTAAAATTGGATGACACAATAAAATGAAGAGGAAGAGGGATGCTCTTTCACTACAATGCAAAAACATGAAGAAATGATTCTTTTTAATTACACCAAAAGAAAAGTTTCCTTTAGAGCAAATAGAAAGAAGAGGTGGGTTACCAAGGAAGAAAATTAGTGTGTATGCTTTTCGAAGGAAACAAACACACACAAATTTTCCTAGGAATGAATGAAATGCAAGGAACCCTGGATGGGTCCCACCGGGCATGCCAAAATGTTTCACCTTTTTCTTAGATCGTTTCTTTGAAGTGTTGATGAAACAAATAGGGTAACGGGCATAGGAGGAATACCTATTCAAATGTTGGTTGATGGGTTGTTGCATGCGTATGAATTCCAATCCACAACTGATCATGAGAGCTTCCTTTTGGCTAGGAGGAACTACTTGTAATGCAAAGCAAGACCACAAGAAGGAATTAAACAATATGGGTAGTGAACTACCTAGCGTATGCTAGATCCGGGAAGTGTGATACTTCCTAGATGGCTGTCAGTCCACTATTTTAAAAAATTTAATGTTGTAAACAAAGTAAATCCTATTGTAATTTGAAATGATTTAGGTATCTCACTTAAAACACAATAAGAAATAGATCTAATCTAACAAGCTAAGCTAGAATAGAATCCAAAGGTCAAATGATTGGTTCTGGGTTCTGCAGGTTTGACAGAGGTCTCGGGTAGATCACAGGTGGATGAGGGTGAGATGAAATTAAGTGGGTAGGTCTCTGTTCTAGGTTGTGTGGGAAAATACAGAGACCGATGTCGGTCAGGGGTAACCAACGGCGGTCAGGTGTGACCGGTGCCGGTTACTGTGAAATCTAGAAATGTCACAGAACAAGCTTTAGGTCTCCTTTGTGATTACACAAAGGACTTTGGTTGGTCGGGATGAGGTATTGGGTGACTGGGTAGGCTTCGTGAGGCTTTAATGGGTATATGGAGGTGGAAATGTTGGAGAAGGTCAATAGGTGGCTAGGTAAACAATAGATGATAAAATGATGATGAAATGAAATAAACCAGAGAAGTATGATGTTATACTTACTTGGATTCTAGTCCTGGATGCCTATGTGTGAAGGATGGAGGTGCTGATGAGAGGTTTGAAGGTTGCAAGTGATCACCAGCTTGAAGGAAAGCTTCTACATGGGCTGCATGTGCATTCCTCTTTGCTTGGTTAGATCAGATCATGGCTGTGTAGAAAAGATGTTTGATCTCCTTCCTTGCATGCATGGTCTCATGGAATTCACTCTCTGAAGATGTGTTATCTCTCTGAGATGTGATAATGCTCACCAACCTTTTTGCTTCTTCCAACTTCCAACCTTGAGAATAAGGTTGTTTTGGGGTTAAAAGGGTAACCGACGGTGGTTCCGGCTTAACCGGCGATGGTTAGGGGTAACCGGCATCGGTCAAGGTGGGATTTCCTAGGTTTACTAAACTAGGGAGATCCTCTTGATTTCCTCGATCTCGTGTCGTTAACCCATGGATTAGACTAGGAGCTTCTTGTGAGCATGTGGGAATGTGGTTAGAGGGAATGTAGGCATTGATTTTTAGGGTTTGGGTAAGTCTTAGTTAGTTATGGCAAACTTACTAAGAATAGGTCTTAGGTTGAGTTGGCTTGAGAGGGTGTCTAGGGAAACATATGTGTGGATATTATTTAAAATCTAAGTGAATCAATTATAGTGTGGATATTATTTAAAATAAGATATTTAAATAATAAATATAGTGAGGATAATGCATTAATTTAATTTAATTAATCATTAATGTTTACCATCCCAAGTGGGGTGAAAGGGGGCTCATGGCTAGGTGATCCATGACACCAAATCCCACCCCGAACCTCATACGTTGAGTTTATAGATATCTTATCCAACATCTTCACCATTCCAAGAATCTAGGCCTCCAAAAAGGCTAACGTCGGTGTCAATGCTCCCAACACTTCAAAGATGTAGGGCAGCTTCCAATTCCTCACGTAGGTCTCAGTGAAAGTCTTGTGCAACAGAGCCCTTCTAAATGGTGTTATCAATCCCTTGACAAACCATTGAGCATGTTCAAAAGGATGAATGTCATAAGATAACTTCTACAAGAGAGTCTTGAAATGTGCATCATACTCCCGCATACTCTCTTCCATTCCCTGTTGGATCTCCTTTAGAGTGTTGATTCTCTTCATCTCAAACTCTAGGATATAGAACTCTGCTAAGAAGATTTTATTTAAGGCAATGTAGTCTACCACCATTTGATGGGGGTCGTACTTCCTATACCAACTATATTTGCACCCTTGCAACATTGTTGCAAAACCGACTTTCCTTTCACTTTCACTCCAAGGTAGTGATCCATTTCATGTGCCATAGTAACTCACACTTGTGCACATGCTCTACATCATCTTCAATACCCCTATAGTCTCGTAAGTTCAAAGACATCTAGAAAAACACTTGGGGAGGTGGTTGGGGTACTTATCCTCCCGATATAAAACCTTTGTTCCCTCTAGTGTTTTCTCCCCAACTAGATTCACCGGATCCACCATGTCCTATTCCTCCTGATCCACCAAATCTACCTCCTGCTATCGGAAAAGGACCAGAAGTAGTCGTGTTAAGGGTTCCCAATGTCCCTCTTGAATCTGTGCATTGATTGCCTATAATAATGTCCCACTACCAGCTTATGTGCCTCGTGCACTCCTAAAGGTGATACCAAAATCTTGTGTACTTGCACTTTGTCCAAAGATTCCTCCAAATACATGAATGGATTGTGCAACCATGGATGTTCCATACACAAAATTATATCTCCTCGGCACCGATCGGTTACTCCTATTGATACCAATCCAAGGTTAAAAATACTTTTCCCTTGATCTGGAAAACCAAGCGCTAGGGATTGGTCACCAGGTGGGTTTAGATGTGTGTCGAAAAATCTTCTTTCTCCATGTAAAAAACTCTCATCGAAATCTATGGGGATTCTCTCCCACACTTTCCAAGATGGGGTAGCATAGACTTCTCGTGCTCAATATCCTCGTGAACCTCAACTCCTTCCCGCAATGTCTGCCTCCATAGATCCATCACACTTGCAACCTCGTGTTGTCTAGTTATCTCCCTTTCATGAGCTTCACTATACTTGAGTCATCTCTCCTCCCTTTCCTTTTCATCCACAATGTCTTCCATCTTCCTCCACCCTAGCTTCCTCTCCTAACACTTAAACAAACTTTGGTCATCCATGGGAAATGCTTCTAAACTCAAAGTAATGACCAAGATATTTATAGCCAAAGGAATAACACACAAAAATGATCCTCTAGGCTCCCTTAGAAACTCAAACTTAGCAACTTCTGGGCAAGAATACATCAAAATGGTGTATTCTAAAGTATCACTAGTTAGCACCCTCTTCCACCAAAGGTGATCACCAAAGCATCCAAGTGAAATCTGCATCCTACAAACCTCTTATAATCATCTTGGGTCCATATGCATGATCTATAGTACCAACTTGATCTGGATGCGTATGCTGAAATCCATTTATATAGTTCTACTTTGGGAAGCGTAGAAAAAGAATGTTTTATATAGCTCATGGTATAGGTTCTCTTCTACCCACTTACATGCATTGAACTCGAGTCCAGTCTTTCAATCTTTGACCAACTCATCCTTCGTGCTCTTGAACCATGTTTCAACACTATCTAGGGTCGTGTGCTTTATCATCACACATCGCAAGAAGAAAGATACATTCCATTTCTCACAACTTCGAAAAGACATCCCAAGAACTTGGAACCAAGATGTAGTCATTCTTATACCCTTCACATAATATGAAAATCCCATGCGTGTTGGCCTATTACCTAGCGGGTGCTGGAACTCACCCAAGGCATGCGCGGGTGCTTTGAGTATCTTCTTTATGTGAGTTTTGTGAGAATGCACCATCTTAGAACATATTAACAAATGTAGGACAAAAATTATCCAAACCACATTCTAAAGAACTTAGGAGGATTTATCATCTCATTGTATGACGATTGAGAGAAATGACAAGTAAAACATGGAAATGATTCATACAGAAAGAAAATGCATAAGTATTGAACACATATGACTTATAACAGAGAATTATATTCATATTATCAAAGTTAATAACCCACATTACATCCCTTGAGGTCATAACAGATCCTCATATAATTATGCAGAGCCAAGTCATGCATCAGAACTATACCATGTTCATCATATTACAAAGAAAAATGTAGACCCATCCCTCTAAGTGTGTCATTTCTCACAGAGCTCTCCTAATCCCTAACCCATAACATCCTCCATTCTATTTTCTACAGGGATTCTCCTCTCTTCAACTATCTCTCTTTCTTCTACTAGGCACTTATATATGTAGCCTTAGCACCCACCGCTATTACTTCCGTGAAGTTACGAGATCGGTTGTCAAGTGTTGAAGTGGTCCTCCATGGAAGCATGCCTTTCCATATCCGAGATCTCCATTATTTTCAATGATGTCTTCTAGAAACTTTTATTACATGCCTATAATTTTTCCATTTTGATCCCAAAGTCATCAAGCGGGCACCTTATCCATAAGGTTCATGTTTTTCACATGTGCTTCCTAGGATGCCGAATGCGGCTAAGTACAAAACCCATTTTGTCCCGCACACGCATGTCGTGTGTTCGAAAAATCATATCATAACCCTTTTCCTACATGCCTTCAAATCGCATGCCCACATGGCTTCTTATACTTAGTTGATATTTTGGGGCCCAATAAGACATTTACGGGTGGTTGGAAAAAGTCCAAAAATGATGAAAACACCTTCGTGTTGGTCGACAAATTAATGCATTCATTACGGATGATGCATCAGCTAAAATCCAAGCTATCGGGTGTGTTTTTGGTAATCGTGTCGTCTTATATGTCTATGGCACATGCATAGGAATGGTTGAAAAACGTGCACGTATCAGAAGAAGGAGTCTAGGTGGAATATTTTTGAGAGACTAGGTACCATCATGTATGGTTCCGAAATGCATCATGAGCACACATTTCTAATCATTCAAGACTTCTTTAATGAATTAAAAGAGGAAACTAAGTTCCTTGAGTACTTCAAGAATGCATGGTGTGAGAGTGTAGAACATATTGGTGAGTACGATCCTTTGTTTATTTCCTTATTAATCACCATCAATTATAATTTTTGGTTTATAGTGTCACTGATTTTCAATCCGTGTCACTTGATAGCTATGTGTACAAATAAATTTAGAAACTTATCCAATGCAAATCAAGAAACAAACGCATCCATCGAGTCCTACCATTGTTTTTTGAAGACTATATACTTGTGTGACAAACAAAAGAAATGTACACACCTGATGGAATATTTGTTCTACACACTTGTGTACAAGGTGGAGCCATTTTACAAACACAAGAGGAAGTTAAAAAAATTGGCTTTTTGACCAATTTCAAAAAATAAAGACAATGCTATTGAGAGTGGTTGAGAGAGCAAAGATTATTCCCGATACATGATTTCCTTGCAATTACACCCGATTGCAATCAATTGTGGGGTGAGAAGAAAAACAACTAGAAGCACATAGTATTTGGTAAGGCAATGCGGATCTTTGGATGTATGAAAATGTGTTTGGGTTATCATAGGAAACACATGTAAGCATGTGTTGAATGCGTTGGATTTTTGCAAGAAATATGTGTCGATGTCATTACATCAAGCAATAGAAGTGACAGGTAATTCAATGCCATCATATGTTACCGATGTAGATTTTTAATAATAAGTCATAACAAATTAAGCATCATGTTGAAATTATTTTCCTTTCACGTTTAGGAGCCAATACTTATGGGGAGACAAGCATGGTAAATTAAGACACATTCTATGATGGCTCCTCCTCATCATATATAGTAGCAGAAGTGGAAGGTAATTCAATGTCACCATATGTGGCAAGTAGTGATATAGATTTCTAAGCATAAGTTGTAACAAAAAAATCATCTTGTTAAAATTGTTTTCCTTTCACGTGCAGGAGCTAGTAATTATGCCGAGACAAGAACGATAAATGAAGACAGATTCCGAGACGGAACCTCCTCTTCGTATCCAACAGCCAAAGTGGAAGGTAATTCAATGTCATCCTATTTGGAAATTACTGATATAGATTGCTAAGCATAAGTTATAGCGAAAAAATCATCGTGTTGAAATTGTTTTCATTTCTCATGCAGCAGCCAGTACCTATGCAGAGACAAGCATGGTAAATGATGGCATGTTATGGGATGGCCCCTCCTCTCCACCTTAGTAGTCACTAATAGTTCATGGTTAGTTGTTAATTCCTTCAATCAATTAATTTATGTCAATGATAATGTTCATCACGTATATTTATGATTAGGTGACATTGTGTATTCATGTGTATAATGATATTGAAAAAACTAGTGTATAAATTAATAAATTTCTATAATGTCGTATACGTCATAGACACTCCTAAAACAGTACCTATTGGTGGTTTGATGATAGAAAGTAATTCAAATTTTATGGAACACACATCTAAATAATTCTTGAAGTCAGTCTTAAATACACGATTGAGTACAGATGAATAGAAAAAACATTATTTGAATGTGTTCAAAGGTTGAGGAGAGACCTAGAAGCATCAAATATGTTGTATGTTACTTTCAAAGGAGATGTCAATGAAACATCCACCACCCGCATGCGTCCATGGTTTAGTGTAAGTAAAAATGCCAACGCAAAGGTGACTAAGAGGCCAGTCATTGTAGAAGATTTAAACAATCGCGTTGAAGACTACGAATGATTCCATTTTCCCGATGGCAATCATGCAAAGAGGAGAGAAACCACACAAATGGAACCTATAGATTAAAACATTAAACTATTGGTGTGATTGTGAATTCTCAAGAAATTTTAATTAGGGAGGCGAAGACTAACATATTGGTAATTTATTTTGTAGGTGGTTCAAATGCAAATGAAACATATTCCCATCACCGCTTATCTTTCAAAGCAATTTAGCACCTTCTCAAGGTGTGTATTGAATGTCCTTAATTTCAATACATTTATTTACCGTATGTAAGCTAAAAATCCTTTGATGCCTTGTCTAATATTTAATGCATTGTGTTGCAGATGCAACAAATATGAAGAGAGATGTATCTTACGGAATGAGCAGAGTTGAGCTTTGGAAAGTAAATGTATGGTCTGTTGAGTGGGCCTATATTAGAATTGTAAAATTTAAAATTCATGTATATGATATTGTACATTGCATATATTTAAAATACATAAATATGGAACGTGTACAACCGACCTACTCTTTGATTATTTTTTTGAATATTTAAAAAACATTCCCGTTGGCTTTAGCCAATGTAGAACCGCTCATGTATTATATGGATAGTAGAAAATATTTTGACAAATAGAAATCCGATGTAATTATGATGAAATGATGTAATCAACAATAACAAATTAGCATGTCAAATTTTTATTACTACTATCAAAGTGTTGAAAAACAAACCTTTTTCAACACTATAAAAAATGAACCATTGTTTTCCACAAGGTACAAACCATGATTATGTTCCACCTTTATGTAAAAATGTAAAGAAAATCAAGTAATTATCAGGTGACAAGGGTTGAATTTTTTCAAAGTGCTGGAAAACAGAGTTTGTTTTTCAACACGTTGAAAAATGTACTATGTTTTTTAGCACTTTGAAAAATGCAATCCGATTTATAACAATGTGCAACCCACAATGCATTTCCTCCTTGTTGTAATGATGCAATCCACATAAAATAATTATCAAGTGGAGAAGAGTTGGTTTTCCAAAATTATTAAAAATAGAGTGAGTTTTAAGACACATTGAAAAACGCACTGTATTTTTCAAAGACTTTGAAAAACACACTGTTTTTTTCAAAGCACTTTGAAAAACACAATTTGGTTTATCACAAGGTGCAACCCACGATGTATTTTCTCCTTATTAGAAACATTGAATCCACATCATATAATTATCAGGTGGACAAGGGTTGGTTTTATCGAAGTAATGAAAAAATAGAGCGAGTTTTAAGAAACGTTGAAAAACACACGGTGTTTTTCAACTTTTGAAAAATGCAATTCGGTTCTCCAAAAGGTGCAACCTTGATGATTTTCCTCCTTGTTGTAAACATTGAATCCACATAAACTAATTATCAGGTGGATAAGGGTTGGTTTTTCGAAGCTATGAAAAAATAGAGTGAGTTTTAAGACACGTTGAAAAATGCACAAAGTGTTTTTTAGCACTATGAAAAATGCAATTTGGTTTATCACATGGTGCGACTCATAATGCATTTCCTCCTTATTGGAACAATGTAATCCAAATCAACTACTTATCAGGTGGAAAATGGTTGGTTTTATTGAAATGATTAAAAAATAGAGTGAGTTTTTAGACACATTGAAAAACACACGGTGTTTTTTTCGACACGTTGAAAAACACACGGTGTTTTTCAACACTTTGAAAAATGCAATCCGGTTCTCAAAAATATGTAGCCTATGATGTCATTTCCTCCTTGTTATAATGATATAATCCACAAAAAATATGTATCAGTGGATAAGATTCAGATTTTCCAAATCGATTAGAAAATAGAGCGAGTTTTAAGACACGTTAAAAAACACACGATGTTTTTCAACACTTTGAAAAACACAATTCAGTTCTCTAAAAGGTGAAACCCATGATAATTTTCCTCCTTTTTGTAATGATGAAATCCACACTAAATAATTATCAAGTGGACAAGGGTTGGTTTTATTGAAACCATAAAAAAATAAAATGATTTTTTCAACACGTTAAAAAATACGCAGTGTTTTTCAACACTTTGAAAACTCCATTAGCTTCTCTAAAAGGTGCAACCCACAATGCTTTTCCTCCTTTTTATAATGATGTAATCCACACAAAATAATTATCAAGTGGAGAAGAGTTGGTATTTCCAACAATTAAAAAAGTGAGTTTTAAGACATGTTGAAAAACACACGGTGTTTTTCAAAGCACTTTGAAAACGCAATTCAATTCTTGAAAGGGTACAACCCACAATGCATTTCCTCCTTGGTGTAATGATGCAATCCATATCAAATATGTATCATGTGGATAAGATTTTTGTTTTCTAAATCAATTAAAAAAAGAGTGAGTTTTAAGACACATTGAAAAACACACGGTGTTTTTCAACACTTTGAAAAATGCAATTCAATTCTCGAAAGGGTGCAACCCACGATGCATTTCCTTCTTTATGTAATGATGCAATCCACATAAAATATGTATCAGGTGGAGGAGATTTTTTTTTTCCAAATCGATTAAAAAATAGAGTGAGTTTTAAGACACATTGAGAAACACACGGTGTTTTTCAACACTTTGAAAAATAAAGTTTAGTTCTCTAAAAGGTACAACCTACTTATAATTTTCCTCCTTGGTGTAACAATGGAATACACACCAAATAATTATCAGGTGGACAAGGGTTGGTTTTATCAAAATGATGAAAAAATAGAGTGAGTTTTTTTGACACATTGAAAAACACACGGTGTTTTTCAGCACTTTGAAAAATGCAATTCGGTTCTCAAAAGGTGCAACCCATGATGCATTTCCTCCTTGTTGTAACAATGCAATCCACATCAAATATGTATTAGGTGGAGAAGATTTGGTTTTTCCAAATCAATTAAAAAAAAGAGTGAGTTTTAAGACACATTGAAAAACACACGGCACTTTGAAAAACGTAATTCACTTCTTGAAAGGGTCAACCTACGATTAATTTCCTCCTTGGTGTAATGATGTAAGCCACATAAATTACTTATCAGCTGGAGAAGAGTTGTTTTTTCCAAATCGATTAGAAAAAGAGCAATTTTTAAGACGTGTTGAAAAACACACTATGTGTTTTCAACACTTTTAAAAACATAATTGCTCTCAAAAATGCACAACCCATGATACATTTCCACCTTGGTGTAACAATGCAATCCACACAAAATAATTATCAAGTGGATAAGAGTTGGTTTTTATCGAAGCGATGAAAAAATAGAGTGATTTTTAAGACACGTTGAAAAATGCACGGTGTATTTCAAAGACTTAAAAATATAATTCAGTTTATCGCAAGGTGCAACCCACAATGAATTTCCTCCTTGGTGTAATGATGCAATCTAAATAAAATACTTATTAAGTGGACAAGGGTTTGTTTTTCCAAATGAAATTAAAAAAGAGCAAATTTTTCAAGACGTTGAAAAATACATGGTGTTTTTCAACACTTTGAAAAACATAATTCGGTTCTCAAAAAGGTGCAACCCGTGATGTCATTTACTCCTTTTTGTAATGATGTAATACACATAAAATATGTATCATGTGGAGAAGAGTTGGTTTTTCCAAATCAATTTTAAAAAAGAACAATTTTTAAGACACGTTGAAAAACACACAGTGTTTTTCAACACTTTGAAACACGCAATTCGGTTCTCAAAAGGTGCAAACCATGAGGAATTTCCTCCATGATGTAGTGATGTAATCTACACAAAATAATTATCATGTGGAGAAGATTTTGTTTTATCAAAGCGATGAAAAATAGAGTGAGTTTTAAGACACGTTGAAAAATGCACAGTGTTTTTCAACACTTTGAAAAATGTAATTCGGTTCTCGAAAAGGTGCAACCCACGATGCATTTCCTCCTTGGTGTAATGATGCAATCCACATCAACTACTTATCAAGTGGAAAAGAGTTGGTTTTTCCAAATCATTTTTAAAAAGAGCAAGTTTTTCAACACGTTGAAAAACACACGGTGTTTTTCAACACTTTGAAAAACGTAATTCGGTTCTCAAAAAGGTGTAACCCGTGATGTCATTTCCTCCTTGTTGTAACGATAAAATACACATAAAATATGTATCAAGTGGAGAAGATTTGGTTTTTCCAAATCAATTAAAAAGAGTGAGTTTTATGACACGTTGAAAAACACATAGTGTTTTTAGCACTTTGAAAAATGCAATTCGGTTCTCGAAAAGGTGCAACCCATGATGCATTTCCTCCTTGGTGTAATGATTAAATCCACACAATAATTATCAGGTGGAGAATATTTTTTATCAAAGCAATGAAAAAATAGAGTGAGTTTCAAGACACGTTGAAAAATGCATAGTGTTTTTCAAAGCACTTTTAAAAATACAATTCAATTCTCTAAAAGGTGTGTCCCACGATAAATTTCCTCCTTGGTGTATTGATGTAATCAGTTCATCAATTACTTATCAAGTGGACAAGAGTTGTTTTTTTCAAATTAATTAAAAAAAGAACGAGTTTTTTCGACACATTGAAAAACACAAGATGTTTTTAAACACTTTGAAAAATGTAATCTAGTTCTCAAAAAGGTTAAACCCGTGATGTCATTTCCTCCTTGTTGTAATGATGCAATCCATATCAAATATTTATTAGGTGGAGAAGAGTTGGTTTTTTCAAATCGGTTTTAAAAAGTGAGTTTTAAAACACATTGAAAAACACACGATGTTTTTAAGAACTTTGAAAAATGTAACTCCGTTCTCAAAAAAGTGTAACCCAAGATGCATTTCCTCCTTGGTGCAATGATGCAATCCATATAAACTACTTATCAGGTGGAAAAGAGTTGGTTTTTCAAAATTGATTTTAAAAAAGAGCAAATTTTAAGACACGTTGAAGAATACATGATGTTTTTCAACACTTTGAAAAACGCAATTCAGGTTCTTGAAAGGTGTAACCCATGATGAATTTCCTCCTTGGTGTAATGATGTAATCCACATAAAATATGTATCAAGTGGAGAAGATTTGGTTTTATCAAAGCGATGAAAAATACAGCTTACTTTTAAGACACGTTGAAAAACACGCGGTATTTTTTAGCACTTTGAAAAACGCAATTTGATTTATCACAAGGTAACCCACGATGCATTTCCTCCTTGGTGTGATGATGAAATACAAATCAACTACTTATCGGTGGAAAATGGTTGGTTTTTCCAAATCGATTAAAAGAGAGCGAGTTTTAAGACAATTTGAAAAATAAACGGTGTTTTAAACACTTTGAAAAGCATAATTCGGTTCTCTAAAATGTACAACCCACGATGATTTTACTCCTTGTAAACATTAAATCCACATCAACTAATTATCAGGTGGATAAGGGTTGGTTTTTTTGAAGCTATGAAAAAATATAGTGAGTTTTAAGACACATTGAAAAATGCACAGTGTTTTTCATCACTTTGAAAAACACAATTTGGTTTATCGCAATGGACAACACACGATGCATTTACTCCTTTTTGTAATGATGCAATACACATAAACTACTTATCAGGTGGACAAGGGTTGGTTTTATCGAAACCATTAAAAAATACAGTGATTTTTTGACACGTTGAAAAACACACGGTGTTTTTCAACACTTTGAAAAATGTAATTCGATTCTCAAAATGTGTAACCCATGATGTAATTTCCTCATTTTTGTAATGATTTAATCCACATAAAATATGTATCAGGTGCATAAGAGTTGGTTTTTCCAAATTGATTAAAAAAAGAGTGAGTTTTAAGACACATTGAAAAACACATGATGTTTTTTACCACTTTGAAAAATGTAATTCGGTTCTTGAAAAGGTGCAAACCAAGATACATTTCATCCTTGGTGTAATGATTTGATCCACATAAACTACTTATCAGGTGGACAAGAGTTGGTTTTTCCAAATTGATTAAAAAAAAGAGCAAGTTTTAAGACACGTTGAAAAACACACGGTGTTTTTCAACACTTTGAAAAACACAATTCGGTTCTCAAAAAGGTGCAACCCACGATGTATTTCCTCCTTGGTGTAATGATGAAATCCACACAAAATAATTATTAGGTGGAGAATATTTGGTTTTATCGAAGCGATGAAAAAATAGAGTGAGCTTTAAGACGCATTGAAAAGTGCATGTATTTTTCAAAGCACTTTGAAAAATGCAATTCGGTTTATCACAAGGTGCAACCCACGATGCATTTCCTCCTTGGTGTAATGATGCAATCCAAATCAAATACTTATTAGGTGGAAAAGGGTTGGTTTTTCCAAATCGATTAAAAAAGAGTGAGTTTTAAGACACGTTGAAAAACACACGGTGTTTTTCAACACTTTGAAAAACGTAATTCGGTTCTCCAAAAGGTGCAACCCACGATGATTTTCATCCTTGTAAACGATGCAATCCATACCAAATAATTATTAGGTTGACAAGGATTGGTTTTATCGAAATGATGAAAAACTATGGTGAGTTTTTTAACACGTTGAAAAACACACAGTGTTTTTCAACACTTTGAAAAACACAATTTGGTTCTCCAAAAGGTGCAACCCATGATGTTTTTCCTCCTTGTTGTAATGATGCAATCCACACAAAATAATTATCAGGTGGAGAAGAGTTGGTTTTATCGAAGCAATGAAAAAATAGAGTGAGTTTTAAGACACGTTGAAAAACGCACGGTATTTTTCAAGCACTTTGAAAAACACAATTTGGTTCTCAAAAAGGTACAACCCATGATGCATTTCCTCCTTGGTGTAATTATGTACTCCACATTAACTAATTATCAGTGGACAAGATTTGGTTTTTCTAAATCGTTCAAAAAAGAGCGAGTTTTAATACAAGTTTAAAAACACAATTCGAGTTCTCAAAAGGGTGCAACCCATGATGCATTTCCTCCTTTGTGTAATGATGAAATCCACATAAAATATGTATTAGGTGGAGAAGAGTTGGTTTTTCCAAATTGATTAAAAAATAGAGCGAGTTTTAAGACACGTTGAAAAACACATGATGTTTTTCAACACTTTGAAAAATGTAGTTTGGTTCTCCAAAAGGTGCAACCCACGATGTTTTTCCTCATTTTTGTAATGATGCAATCCACACCAAATAATTATCAGGTGGACAAGGGTTGGTTTTATCGAAATGATGAAAAAATAGAGTGAGTTTTTCGACATGTTGAAAAATACACGGTGTTTTTCAACACTTTGAAAAACATAATTCGGTTCTCAAAAAGGTGCAACCCGTGATGTCATTTCCTCCTTGTTGTAATGATGCAATCCACACCAAATAATTATCAGGTGGACAAGGGTTGGTTTTTCCAAATCGATCAAAAAATAGAGTGAGTTTTAAGACACGTTGAAAAACACACGACATTTTTTTAGCACTTTGAAAAACGTAATGCGGTTCTCGAAAAGGTGTAACCCATGATGCATTTCCTCCTTGTTGTAATGATGCAATCCATGGTTCTCGACAAGGGTTGAATTTTTTGAAAGTGCTGGAAAACAGAGTGTGTTTTTTTGACACGTTGAAAATGCATGGTGTTTTTCAAACTTTTTGAAAAGGTAATTTGATTTATAACAAGGAGCAACCCATGATGCATTTCCTCCTTTTTATAATGATGAAATCCACATCAAATAATTATCAGGTGGATGAGGGTTGAATTTTTTCAAAGTGCTAAAAAACATAGTGTATTTTTCGACATGTTAAAAAACACATTGTGTTTTTCAGCACTTTGATAAACACAATTTGGTTTATAACAAGGTGCAACCCATGATGCATTTCCTCCTTATTGTAATGATGCAATCCACATCAACTACTTATCAGTTCACAAGGGTTGAATTTTTTTGAAAGTGCTGGAAAATAGAGTGTGTTTTTCGACACGTTGAAAAATGCACGTGTTTTTCAGCACTTTGAAAAACATAATTCGGTTTATAACAAGGTGCAACCGTGATGCATTTCCTCCTTGTTTTAACGATGCAATCCACATCAAATAATTATCAGGTGGACGAGGGTTGGTTTTAACAAAGTGATGAAAAAATAGAGTGAGTTTTTTGACATGTTAAAACACATAACAGAAATGAAAATATGAAATCATATTCTTTGTCGATATAACATGAAATCATAAGATATATCATTTGTAGATATAACATGCATGATTAATTTATAATCAATATTTTTTATATGAATTTTAACACAAAAAATAACAAAAGTTCCACTCCTTTTTATTTAAACCCATGTGTGGAGCCCATATTATAGTGGATATAATGTGATAAAATCATAATATTAGACAAACCATTTATACATTTACACCAAATTTATAGTAACCATAGAAAATACTAGTTATCTCTTATAAGATTGGATAATAATAATGAATCACATTGAATAACCAATATTATTATTGCAAAATTCTTGAAAACCAAAATATTTATTTGAATGGAAAATCCTTCACATCAAATTTGTATAACACTGCAAAAAAAATGTGAGAAGATGAGAAGTTAGACTTGAAGTAGTGAAAACAATTTTGTAGTCTTGATGAATGGTAACACATATTTAAACTAAGATCAAACCATTCATCAAATATGCACAAGTTGAAAGAAAATTACATGAATATGTCAAACCTCACTAAATTTATTAAGTCCATTAATAACATATATTATTGTGAATGACATTCCAATAATTTTTATAGTTTACTTGCTAAAAACCATTGTAATGTATATGTAGTATGAAAATTACATGCTTCAATGAGTACTTGAAATTTGAATTCTCTATAATATGTACATTAACTAGAAGTAACATTCACAATACTCACACATTTTAAATCTTATTCCAATTTAAATCTTTCTATTGGTTTTAAAACCTTCTAATATTTTATTATGTTTTGATGGTTTAATTATTATTTACTCCTTTAAAAACTAAAATATACATTTAGCCAACTTCTTTTGATGTCAAAGGTCACATGGATAGTGTCTTTTTATTACAAATTCATATTTTATGTCAAAGGTCACTTGGACAGTCTTCTGTGTGAGCGAATGGTATGTTTTTCTCAGTCAACGCCTTGGTAAGGATGTACATCTTCTTCCATAATTCTTTGTGACCTTCGTGAATTTTAACAATGGAATTAAAGCTTGCTACTTGATTTTCGAACACTTTTTGTTCGATTCACATGTCATCTCCCAATTCTTAATTTCTAATTCCAACTCTTGAACCTCAAGCTCCAACTCCATCTTCCTCAAGGAAGCATCTAGTAATTGGTCCAATAATTCCTTTTTTTTGAAAATTTTAAATATTGCAGTCTAAGTCTTTCACGCTCAATTTTATAAAACTTTTCCTTGTTCATTGCAAGTTTCATTTCTATTTCCATACGAAATGATGGGGATGACTCATCTTCTTGTTCAACTTCGACATCTTTGTTTGCAGGGCTCTCTATAGTCTTTCTCGATCACATTAGTACTAACACTATAGAATTTTGCATAATCTTTCGGTTCGAAACTAGTGAGGCCTTGCACTTTCCAACCTTCTTTTGTCTTGCCATCTAATTAAACTTGTATTTAAACAACCAATTAATATCTATTAACATTCAAACATAATTGTAACCATATACCATACACGAAGAAGAATGCAACTAAGTAACCATATACCATATACCGTAATCCACAATCCATAGTCACATTAATACATTAACCATATACACAAAGGACAACATAATCATTTATACAATAAATGGAATGTGACATAACAAGCATAAAAACCATCTAATGCACTATAATGGAACCAAAAACCATATTCAACTTAACAGAATGTAATACTAAATCATAAACGTCAAACACATTAAAGTAACAACCTCATCACACATATATACATTTGTATTCTAATCACACTTGTATTACTCTTCCTTATTCATCACATCGCATACCGTATATAAAAATTCATATACATGATCTAAATACTAATTAATGTGCACATCATAACATCAACCGAAAAACAACCATATTAGTGTAAAATCACATATATCTAATAATCATAATATAACCACATACATCTATACATATCATCTATTATGCTACAAAGTCAAAATTCATTAACTATAACTAATTTTTTTGCATACCACATATTCAATATCTATACATATATGTCAAAAATATAAGTAAAATTTGTCAAATATGTAAGTGAAATATAAAAGTACAATAACACATTGATGTCAAATATATAAGTAAGTTCAATATGTGTTTAACAAGCATATTTTCATCTCAAAGGTTGTATGACTGGTATATTCATTTGTAATCATTGTATTGGGTGGCGTGCTGGTGTTTTTTCCTCAATTGTCCTTAGCCTACATGTACATCTTCTTCCATACTTTTGATCTTCGTGTATTTTAAGAATGGTATTAAAGTTTGCTACTTGACTTGAAAAGACTTTATTGTTTGTTTCATGCATTTTCTCCCAATTCTTAATTTCCACTCTAACTCCTAAACCTCAAGCTCTAACTCCATCTGCCTTGAGGCAATTTCTCCTATTTCGTCCAATATTTCCTTATTTATTCATAAAATATAAATTTTCCAATGCAAATATTTCACACTTGGTTTTGATACATATTTTTCTTCTTTGTTACAAGTTTCATTTCTAAATCCATACAAACTGATGGGGAAGGCTCATCTTCTTGTGTAGCACCGACATCTTTGTTTGTTGAGATCTTTGCATTCTTTTTGAATGCATAAGTGTCACTATCAAATGTTTCATAATCATATGGTTCTTGCACTAGTGAAGCCTTGCACTTTCCAAAATTATTTTGTCTTGCCATCTAAATAAACCTATATTAAAACAATTGATTATTATTTGTTACCATTCAAACATAATTAGAAAGGAAATAATGCACTTAACTTATACTTAACAAAATATTATCATGGGTGAAATATATACAAAAAAAAATTAAGCACATCAAACCCAAGTACACATACATGGATGAATAACGCAACTATGTAACCATAAATCACAAACCGCAATCCATAATACACAAAATTTGAAAGAAAATTTGTGAATTATATATGATAAATAATGAACACGTCAAACCCAAGTAGACATACAAGGAATAATAACACAATTATGTAACCACGTACCATAAACCGTAATCCACAATCCATATTCACATTAATACATTAACCAAATACACAAAGTGATAACATCATAATTTATACAATAAAGGAAATTTCACATAACAAGAATAAAAACCATCTAATGCACTATAAACAGAATGTAAATGGATAACTTTATGTAACCCATAACCAAAACCATATTCAATATATCAATAATGCAATACTAAATCGTACACCTCAAACACATTAAAGTAACATCATCATCATGTACACACATATAGTAATCCGAATCCTCGCAATCAATGTTATACGATAAATGTTTTCATCTTCTTCGCTGCCTAGTGTTAGCGACAAAAAATACTCCATCATAAATATAATATGTTTCATCTCATTTCTATGAACATAATTTGATGTGATGCCAAGAACGGGTGGGGCATTCGATGTCTTTATCCGAGTACGGTGTGTTGTCTCAACATGTACCGCATCATCCTAAAAGCCAACCATATAGTAAATAATTCAACGTAGAGATGAATCTCTCATTAAACACATAATTAAATTAAATCATCCATTACATCTACTTGCTCTTCATGAGTGTCAAGTCTGATATCAATGAGATCCCAAATAAGTAAACCCTTTGACACACTCTGCCAAAGTGTTTGTAAATGTATTAGGGTAGGTAAATTGAGAAGTGGGAACAACGGCTTCGAAATAATCACTTTGATAATAAATTTGGGAGTGTGATGCCATGACACTTTACTTTTGGGCTACTATCATAAACCACTCCTCTCATGACAACCATATAATCCGACATTAACCCGACTTCACCACATCAGAAAATCCTAGAATAACGACAATCTCAATTGCATTAATAACTTTTTCTTAATTTCACCAAAAAGAATCCAAAAAATCAAATGAGATCATTGAATAACTTACTAGTCCAACTCCACCCTCTCTCTTATTGTCAACAACGGTGTTTTTGCCCCTCTCCTCGTGCCTACCCTCATCACCCTCTCTCCTCGACTAGCAAAGAATTTGTAACTCCGGGATTTTTCATCTCCGCCTCTCTTACCTCATGTGAATTTATCTCCAATAAGATCAAGACCACGGGATTATTGAGAAGGGGGCGTGTTATCATAAACATCCACCTACAACAATTGAGTCATCAAGACAATTTAAGTATCAACAACATAAGGCAAGATACATTTTTCAAGTGCGTGTTAAGTGGATTTTATCTATCTATTTCGCACTACGAATCGAGTCTCTCTTGTTGTAGGAGTTGACATAAGGGAATTTCATAATCCTACGCATGCCTATAGTTAGTATATACCAAAAAAACAAAACTACATTTTACCCTTACTTACGAAAGACCAATAATTACTTATGTTATCATTCGTAGGGGGTCAACATTTCTGCTACTTGTTCCACCTTCTTCTCTAGCTTCCTTTTCATGACAAAATATTAAGTTTTTGATTTCCAACCAAACATAATATATAAAATACTATACTAATCTTAAATTTACCTTTTTCGATATTTGAGTTTTTATTTCCTCTCGCTCTCAACCAATGCTCCTCTCTCACCTTTTACATCTTCATTGAATCATAGGCATGCATTACATCATCCACCTCCATCTTTCCATCCTGGCTCAACTCCTCGAATTGATAGTTTCATTATTTTTTTCAAACTCGATTGATAACCCTCCTCCGCTATAAGTAGAATCGTTGCCTCAGGACATAGTTCACATCCGCCTCCCTCTTTTGCATGTATGCCCTGCTTCTATCTTGAGAGATAGGTGGTCATTTCCCTTTACACTTATGGCCACGCTTACGAGGTTCCACGGAGGGAAGATTGTGGTATACTAGGTGATGTCGATTTAGTCTATGCAACTCTAAAAACCTAACATCCCCACTAACAACACATGATCCATGCTAATAGAAATAATGAATATGACCATTAACATATTTGGTTATGTACTCTATGTGTGGCTCACATATATTTGATTGAATGGGCTCAGAAGGCCCATCTAACGTGGCTCCATCAATCTGCTGTTAGACGATCATCTCCCTTTTCTTCCTCTATGATGCTTTTTGAAATGTGTACGCACCATGTGATGTGAAGGTGCTTGTATCTAGGAGTATAAGTGCATAAATATTAGCCCAACATAAAATATTAAGTATTTTTCAAAACAATTAATGTTCACATATTTGAATATTAACATCATGTAATGTGAAGAAACCCGTGTGAAAAGATAGAAATTTCATAATTGTTATCCTAACAAATGACATTAGGTACATTTCTATGACAAACAATCAATGTTTACAAAGTTATATATTACCATCTCATTACTTATGTCTTCCCAAAACATAACAACGGATTTTGAACATGGATGTCATCGATCTTCCGCATGTTTCATTCATGTGCTTATCATAACCATTGTTGAAGTGATGCATTATAAAACAAGTTAAATTGAAACAAATGGTGCATGAACTTATTTATTCGTATTTTGCATTCATATTGAGAAAATCATGCACAATAAAATGATTTGTGATGAAGTTAGGCGCACGCATTATTATTTAAAATTGATACTCAACTCTAGATGTTTCCAAAGTAAACATGAAATGTGAATTGTAAGTGTGTTACAAGAAAATATAGGATTAAGCATGATGTATCCAAAATGCCCGGTTTATCAACCAAAACTATATGATGTATCATCATATAATCCACAAAATATATAATATATACACTTGGAGACAATTCACATAATATTAGTTATTCATAATCTAATAAATAATGTATTTCTACCATTACGCAAAAAGGAAATACAGTGTGTACATATATCATATTGAAATGTCTTCCATGGCAAGTGCTAGAAAAGCTACCACTTCTTGGTTTATAGTGTCCCTAGACACTTGACATACATCTAACCTACCTCTATTAACTTTTACATGCACGTATGAACATTTCACAAAGTGAGATACACTCTCTAGCACTTAAACTCAAATAATTGAAATATTTACATTGTTACATTGGTATACACTAGTCATTTGTTTCACAACAAGCATATCATGAGAAAACACATAAATTTTTTGAACATCATGGCATATTGCTTCCTCAAGACCCAATATCAAGGCCCTATACTCATCCTAGTGGATAGGTCATAGTGGCATTTCCACTATCTTGCTTCCATCAGGGTCGTATAATATGAACGATGAACATGCAATATTTTCGGAGGTATTCAACACTCCATGAATTTCCAATCTCCAAATGGCAACCATGTTTACCTTTACAATGGAAAAAAATATATTGTAAGCAAACATAAAAAAATAGAATGAACACTTCAAATTTGACTTTTTCAATACAAACATCTGTAATTTAACATATGATAAGGCCCTAAAACATTTGCTCCTGAGTTCATTCATTAATAATGATTTCTTATTGGAGATTCAATGGAGTTAGTACTTTGTCTAGGGACATACACTCTAAATGAGTTAACGTCATGTGTTCGTGAGTGACTTCTTTTAGGGAAACAATTTAGAATAATTTTTTAAAAATATGTTTTCCTATAATTATGAGTTTATAAATGTAATGGGTAAATATTAAATTTGAATAAATCACTTAATAAATGATTAGTCTATTATGAATAGATATATTTCTATCTATTTGCAATATCAATATCTATAAACATTTGATCGTGGGTTAAAATGGGTATAGTATAGTAAATAACATTTGGCTAGTTTTCAAAACCAAATCAATAAAGAAATATCTAGTACATAGGATTTAGATTTATCATGTTCATAGGAGTGACAAGAAGATGATCATCCAAGATAGAGTTTAGATTTATCATGTTCTTGGGAAGTGACAAGAAGATGATCATCAAAATCTTGTAGTACAATTGATTTTTATGAGACACAAGAAAACTAGAAAACTTACATTTATCAGAACCAACAAGTGTATACTATACACTTGACATTTCAAGCATACCTAAACCATACACTTGACATTCCAAGTAATATTGTACACTTTAATTCAAAATATGTTATTATGAGTAGATTTTCTAGAAACAAGGGGTCCAAAACTCTCTCAAGTTTCTAAAACTTCATTACAATCAATGGTAAAATGTACTTCTTTAGCTTTCCCTAAATGGGATGCTAAATTTTAAACCATAAGGAAACAATAATATGTTTTGGGGTTTTAATTTTATCAAATATACTAATATTTCTTGATATTTAACAAGTCCATCAATAACATATAGTAATGTGAACGACATTCCAATAATTGTTATAGTTTATTCACTACAAAACCATTGTAATGTATATCTAGTATTAAAATTACATGCTTCAATGAGTACTTGAATTCTCTAGAATTAACTCATTTTCAAACAATACTGATTTTCTATATTATGTAGATTAAGTAGGGTACATGTGCATCTCTAGATGAGTTGAACTCATATTAGAACACTATTGACACACAAATAAACAAACTGATATATGACTATCAAAAAATGTGAATAAGGTAGACCAAGGGTCACATGGATAAATTTCGAAGAGAACGGGGACTCTTTTCTCATAAACATGTAGTTTACCAAAACCTTTTGGACTTAAATTCCTTGTCAAGTGCATTGACCTAGCAAAAGACTTAGAACTACACAAGATAATTAATAAATAAATAAATAATCAAAGGGGGCCATATGAATACCATAAACGATTGGAAATGATATTTGCACCAATACAATCTTAAATAGGACAAATGATCATAACCCATACTTAGTGAATTTGACATGAATATTTAAATATTTTTAGACCTTGTTAATTTTTCCTTTTTTAACTAGACTTCACTGATTGGTTTCAAATAAGCCTGAAGACATTTCATTTTTGGGGTTGTGAAGATTTTAGAAAATCGTTACCAATACACATTTGGTACCTAAATATAATTATAACATAAATGAATTTTAATAATCTAAACTTGCTATAAAATATATAAACATTAGTAATTTTAAAAATATAATCCATAGAAACACATTTTAATACTATGGAAAACATATTTAATCCAATGCAAAACATATTTAATCCAATGCAAAACATATTTAATATTTAAGCTCGTGTGAATCAAGAATATATTCGAACAACAAAATGAAATATATTTAAGCTCGTGTGAATCAACATTCGACAAAAATTAAATATTTATATAGGTTTTTTTCAAACATGAAATTCTTTTTAAGTACAAAACATATAAAAGCAATAACTATTTTTTTTGTTTTTAGCAACAAACTTGGAGTTGCTTCCATGTGCAATCTTTTTTGCACAATTTTTTGGATCTATCACCGGTTTTATGACCAGAACTCCCATCTTCCTCAACTTATGGGGAGGCTCATACTTTTGGGCCTCCTCCATCATGTCATAAGCTAAACCGTATCCATGTGAATGAGAATCTATAGTGTGGAACTTAGAAAAATAAATCATTGAAGTTTCCGCAAATTGAGTCGGGCTTTAACCATGTTTGCAATTTCTCAGTTTTGACGGTTTATTTTGGTGATGGTGGTCTATGTAGACCACAAATGTGGACCTCTTGAAAGTTTCCTCCCTCTGAAATTTGGGAGTAGTCAATGTTATTCCGATGGGATTTAGATGAATAGTTGCATGTATTCATTTTCTCCAGACATAAGAGAAACTAAATACAACAACACACATGCATACAAAATATACAATTAACATTAGTACGATACATGACAAATCTAATATACGTCATCCATTATGACAAAATAATCACAACAAAAAGAAAGTTAATATCCATGAAAAATTCAAGTATCAATAAATGCCAATGGCTATCCTTCACTCAAGATGCACCCTCTCATAATATCACCAAATGTCCATTACAAAAGGGATGGTTGAAATATTATGGGAGGGTGCATTTCCAAGTGGAGGGTCGGTGTGTGACTTTAAAACCTCTGCATCAACACAAGATACCACCCAACTATCGATGCATAATCCTAAGGGCAAGCCCACGCTTCATCACATCTTAAGCAAAATCCTTTCTAACGATTCCTATCTTTGCAGAGACACTTGCCCCCATATGCCAAATTAAGAGTGAAAGTATGATATCGCATAATATTTATAGCTTAAACTTACATCATTAAAAATATAACTAATAAACAATTATCTATATACAAATTTTATATGCAAATGGTATATGCACATTACCATTATCTCAAATATAATTAGTACAAAAAAATATCAAACTTACTCTAATGTTATTCCATTCAACAAAACTAAGATCTTTCAATCATATTAAGAAACTACTAAATGTTTACAATTAATTATATTATGAAAAAAATAAAACTAGTCGCAACTATTTCTATTCAAAGATAAATTACTAAATCAAACCAAAATAGTACATGAATAATAAAATTGGAATAATCACAATAAATAGATAACATCAAAAAATAAATAACAATGCATTTACTCTCATATGTAAGTTTTTTTAAGAATAAATACCAATGCATTTAGATAACATCAAAAATGAATATTTACATTTCAAAGCCATTTATTATGCCATCATACAAATAATAATGAAACAACTTACAAAAAAATTATTTAAAAATTAGGAATATCTTCAACTATAAAAACAACTCAATCATCCATAACATATGAGGTGAAATTTATATTCAAAATTAACTGAACGAACAAGTAATAGTATCATAAAACATAAATACTTATATTCAATATTTTTTATTGATTTGTATAAACAAAATAGAAGTATAAATCAATTATGCAGCTTCTATACTAATAATAAAATCATATCAGAATAAGTGTTTTCAAATACTTTAATGGTTTCATGAGAATCCAAACCGTTCAATAATAATATATTTGTGTCATTCTCTAGTTTGTAGAAAAAAATTCTTCATGTGAATTTGGGCTTTTGGTATGTGGGAGTAAATGTTAATCACTAAATATTAATGAACTGACCAAACCTACGCATATACACATACCTAATATAAGCATGTTTAATATAAGAAGATATTATAAAATATAAGAAGCTTAAAGTGTACAACATTTCAAATGTATGTGTTGTAAATTACAACAATAATTTAATTGTATCGCATTACTACTAAATAATATTTACTTCCATAGATAAGCTCATCTTATTGAGACACAATCATGTATGATAAGAAAGAAGAAATACTTGAAAATTTTGTTGTTGAAAAACACACTTTGTGTTTTTCAACATTTTTCAAAAACAATTCCCTATCAAGTATATGAAATGTTGTCTCTAGGATCAGCATATGATAAACATACTAAATCAACTAACATCAAAAACTGCCATACTAAACTAGACAAGTGTTAAAATTTGGAATCTACCATACTGATAAAACTTTGGGGGACACTCAACAAGAGCACATTTTATCAATTTAAGAACAACCATTAATTAATAAGATGGTTGTTCAACTAATTTATAATTTTAATTGCACAAGGGCCTCAGAAATAATGTTTTTGTGTGGTTTGATTGAGATCAAGGTGCTTTTTATTCTTATAAATTGAAAGAAAGAATCTAGTTTTTTTCTACCATTCCATTCCCTCATTTTTGAGTTTTTATGAGATCCAAATAATTTATAACCATTATAACTATTTATAGGTTGAACTTAATTCATATCAGGATAATATAGATCCAAAAATCAAGGTTTTAATATGTGATTTACCCAAACACAAATCACTCCACAAGTTAACACTTAGTCACATAGTTCCAAATTGAATCTATATGTCTAGAGTATTATATACCTTGAATCCTTTTTCTAGTAGGGGCTCTAAAATAATTAGGATTAATTTCATGTCTTCCTTTGAAGCCTATATAACATACATGCATTAGCAAAAAGTTTGCATTATAAGGAGGAATCCCGTTTGGGTGGTTATTACATCACTATGAACCTCAACAAAAATTAATTCTAAATGGGATTAATGTTCCACATCCTAGGTCTAAGAAGGAATGCCCAAACAGAGTAAAAATAAATGTGGTATTAAGAAATTAAATGGTGGAAAGAAAAATGTAAAATAGATATTTTCTTTTAGAGGATACATTGATATTAAAATAGACATTGGGAATTTTGTAATCAGTTGGGTTATTTTGTTTAGTTAAATTTATTTTCATTTGTTTTATTTATTTTATGTAAGAAATAAAATTTATAATGGTGTAAAATATATTGTTATTGAGTATTGGAAAAACCATGTGTCTCTTCCAATGCAAAGGATGTATTACAGATTATGGTTTTTCCTAGTTTGAGGAAAGAATAGTTCTAGAAAAAAAACCAAAGTGAGTTGTATAGAATCATTAAAGATTGGAATCCTGAAATCAAAATTACACAATGAGCATTTGAGAATTTAAAATTGATATATGTAAGGAAACATATAATCTACGACATATGTTCTTGTGGTACCCATATATAGTTTGAGCTATATACAACCACATTTAGAAATTTTAGAGATTATATATTAGATGACAACGAATGATGGATTCTCTCCATGTGCAAGTCATGTTGTCAGCGATACTATTTGTAATAAAGTAGACAATGAACTTGAATTTAAGATTGATTGTATCAAATGAGTATGTACAAAATGTGGAAATTTAGAGAAGCTACCAGGAGACATTCACATCTCATCACATACCACAAAACTATTTGGAAGAGTGTGAAAGTTATACTATTTGGGCTTTTGGTGTGTGGGAGTAAATGTTAATCACTAAGTATTAATAAACTGACCAAACCTACGCATATAGCCATATAGCGAAAATATACTTGCCTCACAACTTTCCCAACACTATTCACCCTTGAAAAATTGTATCAATACTTAGTAGATTTCCATGTGTAGTCCCACATATGTCGTATACACATGATTCACAACCCTAATATCTTTAACAATCCCATGCTAGCATAAAGAAACACTTGTTGCTCTCGAAATCTTACATATTTCATCTCAGACTATTAATAGCTCATGCAGACTTACACCATATCCCTTCATAATATTCATATATTCTATAATTTTACACATAGTATTCTCACCCTATGTAATTTTTTACACATCCCAATTCACTTACAACCTCTTATAATGTTTTTAAGAACCTCATAGTGTTGTGTCATGTTAGAATACCCATGCCTTGCTTTTACGTATGACAATATTTGCCCCATACATTCATAAGAATTCTATACTTATCATTTTCTTAATAGTATTTTATTGTCATGAAATATGCAAGTGGAGCACTCCATGATCCTCCCATTTCAGATCATATTACTAGCATAGCACATGTCAAAAGTAATTGTTACTTAGCTAGGAAGGTGAATATTCTTGTAGTCGATATCAATCATAATTGTTATCTTATAGTATATGTATGTACATATGTTCATATATATGTATGTATTGTTACCACACTCTAGGGATCATGTATCTTGATCGATAAGGAAATTATGTATACTAGAAAGGAAATGGTTACCATTCCTTAAGTATCTAACATTAAATACTTTGTAGTTCTAGATACTTTCAAAGTAGCCTAGAAAAATCAACAAGAACACATTCCCCTTATGATCACAAGATATTGTACTCTTAGCCTTATCAGTTCATTATACACATGTGTAATTTATTTATTTATCATATTGAATACAAGTTTCATTCAAGCGCATATAAGTATTCCACATTTAAATGTGCTTGGTTAACTAATTGATTTAATCTTTCTTACACATTCTACAATATACTACTCCTCTCTTAGTGTGGCATTGTCCACAACAAAATCGATTATGGGCACCATTATGTAGATAAAAAGGTGCAAAAGTGTGAGTGTGGAAACACCCAACCTTATTTTATTATATAGATTGATTGTGTTGAAAACTTGAAATCTCAAGATGGGATCAAAATAGACTCACTTGAACATCGAGAAAGCTTGGTCACCTGATATGTTATCTAGAATAGGCTCAAACATGAACCTATCCTGTGACATTGATAATGATCCTCAATGATTTCTAAAACTCCAAATATAGCATGAAAATTTTCTTTTTTATCCTTATTGGGAATATTGCTCAGATATATACAATACTATGTGGTATTTTATAAATGTCTATGTATTTTTCCTTATGGGTGAAGTTTATTTACTACACTCTTGATCTTATATGCTCAATCAATGCAACTATGAGTAATCAAATGTAACTAGGATAATCCTTCTCTTGGCAAAAAATACTTTGCAACATGTAAATTTAGACCTGTATGTATTGCATATTAGATTTTAACTCATGGAATACTCTTAGAAGATTTAAGACATGTATAGTCTTTGTGAATAGTGATCTCTAAGGTGTGCCTTATATATAGTGTATGAAAATAAAATTTAAGGTTATTATTTATATATGAGACTCTTCATTGAAATTCCTGCACAAGCCAAATCGAAGTCGCATCTAAGGTGACCTAATAAAAGTGACCAAATAGAGAAAAATATCTTTTTTTCCCAAAGAAGGATAGGTTCAAGCAAGGAGGAAGGTTTGAATACAAATTTTCGATGATATTTTATGTTTCGAAGCTTGGGATAAATGAACATTGTGTTTTGGAGTATGATTAAGATGTTTATAAGGCTTTAAGATTGTGGAGAAGTTGATTATGTTGACTATCTCTAAGCTAGACTCACAAAGTGGACTACATACTCCATAATTATTTGCTAAATTCCATAAAGGACCCTAGGAATAATTCATTCATGACCTAAGGATACATAAAGGACACTATTAAATCCTCTTACAACCCTGTGAAACTCAATAACTAAAGAATTATACCTAAAGAGGATTAAAATAAGCCTTTTAGGCAAAGTGGGGTAGAGTATATGCTTGTTGGGGGAGTTTTTGATGTCATGGAATGTGAGTAGGGTTAGAACATGATGAAATCACCCTTCATAAGTGTGAAATGTGTTGACATTCCCTCATTCTTAGCTTGAATGCACTTTTCCAAGGATAGACCAGAGATATAGGAGATAACTTGCTATATAACAATTTTGGAGTTTAATGGTCCATACAAGTTCTTGGTTGAAGTTAATGAAGGATGCATTGATGGAGAATGATGTTTATGAAGATGTTTATGTGCAGGTAATAGAGCTACAAGAGCCAATGACATGTTGTACCTAGACAAGAGTCTTCACTTATGAAATCACCATGATTATCCCAAGAGGACAATTAAGAATAGGACTATAGATAGGTCTACACTTGAGATTACTGATGGGGAGTACATTTTCATGTTATTGATGAAAGGTTGAAGCATGTAATTTAGCACAAAGGGTGCTGAAACCCCTTAAAACTTATAAATGCATGCAAGTAAATGTTTCCAATATGATCATTGTCATTGCATCAAGAACACCTCTAGAAGGGTTGTGGTTTCTCAGGATAAACCATAGCATGATGACAGATAAACCATAAGTGTATAATCAAAACATGATTTTTGTCAGATGTTGTAGTCGTGACTACCTTGATAGACATGTATGCGAAATGAGGAAGTATATAGAAGGCACGTCAATTGTTTGACAAAATGACACAACGAAATGTGATCTCATGGAATGTTATGATTGCAGGATATGTAAAAAATGTGCTTGTTGATAAGGCAGTGGATATTTTTATGCAAATGGTATTTGCAGGTGTAAAGCCAAACTTGGAAACATTTTCCAGCATCCTTCCAACATGTGCAAAAATGGGGGCTTTGGAGTAGGGTATGGAGATCCATCAAAAAATTAAAAAAACTTGTTTTTGTTGAATTTATTGTTGTGAACACCCTGATAGACATGTATGTGAAATGTGGTCATATACAAAAGGCACACCCGTTGTTTGACAAAATGCTTAATGCGGACAGGGTTTCAAAGACTACTATGGTTATAGGATATGTATAAAATGGTGTTATAGATGAGGCTTTACCTACTAAATTTTTACAATTTTAAAAGATTGATGTGGACTAGTAATGTATAAAGAAAGACACATAAACTTTTTTCCCCACTGTAACAAAGAAATGTGAATGATTTAATGGTAATGTATAAAGAAAAACAAAGTTTTTTTGCCCCGACTGGTAACATCCTCATTCAAAGGAAATGGATAAAGGGTACGAGCGCTTATTATTTTCATGGGATCCTAATCATTCCCCTAATCATAGCGATGGCTCCTTCTTCGTTCCTTGGCTTTAATATTCCTTGAACCCTTTCACAAAACGGATGCTCTTTCACAAAATAGATGCTCTAAAATTTCTCCTACACTGGACCTCCTTCATGATATCACAAGAAACAATGTGATTACCATGCGTTTGGGTGATTATGGGAGAGTTTTTTTGTTGATTACCATATAAACGTTGGGCATACAATAGCATGTGAAGGAAGGGGAATGGCAGGGGAACATTGTTTAATAATTCAAATTTCTCCTCCTACATCATCACCATGCCACGTCAATGACTTGTGTTGGGTACGCCAACCGCTTCCCTTTTGGAGTAGTCGTCTTCCCACTGTGTGACATCACCTATCCAGTGACGAGTATGGGTGATGGGCCGTCGATGGCATGCCCGAAACCGCACCATACATGTGTGCAAAATAAGTGAAGGGTAGCCACTGGCATTTTTCTAGCTTTTTGAATCCCAATCCATGCATTAAATTGAGAAATGGTCGATTTGAGAGGTTATAGTGCACACACCCCTCCCTCGACAGCATGGAGAGCCACTTGGGAGGCGCGTGTGAGCTCAAAAATAGTGGAAATAGCCCGCATTTGGCTGCATGTGTGGGAGCCTTTAGTGTCAATTAACTTCAATATGGTTTTCATTTTGAAAAGACCTATGCAGAAAATGCTCATATATTTTTATCATTCATCTGCCACATGCATCAGGCTCATGCATTGTGAATTGATAGTTTCATGTGGTTATGTATTTTAATAACTGTAATTTGTAGTCTTGTTGGCACCATAAAACTCTAATAGTCACATCTAATCACCATGTTTTTTCTAATTAGATGTCAAATTAAACTGATCCATCGATGGTCAACGCCTTCAGACACCGGGACTCCTCTTTCATTTGTTTCAGCTTCATGTACAATTATGCGTGAATTCTGCAGACTTGCATTTGATGCATCCATCTTCATATCATTTAATCAAACCATCTCCATTTGGAGTGCCATTGAGAACAGGAATCATCTTTCCACCCTTAGATTTCAACGTATATAAGGCAGACTGCTTTGCACCGTTGATTTGTTGAATGGAGTCAGTCTTGGCAAGGTTCAACTCAACTATATATGTCTCCTGCGTAATTAGGTATGGAAAGAAAATAGATTTACATAAGATTTAGACCTATGCCCTACAAATAGAGCTTTAATAAGCTTTGTATCATCTTTTAAGTAGGCTTCGTTTAAATATAAAAGTACGGGAAAACATAAAATTTCAAGCCACATTTTTATTGGTAATACATATTGGCATAAAATACATTAAAACCCCAATAAAGGTAATATTTAATAAATTTTAATATAAGTAAACTTTGCCATTTATAAATTATAAGAAATCATTTCATAAGTAGTGAGATCATTACTATTAGTAAGACCACCTTGATTGCTTTATATTTGTTTTTTTAATTTTAAAAAAGCAACAAGAGATATTGATAAATAGAGTTTTTTTGTTTGGCTATTTTTTAATATTTGTTTATTAATAATTTTATCTTGATTGAAATAAAGTTTTTACAATAAATAATATTAAGGTGAAATTATTATTCCTATCCATAAAATATAGTAATTTCAAGCTTTGAATCAATTATATCTTGGTATTTTTATATATTTTACTAATTTTAAATTTGATTTTAAAAGAAAATGGAATATTCCTTAAAGATGTAATTGTAGAATACATTTATTAAATGGAAATTTTATAATATTAACAATAAACATATCATACTAATTAAATATCAACTAATATCGTTATTTTTATTATTATTATAACATGTTGAGTCCATCTATCTACTAAAACTCTTATTTTTATTATAAATATTTTATTTATCATATTAAAAATTTATAAACATAAAAACACATAAATTAATGTCATTGTAATTAACAATTCCATACCAATAATTAATAAATACATAAATATATTATTATTATAGGAATTAATTAATTTCATACAAATGGAAGCGGAGCGGGATTTGTTGGAAATTTCGAAAGAGGGAAATGAGTGGGAATCTCCAATGGGTCAGATGGAGCAGCAGGATGAGTGGGTCCAAAACCTAGTAAAGGATCACATGATTGTTGAGCCCAAGGACAATAAGGATAAGGATGGGGTGGCGAGCACGTGGGCGGAACATTGATCGGTAAAAGTTTGACAAGGGGATTTTGGAGGGCCTGGAACCATCTAAAGAGAAAGGTAATTTATCCCTTAAAGTTCCTGAGATTATTATGGCTAGAACCAAAGCCTCCATGGAAGGTGCTCTATTTGCAAAGTGTTTGGGCTCTAGACCAAATATTGACTATTTTAGAGGCTAGGTCAAGAGGCATTGGGTGACTAATGGTGTTGTTGAAGTTTCAACATATGTAAATGGTTTTTTCTTAGTCTCTTTGCCTAGTAAAGACCATGTGGTGAAGATTCTGGTTGGAGGTCCTTGGTTTATTGGAAAATATCATGTGGTTGTTCAGAAATGGGAACCGACTTTTAACCCTTATGTGATGTTTGTTTCTGAGTTCCCTATCTGGGTCAACCTTTTGGGCTTACCCCTGGAGTTTTGGGAGCCTAAGTCCTTATTGGCATTGTGAAAAGCTTGGGTAAGTTGATTTCTCTAGATCCAATCACTAAGGCTAAATCTAGACTTACTCATGCCATATTTTGTGTCAATATGGGTCAAGATGCTATTCTGGAAAGTAATATCAAACTCTTGACTTTTGAGGGAGTCTGGGTGTAGAGATTTGACTATGATCTATCTCCCTTTGCTTACATAGAAAATGTAAGCTGGTAGGTCATGATCATAGAAATTGTCCTCTTTAGAAGAAAAAGATTGATCCCATTGTCGGACCTCAAAGGACAACTAATAAGGAGGCTAAGGAATGGAGGCTGATTGGGAAAAATGGAAGAGTTGTAGAAGCAAAGGATCATCTTATCATCCAGGAGGTTGTAAAAGAAGCGGAACCTCGATTAATTTTAATACCCTTTACGCAAGAATTGGTTGGTTTTTGGTTTTCATGAAAATTTTAATGAATTTGAAGATGAAAATGAAAATGAAGATCTGGTTTTGGAAGAGGTGGTTCTAGAAATAGAGGAAGGGGCTAGCCATGATTCGAAAGGAAATGCTTTTGCTCTGCAGGGGCTGCGGAGACCTTCGTTGGATGAGGTTTCTTCTATTGGTCAGAGTTCCTTTGGCCAGAGACAAGAAGAAGTCCTACCCATGTCTAATGTCTTTGGGATTCTTGCGGACTATGTTGCTGATACGTATGATATGGCAGCCTCTCCCAAGACTCCAGTAAGTAAATCTAAACTTGTCACTCATAGTAATTCTAGAGCTGATATTGGTAAAGACTCAACTCTTAAGGGTAGGAAAAGTAATAAGGAATTAAGGGAGACTAACTCTAGGAGGGAAGTGGATGCTTTGGTATTCAGAGTACTTTGGGGAATTTGTTTCCTCGAAATAAGAAATGTTAAATGATCCTCCTCTCTTGGAACATTAGGGGATTGAATAATCCCAGTAAACACAAAATTGCTAAGGATCTCAGAGTTAAAAACAAACCGAGATATTTTCATGCTTCAAGAGACTAAAATGAATATGGACATATTTAAAGAGGTGGGTAGGTTTATTTGGAAAGAAATTTCTTAGGAGGGGTGTAGTTCCTCGGGAGCCTTGAGAGGTGGTCACATTTTGGGATCCTAGAATTGTGCAAGGTGTTCTGATCCTTTCTTCCCCTGGTCATGTGGTTATGAGTTTCATGGAAATTGTCTCTAAAAAATCTTGGTATGTTTCTAATATTTATGTTCCAAATAAACTCAGTGAAAGAAGGAAGTTCTGGAAGGATCTCTCGAGTTTTAAACAACTGTTTAAAGATAAAGATTGGATTGTTGGAGGTGATTTCAATACCCCCTTTCCCTTGGTGAAAAGAAAGGGGATTCATCTCTTATTATGAGAGTATGGAGGATTTAGCTGATTTCCTGGCCAGTAATAGTCTATTTGATTTAGAATTGGAAGGTTCCAAGTTTACTTGGGAAAATAGGAGGATGGGACCTAAGCTCATTTAGATTAGATTGGACAGATTTGTGGTGAGTCATCTTTGTATGATCAATCAACTATATTCTCTAAAAAATCTCCCCAGAATCGGATCGGATCATAATCCCATTCTTCTTGATTTGGGGATGAATCAATCAAAAAAATATAGACCTTTCATATTTGAAAATATGTGGTTAGATCACCTTGATATTTTCAATAGAATTCAAGAATGGTGGGATATTCAAGTTCTTGGGGTTGCTAGTTTCAGATTGTGTTTTAAATTGAAGCATATTAAAAGTAACCTTAAAAGATGGAATAAGGAGACTTTTGGAAATATTTTCCAAGAAAAAAGTAGAATTGCTGAGGATTTAAGAAATATTGAGGAACTTATGGAGAACGATGGTCTTAACACAATTCTCAAGGATCAAGAATAAAAACTCTTGTTTGAGTACCATGAGATCCTGGCTAAAGAAGAGGTTTATTGGAGACAAAAATCTAGGGTAAATGGCTTAAGGAGGTGATAGGAATACTAAATTCTTCCATTTCTCTGCCACTTCCAGAGCTAATATCCTAAAGATTAATGAGATAAGAAGTGAGAATGGTGAGATCTACTCGAAAAGTAAGGATATCAATGTTACTATAAAAATTACTTCAAGGAGCTTTTTAAGCAGGGGCAAAGGGTGGAGGAGTTGGTTCAGAATAAATTCTTGGATCTTTTCCAGAATGTTATCACCCCTCTTAAAAATAGAGATATCTTAAGGAGTCCCTCGGAGGAGGAAATTTGTTTTGCGGTCTTTGATATGGAACCGGATAAATCTCTGGGCCTGGATGGTTTCCCTGCCTTTTTCTTTCAAAATTTCTGGGAGGTGATAAAGCATGAGGTCATTGAAATGGTCCAAGATTTTTTCAACAATGGTCATCTTCTTGAGGCAAATGAATAACACTTTCCTAGTCCTAGTGCCGAAAATTGTTGGAGCTAAAGAAGTTAAGGATTTCAGACCTATAAGTCTCTGCAACACCAGTTATAAATTACTAACTAAAATCATAGTTGGGAGGATTAGAATGGTTCTTCCAAACTTCATTTCCAGAAATCAAGGGGCTTTTGTTCAGGAAGGCAAATTACAGACAACATTATTGTGATTCAAGAAGCCATACATTCCATTGAAAGCTCTGGTAGATCGAAATGTTTCTTAAGTTGGATATGCATAAATCCTATGATAGGATAACATGGTCCTTCCTCCAGGCTATCCTATTAAAGGTTGGTTTTGATAACTTTATGGTAAATATGATAATGACCTGCATATCCACTTGCTAGTTATTCGGTTTTGGTAAATGGTAAACGAAAGGTTTTTTCCAAGCAAGTAGAGGGTTGAGACAAGGTGATCCTCTTTTTCCCTTCCTTTATGTTATAATGGTTGAATCTTTGAGTAGAATATGTCAACATGCTATGCTTTCAAACTATATCCAGGGTATAAAAATCTCTAATGGTCTCCCCTCTATCTACCTCAATTAGTTTGTGGATGATAAATTTATGATGGGTAAGGCCTCTGTCCATGAAGCCTCCAATTTTAAGGTGGCTCTTAATGATTATGAATTGGTTTTGGGACAGATGGTTAATTTTCATAAAAGTGTTATTTTTTCATTAATGTGGAGAATCAGTTCAAGCCAGATTATCACGCATCCTGGGGTGTAGGATTAAGTATTTTCTAGATTCTTATTTGGGTATGCCCCTGATCCAAAAGAAGCCTGGCATTTCGGTTTGGAATGCTCTGCTGGAAAGAGTAAATAGTAAACTTTCGTCTTGGAAGGGTCTCTTGCTTTCTCAAAGTGGTAAGATTTAATTGCTCCGAGCTCCCTTGAGGTATTCCCATTTATGTGATGTCATTTTTCAAGCTCCCTGCTAAAATTATTGGGTCCTTAGAGAAAATCTAGAAGAGATTCCTTTGGATGGGAGTTGTGGAGAAGTTTAAATTCCCTCTTGTGGCTTGGGAAAAAGTCACTAAACCAAAGCTTTGTGGGGGTTTGGGGTTAAAAAATATTTCTCTTATGAATGAGGCCTTGATTTCCAAAGCTGGTTGGAGGATTTCTAGAGAGGAAGGTCTTTGGGTGGAAATCATAAAGATGAAATATTTGCGGAATATAGGCAGAATGGAATCCTTTTTTAATCAAGACAATCTTCCAAGAGGGTCTTCTTTTTGGAACTCTTTTGTGGCCTCTAAAGAAATCTTAACCAAAGGTACAATGTGGGAGATAGGAAAAGGTACTAGAATTAGTTTCTGGTATGATAGTTGGATCGAGGATTTCCCCTTAGCTAACCTGGAAATCTAGAAAAGGGTTGCTCAGTTCTATGAGGAAAAAGGAAAATTTGGATAAGAGACTTTTGGATCTAGGAGGATATTGTCAGGTGGGAAACCATTGATCCTCCTCCGAATTTTATGGAGATATCCAACCCTTTCGGGCTCTCAACAAGAAATTAAGGGATTTCCATATCCCCATTTTCCAGACCAAGGAGGATTCCATTAAATGGAAAGAGGAAGATTCAGGAATTTTCTCAGTAAAATATACCTATATGTTAAATTTCAAGGATGATATGCAAATGGATTATTGGGGTAAGCTTTGGGTGAAGGATCTTATCCCAAAGGTTAATATATTTTACTGGTTGGCTGTCCAAAATAGAATTTTGAATGTGGATAATCTCAAGAAAAGGGAATGAAGCTTCCCAATAGATGTTCTCTTTATAGGAAAGAGGAGGAAAATGTCAACCATATCCTCCTTCATTGCTCCTTTTCCCATGATGTGTTTGCTTCCATTCTGGATCATTCAATATCCAATGGATTTTGCCCTTGACTATTGAGGACTGTTGTTTTCAATGGGAGAGTCCCTTCTGTTTTCCCATCTTGGTCTGGGCCTAGAATATTGCCCTCCCTCATTTTTTTGGGGTTTATGGAAGGCTAGGAATGATTGTATATTCCAAGACTAGAAATCTCTTCTCTTGAAAGTTAAAAGAAATTTTTGGTTTCCATCAAGGAAAATATCAAACTCTTTAAAGGCAAGGAAAAGAAACCTTTCCCGAAAAGGGAGTAGAAAGTTCTTGATAAGTTCGCCCTTGGACCGGTGGAATTACACAAACCAAAAAGAACTCCATTTGGATCGACTGAGGAAAATGTTGTTAAGTTAAATTTTGATGGGGCATCAAAAGGGAATCTGGGTCTAGCTGGGGGAGGTGGAATTTTAAGAAACAGTGAAGGTGATTGGTTGTTTGTTTATGTTGGTCCATTAGGTTGGAAAACAAACAATATGGTGGAAGCTAGAGCTCTCCTTTGGGGGTTTTGTTGGCAAAAGAAAAAGGTTTCAAGGACATCCAGATTGAGGGTGATTCACTCATCATTATTAATGCTCTTAACAATTAGGGTTCCATTAATTGGCCCTTAAGAAATATCCTCAATGATGTTAAGGAAACTTTAAAATATTTTGTAAAGGTTTCTTATAATCATACTTTGTGTCAAGGGAACAAGTGTGCGGATAAGATGGCTAATTACGAAGCTATTAGTAATGATTATAAGATCTGGTGTAAAGGAGATGATTTACCCACGGACATTAATGAAACCATTATTAGAGATAGAGGGCACTAAGTTTGATGATGTTGGCATGAGTGAGCTCTGGTCTGTGACAACTTACTTAATAAGTTGTATTCCTCGGTTTTTGTTGGTGTGAAAGGGGGTCTGAATTTGAGAAGTGTTAGCAAATAGGGAAGTTTGGTTTCGTGAAGATGGGTGGTGATAGAATCAGGGTTGAACCAGCTAGCTAGAACATTGAAGCTTTTAATCAACATTTGTGGAACAAGCTTAAGATTGGGGGTTTCAATAATTTCATTGCTAAATTACATGGTCACAACCCTTCCCTATCAAAGGATTTTGGCAAAGCTTGGAAAGAGGGAAAGTTCAAGGTCAAAGGAATGGAAATTGAGGTTTCAGAGTCCACCATTTCCCTTGCGACAAAGATGAAAATGGACGGGCTCAAAATATTTAAGGATAGAACCCGCAGAGAGCATGAAATTGAGTTGTTCTTCGTGGGTAAGGAAAGGTGCTCTTTCTTTACTGATGGTATTGCTAGGTCGTGTATCCTGGGAATATGGAGAGAAGTTTGCCTTCAAATCATGAAGTATATCACTCTGGAAGGCAAATACCGAAAAAATCTATACTCATCATATGACCCTTCTGAATATGTTTCGCATAAGGTCATGGTGAGCATTCCTTTTTTTCTTTATGTCTTTGACAAATTCTTTGACAACATTCCAGCAGGAGAAGGAAGAGATGCCTTTGCATGAAGGGCTCATCCTTATGTTGTTTGAAAATGGGAAACCTATTTTGAATTCTTCTCTGAAAGATAAGGTGGAAGAGGATGATCTCACTCTTGCAGAATGCCTTACTAAGATGAAGGTTGGGAAATGTAAAAATGTGGGGAGGATTATGTAAAGAGAAGAGTGAGGAAGGTCATGGTGATGCGAGCACCTCGAGAAAGAGGGGTTGGGATGGTAATTTTAAGGGTTTCGAGGAGTGGAGTAGAAAGGTTCAATATTTAGAGGGGGTGCTTCAGGTGATGGAGGAAACCAATGTTGGTCAAAGGGAAACCATGTTGGATGTCATTAATGTTTCTAAGCAAATTGTCTCTACCTAGGTGAAGTCAAAGAAGGTTACGGAGCTGGACGAGTCAAAAATTGAGTGATAGGTTGGAAGGGATAGAGGAAGGCAATAAAAGGAGGAATTTCAATATGCGCATCAAGGTCTTCCGAAGCAAATTGGTAGAGGAAGGGATAGAGAGGCAATAAAAGGAGGAATTTGATGTGGGTATGCACTGGAGGAAGCATGAATGACCAATGTACGCCCCAAAATTATGTACCGCACCACCTTTGTTACAAATGCCCCAATGATGATACAGTCTCCTCGCAAGAGTCCCTGATCCTGGAAACCCTCGGAGTATGCGTTAACATCCCGCATGCCCCGCTTAGCCCCGCCTTTGTTTCCCCCTTTTTCCCTCTTTCCTTGGCCTCTTGACCTTCGGAAACCGCCCCGCAGGCGGTCTGTCTTTCAGCGGCGGTCCTCAAGCGTTTTCCAAAACACTCTTTTGGAAGCGACTCGCGTGAAATATCACGTTTCACCAGCGTTTCTTTGCCGACTTGAGCATGCATTAATGTTTTGGTCCCACAGACAGTTTTTTCCTTTGTTTATTGTTTAGGAGTTCAATTTGGTTTTGGTTTTGAGAGTTGGAATTCCTATAAATGCATGGTTTGTGCACATGCAAATGGTCTTGGTTCTTTGGTCTGGAGTCTTCATTCTTGAGCTTTAGTCTTCAATACTCAGTCCTAGATTTATTTTATGAATCATTTTATTTTAGCATGGATTAGAATTTTGAGTATTTAGTTATGCCTCACTGTACACCGACAACGATCCTGCTAGGAATCGTATAGGCCAAGCTCTGTTCTCTTGTGCCATCCCTCTCCTACTTGTACTTCGTTGTATTTCTCTGAAGCTGCTATTTTCATTATTTGAGTACTGTTGTTTATCATTTTGTTTTATCATTGCTGCAACAACCCTGCTAGGAATCGCATAGGCCAAGCCAGTTCACTTGCGCCGTCCCTCTCCTACTTGTGCTTTGTGCCATTTTTACTTCAAATTAATTGTCGTCCCAGTGTCTTCCCTTGTCCGATGTTGCTATACTCCTACTCTTTCTGGATTCACCTGAACACGCAAAATGAAGAGATCACTGCGGGGACAAGTTACAACAAAAGCTGGATTTGCCTTTGCTCGATAAACTCCGAGTTTAAATTGTCAAAGTTATTATCAAATAGAGTAGTGAATCATTTTATTTCAGTTAAGCTCGCTTTCAATATTGCCAGGGAAGCTGTGGGGAATGATAGTTTCTGAGAAACTATGATTTGTTCCTCACTTCTGAGGTAGGATTGAAGGTTTTCAATTAAGTTAATTAGCTGTCTTTTATTTAGATTCACACATCTGCACAGGTGAATAACCACACCGGGTTATCTCGCTTGTTTAGTTTTAGTATAAAAGTAGTTTAATAAGTCGTTTGCAATTATAATATTTCAATCGTGTATTTTGTTTAGATTAGTTTCCCTTTCAGCAATAGTATAAATTGTTATTTTTAGCAAGTTAATTTGGAGACTTCATAACTAGATTAACACTGAGATCCTCGTTAGGAGATAAAACCATAGGGAACTTATGCTACCCACTCATAGCCTCTAAATCTCCCCTTTGTCATTTCAGCTACCAGGAGATCACACTACCATATCTTAGTCACTGATCCTCCCATGGTTAGCCATAGGAAAGTTGCTTGCCAATTCTCATCCTTGCCTGCAGCTTTGTTTATCTAGAAAATTGGCCATAATCCCGGCTGTGACTTCATCTAAGTCACCCACATTACAAATCACCGGCTGTCTCGGCACAACCTCGGGAGGTCGGGTACGCGGAAGAGTCACTTGTAGATTCCCACGCTCGCTTGTCGCTTTTCCGGCGTACAAAATTGGTGAACTGACGTGAAACAAACAACTGTTTCACCTTCTATACCTCATCACATCAGTTTCACCAACAAAATTGGTGAACCCGACGTGAAACAAACAACTGTTTCACCTTCTCTTTGAGAAGTTTCATCTTCTCTCATCCACCTTCGCTCCTTCCCATTATTCTACGGGTATTCATATACCCCCCGAATATGTCGGGATTCGACGCATATGGCAGACCCCTCCTGGGTCTTGAGGCATACTACGCCCAACAGAATAGGGAATCATCACCCTCGCTCTCAGTATGGGGTGACAACTATTCAACTAATCAGTTGTCAACACAAACCCCAAGAATCAGATATAGTTTGTCTTTTCAAACTGAGGAGTTAGATCAACCCCCTCAAACCCAACAAACAGAACCTTCAGGTTCCAACAATATGACGTTTACAGGAGAATCTGGTTCATCTCCTCAAATGTTACTCAGACCACAAATTAGTAGGCAATCGAGATCCATACAGTCTTAGATGATGGACAAATCACACGTTATCCTAAGAGTGAACAACACTCTGGGGAATGTACCCATCTATAGGAGGTTTACAAATACAACCCGAAATCTCTTTTCAAGAAAATACCTCTATGCCCACCATACGATGCAGTGAGAGAAACTTGGCAAAATAGCGATCGGTTTATGACAGGATATCACGTACCTTTACAAAACCAAGGTATACAACAAATGCCGCTCGGGAAAAGTACCGTGGCTTCACCAAATGAAGTCATTTCAACATTAGTAGAAAGAGTGAGAGGGTTAGAACTGGCTCAAGCAAGTCAAAATTCTCCGTTCATACAAACAGGAAGTTCCAATCCTCCATACCACTCCGGTCAGGTAGATCTCCTTACGGGAGTAGGCACGTTAGGCATGCCTCCTCAATATCCACAGCAAACGCCAACAAGGCCTATCATCTCTAACACTATTCCTCCTGGTCTAGTGTCGAACAGTCCGTTCCTCGATAATACCCCGTCCTACTTAAACATATACTCTAAATCACCACAAGGAGATATGTTCTCCTCTCCCAGACATGTTTGCCCAAATACGAGGGGGTTGCCTTATGCCCCTGCCAACGCATACACTGCACCGTATCAACAACCTATCCCACCATCACTCCCTCAACAACCACCATCAATGGTCGAAAGCTATGCGATAGGGACTTATTCAAAATACCTAAAGGAACCCTTAGATTTCACCATACGAAGCTTCATGCTTCCAAGACCTCTCCCCTGATTTGCCCAAGTTCAAGGGTGAGGGAGATCCAAACATGCATATCAAAGCTTATGCTATAGCCATTCGGGAATTACTCCCATGGGATGGGGTTGTTGCTAAAATATTCCCCAAAACGTTGGAAGGCATTGCTCTCGATTGGTATTACAGAATACCTGAGGCTTCCATACATTCATTCAAACAACTTGTGTCTGAGTTCATCAAGGCCTTCGACATGAACAAACTATTAAGGACAGGAATCAGGGAGTTCTTACACATCAAGCAAGAACATAACGAATCTGTCGCCCATTTCATCCAGAGGTGGCGTACAGTTCTTTATTCATCAGCAAGTGCTCCAAACATGGATTAGATGGAACTATGCGATTTATTCCTTCATTCTCTCGGCGAGAGAGGTAAAGGAAGAAGTCCAAAAGTTCCCACTAAGAACTTCCGATGAAGTACTTGAGAGCGCTCTTCGAATAGATCAAGCAGCGATAAATAGTGGCCGTAAGACATATGGAGCAAACGGGAGGTTAATCACCTCCAACCATAACACTACAACTTATCCTACTACAACGAATGTTGATCAAGGACACAATATCCTTAATGAAAACCATGGGGTTACAACGGATGGATTCATCCGATCAAGTCAAAGGACCAAATGTTGTGAACACCCCTTCTACACCTACTAACAAACAACGCAATAATAACTTCACCCCAGCGATCAATACGAAGGATTCTAGTCATCCTCCACAACAGCAAATCCAGCCACAAGGCCTTGCTCGGGGCCCAGATGGATATCAAAACCAAAGCCAAAGGCCACAACCTCGAAATTTCAACTATAACAACCAACAACCCAATCAGAACTTTGGGCCACAACAGATTCAAACCGACGACCACGGAACTATAATCCCAATCTATATTGTGGTTTCCACAAAATCAGGGGTCATGATACTAGGACTTGCCATGACTACAATAAATTCATGCAACGCTTGCCAGAAGAACAAAAACAACTTTTCATAGATATGTTCTTGGCAGATCCTGCGTCACCAGCACCAAATACTTTTGCAGGGGCAGTTTCCCCTCAAAATGCACCTCTCAAGATCTTCAACGATCCTTTCCCAAATCATTATAACAATAACAGGTTAGATCCAAATGGGAAAAACAAAGGTATCATAATAAGAAATAACAATCAAGACGCCTCAACTCCTGACAACTCTCAGATTGCTCCTAACCTAAGTTCAAATGGTAATACAAAAATCTTGGGATTAGTTGAGCTAGAGGTTGAGTGTGAAATTAATGCAACAACTCGGACAAAGGAGTATGTTTCACAACCCCTACCCGATATTTTCTCCACACGAGATG
Organism: Taxus wallichiana var. yunnanensis; assembly: GCA_018340775.1. Lineage (NCBI taxonomy): Eukaryota > Viridiplantae > Streptophyta > Pinopsida > Cupressales > Taxaceae > Taxus > Taxus wallichiana. The sequence continues at coordinate 660,478,714 of CM031235.1, forward strand.
AAGTTCCTACAAATGCTAAACCGGTAGGATCCTATGATTTAATATACGAGGTGGCAAAGACAAATAAAGATAAGTCAATTTCTGTGGAAACAGTCTCCACTAAAACCACAGCAGGAATTATGAAACTCTTGGAGAATGACGAACCGATCTTTCTCCCATTTGAACCTCAAGGAATGGGTAGTCTTCTCGATATAGCATCTCTTCCCTCCGATGACCTAAATCTAGATATAAACATGATAGAATTAACAAACGAAGAAGGGCAATTTAAAATTGAAACGATGCCTATCAAAACCATCTCTAGGCACTGCCCTATTCTAAAGCCTAGTTTCGACCCATGCGTGTCTAAAGCTAAGTTTTCCCTATCCATGGGGCAAGACCTCATCATTAACACAATGCTCACTATGAGAGAGAAGGTCGAGCAGCATAGTCATGCTCACCCACATGCCATCTCTCAAAAACATGACAAAGAGGCATGCAAACACCTCTTTCGAAAAATGTTTTTAGTAATGGGACATATACACCTCTCGGGCAAGGGTTGTAAGTTCAAACCTAGAATGGTAAGCCCTCAAATCAAGAAAATGAAAAAAATTGAGGATAATGGTTCTCCATTTGTGTACTTCTAGGGGTGAAGAATTCGATATTCGTCAACTTTCTTCACCTTAGACATCATGACATATGGTTCCACTTTGCATTTTCATATGTACATGGTTGCAATTGCATTACATTAGTAATTTAGTTGGTTCATTTTTGTTCACTCATTTCATAAATATTGTAGTCCAGAACTTACTCTTAAGTAATCTGTTACAAATTTCTCAAGATATTGGCAAAAATATTCAAATCACATCTCTTCAAACATCATCAAGTACTTTCAATCTTCTCATCAAGTTTGTGACAGACAAACATTGATGAAACCATACTAAGACACTGCATACTTGGCTTTGCTCTTTCTTTCTACTAGGTAAAGTTGTCCTTGCCTACGTGCATTCTAGAAGCTTCTTGGTGTCACATCTATCCCTCTTAAAATCTCTTGGAACAAAAGGATATCCCAAAGTCATAGATCGAAATGTCAAAATCAAATGAAATCAAAAGCGCCAAGTAAACAAAATATTTTATTTGCCCCATCAACCTTCGGTGATAAGCCCACATCTCTTCTCACTGTGAGGTTGGAAAAAGGAAAGAAGTGCCCTTACTCGCTTTGTATCTTGCCTTTGGTGACAAACCCATGCTTCTTACTAGTGGCGTGAGGCAAGGTGTGTGGGGGTCCACACAAACTAACAAATCTTGGTATCTAAAAACACAAGTCAAATTCTTAAAAAAGGCAAATATCCAAACATCTAAATTCCAAAGAGATCAAATCCTCAAAACCATTTTGTCAACCAGAGTTGCCATTTATGAATCTAAGTCTAGATAAACCGAAAAGTAAGTGGCCTTCTAAGCTTGGTGGTAGTTACGAGTAGGGTGGGTGTGTAGGTCCAAATTTGGTTCTTGTTCTTGTTTTTGTATGTCTCTCATCATTCCACTCAAATCAAACTCATACAACTTGTGCCCTTCCCAATTCTTGGTGTTGAGCCCTTGCATCTTACTAGTTGCATGGATTTGGGATTAGGGCAAGTTCATCTCTTTATCGCTACACATTCATCACGTTTTGCCAACGTAAGAAGAAATCACAAACATTGTCTAAAGAGGCCAAAAGTTCAAAACTACAACATGTTCGTCATCACATATCAAGCATTGCAAAAGCAAATAAAGTAAAACATTCATTTAACATTTGTTTATCACTTGTCATCCATTGCGTATACATTCTTAAAAGTGTAACACTCGATTTTGTATGTTAACTTGGTGAATGTTTTACATCATTATAGCTCTTGGAATGGAAGCAAACATGTTAAGATATGTTTTGATCTTTAAGAGAATGTGTTGCTAATTTGGATTCTTGCATATTGTGATTTATTGCATGGAACAAAGAAATATTGTACTTGTGTGCTTGCTTTGATGTGCGGCAGTTGTCGTATAATTGCTTGCTCTTGTGCTTTGATTGACAAGATACCCGTAATCAATTCCATTGATTCAAGTATCTTGAGGTCCTCTTGTGTTTCTATGTTGATTCACACTTGAAATGGACTAGGATTATTATGAGCGTGCGGCGCTGATTACAGTGTGAATAGCTAGCACGTAGATGCCAACGACGAGGGGTTCGATTCTTGAACCTCTTCTCATCAGAAGTCGGGACCTTGTGGCGAAGAAGTCGAAAACGCGGACACTGGTGGCCTTGGCATGTAATCGGAAGGACTAATACCTTTGTGTTAACATGGATGTTAGTAGGGCGGATGGAAATTGTTAGTGTTAGTGGTTAGTGTGGATTAAACCTAAACTAATCCTAAGTCCTAACATGCATCCTACATTATTAATCCTAAATGGATTTTTAAATAAAAAAAAAAAATAAAAAATAAAAAAGGGGAAAATAAAAACCTAAGACTAAACTAAGGCCTAGGTTGAACACACATGCCACCTAAACTAATCCTAATCTAAAAAGGGCGCGCAGACCCTTGGAAGGAGAGGATAAGGATGGAGGGGAGTATTCATTAGCATTTATTAAACCGCCCCTACGTGGACAGCGCCATTTTTGGCGGGACAGGTAAGGAACTAGAGGCATCCATTTAGGAATGGAGCCAAGTTCGATTTGCTTGGAAATTTTGAAATTAGGAATTCGCCAACTCAAGTGGCGGTGGCGCAAAAACAAGGAAAAGGCAAAGCCTTTAATGCATTAATAGTTTTTGGTCCTCGCGACAGCTCGCTTGGAAACAAAATGAGGGAATTTGATCTTTCATTGTTTTGATTTGGTTTGGCCTCTGCATTTGGTTTCTTTAGTCGTCCGTTCATCAACCAGCCTCTTGCATTCGGCATTTTCTTGGAAGTTTTGAGGTGTGGAAAAGCCGAAGAAGGAAGGGAGGGGAATATTGTGTTGCCGTTGTGGAAGAAAAACGCGGCAAACAACGTTTTCTTCGAGCTCAAAAGATATCTCGCATGTTAAGCCCTTCTCTTTAAAATCTTTGCTTTGATTAAATGTTTCATTAAAACAACCCCGCTCTTAGGTTGGGATTGCATGATTGTTGTTGAGTTGATTTGGAAATGGATTTTTGTTGGTTCTTGCTTCTTTTCTTTGGAAAATGATAAGAAGGTTTGCTTCGTTGCTTCGGCCTTGATAATTTCTTGCTCGAATCATGTTGGAAATGATTTTCGTATTGATGGTAGAAATTTGTATAAATGGTTTGAAATGTGGATATTCCTTTCACTATTCGTGTTGTTCAAAATGGAATAGGTCAGGCAATCGCCTTTATGGGAAATTGTTTCTTTAATTGCGATCTTTTCTTGCTTTGATTATATGAGGAACTGATCTTGCATGAAAACAAAGGAGACAAGTGGAGAAACAACCGCATATATATATTTCTATGAAATGGGTTTCATTGAATCTTCTTGTCATTTTGAAACAATATGGAAATATTGTTTTAGTCACTAAATTTATTGTCTTGTAATTCTTGAATGATGTATCTTCCCGTGTGCTGGACGTTTGACAGTAAGGGAAAATTTATTGATTATATATAGGTATATATATATATATATTGTGACTGTACACTTTCTTTTTATGAGTTGTTTCCACTTCTGAACAACCGTGTATTGTTAACAAACGGAAAGGAAGAGAATAATGATTGATGAAGTAGTTCTTATAGAATTTTCTTTTGAGAAAGTAGACCCTTCTTCTTGTATTGTTTGGGTTTTGGATGGAAGTGGCATTCGAGTTTACTGTGAGTAATTGAACTCGAACCATAGGAAGTTTAAGCAATAATATCATTGCTGTACCTCTTCTTGAGTAGAAACTAAGCGAATACGTATTGGGTATTCGTGGAATAAGGAAAGAAGAAGCTGTTTTTCCTTCTTAAAGTTATCTCGGGATTTCGTTCTCCTTGTTGAAAGAATAAGGTGATTTCACTGTGTTATATAATGCTGCTTGGTCTTCTTATATGAACTGCTGACACAGTTTCCACTTGATTGAATTCTATGCAAAGAATGATTATATTTCTATTTACTATAATAGAAAAATGGATTTACTTGCGTTTTAAGGTTGAGGTTTGTCATTCGTTTAACTATACGAAAGTGCGAACTTGATTTGATTTTTGTGGAAATAAATGGAAAAAAAAATTGGGATCTAATTTGTCTTCTGAGTTGCTCTGGCTGTACCGAGCTCATACAATTAACACCTGGTTCGGGTTTGCTCTTATAGAAGTATGGACAGTTGAATATGAGTTGTTTGTGATATTGGATTGAACGGTACAGGCTTAGAGTTGTTTTCAATACGAACGACTGTTCTGTAATCCTTATAATAAGCTGTCTTGTTTGAGATGAACACGGATTAGGTGTTCGATTTCGTTTGAGCAAATGGTGTTTCATAGTGAAATGAAAAGAGAATGAATTCTTTGTTTTCTTCTTGTTAACTCCGATGAAATTCATAAATCGTCATGAGAAAAATGGATTCTTTAGAGTAACAATGATAATGAATAAATGTTATTCAACGAGGCAATGCGTTACTAAGAATTAGATCATTATGTGATTAAGTGATTGCATGATTGAAATCCATTTTTACATGCTTTAGTATGCGTGAAAGAAATACGATTTTCTTTATTATGACAAATATATGGTATGTAACCTTATATTTTGATCTCGGATGTACGAATGTTGTACTAATCTGCTTTCGGATCTTTATATGAGCCTATTCAAAAAAAAATATGGATATGGATGATGAATTCTTCTTGATTTCATTTTAAAGCATTTATAAATGAAACTATTCTCACTTTGAAAGTGAATTCGAGTGGATTTTGTAAGTTTCACTCAAGTATTATCCGGAATTGATTTTCGTTTGATTCCATCTCTTAGAAAGTCATGTGGGAAGAAATGGAGATATGAATGAATGTTTTAGAAAAATGATCTTTCTTCTTTCATTTAGTTGGAAATCTGGAATTGTGAATGATGAATTTTATAGTGCTTAGATGGGAGCTACTATATGCATTGGCTTTGTTCGCTTTCTTGTTGTACTTGAATGCCTTAAAATTAACATGCTTCATGAACGGAAAGGAAAGTAATGGATTTATTTTCGTTAGTTTCATTCCTTGCAATTGTTATTAATGAAAGGCGTGAAAAGATAATCAGTATGCTATGTAGGTTCTACTTGTATTCCTAACTTTGCAAATACGTAAATTGATACTTGCAATGATTATGTGAAACGGACATGCAGTCCCTTGGCTGGTTGTGATGATATTTTGATGAATTAGTGGGTATGCTTTGATCTCTCTCTTTGTGCTTTTCGAGATTGATGTTTTGTTTGTTGTTTCATAAAGCGGGGTTCTTTTATTAAGCTTGATTTAGTCAAAGCATCTTATTTTAAGGATAAGTGCTTAATGTGCTCTGGTTCATCAACCCCGACCGTCTGCAATTCATTTTGCAGATGAAATTTGATTAGAATGAAGACTTCATTTTTTTCATGTCTCTCGATTAAATGTAAATTAAATTGTAAATTGCTTTTATTCCTCTTTGAGGAATTGTGAGAACGAAGAAAATATATTCTTAAGTGAGTTGTATGGAGGCTTTGTATAAGTTATACCCAATCATTGGATTGGCAATGTACAAATTATGACTTGAAATATTGAATACGATTCTGAGTGTGATATTTTCAATAATTATATCTTTGATATTGTTATATAAATTGGGAATAAGGTGTTAATTCTTGATTTGGATTCGTTTCATAATCCTCGGATGGATGCTTTGAATTGAAACTCGATATCTATTCTTACTTAAATACAACCTTTAAGTTGAACAATGCAATTAATTCATACTTGGGTAAAGATGAATTATGAATTGACATTAAAAAGGATTAAGAAGAATATGATTTTATAATCGTGAGGGTATTCGATTAGCTTAGGAGCTAAGGAATATCAATTTAAATTGGGAGTATTCAACTTCGTTTCCCTCATTAATGATCCCGCTTGATAAAATTCAATAAAGGTTATTGGATGCATATGTTCATAACTAATGATCCTTAACTATATAATGTTGAAGGAAATAAATGAATTCATTTCTCAAGGATTAGACCTCGTTTGAATGACGTAAACAATAAGTTAATATTCTAAATAAGTTGCGAGCTTGAAACATCTTGGTTAAGTTTAGTAGGTAAACTTATTATGTCCGTCGATGCGAATGCTTAATCTAATGATTAAGAAATGGACCAAGTAAGAAATGTAACCCTTCTGGTTGGAAGGAGACGATACATAAGTGAACTAAAGGACAGTTTAGTCCTTCTTAGTTATATACAATGCAACTTTCGAGGATCGGCGTGGATGTTGAAAATTGCTTAAACTATTAACTCGTGGCTAAGTCACTTGAAAGCAGGATGTGTATTCGTTGGGAGACTTCTCGCAGGACATTGGTATACGCCAAACTAACAAAGAAAGTGTCTTCATGAAGACGGGGTCTTCATGACGACACATCGTCAAGTGACATATCGCAATGCCCTCCCGAATTAAAACATTTAGAATACATAGGCCGAATGTGTAGATCTTAGGCGGGTGGGGATAGGGTATGATCTCGGTATCGGAGTGACTCAGGAATACTAAAGGTAATCGGACACACGGAGTCGTGGGTTACGCGACACCGTATGTCAACTGCGTATCTTTAGTTACCAGGAGTGCCTTCTACTCGCTCATATTACCACTGGTATCGAAAGTTTAAAACGGAACTTAAACAATGAGGACCTTAGGAACCGGAAAGACCATTCTAGATAACAGTGAAGTGAAGTGAAGGACGTATTCTCGTAGATGTGTATCACATTCAGGAATATGATCATGCAAAGCATGTGAAAATCTTTGGCCAAAGTATCGCGATTCTTGGTTGTCATTGTCCTTATCACTTAATTTAAGATGCAGATGTCGGATGAATATCGATATGAGATATTCGAGATAGGCTTCTTAAATGGATCACTTCGATAACCTAGGAAGGTTATGAGAACAAGTATATAAAATATACTATGCATAAATGATACATGAAGGATCGGTTGTTGCGAGTCATGTATTTGAAGGATCGGTTGTTGCCGGCATGAAATGAAGGATCGTTGAAACTCCGAGCCATGAAAATGGAAGATCGGCAAGCTTCATCGAGTCATTTACAGCACATATAGAATCTGTTATGAGATTGAATGGCATTGAATGTGTGTCCATATTGTAAATATGTGAACAGGGAACATTCTTTTTGAAAGAAATTGTATGATCCAAACTGTGTGGTTTGGGCAAGAGCAATTACTAAATCTCGAACGTGTGTTTGAATTTTATAATTCATAACAGAACGTTATTTTTTTTTAAAAAAAATTCCCTTGTTCATCGTGTTTTAAAATGGGGATGTTAAAAAAGCATGTGAAAGTTGGCGGCATTTTGACACACGGGCATGTCAGGTATAGCCTCTAACTCCCCATTTTGGGACCGCCATACTCGGACCCAACGTTTTATGCCTCTTCATGGCTAAAACGCTTCTCCGAGGGGGCAATATGTACGTACCCAAAATTGTATGTACTGCACCACCGGAAAGATGTTACAAATGCCCCAATGATGATACAGGTCTCCTCGCAAGGTGTTCGGGATCCGAAAAGCCCTCGGAGTATGCGTTAACATCCCGCATGCCCCGCTTAGCCCCCGCGCCCTTTGTTTTCCCCTTTTTCCCTCTTTCCTTGGCCTCTTGACCTTCAGTGACGAAACCGCCGCCTTGCAGGGTGGCGGTCTCGGATCACGCCTGAACAGGCGGCGGTCTGAACCGCCGCCCTGCTCAGAGCGGCGGTCCTGTGCGTGTTTTCCAAAACGCTCTTTTGACGCGACTCGCGTGAAATATCACGTTTCACCAGTTTCTTTGCCGACTTGAGCATGCATTAATGTTTTGGTCCCTGAATGCAGTGTTTTCCTTTGTTTATTGTTTAGGAGTTCAATTTGGTTTTGGTTTTTGAGAGTTGGAATTCCTATAAATGCATGGTTTGTGCACATGCAAATGGTCTTGGTTCTTTGGTCTTGAGTCTTCATTCTTGAGCTTTAGTCTTCAATACTCGATCCTAGATTTATTTTATGAATCATTTTATTTTAGCATGGATTAGAATTTTGAGTATTTAGTTATGCCTCATCCAGTACACCGACAACGATCCTGCTAGGAATCGTATAGGCCAAGCTCGTTTCTCTTGTGCCATCCCTCTCCTACTTGTACTTCGTTGTATTTCTCTGAAGTCGCTTTATTATTCATTGTTTGATTATCATTTTGTTTTATCATTCTGCAACAACCCCGCTAGGAATTGCATAGGCTGCCGCCACTTCATGCCGTCCCCTCTCCTACTTGTGCTTTGTGCCATTTTTACTTCAAATTAATTGTCGTCCCAGTGTCTTCCTTGCGATGTTGCTATACTCCTACTCTTTCCGGATTCACGTGAACATGCAAGAACGAGAGATCACTCGAGGGGACAAGTTACAACAAAACCGGATTTGCCTCTCGCTCATAAACTCCGTGTTTAAATTGTCAAAGTTATTATCAAATAGAGTAGTGAATCATTTTATTTCAATTAAGCTCGCTTTCAATATTGCCAGGAAGTCATGGGGAATGATAGTTTCTGAGAAACTATGATTTGTTCCTCACTTCTGAGGTAGGATTGAAGGTTTTCAATTAAGTTAATTAGCTGTCTTTTATTTAGATTCACACATCTGCACAGGTGAATAACCACACCGGGTTATCTCGCTTGTTTAGTTTTAGTATAAAAGTAGTTTAATAAGTCGTTTGCAATTATAATATTTCAATCGTATATTTTGTTTAGATTAGTTTCCCTTTCAGCAGTAGTATAAATTGTTATTTTCAGTTTAAGTTAATTTGGAGACTTCATAACTAGATTAACACTGAGATCCTCGTTAGGAGATAAAACCATAGGGAACTTATGCTACCCGCTCATAGCCTCTAAATCTCCCCTTTGTCATTTCAGCTACCAGGAGATCACACTACCATATCTTAGTCACTGATCCTCCCATGGTTAGCCATAGGAAAGTTGCTTGCCAATTCTCATCCTTGCCTGCAGCTTTGTTTATCTAGAAAATTGGCCATAATCCCGGCTGTGACTTCATCTAAGTCACCCGCATTACAAATCACCGGCTGTCTCGGCACGACCTCGGGAGGTCGGGTACGGGGAAGGTCACTTGTCGATTATCATCCTCGCATGTCACTTTTCCATCGTACATGAGTCATGCTTTGGAAGTAGTGAAGTTTCTCCTAAAAATTAGTTGGGTTTTCTAGACTGTTGGCAGACTTTTGGCAAACTTCTAGCAATTTTGATGGTTTAGGTCGGTTTCTTTTCTCAGTTTTACTCTTTGGTTAAAGTCTTGATCTTCATTGTATGAGTTAAACATGTTTAACTCCTTTTGTGGACTTTTTCATTTCTTTCTTGTTCGTTGATTTTTGTTGCTCTTTTTGTAAAGCCCTTGAGAGCCGATCCCAATTTTTACCTTATCTAATAAAAAAATTAATTTCACACAATATCATTGAATTTTAGTTATATTTATAACTTTCATCCTTTTAATTTTAAAAGTTATTTTTTATTTTTTATTTAACAACAAAAATTACCAATAAATTAAAAAACCTAACAAAAAGTCAAACCATTAAAAACTGACAAAAACCTACCAAATTCCAATAACACTTGAATTAAATAAATAATTAAAAAGTTCACAAATATCTTAAAACAACTTAATATTTAACAATAACAATGTTAGTTTTATTACATAAAATGTCCGATTGGACAGGTCCTCCAATAAGTAAAGAATGTGAGAGCTGCGGGAGGCGGTGTGAGTTTATTCAGTTTGACCACGACAAAGACTGCGCATCCATTGCATTTGAGGCTGCAATCGCATACGCACACACATAAAACTGATTCAACCATCAAAGTAATGAAGCAAATGAAAAGATGGGCCTAAGTAATTGGGTTGTAAGTGTTACCTGCTGTGGAGATAATCCAATCGCTATCTTGCACGACATTCCAGAAGAAATAACCGAGCAAGCCTTTCTGTTTGGCATAATCGACCTTGGCTGCAACAGACTGTTCATTGTCGTAGCCGATCCATACAAGCCCAGCGTAACAATAAGCCGACACGGTGGTCTCGTCATAAACCTCGGTTGCGCCCTTTTCCTTAATGAAATCCTTTATTTGGGCAAACGTCAACACATCCGGGTCGCCTGGACCGCTCGCCTCCGCTCCTATTCCCACATTCTCTGCGCTCTTCAGCGTCCACGAATATCCATAAACAGGCATACCCACCACAATTTTCTGTCCAGAAACCCTGCGGCTAACCACGACTCAACGCCATAACTGGTGCTGAAGTCTGAATTGGGATCGTACAGAGCTGCGGCAGCCCCCGTGATATTTATCCGGTTTGGGCTGGTAAAATCGTAGGTCATGATGTTCACCCAATCCATATTATCTGATATAGAGGAGATGGGATATTCTCTTACCACGCCCCATTGAAAGAATTGGTTTGAGAAATAGACGGCGGCGGTGAGCAGCAGGGGATCCTTGGCGGAGGTTTGAGCCTCTTCCACCACTGCAGCTTTCCACTCAGCGAACAGCAGCCCCCAATTTTCCATGTCCGCGAGGGTTTCTGGGTACTCCCAGTCGAGGTCCAGGCCATGGAAGGAATATTGTCTGGCCAGAGATATGGCAGAATCAATGAACGTTTTACGCAACGAGGAATCGGCAGCCATTATGGAGTAGTTGTCCTTGTTGGCATTTCCTCCGCCGATAGATAGCAAGGTTTTGACGGAGGGATTAGATATCTGCAGCGTTGAGGTAAACCGTGTTATGCTTGCTTGATTGTCTGCGGAGACGGTGACCTGAAACGTGAGGGAATCGAGATCTGCGAAGGCGTAGATGAGATGGGTGTAGAGAGAGGCATCCACGGAAGAGGGGGAAATAAGAGTAGCTGTAGGCAGGCCAATACCCAACTTTGACGGCGCAGGAATGGTGTACAAGGCAGAGGCTCATTAGCATAACCAGCATATGCAATGTGCGCTCCATGCTTCCAATTCTGCAAATGGCTTAGCTCCCTAGCCTACCTTAGTATTTATAACGGATCTCAAGTCGTGATGTGCTGGTCAAACCGGCAACAAGACTACTGTAGTAGTCTGTGCCCACACGCAATAAAATTCTTTTCGCTTGGTAGTGGGATTGGGATGGCATAAATAAATAAAATATAAGCAATTGGAAGGGGATTATTGAGTAGTGCAGATTTGGTCCAATACAAACCGTGTGATCAAATCGGCACTCTTCATTATGAGGTTATAAGTCAAAACTTTTGGGGGTAGGTCATCCACTCTCTAACTCCAACCCAATCTCCAATTTTTTCTTAATGTTATATCTTATATCTATCTCATCAGAGCGACTTATAAAACTAAGGTGTTACGTAAGTACTGTTGCATAAAACTAGCACAATATCACCTCAAAGCTGCAAGGATATAATGAATTTCAAAAGTAGAAGTAGAGGACATCTGCGACAAAAATATGATTGGGAGAATATTGTAATTAGCGGGAGCAAGTCTACGCCGTTCGGGTCAATGACACAGGGATGTTTGGTGGTGGTGCTAAAACTCCATCTTTCAAGTACGGACCTTTCTTTCTAGTGCAAAAGTATATACAGCTGTGGGCTATTTAGGTATCTGTTTATAAGTTCCGGTTTATAAACATTAGCTTGTATGTTGTTGGAGAGTATCAGAATTGGTGAATGTTTACTTTTATTAGCAATTGTATGTGAAATGTATTATGGAAATGTCGTATGAGATCTTTTGAAGGATTCATATTGGAAGGAGAGAAACAATGGGAGAGGAAGAGGGGTGAAGATGAAGGGGTTAGAGGGTGGAGAAAAGCGAGGGCAGCGAAAATAGAAAGTAGAAACAATGTGAAACTCAAACGTTGAACAACATGATGACATATATGGCAATCCTTTGAAGGAGACCAGGGTTTTGTTTAAGACGATGCGTAAACAATTTATAGATATATATGTGAATGTAAGGAGTGGTAGAAAAATATTGCGAAGTGAAAATGTGTTTGTAGTTTTATCTCGTATCATTTAGAGACATGAAGATGTGGAGTGTAAGTAGCATCCAGAGGTGGCGACGTCATGTGAAGTTCTCCCCATCAATGATTGTGATGACATCGTTATTCAACAATCACTAAAAAAAGGGGACATGTGTGGGTTGTTGTGGATTTTGATTGGACAAGGGAAATTAATCACCTACATGGGCCACACCTTTTCCACGGATGAGATTATTCCTCCCCAAGAAATATTTGGTATATGAGCTCAACTATATAGTAGAGATTTCACTTGGACTATTTCAATCTCGCTTGTATTACTTACATGTGTGCAATTGGTGCTTCAGATGTGAATTTTCCCTTACTTTTGTTGTGAATATGAATGTTAAATACGCAGAGGAATACTTTTTATAGGTTGTGCTAGTTTTAATTGTCGAATATAGGTTTTAATGCATAGATAAAATTCAGATTGAATGTTTTGGCAACTTTTATATGAAAATCCAACAATGCGTGTTTATGGGTAAATTTATGAGTGAAACCTCTTTCCCATAGGGTTTCATAATGTAGCCAACTTTAACACAAACTCAATACATCTGCAAATATTTTGAACTCAAAGAAAATAAATCTTCTTCTTCGTTATTCAATCATGGATTACAATGCTTCATAAATAGGAAAACAACTCACAACTCGAGTTTTCAATCAAACTCTAACTAACTTTGACTAAATCTACTCTAAATGGCAAAGTTTACTATTTTTAGCAGTTTACAAGAACTTGTTATTCTTAGTAAGTTTGCATGCTTATTCGTATGGGCACAAAAATTGCCACGCATCTTCTATATGCCTAAATTAGAGGAATTGCCAACTTTCTAACCTACCATACATTCAAGAGACTAAAATTAACTAATTCCCTAAAATAGGAAAAAACCAAACTACAACTTAAATCCTAATTTTCGGCCCCTGGATGGCGGATTTTGGCCTCGAAAATGTGCCAAACGTGCTCCAACTAGCAAGGATAGTTTACCGGTGCGTTTGTCTCGTCGAAACAGGTGGTTTAAAAAGAAACGGACTCAAATGGACACCCAAAGCACAAGTTATGACCTTTTCAAGTTCCTCCTAAAATTAGTGCATCATTCTCCCCTGGTTGAAAAAAACGAAGCTCCTGCAAGTTGTCTTCTTTCGAATTTCTGCCATTTATCTGCATCCAACTTCTTAATCTCCCACTTTGTGACCCATGTGTTGTCCTCTTATTCCAATCCTTTCCAATGTACCAACTTTTTCTTGTATTTTCCATGTCGCATGTTCACTATTTTCTTGTCTAAAATTTGATCCACTTCTTCCTTCTTTTCACCGAACTTGTTGCCTCCAATCTACTACTTCAATATCATCCCCTTCTTTACCATCCCCACGAAAGAATATAAGTCTCGAAACATTAAACAACTGTAGAAATATCAAAATTTCCCAAAGAATTCTACATCGTAAGCATTGTCATTTATCTTCTTCACGATTTTGCAAGGACCAATCTTCTTGTACTTGACTTGTTATAGGTTCCTTTTGGAAACCTTTCCTTCGAATTTATACCATAACTAACTCATCCATTGTAAACACCTTTCTCCTTCTATGCACATATGTTATTTCCTTATACTTATCATTACTATTCTGCAGCTTCTTTCGCACTTCTTCCAGGATTCTCAGTATATGTTTGGCAAATGCTTTTGCATCATCAACGACTTGCATTAATTGGTAGATGCACCAAATCTAACACCACATTTGGATTACTCTCATACACAATATAAAATGGAGACTTTCATGTGGATCTATTTATTGAGCTATTATAAACAAACTCAGATTGTGGTAATGCTAAGTCCCATTGTTTTGGATTTTCCCCAACTATGCACCTTAACAGGTTTCCCAAGATCCTATTTACCACCTTTGTTTTCCCATTAATCTGAGGATGATAGGCACTACTGAACTGTAGTTTAGTTCCCAAATTCTTCCATAAAGTCCTCCAGAAATGACTTAAGAACCTTGTGTCCCTATCTAAAGTGATGGTTTTTGGAACACCATACAACCTAACAACTTCTCTGAAAAACAAATCTACTACTCTTGTTGCATCACTAGTTTTCTTACAGGCAATAAAATGAACCATCTTAGAGAACCTATCAACAACCACAAAAATTGAGTCATTACCTCATTGTGTTTTTGGTAATCCCAAAACAAAATCCATACTCAAATTTTTCCATGCTCCTTTGGGAACAGGCAATGGCATATACAACCTTGTATTCTATGCATGGCCTTTTGAGACTTAGTAAATTCTACACCTCTTCACATATATCACCACATCTCTTTTCGTTTGTGGCCAATATTATTTCTCTTCTACCAAAGCTATAAACTTATCCTTACCAAAGTGCCCAACCAATCCTCCGTTATACAACTCTTTCAAGTATATTCTCTCTCATGGACCCAATTGGAATACATAGTTATCATCCCTTAAATAGACGGTGATCCCGTAAAAGGTACTCATCTTGGACATCCCATCATCGTCGACAATGGACTACTCAACCTTTCAACAATATTCTTGAAATCGAGAATCGGAAGAATAAAAATCCTTTATTGCTTCAAAACCAACCACCTCATTCTCCATAGTTGTAAATAGAGTCGCACACCTACTCAATGCATCCACAACATGGTTTTGTTTTCCGATTTATGCTTTAGACAAAAAAGTATAACCACTCGCAAAAATGATACCCATTTTTCATGCCTAATATTCAACTTCTTTTATGTATTCACATACTTTAGGAAAGTGCACAAAGATGGGGGGTGTAAAAGTGGACACAAATCCATTTTTTTGCCATTTTTATAGAGCTCAATTCAGTCCATCATTGAAAATAACACAATAGTGATCTACGTCATTAAATCATTTGGAAAATTATACTTATAAAGGAGATCTTGTTCCTATACACAAGGAGGTTGCTCTAACAACACTCCTGAATAGCTCTCTCCACAAACCACTCAACTTATACAATACGTGAGTTGTTTCAATAACTCACTCAATATAATAATCACCCAAACATATAACTAATAATATGAGTTGTTAACCAACTCATATTATATTACAAATAATAATCATGATTAATAATGTAAACAATATTAATCCTAACATTCACCCCCTTAGTGTGAACATTATTAATCACTAATCTTCACCCCCTTAATGTGAACACGGTGAAGAACCATATTCGAAGAAGTTGAACCACCTCCTGAAAGCACTTCTTAGACCAGGTACAAACTCCATATATTATCTCTTTACCCTCGTAAAGGCGTAGTGTCGAGCTGAATTATGCAGGAATGCTCCCTTCCTCTTTGGGTTCCTGTGGGACTTTCCCTTCCTCCTGGGTGCCTGAATTCTGAATCTCCAAGATCCACAAGCTTCACACTAGCTGGATAACCATCCCTTGAGTCTACCTCGAAATCTTCTCCTGCTCCCAAAAGTGAGTATTCTGAAAACATGACTCCTCCAAAAATATCTCTAAAAGGGTTTATTCAGTAAACCATCACACTGCAAATAGGAACACTGAAAATAGAAACCACACTGCACACATGTCACCAAACCATCTGTGTGGCCCCGTCATTAGCGACTGATGAGAGGTCACTGATTGACCTCCTTCCTCCGTTTTCCTCCATCCTCCGATGTTATGCTGCTAGCTCAACAAAATGTGAACATGATGTACATATGTTTCCACATTGAGATTATTCTTTGATCTCCCTCCCGCAATGTGAAACACTTTTATTTTCCAGGACATCGGGTAACACTGAAAATGCGTCCATGAGGCAAATTTTTTTATTTTTATTTTTCAAACTTTTGACTCTAACAAGACACTAATTTGGCAACTTTATACTAATAATGAATATGGACTATAGTCATATCTTATCAAAAGGACTTTATTTTTGACACTTGATTTTTGACAAGTATAGAGAAAACAATTTAGACCGACGACACACACTTGTTACTCAATAGTAACTCTTACTTTTAGATTCATACGACACTAGATTTTAGAGTTCTAAAACTAATACAAATTGACTTTAACCTATAAACTTTGATCTAAAACAATAAACATTGACTCACTATGAGATTTGAAATTTTAATTAATGGAGGCTATGACATGACATGTACCTTCTACTTCTCACACTATAACTATCCAAAACAAATTTGTGTAATAGACTTGTATCAAATATGAATGAATGAAATAACATGAGAACTATTTGACCAAAAAGATGTCTTTCATTCACGAATTCTTATCAAATTGTCCACTCTGCTACTTAGTTGCACGTAGAGACACATGTCAAAATTAGAGAAAAAACTGGTGAATATAATCTTTGATGAGGTCGTTGTGATCTATTAGCAAAGATATACGTGGGCATCCAATGTTGAGAGGAAAACCGCTGGTGTGAAAATTAAAATGGTGAGAAAATCCATTACAAACATGACACAAATTCAATTGCTTGCCAAATGATCTAATGTCGAATGAAGGTGAGGATTTTATTGAATGCATATATAATGCACTGTATTAGAAAAACTTCCAATCGTATATCTCTGCACCCGCAGTTTGTGTCGACCCGTGAATGGATGTCGTGAACCAGTGAGAGCTCACGAAACTCGGGACAAATTGCTTGATTCAATTATTGACGTAAGACCAATTGAATATCAAATCAATGCAATGAAAATGGATCAAAACACAACCGATCCCCCAAGAAATACACTCGAGATCTTGGGACATCTTTAAGTAATAGAAAGAATTTTTTGGAACTCGTGAGTAGTTGAAAACAATAAGGCGTTAGGATAACATGTAGATACTTAGAATTCAATGCACAAGTATGATTTGAAATGAATGAATCTAGATATAAATAATTGATTTTATTTGCTCCTTATCCGGTCTTTAATAATATGCTTGAATGAAGTGCATGGATCTAGATCTGACTCATCAATGAGACAAAGAGTAATTAAATTGCCCCTGCAAATACATTATTCCTCCATTACGATTATATTGAATCTGCAAGGTGGAGAATGAGGTAGTACTGAATCGATTTCAAAGATAATACTGGAAATTGTGGAGTTTTCAATGTGAACATCCATGCTTGTGTAAAAGTGCCCAATAATAAAAATCAAAACTACACAATAAAGATCACGCTCATCGTGGCAAAATAGGTGTTGCAGTGTATGGATCTCTCTCAAAACAAAACACTTATTATATTAAATATTTGCAAAGCTTTTGCATATCACAGGGAAAATGAAGAATAATCATTGCCCCTCCAGTATTTACCAAATCATATTAGCACAAACAAAAAACTCTCAACTTCAGGATTCATCGCTCTGATACCAAATATAGAGCTCAATTCAGTCCATCATTGAAAATAACACAATAGTGATCTATGTCATTAAATCATTTGGAAAATTACAATTATAAAGGAGATCGTGTTCCTATACTCAAGGAGGTTGCTCTAACAACTTTCCCTAGAATAGCTCTCTCCACAAACCACTCAACTTATACAATACGTGAGTTGTTTCAATAACTCACTCAATATAATAATCACCCAAACATATAACTAATAGTATGAGTTGTTAAGCGACTCATATTATATTACAAATATTAATCATGATTAATAATGTAAACAATATTAATCCTAACATTCACCCCCTTAGTGTGAACATTATTAATCACTAATCTTTACCCCCTTAATGTGAACACGGTGGAGAACCATATTCGAAGAAGTTGAACCACCTCCAAAGCACTTCTTAGACCAGTACAAACTCCATATATTATCTCTTTACCCTCGTAAACATGTAGTGTCGAGCTGAATTATGCGAGGATGATCCCTTCCTCTTTGGGTTCTATGGGACTTTCCCTTCCTCCTGGGCACCCGAATTACGAATATCCAAGATCCAAAAGCTTCACACTAGTGGATAACCATCCCTTGAGTCTACCTCGAAATCTTCTCTTCTCCCAAAAGTGAGTATTCTGAAAACATGACTCCTCCAAAAATCTCTGAAAAGGGTTTATTCAGTAAACCATCACACTATGAAAAACAGGAACACTAAAAATAGAAACCACACTGCACACATGTCACCAAACCATCTGTGTGGCCCCGTCATTGGCGATTGATGAGAGGTCACTTGATTGACCTCCTTCCTCCGTTTTCCTCCATCCTCCATGTTATGCTTCTAGTTCATCAAAATGTGAACATGATGTACATATGTTTCCACATTGAGATTATTCTTTGATCTCCCTCCCACAATTTGAAACACTTTTACTTTCCAAAAGTTGGGTAAAACCGAAAATGCATCCATGAGGAAATTTTTTTATTTTTAGTTTTCAAACTTTTGACTCTAACAAGACACTAATTTGACAACTTTATACTAATAATGAATATGGACTATAGTCATATCTTATCAAAAGGAATTTATTTTTGACATTTGATTTTTGACAAGTATAGAGAAAATAATTTAGACCGATGACACACTTGTTACTCAATAGTAGCTCTTACTTTTAGATTCATACGACACTAGATTTTAGAGTTCTAAAACTAATACAAATTGACTTTAACCTATAAACTTTGATCTAAAACAATAAACATTGACTCACTATGAGATTTGAAATTTTAATTAATGGAGGCTATGACATGACACGTACCTTCTACTTTTGACAACTATAACTATCCACCACAAATTTGTGTAATAGCCTTGTATCAAATATGAATGAATGAAATAGCATGAAAGCTATTTGACCAAAAGATATCTTCCATTCATGAATTCCTATCAAATTTTCCAATTTTCTACTTAGTTGCACGTGGAGACACATGTCAAAATTGGAGAAAAAAACTGGTGCATATAATCTTTCATGAGGTCCTTGTGATCTATTAGTGAAGATATACATGGGCATCCAATGTTGAGAGGAAAACTGCTGGTGTGAAATTTGAAATGGTGAGAAAATCCATGACAAATAAGCGACTCAAATTCAATTGCTTGATAGTGATGTAATGCCGAATGAAGGTGAGGATTTTATTGAATGCATATACAACGCACTGTATTAGAAAAACTTCCAATCGTATATCTCTGCACCCGTAGTTTGTGTCGACCCGTGAATGGATGTCGTGAACTAGTGAGAGCTCACCAAACTCAGGAAAAATTGCTTGATTCAATTATTGACGTAAGACCAATTGAATACCAAATCAATGCAATGAAAAATGGATCAAAACACAACTAATCCCCCAAGTAATACACTCAGATCTTGGAGACGTCTTTAAGTAATTAGAAAGAATTGTTTAGAACTCGTCAGTAGTTGAAAAAAACAAGGCATCAGGATAACATGCAGATACTTAGAATTCAATGCACAAGTATTATTTGAAATGAACGAATCCAGATATAAATAATTGATTTTAATTGCTCCTTATCCGGTCTTGAATACGATGCTTGAATGAAGTGCATGTATCTAGATACAACTCATCAATGAGATAAAGAGTAATTAAATTACCCTATGAAATACATTATTCCTCCATTACAATTATATTGAACCGTAAGAATTGGAGAATGAGGCAGTACTGAATCAATTTCAAAGATAATACTGGAAATTGTGGAGTTTTCAATGTGAAGATCCATGCTTTTGTTAAAGTGCCCAACATAAAAATCAAAACGACACAATAAAGATCATGCTCGTCGTGGCAAAATAGGCGTTGCAGTGTATGGATCTCTCTCAAAACAAAACACTTATTATATTAAATATTTGCAAAGATTTTGCATATCACAGGGAAAATGAAGAATAATCATTGCCCCTCCAGTATTTACCAAATCATATTAGCACAAACAAAAATCTCTCAACTTCAAGATTCATTGCTCGATGCCAAATATAGAGCTCAATTCGATCCATCATTGAAAATAACACAATAGTGATCTGTGTCATTAAATCATTTGGAAAATTACAATTATAAAGGAGATCTTGTTCCTATACTCAAGGAGGTTTCTCTAGCAACACTCCCTAGAATAATTCTCTCCACAAACCACTCAACTTATACAATACGTGAGTTGTTTCAATAACTCACTCAATATAATAATCACCCAAACATATAACTAATAATATGAGTTGTTAACCAACTCGTATTATACTACAAATAATAATCATGATTAATAATGTAAACAATATTAATCCTAACATTTCAGCCATAATACACTTGCATTATGGCTTGAGCGTGTTATAACGCGATAGAAAAATCAAGGTCATGATTTAACGCGAGCGTGTTATGGTTTGGTAAGTCCAAGCCATAATGTGAGCACGTTATAATGCGCTCGCGTTTCAATGTGTTATGTGGTATATGTGTTTGTGGCATGCTTCTATTGACTAAAATAAATGTTTGTATAAGTTTTTCTTTTATTATTATTTATATTTTATTATTTCTTATACTTTAAATTTATTTTAGTAAATATAAGATGTTAGGGTCACTCTGCACCTTATGGAACTAGTCTCACAACTCCATCTATCACAGTTTAGAAGATAGTTTTGATTCTAATTTGGTCAGTACATAGGTATTTTTCAGGATTTCAGCATTCAACCTTCAAGCTTTTAGGGGCCTTTTCAATTGGTTATTGACATTTTTAGGAGTTTTAGATGTGTCAAAACTATATATTCACAAGAACCTCTTCTTCCTTGAAAGTGCCTAGTTTTTCTTAGTAATGATGTCTCCTTGTATCCAAGGATCGAGGATTACTGGGGTCTGTGGCAAGATTAGACATTCATGAATCATCGATTGTCTAAATCAGAATGTTGTTGTATCTAGAGAAACATTTTCAAACATGGGAGTAATGCATCTTGGAAAATAAAATTGAACCTCGAAATCCTCTCAAATTGCCAACTTACACAAGCACTTTGGACATATCAAGCTATGTTCTTCGAATGAAATCTTCATTCTGATAGCTTATAATTGAAAGAATTATTCAAAAGAGCATTAAAAATGATCAAATTTACTTGGTATCCTAATATTTCAGACCCAAAAATACCACTAGACTTGTTATTCTCAATTTAGGGTTTAGGGTTTAGCATTTAGGGCTCATGGTTCGGGTTCAGGTTTAGGGTTTAGCGCTTAGGGCTCAGGGTTTAGGGCTTAGGGCTCAAGCTTTAGGGTTTAGTGCTTAGGGTTTATGGTTTATGGTTTAGGGCTCATGGTTAAAGACTAAATGTTTAGGGTTTAGGGTTTAGGGTTCAAGGTTTAGATATCTTAGGGCTCATGGTTTAGGGTTTAGGGTTTATGTTTTATGGTTTATGGTTTAAGGTTTAGGGTTTGGGGTTTATGGTAAATAAGGTTTGGGGTTTTGGGTTTAGGGTTTAAAGTTTAGGGTTCGGGGTTTAGGGTTTATGGTTGAGGGTTCGATGTTCGGGGTTACCAGTTTAGGGTTTAGGGTTTAGGGATCAATACTCTAGGCTCAAGGTTTAGGGTCTAGGGATTAGGGCTCAATTTTTAGTGTTCAAGGTTTAAAATTTAGGGTTTAAGGTTCATGGTTTACGGTTTAGGGTTAAGGGTTAAGGGTTAAGGGTTTAGGGTTTAGGGCTCAAGTTTAGGGTTCAAGATTTAGGGTTTAGGGTTTAAGGTTTAGGGCTTAGGGATTAGGGTTGAGTGTTTAGGGTTTAGGCCTCAAGGTTCAGGGTTCGGGTTTAGGGTTTAGGGCTCAAAGTTTGGGAATTAGGGTTTAGGGTTTAGGGTTTAGGGTTTAGGGTTTAGGGTTTAAATTTCATGTTAGAAGTTTTGTCACTCAAAATCGGTGGCAGGACAATAAATGTCTACCATGTGCCACCTCCAAATTCCACAATTCATTTTGTTTAAATTTTCTTCAAAAAAGGTTGGAGGACATGAACTCACCATTTTCTTCATGCCTTTAGAGGTCTAGAATGTCAATTCGACCCAAATTTGGAAAATATGGATAACTTGGAAATCTGAATTACATTTATAAATATAATCTCAAAGCGAAAGAATGCACTTCATAAGTAATTCCAGTGAAATTTGTTTTATTTTTTTATTAATACGTGTTAAAAATAGCCTTGTGATTACATCCTAGTAAAAATAAGTTCCCAGGAGCTAAGGGAGCTTTTAAACTTATCACACAAGCATGGGGATTTCTCTTTAATAATGGCCTTGATGGGGAAAACCAACAAGGGTACAACCCCACCTTCCACCAAGGTAAGTGCACAAATTTGGGGGCCAAAAATGGATAAAACCTGAAAGCAGATGAAATGCGTACGTGTTACCAAGAAGACAAAACACGTACACATTTTAGGGAAGTGAAAACGTGTACGTGTTTTGAATAGTATGAAGCATGTATGTGTTTTTGGGTGTCTTACACTTATAAAAATAAATGTCTAAGTATAATATTTCTTTTATTATTTCTTATACTTTTATTATTTCTTATACTTTAAATTTATTTTAGTAAATATAAAAAATTAGGGTCACTCTGCACCTGATGGAAGTGGTCCCATAGCTCCAATAGTTATAATCTAGAAGATAGTTTTTCAAAATCTAATCTAGTCAGTACTTACTCATTTTTAGGATTTTAGCAAAGGACCTAAAACTTTCAAGGCATATATATTGTAGTCGGTCTTTGTTTTGGGAAAGCATATAGTCATTTTTAGGTTTTTTGACCTTCTAAAATGGATTTTGGCCCTACCACTGCTTTAATTAGTACCAATTTTTAAATTTGTTCCATAATTCACTTTAGTGACCATGAATCAACTCTATGATGCTTATCTACTTCTTACTAAAAAGAGATCCTCACTTTGTAGATAGAAGATTGTTACCCTTAATACTTCATAAATAATGGTCCTTGATAGCTTGGTGACATGACTAGCTCATTTTAGCTTGTTCTGAAGGGTGTTCAATTAACTACAAAATGGCCAAAATGCCTTTTTAGGCCTTCAGAGGAAGTAGTCTCTCATCAAAACTAAATGATTTGATCGATCACCTTAGACACTATTCCCTACACATTGAAACATGTTGAATGATCTTATTAGGACTTTCCTTTGGGTGAGGGTTTATGATTTAGGGTTTAGGGTTTAGGGCTCAGGGTTTAGGACTCAAGGTTTAGAGTTTAGGGTTTAAGGTTTAGTGTTTAAGGCTCATAGTTCAAATTTTAGGGTTTATGGTTTAGAGTTCATGGTTTAGGGTTTAGGGTTTAGATTTTAGGGTTTATGTTTCATGGTTTAGGGTTTAGGGTTTAGGGATCAAGGTTGAGGGTTTAGGGTTTATGGCTCAAGGTTCATGATTGAGGGTTTAGGGTTCGGGGTTTATGGCTTAAGATTTAGTTTTTAGGGATTAGGGTTGAGGGTTTATGTTTGAGGGTTCAAGGTTTAGGGTTTTGGCTTAGGGCTTAGGGTTTAGGGTTTATGGTCTAGGGCTCAAGGTTTAGGGTTTAGGGTTTTGGGCTCGGGTTTTAGGGTTTAGGGTTTAGGATTTAGGGATTAGATTTTAGGGTTTAGGGCTTCGGTGTATGGTATAGGGTTTAGGGTTTATGGTTTAGGGCTCATGGTTTCAGGTTTAGGGTTAAGGATTTAGGGTTTACAATTTAGTGTTTATGAGTTAGAGTTTAAGGTTTAAAGGTTAGGGTTCAGGGTTTAGGGAAAAGGGTTCAGGATTTAGGGTTTAAGGCTCAAGATTTAGGGGTTAGGGGTTAATGGTTATGGGTTAGGGTTTAGGGCTCAGGGTTTAAGGCTCATGGATTAGGCTCACCCATTCAGTCATTGTAATGTTCTATGTCTTACCCATTCTTATAAGTATTGACAAAGAGTATTCAACTAAAAAGGGTTCATCTACTTCGTAGGTAGAACATTCAAGGGAGTCATCAAAATTTGATGCCTTTCATCTATTGATATTTTAAAGGAGGGAAATGCCCATTGCATGCGAACTATTTCACTCATTGTAATGTTTTGTGTCTTACCCATTCTTATTAGTATTGACAGAGAGTATTCAACTGAAAAGGGTTCATCGAATTTGTAGGAACAAAATTCAAAGAGATTCATCAAAATTTGATGTCTTTCATCTATTGATATTTTGAAGGAGGGAAATGCCCACCTCTCATAAACAAGGTAGTTGTAAAAGTAGACTTAATGATGGTTCTAGGCACAAGACTAGGAAATATGGTCCTAAGATATTCAAAAAATGAACTCACTCATGAGACCTCTTGGAAATATATGAGGTTTAGGGGTTAGAGCTTAGGGTTCTGGATTTAGTGTTTAGGGTTTATGGCTCAGGGATCAAGGTTCAAGGTTTAGGGTTTAGGGTTAAGGATTTAGGGTTTAGGTTTTAGGGTTCAGGATTTAGTGTTCAGGGTTTAAGGTTTATTATTTTTGTTTTAGGTTTTAGGGTTTAGGTCTCAAGGTTAAGGGTTGAGGGTTAAGGGTTTAGGTCACATAGTTCATGGTTTAGGGTTTAGGGTTTAGTGTTTAGGGATTAGGGCTTAGGGTTTAGGGTTTAAGGTTTAGATTTTAGGGTTTAGGGCTTAGGGTTTAGGATTTAGTGCTTAGGGTTTAGAGTTTAGGATTTAGGGGTCAAGGTTTAGGGTTTATGATTTAGTTTTTAGGTTTTAGGGTGTATGGTTTAGGGACCTTTAGGATTTAAAATCTAGGGCTTAAGGTTTAGGGTTTATGGTTTAGGGCTTAGGGATTAGGGCTTAGGGCTTAGGGTTTAAGGGTTAGGGTGCATGGTTTAGGGTTTGAGCTGACTTAGGGTTTAGGGTTTGGAGTTCTGATTTAAGGTTTAGGGGTTAGTTACTGGTTTAAGGTTTAGGGGTTAGAGATTAGGGTTCTAGATTTAGGGTTTAGGTCTCGGGGCTCGGGGTTTAAGGTTTAGGGTTTAAGGCTCAAGGATTAGGGTGTCGGGTGTAGACACTAAAATTAGGTCACACTCCCCTTTTGTACCTCGACCATAAGCACCCTTTATTACATTTACCTAGCCATGACCCCCTTCACTTTATTAATATTAATTTAATTAATCTAATTAAATTAATTTATTATCCTCACTATATTTATTATTTAAATATCTTATTTAAATAATATCCACACATATAGTTCACCTAGACACCTCACAAGGCCAACTCAACCTAAGACCTATTCTTAGCAAGTTGTCACTACTAACTAAGACTTACCCAAACCCTAAAAATTAATGCCTACATTCCTATAACCACATTCCCGCATGCTCACAAGAAGCTCCCAACCTAATCCATGGGATAATAACACGAGATTCAAGGAAATCAAGAGGATCTCCCTAGTTTTGTAAACCTAGGAAATCTGCCTTGGCCGACGTCGGTTACCCCTAACAAAATCTTGCCGCTTAAGCCGAGGCGCCGCCGATTACCCATTTAACCCTAAACTACCTTATTCTAAAGGTTGGAAAACATTGGGAGAAAGGTTGATGAGCAAGAACACATCTCAGAGATATAACGTATCTTCAGAGAGCAAATTCCAGTGAAAAACCGCACGCAATGAAGGAGATTGAGCATCTTCCCCTGCATAGCCATCCCAGCCATGATCTGATCTATCCAAGCATAGAGGAGTGTACATGTAGCCCATGTAGAATATTTTATTCAATGGGTGATCACTTGCAACCTTCAAACCCATCATCGGCACCTCCCTCCCTCACACACAGGCATTCAGGACCAGAATCCAAGTAAGTATAACATCATACTTTCTTGGTTTATTTCATTTTATCATCTATTGTTTACTTTTACCCCTATTGACCTTCTCCAATGTTTTCACCTCCATATACCCATTAAAACCTTGCCAAATCCTACTCCAGTCACCCAATACCTCATCTCGACCCACCAAAGTCCTTTGTGCAATCACAAAGGAGACCACAGCTTGTTCTGTGATATTTCCGATCTCGTAATCGCACCGGTTACACCTAATCGTCGTCAGTCACCTCGGCCGACACCGATCTCTCGTATTTTCCCACACACCTATAATAGAGACCCACCCATGAAATTTCATCTTACCCTCATTCACCCGTGATCTATCCGTGACCTCTGTCAAACTGCCGCAAACCTAAAACCAATCATTTGACCTTTCGATTCTATTCTAGATTAACTCGTTAGATTAGATCTATTTCTTATTTTGTTTTTAACTTAGATACCTAAATCATTTCAAAATACAATACAATTTACTTTCTTTACAACATTAACTTGTTTAAAATAGTGGACGGACATCCATCTAGGAAGTATCACACTTCCCAGATCTAGCATATGCTAGGCAATTCACTACCCATATTGTTTAGGTCCTTCTGGTGGTCTTGTTCTCATTACAAGTAGTTCCTCCTAGCCAAAAGGGAGCTCTCACGATCAGCTGTGGATCCATAAGTCATACACAAGCACCAACCCATCAACCAACATTTGAACATGTATTCCTCCTATGCCCGTTACCCTATCTATTTCGTCAATGCTTCAAAGAAATGATCTAAGAATTAGGTGAAACATTTTGGCACATCCAGTGGGACCCATCTAGGGTTCCTTGCATTTCATTCATTCCTGGGAAAAAATTATGTGTTTGTTTCCCTTTTGAAAAGCGTACACACTAATTTTCTTCCCTGGTAATCCACCTCTTCTTTCTATTTGCTCTAAAGGAAACTTTTCTTTTGGTGTAATTAAAAAGAACCATTTCTTCATGTTTTATACATTGTAGTGAAATATCATTCCTCTTCCTCTTCATCTTATTGTGTCATCCAATTTCACATTTTCGATTTGGGTTTAAAAATAAGTGCATTCCATTCTGATTTATTGCATTAGCTCACATTAATTGAGGGAAACCTATACGCTGGAAGTCATGCCCAACTGATGGTTGACAAATGAATCATAGAAAATCACTTATATCCTTTTCTCTTTCTCTGAGTCTTACCAAACCACAAAAAATTCAAAATAAATACATTCTTAAACAACCTCCTACCTGGAAGAAGTTGTAGGTGATCACACGATCATGACAAAGTGGGCACCTAGCTCACTGCTCTGTCGAGTAATACTTCAGAGCGAAGCTTCGCCCCACCATAACATACCGAAACCTCACCTTTTAGATATCCTTCTTTGTAGGAATCCATCCTCACCAAAAACTCTGTTTCATAATTCATGTGTCGGTCCCTAAATAGCATAAGCTAAACAAACATAATAGAAAGGAAACTCCTAGGATCACATTTTCTTAGTGTTTATTCTTGGCTTGTGTTTTGAGGTGAGAGATCATGTTCGTCACTTTTGTTCATCCTTGCACGCTCCTCATCACAAATTAGTGTATTTCGGCTTCACCCGAGTGTGCTGGGCCATATCATCACCATTCTCGGAATTCTAGGTCGATTCTACATCATATTTTAATTCACAACCACTTTCTTTCATCATTTGTTTCAATTTCACAAGAACCATCATCGGTTACCTTTAACCGCCATTAGTTATACCCAACCGACGCGTCGGTTCCAGGTCCTTTTGCTAACCTACTCAAAAAGACATTTTGCTTCACTTTCTTCCACTTTTCATAGTCTCTGTCACTGTAATTATTCCCATTGATGTTTTAAACATCCTCATATTCTTCATACATGTTAGATTTTACCTTCTGCCTCATTGTTTACTCATTGTCATTTTCTACAAGATGTCGCGGTTACCCCCGACCAGGCATCAATTTTCCCTAACCGAATCGGTTAGCCGGTCTCACATTTCAGCCACCATTTGGTACTTAATCTACTTTTTATCTCTAGATTCACTGTTCTGTTATTCTCTATTTCGTTTAAAGAGAAGCATCCCTACTGATCGATCTTGGTTCACATGGTGTGACCGAAGACAAGCAAGTGCCCTCGTATTTCACGCCAGTTGTCAACCACTCCGACCTAGTCCCTCACCACCTTCTATTTTATCACCAGCCATGGATCCCATCTAGCCTATTACTATCACTACCAGAGATGAGGAGTTTGCACGAATCCTTGACCAGAACCCTACCGCCTTGTAGTTTTACCTTTCCCACTCGTCCACTCGAGACACCTTGGGTCAGTTGATATATGGCATGCCCATATCTACCCCCGACTCTCGTACCCACTCCCACATCAGCCACATCTGGTTCCGTGCTGCCCACATCCACCTTACCCCGGTCGTTTCATAGTTAGGTCCTATACCTGCTTATGACTGCTGCATTCTACCTCTGTGACACCCATTACATCCACAAGATGCTCTCGATGACTACCCCAAACACAACCTCATTCGCCCTAATGTCTCACACATACCTGTAGATACATTACCACATCCAAATGTGATGACCCCTACCCCATTTCGAACGTGGTTATTTCCATTCTACAATCATTAGACCCTATTTCCACTAGGGTTACCACAACCCTTCCACCCCATATATACATACTACCAACAACCTCTGTTTCATCCATTATTCATTCGAGTCGTGCCCCATATTTATTTAACCTTCTTCTCCACCACCCTACATGGCATCCCCATACACTGGAGTGCCACCCTTGTTATATGCCCAAAACCAACCTTCTCATGCTACAAGAGGCATCCAATCATCACAACCCACCAACGACCTAATTAAATTGATGTTAGAAAAGATGTAGACATTGGAGGCATCAGTTTCCGGCTCCACAACACTCTCACCTATGACAATATTTACAACGAGCCTATTCACCCATCCATTCCTATCCATTCATACCTTGTGCATTGGGAAATGCCTAAATTCAATCATTTCAATAACAAAGAAGTCCCACAACAACATTTTCTCATGTTCAAACACGGGTGCTATCTGATCGCTCATGATGATGCCTTGCTTTTGAGAACATTTCCCATGTCCCTCACTAGACCTGCATTAGATTGGTATAGTGGGTTACCTAAACACTCTATATTCTCATTCAATCAGGTAGCCTAAGCCTTCTTGGATCATTTCTCTATCAATATTTTCAAGAAGTTTACCATGACCGATCTATATTCCACACATCAGTATGAGGACAAATATATCACAAATTTTATCACTCACTAGCGTAGCATGATCAATAAACTTACTTTCCAACTCCCACAAACTGAACTCATCGAGCTCTTCACATGGGCTTGCGCTAGACATATCTCCCTAACCTTACAGGTCCAAACTTTCCAAACATTCGATGAGGCATTCACTATGGCACGAAAGTTAGAGATTTGGGCCATCAAAGAGAAGAAAATCCAATTACGCAATAATAATTTGACATTCAAGTCGAATGATACCTCTTCCTCTTCCAAACCACAAACCAATTATTCAAAAGCTAAGGGCACCGCTAACCCAGTGGTACTAAAGGCCAGCCCAGCTCATCCATCAAATCAGGCTAAACCCTCATATAATCTCTCACCTATTCAAACTTTCCAATTCAAACGAGAGCAACAAAAATATACCCCAATTGGGAACCTTACTCTTTTATCTTAGAAAAGCTTATCAAAGTTGGAGCCATCACCCTTCCACCTATAAACCCACACACTTTGGTTTTAACCACTGCTCACCCCATGCTTGCATGGTATAAATAACATGATTTATGTAACTATCATCGAGTAAAGGGTCATAGTGACAACAATTGCATCACTTTCAAAAATATTGTCCAAGAAATGCTCGAGAAAGGTGAGTTAACTATGGATAATCCCAACGCCACCCCCAACCAAAATCTACAAATCTTCAAAAACCATTTCCCAACCATGCCCCTTCATCCAATCAAACTAGTGAGACATCAACTCACGATACCCATACCCGCGAGGTTCATGCTATCTTTAATGAGGTACCTGTCACCTCCCAATTACCCCATATTCCTTCCATAGAGGAGATCCTAGCCCGAAATCCTCCTTCCGCATTGGAACCAACCTCCCCTATTCCTTCACCAACAGAGAAACACCTTTCATCTCCTTCATCACCAACGGAGGGTCTTCTACTAACATTGAGCCCATCTCACCCCTAGCTTCACCACTTAGAGAACCTTTACCTACAATACCTCCTCCACCCATAGAGGAGCACCCATTACCTCCTCCACCCACAGAGGAGCGCCCATTTGTTCCTCCACTTATAGAGAATCTCCCATCATCTCCTCCAACTTATCATAGACCCATTTGGCATATCTTTGCCTATTGGCGAGCATTCTCCATCAGCTACCCAAAATTCCGCAGACCTACTTTCGGCTCTCTTATCCATAGAAGCTGAAGTTAGCCAATTCCCCATGTCTCTAAGACACATTTTACGGGAATTTCCATTAGGTCCTCACCAACTCCACCCACAGACGTGCCATTCTCACGTTTGGCTGATCACTTAGATTATTTGGATAGGGCTTTACTGTGGGGTGCCTCTTACTCCCCAACACGATGTAGAAATCCCTCGCTGATACCTCCACTATCTACCCAAACACATTTCAACCAATCAAACCAAATATAACCACCTCTGTCACAACCCCTTCCACGATACCTATTAACCCTCAAACCATACCCTTACCCGTAACCCAACCTGCATCTAAACCCAAACCCACACCTATGACATTTTCCTTAACTAAATCTATTACCAATTTAAGGGTCACCCCGACCACTAGCCTTACTCATCCACCTATTAAACTAGATTTAGCTATATCCTCCAACGTCAATACCACACCTACTCTAACACCCAAACCAAAGAAACAAACTCATCGACCTCATACCCCGACTACACCAATCACACCCGCACTTGTCCCATCTATCTTAAGACCTTAGCTGCCCAACATGGTCAAGCAACCTTCACCCATCTATAAACCAATAACACAACAACCCATTCCTTCCTCACAAACCTCTAACCTACCCAGGCACACAACATGACTTACACCCGCACCTACAGTCTTTTTACCACCAATACCTCCAATACCTTTAGCTATTGCTTCACTACCCACCACACTTCAGTCATGTCCCTCACACCCCAAGCATGACCCGCATCATCTACCTTCACAACACCCCCATTATCCCCGTGGGTAACTCGCCCTCTTCCTCCATTTGATTTTCCTTCTATACCTCGTACACCCACATCACCTTTACCCAAAAAGGTGCAACCCAAAAATAAAACCCCACTACCCCACAATAAGGTAGTCAAAACAACTACACACCCTTCTACCCATCCATCTACTCATCTGTACCCTACCCAAGCAAACACAACCCATACCTAAAACCACACCGGAACCTAAAACCGTAACTCAACTTGTTCCTACTCTTCCAAAAATAGTTCCTCGACAATCAACCACACCTATACACAAACCCATGTTCACTTCCCATTGTGATCCACTAACAGGGTCCTATGCCAAAATTTTAACCAACCTCCTTGAGACTTCTATTATCAAATTACCACCAC
Source organism: Taxus wallichiana var. yunnanensis (assembly GCA_018340775.1). Lineage (NCBI taxonomy): Eukaryota > Viridiplantae > Streptophyta > Pinopsida > Cupressales > Taxaceae > Taxus > Taxus wallichiana. The sequence continues at coordinate 660,510,217 of CM031235.1, forward strand.
TCCGACCTTACGACCCCTTCAAACCAAAGCCAAAAGGGTTTGGTGATACTAAAATTTACACGTACCATCGTGTGCCAGGGCATAATGTGGAGAACTACAAGGCCTTGAAAACCATCCTTATCTAATTGTGTTCACTAGAAACCAACTTTGATGATGATGACCTTCTTGACGAGGATCCTTCATCACCGACACCCATTCCCGGACTTCCCACACTTCCCACTCAAAACCACAACCTCCACCCTCACAAGCCCTAGAGCCACTCCCAAAATTTTAAATTAACATGGTTTGCATTAGAGAACTTGCCACGCCACCACCCTAATGTTGTTGTGCCCAACTCACCTCATAAGGATTTTCTCCTCCATTCTTCCCAATGCCATCAATGGATTATAACTACTACGAGATACTACACAAAATGGGTGGAAGCCATACCACTCATCTCCACGAAAGTTGAGAAAATATGTGAGTTCATTAACCATCACATCATTTACCGCTTTGGTGTCCTCATTGCCTCATCAACGACAATGGAAAACAATTCAAAATAAAACATTGCAACAAATTTGCGATGCCTTCGACATTCAAACTTAGTTTCTCATCACCTTATTATCTCGCAAACCAACGGCCAAACCAAATCCACTAACAAAACCCTCAACAAAATTCTCATGAAAGTAGTTGATGATACTGGGAAGGATTGACATACACACATTCCTTTTTCCCTGTGGGCATACCGCACTAGTATTCGCACTTCCATTGCGGCCACACCATTTTCTCTAGTTTATGGTACATAGACTGCTCTACCTCTCAAAGTCTAGATCCCCTCACTCCGCATTTCTCTCCATGACATGCTTACTAATGATGAATTTCATCAGGACCGCTTAGCACAACTAGAGTTATTAGACGAATGTCGTCTTAGCGCTCTGGACCACCTTCAAGTTTACCAACAATGTATCAAATGTGCTTATGACAAACGTGTTCATGAATGGACCTTCCAAGTCGGTGACCTTATCTTGAAAGAAAATCAACACGTAACTAAAGCAAAAAAATTAAACGGGCGAATTTTCTCCTAATTGGCTTGGACCATACATCGTAACTCATACCTATGGATCAGGTGCCTATCATTTATCCTCACTTGATGGTAAACCCGAACATGAGTCCATTAACACATTGCATCTTCGACCATTCTATTATTGACTTGTCATCCTAAATCACCCTTTGTCTCTTTACAGGATCGTCCCTTGAGCGCTATCCTCTCCATACACCTCCCTAACGATTAAACAATAATCATGTGAGTACCTATCACTTGTTATTTCTTCTTAAATATGTGTACCATAACGCTGCACATAGCATGATTCTCATGGATACTTTTCGTTCATCTTTAGATGAGATTCCATGGTCGTTCCACCTTGCCTTTTGAATAAGAGTCCTATCCTCCACCTTGGTCTTGTCCATGATTTCAAAGACCTCACATGGGACCAAAATCCTTGAGTCAAACTTCTAATAAAATATGACTCCCTCAAAAGGACATCTTCCTCTCGAAAAAATTGCTGCTATAAATAGACTACTCCCTCGAAGGACAGCTATGTGAAGCTTTTCAAAAAAATGAGAGAAACCGAAGCTTCCCACATCGATCAACTTCACGAAGACCTCAAGGAGTACCATATTATTTATCCCATATAGACTTCCCACATTGATCAGTCTATCAAAACAAAAACTTTTTAGTCATGGACTTGCCCATTGTGACCTAGGACCCCTTGCCCAAAAGCCCTATCACTCAAAACATATAAAATTAACTACCTTTCACCCTCCTTACAACTTCCACTCTCATTGTCTCAATTGCCTCAAGGGACATCTTGGAATTTAGACATTTGGTGATCCTGTGACTACCTTCATCGTAGAATAGTTAATCGTGCAATGCCTTTCGGGTCTTATGTTCATCACCCCCTCCAAGGTATGATCTACTCGGTATGATCCTACCCAATCAGGTGGCTTTATTACCCCCTCTTATCTTTTAACCATCTTTGTTTATGTTTTGATTACCTTATATAGGACTTGCTCTCGACGTTTACCTTTGAGGTAATCCTCCCCTTTCGCCATAATCGCCTTCATCTCGCATCATTTTACCTATAATCTAGCTACACCTATTAAACCAAAACCCACAACATGCCCAAAAACCTACCAACTCATTTTCATATTCTTCCCTAGCTCATGGGAGAACTACATCGGCTTTGAGGTCCCTTTTCCTCGAGACTATGTAGGCAACACTCGAGGGCATGGGACATTTGGAGGTTAGCTCGGAAATTCTCTACCCTAAAACAATTCATCAACCATTCCTAACTCACCATTTACATCACATTTCACTTAGTTCCCCTTTTATAACAAAATTAGAAATTAAGCCACATACATAACAAGTTGCTTACCACAACATACATTTATTACACCTACCATCCCTCTATCATCACTATGCATAGATTATACAACATTTCACATATGACCCATAGTATCATTCATTACAAAAATCATGAATCATAACTACACCAACCTGACTCAACCATGCCTATAACCTGATTCAACCATGCCTAACCACACTTGACTCAATCCATGCCTAACCAAACCTGACTCGATCCATGCCTATAACTTAACTCGATCCATGCCTAAACCAACCTAACTCCATCATGCCTAACTCACCTAATTTCAATCTACATCATAAAGTAACAAATCCATATCTCATCTAACACAAACCATAAACCAATGTCTCATACACACATCAACAAATCACGAAATACCATGAATCTCATCATACAAATCAATAAATGTGTATCTCAATATACATGTCTATCTCATCCTGTCCATCATCTCAAAATGTCAAAGACGTAAGCTGATATATATATATATATATATATATATAGTACAAAATGTCATCGGCATGTAGGCTAGTCTCATATATACAAAAAGAATGAATGAATCAATACAAAATATCTTGGCACGTAGGCCGGTATATGCTCAAAATATACAAAAATCACTCATACATCCTCACTATCTTCGGCATGCAAGCCGGTATGTGATAAAAATACAACTAAATTTGGCACACATGCTGACATATATATCATAAAATCACCGTATACATCAAAATCAGGTGACCGCATATCAGACATCTCACCGAATGTCCTCCATCTCTATGTCACCTATACCCTTGGCCTCTTGTGTCCCTACAGGAACCTCACCTAGCATTGGTCACCGTGCGATGGTGGCCTCTCCCTGATCGGGCCTTTGAGATTGCTGACCTCCTGTGCTCTCCACACAATGCATGTAAGATTACATCCTCTCAATGGATTCCTACTGTGCTCTATACTCTCTGTAGGATAGATCCCAGTCATCATTAGCTGGTCCTGATAGTATCGCGCCTCACCTAGGGCATCCCGTAACCTAGATAAAGGCATGGTCTATGGTGGTCCCATAGGTCTCAACCCTGTACTTTCCCTACTGGGAACCTACCTCAGTGCGACCTACCTGCCTGACTGTGCTGCACTGGACCAGCTCCTATGCCTATGGTGGTGCCCCCTGCCCCTATGCCTATATCTACGCTTGTAAGCCCCAATCTATGCCAAAGTCAGGCCAATCCAACCGCCTGTAAACCTGCCACGTGAGCCGAAGACTATCACCTAACCATCTCTATCTCCATCTCCATCTCCTCCATCCCCTCCCTCCGCCATCTGGTCCTGCAGACTGGCCACATGTACTTGTAACTCTGCTATCTCTACCTCTGACCCCTCGCGTTGTGTCTACAGGTATACCTATATGGGTAATCAGTGACGCTACCTACCCCTGTAGGGCATCTCTCTACACAGTAATGGTAGCTAAGTCTGACTACCCCGGTCTAGGTGGTATGGCTGGCTCAGAATGAGCCACCCACCACTACTTATACCTATCTGTACTTCCGAGCGTCATCTATCCACCGATCCACTGGAATCCTCCTCCTCCCTTGTAGGAATTGTAGGATGTGGTAGAGGTAGAGGCCTCTCCACATCATCTCTCCAATCTGTGGGAAGGATGGAGGAATATCTGTCTGAAGCCCGAACTGCCGTCGACCACATCTCTTGGGATCATCTCATCCTCCCCGACACGGTGACCCTATATCCACCTCTCTAGCTGGAGCTGGGCTCAACTAGCTACTCATGCATGTGCCTATATGAGGGGAATCCCACATATGTCCTCCAGATAATGTCCACTCTGGACAACCTCTCCAATAACTACCAAAAATGGTCCACATCATAGGTAGGCCTATCCGATCTCTACTCTCCTATAATCGACACCCATCTCCTATATTCCACCCACACTGATCACGATGGGAATTCATCTGCTTGGGGCATCCTATAGGTCAAACACATACTATGTGCTCGTAGGCCCAGATAGTGTAGTATAAATGTACAACATAGGCTAAACTGCACAACCACCCATATGCCCACAAAGCCTCTCGGTATAACTACACCAAGAATGCTTGTGCCTGGAAAACAGTCTCCTCTACCATCATATCATGGAGCACCCCATCGGTGATTGGAGAAAGCGCCCACCCTGCATTGCATAAAGGCATAACAAAGACACCCTCCATCAATAGAACCACTAGCCTCATCTCATCTAGATGGGCTAGGTACATCTGGCCATAGCTCAAAACAAAGCTATGAAATATCGATCTGCCACCCCCTCACCAAAAACTATCTTGATCAGCTCCTCTAAGGCCTTAGAGGAGATAGAGTAAACCTGGGCACCCAATATGGGTAGCCGCAAAATCTGGAACACGTCCTCCAGGGTGATAGTCATCTCACCCATTGGCAGGTGGAACGTGTTTGTCACGAGTCCCATCTATCAATGAGCATGATCATCAAGCTGGGTTATCGAACAACATATCGGTAGTGCCGAATCCCACTCAAGCCCACTGCCTCCACGTGATGCATCTCCAAAGGAGTTGCTAAGTTGCGTAGTGTCACCAGTAGAGGTGGAACCCTATCCCGCATGTGTAACTACGCTCTCCCCTACATCCAATCCAATCATGGCATTAATCCCTATTTACCATGACCATATTCACTAATTATCATTACCCTCCACCCTATTTTTACCCTACCCATCTCAACTACCTAACCTACATCACTTTTGCACCCTTGTGCCTAAAATCTGATCGTACCAGTTTATTCTAACCGACTTCAGTCATCTTTACACTGGCATCGGTCACCTATTTGGTGACTGCTATTGGTTCATATTTACCAACCATAGTTACCAATGAACCAGCATCGATCACCACCTATTTGGTGACCGATCCCGGCTTCTACCTAACCGACATGCCAAGCTTGGCTGACACCGGTCACTATCACAGAAAATTCCTCGACTTCCTAAACCCCCCTTTTTTTAAAACTCTCCCACCTGCCCCTTTTACCCCACTCACAATGACCTACACTACCCTAATACCCCTACCCATCCCACTTATACAATTTACTACCCTCCCCCTCTTTTTTTTCCCACTATTCCCCCCATACCCACATTTTACTTTTAACCACCCATAACCAACGAAAACCCACAAAACCCTACAAATACAACATACCAAAACCTCTAATTTATCTAATCACCAATCTAGAGTTAGGCGCTTACCTCGTTGCGCTGCCGCCGTCTCGGTGGCATGTCTGGCCGCTGCCGGTGGTCCACTGATCCCTCTCCAGCCTCTGCCATCACCGAATAACTACTCACAACCTCCGACCAATCAATTCTCTCACCTTGATCCTATGGACCCACTACTCACCAACCCAACCCTCATCAAATCAAACTGCCAGCTCACTGTCCCATTTCCTCTGGACACTTTTCTCTCTTTTCTCTCTCTCTTTTTCATTTCTTCACTTCACAAATAACAAATGAAAAATAAAAACGTGGATTTTTTTTTTTTATAACCCACCCGACCTAACCGACGTTAGTTACCATTGACTAGCATCGGTCGCATGCCCTACCTAACCGTCACTGGTTTTCCTATACCAACATCGATTATCCATGACACTATCGGTCACCCTCACCTACACATTTCCATTACTTTTCCATTTTACCCCACCCTTTACATTGCTCCTTTACCCCATCGAAACTTTACCCAACCTATTTGCCATACCTTTCCGGACCTCCTCACTGCCTACCCTTGTCCTCCTTTAGGAACTTCTTATTCTTTTACCCCTACCTTGGCCTTACCTATGTCATGACCTAGATATTTGGACCTGGACCATCGCTAGTGACCTTTGACCTCATGTGTTTGCTATACCTTATGGCACTGTTACCTATGTTGATTGACTTAATGACCTTACCTAGCCTATTGTCGTGATCATTTACCCTGACCCTACCTTTGGTGTACCAGAACATACCTAAATATTCCTAAACCTAACCTACGTTATGTTTCTTGACCATATCCTATACCCTAGATACCGGATTCACTTCAACCTTGTTTGAATACACTTGTCAACCTTAGACGATGTAGAGTTTTCTGCTCTTTCAACTTGGTAGTGTCTTTGTAGTTTATACGTGTGTGTGCGTTTATTGTTGTTACCTTTGACCTTGAACCATTACCTAGATTGCTCGAGTACACCTTTTTTATCTTTTTTTTTCCCCGTGCCCACCTACCTTTTCTTCACATTTTCCTTTTATCAACCCACTCACTACTTCACTCTTTGCCTCGTCGATTCTAGCTTAAGGGGATCACCTTCACCCACAAATGGGGTAACCACATCTTATTTTTGTTAGCATTGCTTACCAATACAAGCTACACAACAAAAAGGAGAAAAATGTAGACACTAAAATTAGGTCACACTCCCCTTTCGTAACTCGACCAATAGGCATCCTTTATTACATTTACCTAGCCATGACCCCCTTCACCCCATTAATATTAATTTAATTACTCTAATTAAATTAATTTATTATCCTCACTATATTTATTATTTAAATATCTTATTTAAATAATATCCACACATATAGTTCACCTAGACACCTCACCAAGCCAACTCAACCTAAGACCTATTCTAAGCAAGTTGTTATAACTAACTAAGACTTACCCAAACCCTAAAAATGAATGCCTACATTCCCTCTAACCACATTCACACATGCTCACAAGAAGCTCTCACCCTAATCCGTGGGATAACGATATGAGATTCAAGGAAACAAAGAGGATCTCCCTAGTTTAGTAAATCTAGGAAATCCCACCTTGACCAATGTTGGTTACCCCTAACTATCACCTAAGTTAAGCTTCGACCACCCCGGTTACCCTTTTAACCCCTAAACTAACTTATTTTCAAGGTTGGAAAACATTGGGAGAAAGGTTGATGAGCAAGAACACATCTTAGAGAGATAACGCATCTTCAGAGAGAAAATTCCAAAAAACCTACATGCAAGGAAGGAGATTAAGCATCTTCTCCTACACAGCCATCCCAACCATGATTTGATCTATCCAAGCAAAGAGGAGTGTACATGCAGCCCATGCAGAAGCTTTTCTTCAGTTGGTGATCACTTGCAACCTTCAAACCCCTCATCAACACCTCCATCCCTCACACACAGGCATTCAGGACTAGAATCCAAGTAAGTATAACATCATACTTTCTTGGTTTATTTCATTTTATCATCTATTGTTTACTTTTCCCCTATTGACCTTCTCCAACATTTTCACCTCCATATACCCATTAAAACCTTGCCAAAGCCTACTCCAGTCACCCAATACCTCATCTCGACCCACCAAAGTCCTTTGTAGCAATCACAAAGGAGACCAAAGCTTGTTCTGTGATATTTCCGATCTCACAAGAATCGCACAGTTACACCTAACCGTCGTCGGTCACCCCTGACCGACACCGGTCTTTGTATTTGCCCACATAGCCTAGAATAGATACCTACCCACCAAATTTCATCTTACCCTCATTCACCTGCGATCTATCCGTGACCTCTGTCAAACTCTGTAAACCCAAAACCAATCATTTGACCTTTGGATTCTATTCTAGCTTAGCCTATTAGATTAGATCTATTTCTTATTGTGTTTTTAAGTGAGATACCTAAATCATTTCAAACTACAATAGGATTTACTTTGTTTACAACATTAAATTGTTTAAAACAATGGACTGATAGCCATCTAGGAAGTATCACACTTCTGGATCTAGCATATGCTACGCAGTTCACTGCCCATATTGTTTAATTCCTTCTGGTGGTCTTGTTGTCATTACAGGGAGTTCCTCTTAGCAAAAAGGAAGCTCTCACGATCAGTTGTGGATCTAGAAGTCATATGCCTGCAACAACCCACAACCAAAATTTGAACAGGTATTCCTCCTACACTGCTACCCTATCTGTTTCGTCAACGCTTCAAAGAAAAAATCTAAGAAACAAGTGAAACATTTTGGCACACCTGATGGGACCCATCTGGGATTCCTTGCATTTCATTCATTCCTAGGAAAAAATTATGTGTTTGTTTCCCTTTTGAAAAGCATACACACTAATTTTCTTCCTTGGTAATCCACCTCTTCTTTCTATTTGCTCTAAAGGAAACTTTTCTTTTGGTGTAATTAAAAAGAACCATTTCTTCATGTTTTTGCATTGTAGTGAAAGAGCATCCCTCTTCCTCTTCATCTTATTGTGTCATCCAATTTCACATTTTTGATTTGGGTTTAAAAATAAGTGCATTCCATTCTGATTTATTGCATTAGCTCACATTAATTGAGGGCAACCTATACGCTGGAAGTCATGCCTAGCTGATGGTTGACAAACGAATCGTAGAAAAGCACTTCTATCCTTTTCTCTTTCTCTGATTCTTACCAAGCCACACAAAATTTAAAATACATACATTCTTAAACAATATCCTACCCGGAAGAAGCTATAGGTGATCACACGATCATGACACAAAGTGGGCACCCACTCGTTGCTTTGTCGAGTCATACTTCGAGCGAAGCCCATACCCACCATAACATACCTAAAACATCACCTTTTAGATATTCTTCTTTATAAGAAGCCATCCTCACCAAAAAATCTATTTCACAATTCATGTATCGGTCCCTAAATAGCATAAGCTAAACAAACATAATAGAAAGGGCACTCCTAGGATCACACTTTCTCGGTGTTTCTACTTGGCTTGCATTTTGAGGTGAGAGATCATGTTCATCACTTTTTTGTTCATCCTTGCATGCTCCTCATCACAGCTTGTGTATTACGGCTTCACCTGAGTGTGCTTGGGCCATATCATCATCATTCTCAGAGTTATGGGTCCGATTCTACATCAAATTTTAATTCATAACCAATTTCTTTCATCAACTGTTTCAATTTCAAAGTATCGCTTATCGGTTACCTTTGACCACCATCGGTTATACCCAACCGACGTCGGTTCCAAGTCCTTTTGCTAACCTACTCAAAAGGACATTTTGCTTCACTTTCTTCGCTTTTCACGGTCTCATCTATCACTGTCATTATTCCCATTGACGTTTTAAACATCCTCATATTTTTCATACTTGTCAAATTTTACCTTTTACCTCATTTACTCACTATTATTTTCTACGATAACTAACAATGGTTACCCCGATCGGTGTCATTTTTCCCTAACGGCATCGGTTATCCTATTTCACATTCCAGCCACCATTTGGTACTTAATCTACTTTTTGTCACCAGATTCACATATTCCTATTGTTCTCTATGTCATTTACAGAGAAGCATCCCTACCTGATCAGTACTGGTTCACATGGTGTTGACCCGAAGACAAGCAAGCGCCCTCGTATTTCACACTAGTTGTCAACCACTCCCACCTAGTCCTTCACCACCTTCTATTTTATCACCAGCCATGGATCCCATCCAGCCTATTACTATCACTACCGAAGATGAGGAGTTCGCATGACTCCTTGACCAGAACCCTACCGCCTTGCAATTTTACCTTTCCCACTCATCCACTCGAGATGCCTCGGGTTAGTTGATATATGGCATGCCCGTATCTATCCCCCTGACTCTCATACCCACTCCCGCATTAGCCCCATCTAGCTCCATGCTACCCGTATCCACCTTACCCCTAGTCATTTCACAGTTAGGTCCTATACCCGCTATGACTATCGCGTCTACTACCTCTGTGACACCCATTACATCCACCGTACCCTCGATGACTACCCCAAACACAACCTCATTTTCCCCTAATGTATCACACATACCTGTAGCTATATTACCACCTCTAGTGATGGTGACCCCTACCCCATTTCAAAATGTGGTTCTTTCCATTCCACAATCATTAGCCCCTATTGCCACTAGGGTTACCACGATCCTTCCACCCCCATATACATACTACCAACAACCTCATGTTTCATCCATTATTCATTCCGGGTACGTACCCCCTATTTCACTGCCTTCTTCTCCACCACCCTACATGGCAGCCCCATACACCGGAGTGCCACCAATCGACGACATATCGTAAAAAGTGCTCATTTTCCCTCATATCATCATTAATTAATTACAATAAGCTAATTAATTAAGTTTCCTATCCAACAAATACCCTAATTAATGACCTTCCATTAATAAATCACCCCTTCTACCTAGACTAATTAATTATTATTAATTAATTAGCTTTCCTTCCATTTAACCAATAAATCAATATTTAATTGATTTAATCCCCTTCTAATAGCCTAAATCATACTAATATTCCTCTAATTAGCTTCTATAAGCTTACATCTACCTATTAGTTAATCACCTTTGATTAATTAAAACACCCCCCAACTCCCATGACTTGCTAATTATAAATTAAACCTTCTAAAGTAAGGTTACCTTTTATAAAGCAACCTTATCCATTCCTAATCATGTTTTACCTTTATCCCACATGCAAAGGGATGAAGTGTTTCCTTTATCCATTGGGCTATATAAGGAGCCCTCCTTCTACCTTTATACCTACACCTAAACTTCTTAAGAGAGAAATGCAAAGCATATAGCAAAGAGACTAAGAGCTTGCCTTTTGTTTTCTTGAGAGGTCACCATTGTTAAGAGCTAAAGCTTCCTATTCTTGCATTCTTTAAGGATCAAACAAAGCAATTTTTGATTTCCATTGGAGCTAAATAGGTCCATTCATTCTTGTTGGTAATCTAGGAGAGTAGAGATGTTAAAATAGCATGCATAGTTTTGATCTCATGTTTTCAAAGTTATAATGTTAGTTTAGATCTTGCTTAGTTCTCTATCTTGATGGTGTTTATGCTTTGTTTTAGCTAAATTGTAGAACTATTTTAGGTGGTAGTTCTTGCTTCATTTGATTTAGCATTAAGAAAAGTATACATGCACACATTTGGCACACCCGGTGGGACTTACTCCATTGTCCTTTGCACTTAATTTCAAGTTTTTGTAGTTAAGTTTCATTTTTGGTTACTAACCCTCTTTTACACATGTTGATCTAACTTATTTTTCTTAACTTGTTTTGTTGAGTTTGCATGTGTTGAGTCTTCCTTGTAGGTATAAAGGAGGTGAAGTGCTGTCAAAATTGGAATTGATGGGAAAATTTCAAGATTTCTCCATGTTTTCATTTTTAGAGCTTACTTTTTCAACATTCTACATGCTAGTTTTGTCAATTTCTTGAAAATTTTAAATTCTTGAGCATGTAGGTTAGTGTTTGATAGTGATGAGTCTTCTATTTACATATTAATGTGGTGGGTTGCTGTCAAAATTTAATCTTGGTGAGAAAATTTCAAGATTTCATCATGTTTTCATTTTTAGAGCTTACTTTTTCATCATTCTACATGCTAGTTTTGTCAATTTCTTGAAAATTTTAAATTCTTGAGCATGTATGTTAATGTTTGATAGTGTTGAGTCTTCTATTCATATATTAATGTGATGGGTTGTTGTCAAAATTGAATCTTGGTTGGAAAAATTTGACCATTTTTAATGTTTGATAGCGTTGAGTCTTCTATTCATATAAATGGGACGTTTTTTGACATTTTTTTTGAGTGCATGTCAAGTGCATGTCAAGTGCATACCCGTGAGCATAAGAGCATATGCGTAACCCATCTTCCAAAGGCCATAACTTTTGCTCCCAAACTCAAAATGACTCCATTTTTTTGCGTTGGAAAGGTATTGAAGTTAAATATGCAATGAAAACATAAATTTGGGATTTATACTTACAAAAATTATAGGTTTTTCTATTAGTTTAAAACTGGTCATTTTCTAACATGTCTAATGTTTTGATGAATGTTGTATTTCCATGCTTACTCGATTTAGACCAAAGCATGTGTATGCTCTTCTCTTGCACCTTTTGGTGATCTTGAGAATCAAAAACAACTTTGATCTCTATCTTTTTAACATTGGGATTAAACTTGGAAATTTGATTATTCATTTTGCTTAAGGGAATGAACCTTTTACAAAGCATTTTTCAATGGTCCTTTGATTTGAAGTTTTCCATTTCTATATAGTTGGGATAAAGTTTGTGTATGCTCTTCTCTTGCACCTTAGGGTGATCTTGAGAATCAAAAGCAACTTTAGTCTTCATTTTATAACATTTGGTAAATTGGAAACTTCATCTTTCACTTTTGGTTTAAGGGAATGAACATTTATCAAGAATTTTGTATGGTTCATTGATTGAAAAGATTTTCTTTACTTTTTAGTTGGATTATTTGTTGTGTATGCTCTTCTCTTGCATCCTTGGATGATCTTGAGAATCAAAAGCAACTCTTAATCCTCTTTTAAATAATGTGATTTTCTTGGAGAACTACTAACGCTTGAGTGCAAGACCTAAAAACACTTGTCAAAGAAAGGAGGAATCAAAATGAAATCAAAAACTACTAATACAGTTGTTATACAGGTTGCCAAAAGGTGTTCAAGCAAACCACACCTAATTAAACAAGATAAAAAGAACAACATATTCAAAACATTGTATTGTAGGTTTTGGAAAAGGGTACGTCCCTCTCCGCTCAACTGGAACATAACCCCTTTGGCATAATGCCTTAAGCTACAACAATGGGGGTGGTTCTAGGAACCCCAAAGTAGTCCACACAAGAGGGAACCTTGTGGATGAAATGGAAGTGCTCCACACTACCTACCTAACTAGTGATTCCTTTGTGAGATAGCATTACAAGTTGTCCCTACGTGACCCTTTTAAGTACATGATGGATGCATTTACGCCCACTTGTGCTTGAAGGGGGAAAAGTCGAGATACTCCCAAGATAGTCGGACTATTTGGGTAAATCATCCCGCTCATGGATAATTTTGTAACACCTAGGATGAGAGAACCACCTAGGAAGATATACTTTGGCCAGGAGCCCACTTTGACCATTCTAAAATAGTGTTGAGTTGTGAACCATATTTTCATCACGAAACATGTGACGCGTTACTTTCACTTAGTTTTTCACTTGCCTTAAGGTGAGGTGAAACTCTAAAGTGAGGCCAACATTTTTCATCCCCACTTTGTTTTACTTCCTTCACATTCTTTTGACACTTTGTTGATCAAAAGAAGGGTGACTACCTCTGTGTTACCAATCGATTGTTTCTGCCACTTTTTTGTCCATTTACGCCCATCCATGTTTGCGGTTGGGTAAGTTAAACATCTAAAGTGTGTGGAGATGTATTTATATCATTGGTAGCCTTTGTGATCTTGATACCCACATCAAGATCATCATCATAGTTAGGAATGATTCATCATTTTATCTCCCTTTGACATGTTACCTCATTTGTATTGTCTCGACATAATTAAGATACTTATGTCACGTTTCTCATAAACATGATCTAAGTGTCTATATTGTGGCATTACGCTGCCCACATTTTAACACATCCTTAGTATACTTTGACTTAGTTTGATTTCAAACATTGTCCCAAATCTTGAAGGGTGTCACTTACTTTGTTTGTGTCGTTTCGATACCACTTTGACACTAATATCTCACTTCTCCATGAAGCTTGATAGACGTGTCCAATTGGTGTGGTTACGTAGCTTACATTTGTAAACCTCACCCTTTAACATTTAGGCCTTGTTGGTTGTTAAACTTGTCATGGTATCCTTTGATTGGGATTCACATCTACCCTTTGTTAATATTTACGCCTTGTTCATTTCGAGCTTGACGTAAATATTGACATTGTGTTGATCATCTTTGCATCGATATCACTTTGCACACGCATTTTCATATGGTGTATTTCCTTGTTGATTGGCTTTGTGTTTCACACTTGCATGATTGTTCCTTGTGATTATTCATTCAAAAACTTATTTTCTAGGACAATCCCTTTCGATCTCATCAAGATATTAATCATCACGATGTCTATTTTCCTTAGACCTTCTTCAAAAATCATGCACGCATCTCCATACTTACAAATGTCTAGTTGGTTGTCCTTATGCTACCCAAATCGACATGTCACTTCCTTCCCTTTGAAGGAGTTCCATCACACTATCTAGATCTAGACATTTGTGCTTAAAACAACACCAAAAATGACTGACTATCACGCGGTTCCCCATACTTACAAAAATATGGAACCTAGGTTTAGCAATTCAAATCAAAAGATTCCCATTACAACTAAACCTTGTTTGGTTCTTCATGCTAGAGAGCCCATATGGGTAACTCGTTCCCCACCTTCATCTCATAGTCGGTGGTATGATTTGGACGCTTCTGATCCAAATTATTATTCGAGTTCCCCCCACTCTTCTTTTGATTCTAATCCAAACATTTCTTCTTCTTCTGAGGATTCCAATCCAAACATTTCTTCGGATTCTTCTTGATTTGGATCCAAACTATTTGGATCCAAACTACTATTCAGATTCATCCAATTCGACTCCTAAGTCACGGTCCTCCCCTTCTTCATAGGACCTCTATTATCAGTCATCTAAACAATGTTCTCCTCCTCTAAAGATTTGTGTCACCACAAATCATCTTCATCCTTCATCTAATGTGACTCCTACGTCGTGGTCCTCCCTCTCTTCATAGGACCCCTTTTATCAGTCACCTCAATGACGTCTTCTTCCTTTGAAGATACGCGTGACTCCAAATCCATCCAATCAAAAATCTAATACAATTCTTGAATCACGGTCCTCCCTTTCTTTGCAGGACCCTTGTTATTATTCATCCAATGTGATTCTTGAATCATGGTCCTCCCCTTCTTCACAGGACCTTCTTCATCAATCACCCCCAATAAGTCTTCCTCCTTTGAAGATTCATGTGACTCAAAGTCCTTCGAGACAAACATCTGAATCGACCCATGCGTCACAATCTATAGACTTTGGAATTAATCCTACTATTTTACATATGACATACCATTGTATAGGTAGGTCCACACCACCTTCTTCTACTCCTGAGACATATAGCTACACATCTTCTTCGTCCCCCACAACATCTTCTTCTATCAATCATCATCAAGCATCTTCTAAGTCTCCCACACCAATTGGATCTCTTTCTTCCAATCAACCCCTAGTGGTTGATCAAAAACTCATACCGATTGATCTCTTTCAGAATGAAGAAACAATCAGGGCATTTATAGGGGCATATGAAGATATTCCTTTAGCAGATTACGAGAAAGGATTCTCTTTAGACTTTGATGCGTCTACATATTGTGAGGAAAAGGTTGATTCCTTTTATCAAGAAATGGAGGAAGAGCCTCAAATCATGCAACTTGATCCTCCTCTTATTCTTCCATCTTCACATTCTTCATTATGTGATGAAACTCCTTGGTCTTGCATTGATCCATGGCCTATCTTCTCATCACCCAATAACTCTTTTCTATCATAATTCCTCAATCACAATCTCTTATGGGGTCAATGCCAAGTAGCCCTTCATCTTCATCTAGGTGTGGGTCACCTTCTAGTAGCCCTCCCTCTACTATTTGTGGGACATTTTTGAGTAGTCCACTATCTTCTATTCTTGGGGCACGTCCAACTAGCCCCTTGTCTTCTATGTATGGATCACCCCGGGTAGTCCATCATCTTCTATTCTTGGGCCATATCCTAGTAGTCCATCATCTTACATCTATGGGTCACGTCCTATCCCTTCATTCTATCTATGGGTCACATCCTAGTAGCCCTTTCTTCTATTCTATGGGCCACATCCTAGGGCCATCATCTTCATCTCTGGGCCATATCCTAGTAGTCCATCATCTTACATCTATGGGTCACATCCTAGTAGCCCTTCTTCTTCTATTCTTGGGCCACATCCTAGTAGCC
This sequence comes from Taxus wallichiana var. yunnanensis, assembly GCA_018340775.1. Classification (NCBI taxonomy): domain Eukaryota; kingdom Viridiplantae; phylum Streptophyta; class Pinopsida; order Cupressales; family Taxaceae; genus Taxus; species Taxus wallichiana. The sequence continues at coordinate 660,526,346 of CM031235.1, forward strand.
CTTCATCTTCTATCTATGGCTCACCTCCCAGTAGCCCATCTTCTTCAATCCTTGACCATATCCTTTTCATCAATCACATTATTCTTCTACCAAAGATGGTGGCAAGCCCATGGTCATTTCTCACATCATTCTAAACGTCCACGTTCACTTTCTTCTCCTTCTCGAGGTCAGAAAAGTCACACATTAGCTTATAAGAAACCCAAACAGTTTCTTATCAAGCTCAGATCAAAACTTCCAAGAGCTCAAAATCCCCAACAAATCAAACAATCTCAAAATTGTAAATCAAGCGCGATTCAAGAATGCACATCAACGTAACCATCAAGTATGGCACAAAGTGCATAAACCTCTGGATAGGGAACTCAAGCTCCCACATACAAAATCCATGTTTCAGATAAATCATAGTCCTTTGTTGAGTGTGAACTCACCATGATCATTGAGATCGGGAAAACATGACTCTTGATAAACAAACACGCCTTAGTCTCCTTATCAAGGAAGTCACAAACATTGTTGTTGGATCTTACCACACATAGTGACTTTGTTAGTCCCAACCTCTTAAAACTATCAAAAATCTAAAAAAAAAACAATTCAAAAATACAAAAAAAAAAAAACATTGAGAAAACACAACAAAAATCAAAGGTACAAAGATCAAACATTGCAATCGTGTTGTGTACACATGGATATTTCTTTCTTCCCTTCCTTGCTATTCTTCTTACAAGTCTTCCTACCATTTTCATCCCTTCGGTGATATTTTGGTTAGCTTATTCACATGCATTTTGTGACATTTATCTCTATGGTATCTGTTTGACCTGGTCTTTTATCACCTTGGTAAATTAAAGAATGACTGACCTCTTAGAGATCCTATCACATTCAACATCTAATAAACTTGTTGCGAAAGAAATTTTGGACATATTTGTTGACACTAGCCAATGTCATCATCATAAGCACTTCCACCTCCTTCCATCAAGCCATCAGTGGTTCTTAACCCCTTGGCAAACAAGAGAGCTGAAATAAGTTTTCAGAAAGCAAAAGAATCAAAATCAATCAAAAATCAAAAGCTAAAAGCTACAAAGCAAAAGCAAATTGATATATTACTCTCTCTTGGGGTATTTCCAATAATCTCTATCGGGGCTATGGATGCCTAATTGGCGTAGAGAGCAATGTTGTGATTAGAATCAAATACATCTCCATCGGGGCTATGGATGCTTGGCTAGCAGCGAGCAATGTACGGCTATCCTTTCACCATCCATTCACAAAATCACCTTTCACAATAAATCATTCCTACACATTGGCTAGGGTCTCTTCACTTGTTGTCTATTAAATCTTCACTTCAAGAGGTAATAAACTCCACGTGCACACACTTGGATCTCTATGAGTAAACAAGATTAGTATGTTACCAAGTGTCTTTTTGGACCTTGTTCAGACTCTTACTCTAGTCCATATCTCATCTCACGATTTATGCCTTTGGCTAATCACTTCTTCATCGTGAGGCTTCTAAGCTACATTCATATCATTCACATCATTCTTCTACTTCATTCAAAACATCCATGTGTATAAGATTACTTTTTTTCCATGTTTTTGGGCACCTTTGTCCCCTTCCACAAAAACAATCTTCTCCTTCCTTTCTATCATGTGCTTTTAGGCCAACTTACGCTGGGGCATCCTTGCTTCTTCCCAGCACTTCATTGGTTTACGTTCACCATCATGTTGAACCTATCCATAATGGCCTTAGGTCCCACTTCTACATGTGAAGAGTTTTCCTTTGAATATTCCCACCTAATCATTGGGGCATTTTTTCATCTTCACCTTTCTGGTACGCATGTGGCCTTATGCCCTTGTACATCCCATCTATCACTAGGGGCATCCACGCTTCTTGTCTTCCTGTACATAGTTTCATAAAACTTTCAAAATCAACCAAAACATTCAAATATGTTAGAAAAATCATCAAAAACATTCAAATATGTTTAAGAAAACTTCTAAAAATTGAAAATCATCCTACAAAACATCACTCTTTGGTTCTCACTTGTTCATGTGTGTGACTTATGGATCATCTTGATCTACCTCCATCAACAAAAGCTAGGCTGCTTACTTCATCCGTACTCTGGGGCACAACGAGTTGCCTGGTACTATTTCATAGTGCACATTGCTTTTCCATCGACCCAAGTGTCCTCCATTATTCCCCTCACATGTATCCTTGCTTGGGGCACCATCATCAACCCTTGTCATTAATTTACACAAGTCATAACTGAAAGCTCGATAATAAAAACATTATATTATGTTTCTCTGTTAGTTTAGCTTGTTTACTTTCTCATATTGCATTACATTTTGTATGTTGCATGGAGTTAGGCATCTTTCACTTTCTCGTATTGCATTGCATTTTGTATGTTGCATGGAGTTGGTGTTTTTAGCAATGGACAATCATTCGTAGTATGGCTTTTCATGTCATTCTACCTTTGTCGTATGCTTATATTTTTCATAAGGACCGATGACGTAGCTCTTATGGCAATATGATGACACCAAATTGTTCCAATACACAATGGCTAGAGGCTAAGCTCTTCTCTCCCCTCCTCCATATTCCTTCTGCATCACTTTCCTCTCACCCCTATTCTTCCATCTTACCGGGGCATCTTGCCTCTTCCCATTCTTCTATCTATCTCTCACCTTTTTCGATCATCGATCATCTTCTTTCATCACCCCATCGACACTCGAGGGGGCATCTCTCACTTCTACTAATTTTTCTTCTACCTCTTCAAAATTCCACCCATCTACTATCTTTGAAGTGGCATCACTTACGCCACCCCAAAGAGGGGCAAATGTAGACACCCATAATTACGCCCAAGCAATTTAAATACTTAAATTGCGTTAATTATCCTCTTTCTCACAAATCGACGACATATCATCAAAAGTACTCATTTTCCCTCATATCATCATTAATTAATTACACTAAGCTAATTAATTAAGTCACCTATCCAACAAATACCCTAATTAACGACCTTCCATTAATAAATCACCCCTTCTACCTAGACTAATTAATTATTATTAATTAATTAGCTTTCCCTTCCATTTAACCAATAAATCAATATTTAATTGATTTAATCCCCTTCTAATAGCCTAAATCATACTAATATTCCTCTAATTAGCTTCTATAAGCTTACATCTACCTATTAGTTAATCACCTTTGATTAATTAAAACACCCCCAACTCCCATGACTTGCTAATTATAAATTAAACCCTTCTAAAGTAAGGTTACCTTTAATAAAGCAACCTTATCCATTCCTAATCATGTTTTACCTTTATCCCACATGCAAAGGGATGAAGTGTTTCCTTTATCCATTGGGCTATATAAGGAGCCCTCCTTCTACCTTTATACCTACACCTAAACTTCTTAAGAGAGCAAATGCAAAGCATATAGCAAAGAGACTAAGAGCTTGCCTTTTGTTTTCTTGAGAGGTCACCATTGTTAAGAGCTAAAGCTTCCTATTCTTGCATTCTTTAAGGATCAAACAAAGCAATTTTTGATTGCCATTGGAGCTAAATAGGTCCATTCATTCTTGTTGGTAATCTAGGAGAGTAGAGATGTTAAAATAGCATGCATAGTTTTGATCTCATGTTTTCTTCGATGAGGCATTCACTATGGCACAAAAGTTAGAGATTTGGGCCATCAAAGAGAAGAAAATCCAATTACGCAATAATAATTTGACATTCAAGTCGAATGATACCTCTTCTTCTTCCAAACCACAAACCAATTATTCAAAGCTAAGGGCACCACTAACCCGGTGGTACTAAAGGCCACCTAGCTCATCCATCAAATCAGCTAAAACCTCATATAATCTCTCACCTATTCAAACTTTCCAATTCAAACGAGAGCAACAAAAATATACCCCAATTGGGGAACCTTACTCTTTTATCTTAGAAAAGCTTATCAAAGCTGGAGCCATCACCCTTCCACCTATAAACCCACACACTTGGTTTTGACTTCGCTCACCCCATGCTTCGCATGGTATAAAGAACATGATTTCTCTGTAACTATCATCGAGTAAAGGGTCATAGTGATGACAACAAAGATTACTTTCAAAAATATTGTCCAAGAAATGCTCGAGAAAGGTGAGTTAACTATGGATAATCCCAACACCACCCCCAACCAAAATCTACAAATCTTCAAAAAACCATTTCCCAACCATGCCCCTTTATCCAATCAAACTAGTGAGACATCAACTCACGATACCCATACCCGCGAGGTTCATGCTATCTTTAATGAGGTACCTGTCACCTCCCAATTACCCCATATTCCTTCCATAGAGGAGATCCTAGCCCGAAATCCTCCTTCCGCATTGGAACCAACCTCCCCTATTCCTTCACCAACATAGAAACACCTTTCATCTCCTTCATCACCAACGGAGGGGTCTTCTACTAACATTGAGCCCATATCACCCCTAACTTCACCACTTATAGAACCTTTACCTACAGGACCTCCTCCACCCATGAGAGGAGCACCCATTACCTCCTCTACCCACGTAGAGGAGCATCCATTTGTTCCTCCACTTATAGAGGATCTCCCATCATCTCCTCCACTTATAATAGACTCGGTTGACATATCTTTTTCCTCTTGGTGAGCATTCTCCATCAACTACCCGTAATCCCGTAGACCTACTTTCGGCTCTCTTATCCATAGTAAGCTGAAGCTAGCCAATTTCCCGCCTCTAAGACACATTTAATAGGAATTTCCATTAGGTCCTCACCAAATCCACCCACAAACGTGTTGTTCTCACGTTTGGCTGATCACTTAGATTATGTGGATAGGGCTTTACTATGGGGGCACCTCTTACTCCCTGTCTTAACACAGATGCAAAAATCCCTTGTTGAGACCTCCACTATCTACCCAAACACATTTCGACTAATCAAACCAAATACAACCACCTCTGTCACAACCCCTTCCACGATACCATTAGTGCTCAAACATACCCTTACCCATAACCCAACCTACATCTAAACTCAAACCCACACCTACAACATTTTCCTCAACTAAACCTATTACCACTTTAGGGGTCACCCCAACCACTAGCCTTACTCATCCACCTATTAAACTGGATTTAGCTACATCCTCCAATGTCAATACCACACCTACTCGACACCCAAACCAAAGAAACAAACTCATTGACCTCGGACTCCCGACCGCACCAATCACACCTACACTTGTCCCGTCTGTCTTAAGACCTCAGCTACCCAACATGGTCAAGCAACCTTCACCCATCTATAAACCAATAACACAACAACCCATTCCTTCCTCACAAACCTCTAACCTACCTAGGCACACAACATGACTTACACCTGCACCTATAGTCTTTTTACCACCAATACCTCCAATACCTTTAGCTATTGCTTCACTACCCACCACACTTCAGTCATTATCCCTCACACCCCAAGCATGACCCGCGTCACCTACCTTCATAGCACCACCGTTATCCCTGTGGGTAACTCGCCCTCTTCCTCCATATGCTTTTCCTTCTAGACCTCGTACACCCACATCACCTTTACCCAAAAGGGTGCAACCCAAAAATAAAACCCCACTACCCCACAATAAGGTAGTCAAAACAACTACACACCCTCCTACCCATCCATATACTGTACCCCTACTAGAAAAAACACAACCGATACCTAAAACCACACCGGCACCTAAAACCGTAACTCGACCTGTTCCTACTCTTCCAAAAATAGTTCCTCGACAATCAACCACACCTACACCCAAACCCATGTTCACTTCCCATTGTGATCCACTAGCAGGGTCCTATGCCAAAATTTTAACCAACCTCCTTGAGACTTTTGTTATCACATTACCACCACTCCAACCTTACGACCCCCTCAAACCCAAGCCAAAAGGGTTTGATGATACTAAAATTTTTGCATACCATCATGTGCCAGGGCATGATGTGGAGAACTACAAGGCCTTGAAAACCATCCTTATCCAATTGTGTCCACTAGAAACCAACTTTGATGATGACAACCTTCTTGACGAGGATCCTTCTTCACCGACACCCATTCCCACACTGCCCACTCAACAACCACAACCTCCACCCTCACAGCCCTTAGAGCCACTCCCAAGATTTGAAATTAACATGGTTTGCATCAGAGAACTTTCCACGCCACCACCCCAATGTCATTGCACCCAACTCACCTCACAAGGATTTTCTCCTCTAGTAGGTTTTTTCCCTTCATGTTGTTATACCACTCATCCTACACCTTCTCCATTTTCCAACTCCCCTCAAATCAACATGATACACGTCCACCGCACGTGCATAAAGGGCAAAGAAAATGTGACTGACCTACCAACAAATCCTATACCCAACATACCATCTACACCCATACCTAAAATAACTATCCATGGCCCCATGTACCCCATTTCTAATGGCATCACACATCACACCATGCTCAAACAATTACACCAATCTCCCCTCAAAATGTCCTTATATGACCTCATCCAAACCTCGAAATCCCATTGTCAAGCCCTCGTAGAGGTTCTTCAATCTATTAAGGTTTTACCCAATGAACCTACACCCGTAGCCTCCATTATCACACCCCATCATGTAGCCTCTCTCACCAAATTACCACCTTCATCTTCACCCCATCTTGTTCACCAAGTGGCCTCCCTTAGCTTCTCAGAGGAAGAGATTGCGCCACACCAAAATGATGACCCAAACCTAGCCCTCTTCATCTCCATCCACATTGATGACATATGGGTACGCCTTGTGATAATTGATGGAGGTGCTAACATTAACATCATTTCATCCCATGCATTCACTATTGGGCCCCTAATTTAGCTTCCAAATATTAAGGGCACGTAGGCATGCATGGCAAGAGAAAGCGTGCAAGTATAGGCATGCAAGGTAGAGTTCAAAAGGCTTCTTGAAGAACATAGGATGTGCATGCCACACGAAGAACAATTCAGGACTTATCCATTTTTGGCCTTTGGGATAGAACACATGAAGAACGTGTTCCATTCGGATAAGGTTCCAGCTTGGTGACAGGGTGTCCTGGAGGGAATATACCTTGCGATAGAAAGATCCAAAAATTTAATCATGACATGGAGAGGCATGCGCCCGGGGTGACCCACACCTTGACACTTGGGGCTAGATCTGAGGCTGCAGAGGAGTTTGTTAGAGCTCTAAGGCCTATTTATATCCACACCCTTGGTAAAGAAAGAGAGATAAAATTGAGGTAGTGGAGCTCTGCAAAATTACTGCGAGAACTATGAGATGAAAATGGGTACAAAATTCCAGTAAGGATGTAATGGGAAAATGGGGAATGAAATTTTTGTCTTGTGAGAATACATGTATGGATCCACATATGGCGCATGACTACGTCTGCCTTGCCTTCATAATCTTTTATAAGTAAACACTATGAATGAATGTGATAAGGTTTCCGTGACAAATGTATCAAGACTCTTTCTCTATATTATCTACATATTACTATTGCACTTCAGTTCTTATATAATCGTGAATCTTGCTTAAATGGTTAAGTATAGTAGTAGATGTACAACTCTTAGTTCTATTATTTTTGTTGCGCGCTTTGGTTCTATTATGACTAAAGGGGTGTAGAATCCGTCTTGAGCTCTATAGCCCTTCATGTTTGTTAAATCACTAAGTCAGAATCACGAGCTATGCCTTCCACTAGACTCACATAAAAGAGAGACTTAGCTCTTTCTCGCGCGCCTCGGGTGAGCGCCCACCGGGTGATAGGTCGGTGTGCATGAGGTTCCCTTGTTCTTAGTGGGTGCAAAAGTGACTACATCTTGGTTCCGTTTCTAGGACCTCTTTTCAAAGTTGTAGGGGAACATGGCATATATCATGATCTCTGTAAAAAGTGATGGTGGAGCACTTAACACTTGAAGGTGTTGAAGATTGGTTTAAGAGCATGGAGGATGAATTTTCTCAAAGATTTAGTACTAGATCTGGGTTTGATATGCGAAGATGGGTGGAAGACACTCTTTATCATGAGTTGTACAAAACCTTCTTCTACTATTTCCTAGTAGAGTTATTTGAATGGCTCTCAGCTTATACATCTAGATCGGGGTGGTGTTATAGATCATACCCTTGGACCCAAGAAACATATCAGAACCTACAAGATGCTGATCTAACGTGGACCCGTGCTATAGATCATTGGTGGAAGGGAGTACTGGCTAGCTACACTCTAGAATATGCCATTTCCATGTATTCTTGTCTAGAGGTTGCTGAGTTTGAGTTCTTGCGAGAGCCCAGGGGATCATTTTTGCGTGCTATTCCCCTTGCAATCAAATTCTTGATGGTAACCATGGGTTTAGAGGCATTTAATATGGCTACCTAAACCACCCTGAGTGCTAGGTGAGGAAGCTAGGTTGGGGAAGGATGGCTAATCTGAGGACTAAACAAGAAAGGGAGGAGAGGCGGCTCAAGTATAACGAAGTGCGTGAAAAGGAGATCAATATACAACACAGGTTTACAAGTGGGTTATGGAGCTAGACATGGTGGAGAGGAGTTGATGTTCACGCCGAGGATGTCAAACACAATACAGTCTATGGTACCCCACCTTGGTAAGCGTGAAAGAGAAAACCTTGCGAATTCTGATGAGAGTCTTTCGCGTAGAGAGAGAAGAGTCGTTGGCACACATCTGACTCTACCTAGCGACCAGACCTTGGCGCTTGGATTGTTTGAACGAGGGAAGAGTACATTTGATCCATTTGATATTGATGGAAGCAACCAATTGGTGCCTAGAACATACTATTTCTCGTTTGGGACTTCTATGGTTTCACACAGTATTCTAGTATTTGGTGGAATGTTTGGACAAGGCACGTATACAACTAGTTTTGGAAGCATGTTAAGAAGTGGTGGAGGAACTACGACTGGGAGTGGTACTAGTTCACAAACTATCGGCACGCATTTCAGTGGGATGATGGGAGTGCTCAGCATGACAAACATGGGTCCTGTACCTAATACAAGAGGATCTAGAGGTGGAAGTGGTGGAGTTGGTGGCTCAGGATCTAGTGGATCCGGTGGAGGAGGAAACACCGGAGGAAACCAAGGGACTGGATCGGGAGGGCAAGGGCCTCAGCCACCTCCTCAAGTCTTTTTTGAGATGTCTCTACACTTGCCAGATTATAGTGGAATAGAAGATGTCACGGAGCATGTGCATAAGTGCGAGTTGCTATGGTGCGCAAAGGGAATCACGACCCAGGATCGAAAGGCTAGTCAATTTACAATGACCTTGTAAGGATGCACACATAGTTGGTATAGAAAGTATGACCCTCATTAGACTGTTGTGGATTATACCACACTGAGAAATGCATTCTTGGCAGAATTCCACATACCTGAGTTTGAGTAGAAGAGCATTAGCTCCCTAAAAGTAATCCAAAGAGGGAATGGTAGAAAGCATGCAGGAATATGATGTGTGCTTTAAAACTCTTTTTGTCTAAGTTGTCTTATGATATCCACCCTTCATAACATGCTCGGTGGTTTGTTGGAGGTTTGATCACACCCTTTAGGAGGTCCTTATATCATAAAACATTCACGGACCCGTGTGAAGCTTTGGAAGTTGCTTTACATGTCAAGCAGTTGGTAGTGTTGACCACTGTGTTAGCCCATTTACGGAGGCTTAGATTGCTGCCATGGCTAAGAAATTGGAGAAATTATCTGCCAACATAGTTCTAGAGATTCGTAGAGTGATGTGGTGCACGGATTGTAACATGGAAGGACACACAAAGGATAATGGTGGGATATGTACTCGGAAGGCGGTACGCATCATGGCAGTGAAATGTGAGATATGTCACGAGGACCATGATGCAAGTAGGTGCCCCCTGTTGCAGCGTGTGATCCACAAAAATGTATCTTGTTATTGCAAAATATGTACCTCAACCACTCATGACACCAAGGATTGTAGATTGATTAACCAGATTCATGAGGTAATTGATCTTGGTGCGCCAGATTGGCATTGCCAGTAGTTCCAAAGGAGATGAATGTCGGTATGAGGAGCGCAGAGATGGAGATGCACGTGGAAGAGGGTTTCATGGAGGATTTCATGGTCATGGTAACCGTGGAGGAAGAAGTGAGTTCCCATGTGGGACATGTTTTAATTATGGAGCCACAGACCATTATAAGTGCGAATGTCCAGATCTTCTACAATGCTCTTGGTGTGGAAAGAAACATAAGTACGAAGAATGCCCAGAGTTGTATGAACATATGAGTCAGCAGTACCAAAAGGATAAGGGTGCTACCATGGTGAGTATTAAGAAGGCGACGATAGTGGCTTCCACGAGTAATACGTGAATTAGAACTAGAGCCTATTATGGTAACAACGAGGGTGGAATCCACATGTGCAAGGGAAGCGCCTAGGTAGATACCATTGGTTTCAAGAGAAGAAGTATTACATGGGAAGTATCCAAACCTGGCTCACCAGAAAGAAGTCTACCAGAAACCATGGACGTAATTTGAAGTTTACAAGGGAGATCCAATGCTTAAAAGAGCAGACTAGAAAAGATGAACAAAGGAGACTAAGGGATGACTTGGATGGTATTAATGAGGTGTGTAAACTACGAGGTAGGAGAATATTATTCCCTTACTAGGGGCATGGTTGAGAGAAAGGGTGCCACATGCCGGGAAGGACACGAAAGGTAGATCCTGCATGCAAACCTCCCACCTCATAGCCTTGATTGTGACAAAGAGATTACCCTGAACGCAGTAGTGGATGGATGGTTGCTTAGGAACATCATCATTGACACAGGTATGGAGGTTAATGTTCTCACTCTGGATGCCTAGCATCAAATGGGAAGGCCTGCATTGCAGCCATCTTCAAATGTGTTGTATATGGAAAATAAGACAAAGGCGATGCCCATAGGTGTCTTAAAGGATGTAACCATTACTATTCAGGGGACTAGGTTCACTAGGGATTTTGAAGTCTTGGCACTTTCCGAGGTAGATAATTTCCCAGCTCTACTTGGGCACCCATGGTGTTATAAGAATAATGCAGATCTCTGGTTTAACAAGGGGTACATAAGCTTTGAAAACAAGGAAGAGCAGGTAGTTATACCACTTCAAGTTGATGGGGATTCCACCCCTATACCGAACCCCTATGGGAGGAAGTCCTGACGGAATATATGTGCACTCCATAAGAGATCCAGAGACCATCCACCCTACAAAAGGAGTCATCTAGTTTGATGATGCTCAATCTATTAGTGATACTACCAGTATAGCATGTGATAATTGGGCGCGTGGGACTTATGAATTGATTGGGTGACATTTGAAAGGATTAGTAACCAAGGTAACAACGACACGTACGAGTTCAAAGGTCACAGAGGAAGATAATAACAAAGTATTTTGGGGATGCATACCCTGACGTCTTTTTGAGAGGGATGGAAGCTCACTGGAGGGAGGACAAGCGGTAAAGTATGCTAGGTTATGTTTTAATAGGCACAGCAACAAAGTGGTGGGCCGCGCATAGTGCAAACTTGTTAGAGTGGTGCGAAGTCTAAATTGTGCTCATTGTCTGATTCTTGAAAAGAAACGTACCCACCACTATTAAGGATTACAATGGTAATGGACCCACCTCTTCCCACATCCAGGCATGTGAGAAGGTCTAGGGACAAGGTGCGGAAGCTTTACCATGGGTGCATAAGTCGTATTTGACACTACAAGGTTGAGCACATGCTTGGTGTAGACACCCATAATTATGCCCAAGCAATTTAAATACTTAAATTGCGTTAATTATCATCTTTCTCGCAAATCGACGATATATCGTCAAAAGCACTCATTTTCCCTCATATCATTATTAATTAATTACACTAAGCTAATTAATTAAGTTGTCTATCCACAAAATACCCTAATTAACGACCTTCCATTAATAAATCACCCATTCTACATAGACTAATTAATTATTATTAATTAATTAGTTTTCCTTCCATTTAACCAATAAATTAATATTTAATTGATTTAATCCCCTTCTAATAGCCTAAATCGTACTAATATTCCTCTAATTATCTTTTATAAGCTTAACCTACTTATTAGTTAATCACCTTTGATTAATTAAAACACCCCAACTCCTATGACTTGCTAAGCAAAAATTAAACCCTTTTAAAGTAATGTTACCTTTAATAAAGCAACCTTATCCATTCCTAATCATGTTTTACCTTTATCCCACATGCAAACGGATGCGTGTGTTTCATTTATCCATTGGGCTATATAAGGAGCCCTCCTTCTACCTTTATACCTACACCTAAAACTTCTTAAGAGAACAAATGCAAAGCATATAAGAAAGAGACTAAGAGCTTGCCTTTTTTTTTTTCTTGAGAGGTCACCATCATTGTTAAGAGCTAAAGCTTCCTATTCTTGCATTCTTTAAGGATCAAACAAAGCAATTTTTGATTGCCATTGGAGCTAAATAGGTCCATTCATTCTTTTTGGTAATTTAGGAGAGTAGAGATATTAAAATAACATGCATAGTTTTGATCTCATGTTTTCAAAGTTATAATGTTAGTTTAGATCTTGCTTAGTTCTCTATCTTGATGGTGTTTATTCTTTGTTTTAGCTAAATTGTAGAACTATTTTAGGTGGTATTTCTTGCTTCATTTGATTTAACATTAAGAAAAGTATACTTGCACACATTTGGCATGCAGTGGGGACCTAATCCATTGTCCTTTGCACTTAATTTCAAGTTTTTGTAGTTAAGTTTCATTTTTGGTTACTAACCCTCTTTACACATATTGATCTAACTTGTTTTTGTTAACTTGTTTTGTTGAGTTTGCATGTGTTGAGTCTTCCTTGTAGGTATAAAGGAGGTGAAGTGCTGTAAAAATTGGAATTGATGAGAAAATTTCAAGATTTCTCCATGTTTTCATTTTTAGAGCTTACTTTTTCAACATTCTACATGCTAGTTTTGTCAATTTCTTGAAAATTTAAAATTCTTGAGCATGTAGGTTAGTGTTTGATAGTGCCAAGTCTTCTATTTACATATTAATATGGTGGGTTGCTGTCAAAATTTAATCTTGGTGAGAAAATTTCAAGATTTCATCATGTTTTCATTTTTAGAGCTTACTTTTTCATCATTCTACATGCTAGTTTTGTCAATTTCTTGAAAAGTTTAAATTCTTGAGCATGTATGTTAATGTTTGATAGCGTTGAGTCTTCTATTCATATATTAATGTGATGGGTTTTTGTCAAAATTAAATCTTGGTAGGAAAAATTTGCCCATTTTGCAGATTAAGGGACGTTTTTTGACATTTTTGAGTGCATGTCAAGTGCATACCCGTGAGCATAAGAGCATGTGCATAACCCATCTTCCGAAGGCCATAAATTTTACTCCCAGACTTGAAATGACTCCATTTTTTTGCGTTGGAAAGGTATTGAAGTCAAATATGCAATGAAAACATAAATTTGGGATTTATACTTACAAAAATTGTAAGTTTTTAGTTAGTTTAAAACTGGTCATTTTCTAACATGTCTAATGTTTTGATGAATGTTGTATTTTCATGCTTACTCGATTTAGACCAAAGCGTGTGTATGCTCTTCTCTTGCACCTTTTGGTGATCTTGAGAATCAAAAACAACTTTTTCTCTATCTTTTAACATTGGGATTAAACTTAGAAATTTGATTATTCATTTTGCTTAAGGGAATGAACCTTTACAAAGCATTTTTCAATGGTCCTTTGATTTGAAGTTTTCCATTTCTATATAGTTGGGATAAAATTTTTGTATGCTCTTCTCTTGCACCTTAGGGAGATCTTGAGAATCAAAAGCAACTATAGTCTTCATTTTCTAACATTTGGTAAATTAGAAACTTTATCTTTCACTTTTGGTTTAGGGAATGAACATTTATCAGAATTTTGTATGGTTCATTGATTGAAAAGTTTTTCTTTAATTTTTAGTTGGATTATTTGTTGTGTATGCTCTTCTTTTGCATCCTTGGATGATCTTGAGAATCAAAAGCAACTCTTAATCCTATTTTAAATAATGTGATTTTCTTGAGAACTACTAACGCTTGAGTGCAGGACCTAAAAACACTTGTCAAAGAAAGGAGGAATCAAAACAAAATCAAAACTAATAATACAATTGTTATACGGGTTGCCAAAAGGTGTTCAAGAAAACCACACATAATTAAACAAGATAAAAAGAACAACATACTCAAAACATTGTATTGCAGTTTTCGTAAAAGGGTATGTCCTCTCCCACTCAACCGAACATAACCCCTTTAGCATAACGCCTTAAGCTACAACAATGGGGGTGGTTCCAGAACCCCAAAGTAGTCCACGCAAGAGGGAACCTTTGGACAAAACGGGAAGTGCTCCGCACCGCCTACTTGACTAGTTATTCCTTTGTGATATAGTGTTACAGTTTTTCCATTTGTGGCAACCCAAAGTGATAGTACATGTAGACGCACTAGTTGCCTACTGTTCTTGAAGGGGGTAAAGTAAAGCTGAGATACTCCCAAACTAGTCAGTGTGACTTTTTAGGTAAATCACACTCGCTCGTGGTAACTTTGTAACACCTAGGGCGAGAGAACCACCTAGGAGAATATACTTTGGCTAGGAGCCCACTTTGACCAATCTAAAATAGTGTTGAGTTGTGAATCATATTTTCATTGAGAAACGTGTGGCGTGTTACTTTCACCTAGTTTTTACTTGCCTTAGGGTGAGGTGAAACTCTGCTGAAGTGAAGCTAGCATTTTTCGTCATTCTTTTGATTTGTTTCCTTCACATTATTTTGACACTTTGTTGATCAGAAGGAGAGTGACTACCTTTGTGTTACCAATCGATTGTCTCTACCACTTTTTTGTCTATTTACACCCATCCATGTTTACAGCTGGGTAAGTTAAATGTCTAAAGTGTGCGGAGGCGTATTTATATCATTAGTAGCCTTTGTGATCTTGATACCCACGTCAAGATCATCATCATAGTTCATATTAATTCATCATTTGATCACCCTTTAACGTGTTACCTTGTGTGCATTGTCTCGACACAATTAAGATACTTATGTCATGTTTTTCATAAATGTGATCTAAGTATCTACATTATGGCGTTACACCGCACACATTTTTAACACATCCTCAAAGTATACCTTGACTTGGTTTGGCTTCAAACATTGTCCAAAATCTTGAAGTGCATCGCTTACTTTGTTTGCGTCGTTTTGATACCACTTTGACACTAATATCTCACTTCTTCATAAAGCTTGATTAACGTGTCTAATTGGTTTGGTTACGTGGCTTATGTTTGTAATCCTCATCCTTTAACATTTAGGCATGGTTGGTTGTTAAACTTGTCATGGTATCCTTTTATTGGGAGTCACATCTACCCTTTGTTAATATTTATGCCTTGTTCATTTTGAGCTTGACGTAAATATTGTCATTGTGTTGATCATTTTTGCATTAGACTATCACTTTACACATGCATTTTACATAGGGAGTAGTTCCTTGTTGATTGGCTTTGTGTTTCACACTTTTGTGATTGTTCTTTATGATTATTCATTCAAAAAACTTGTTTTCTAGGACAATCCCTTTTGATCTCATCGAGATTGCATCATCACGATGTTTATTTTACTCAGCCCCCCTTTGGAAAATCACACACACATCTCTGTACATAATGAATTTCTAGTTGGCTGTCATTGTGCTGCCCAAATCGGCAGAGAGCCTTCTTCACTTTGAAGAAGTTTGATTGCACTATCTAGGTCTAGACATTTGTGCTTAAATGACATAAGAGATGACTGATTATCATGTGGTTCCTCACGCTTACGACAATAAGGAATCCAAATTTTGGTGTTCACATCAAAGGATGCCCATCATGACCAAACCTCGATTGGTTCTTCACGCTAGAGAACCCATTCGGGTAACTCATTCCCCACCTTCATCTCATAGTCGGTGGTATGATTTAGACACATCTAATCCAAATTATTATTCGAGTTCCCCCCACTCTTCTTCTAATTCTAATCCAAACATTTCCTCTTCTTCTGAGGATTCCAATCCAAATATTTCCTCTCACTCTTCTGAGGATTCAGATCCAAACTATTATTCAGATTCATCTAATCCGACTCCCAAGTCATCTAATGCGACTCCTAAGTCATGGTCCTCCCTTTCTTTGCAGGATCCTCTTCATCAATCATCTAATGTGACTCTTATGTCACAGTCCTCCCTTTCTTCACATGACCCCTTTCATCAATCGCCCCAATAATGTCTTCTTCCTTTGAAGATACACGTGACTCCAAATCCCTCCAATCAGAAGTATAATACAATTCTTGAACCGCGGTCCTCTCTTTCTTCACAAGACCCTTGTCATCATTCATATAATGTGATTCTTGAATCACAGCCTCCCCCCCTTCTTCGCGAACCTTCTTCATCACTCACCCCCACAGAATCTTCCTTCTGTGAAGATTCATGTGACTCAAAGTCCTTCGAGACAAACATCTGAATCAACCCATGCATCACAATCTACAGAATTTGGACTTAATCCTACTATTTTACATACAACATACCATTGTATAGGTAGGTCCACACCACCTTCTTCTACTCCTAAGACATCTAGCTACACATATTCTTCATCCCCCACATCATCTTCTTCTATCAATAATCATCAAACATATTCTAAGTCTTCCACACCAAGTGAACCTATTTCTTCCAATAAACCCCTAGGGATCGATCAACAACTCATACCGATTGATCTCTTTCAAAATGAAGAAACAATCAGGGCATTTATAGGGGCATATGAAGATATTCCTTTAGTAGATTACAAAAAAGGATTCTCTTTAGACTTTGATGCATCTGCGTATCGATTGTGAGGAAAAGGTTGATTCCTTTTATCAAGAAATAGAGGAAGAGCCTCGATCATGCAACTTGATCCTCCTCTTATTCTTCCATCTTCAAATTCTTCGTTATGTGATGAAACTCCTTGGTCTTGCATAGATCCATGGCCTATCTTCTCATCACCCAATAACTCTTCGTCTATCATAATTCCTCAATCACAATCTCTTGTGGGGTCGGCGCCAAGTAGCCCTTCATCTTCATCTAGGTGTGGGTAACCTTCTAGTAGCCCTCCCTCTTCTATTTATGGGACATTTTCTAGTAGCCCACTATCTTCGATTATTGGGTCACATCTAACTAGCCCCTTATCTTCTATGTATGGATCACCCCGGGTAGTCCATCATCTTCTATTCTTGGGCCACATCTTGGTAGTCCATCATCTTACATCTATGGGTCACATCCTAGTATCCCTTCTTCTTCTATTCTTGGGCCACATCCTAGTAGTCCATCATCTTACATCTATGGGTCACATCCTAGTATCCCTTCTTCTTCTATTATTGGGCCACATCCTAGTAGCCCTTCATCTTCTATTTATGGGTCATGTCCTAGTAGCCCTTCTTCTTCTATTCTTGGGCCACATCTTAGTAGCCTTTCACCTTCTATCCATGGATCAACTCCTGTAGCCCATCCTCTTCAATTCTTGGACCATATCCTGCTTCATCTATCACATATTTCTTCTATCAAAGGTTGTGCAAGCCCACTACCATTTCTATCATTCCTATCATCAATCGTAAATGTTCACATTCTTCTCCTTCTTGAGGTCAAAAATTCAAGCATCAGCTTATAAGAAACCCAAACAGCTTTCATTATAAAGCTCAGGTCAAAACTTCCAAGAGCTCAAAATCCCCCAACAATTGGAACAATCTCAAATTTGTAAATAAAGCGTGATTCAAGAACACACATCAACATAACCATCAAGTATGGCGCAAAGTGCATAAACCTCTGGATAGGGAACTCAAGCTCCTGCATACAAAATCCATGTTTCAGGATAAATCACAGTCCTTTGTTGAGTGTGAACTCACCACGATCATTGAGATTGGGGAAAACATGACTCTTGATAAACAAACATGCTTAATCTCCCTTATCAAGGAAGTCACAAACATCGTTGTTGGATCCTATCACACAGAGTGACTTTATTAGTAACAACGGTTCAAAAAAAAAAAAGAAAATATCAAAAATCTAAAAATAAAAAACAATGCAAAAATACAAAATAAAAATAAATAAAAAAAACAACCAAAATCAAAGGTACAAAGATCAAACATTGCAATCAGGTGTTGCGTACACATGGATATTTATTTCTTTCCTTCCTTGCTATTCTTCTACAAGTCTTCCTACCATTTTCATCCCTTCGGTGATATTTTAGTTAGCTTATTCGCACGCTTTTTGCGAAATTTATCTCTATGGTATCTGTTTACCCCTAGTCTTTTACCACCTTGGTAAATTAAAGAATGACTGACCTCATGGAGATCCTATCACATTCAAACATCTAATAAACTTGTTGCAAGGGGGAAATTTTGGACATATTTTTGACACTATCCAATGTCTTCATCACAATCACTTCCACCTCCTTCCATCAAGCCATAAGTGGTTCTTAACCCTTGTTAAACAAGAGAGCTGAAATAAGTTTTCGTAAAGCAAAAGAATCAAAATCAATCAAAACTCAAAAGCTAAAAGCTACAAAGCAAAAGAAAATTAATATATACCTCTCTCTTAGGGTATTTCCAATAATCTCTATCGGGGCTATGGACGCCTGACTAGAAGTAGAGAAATTTTTTGATTATAATCAAATACATCTCCATCAAGGATATGGACACTTGGATGGTAGCGGAGCAATGTACGACTATCCTTTCACCATCCATTCACAAAATCACCTATCAAAATAAATCATTCCTACACATTGGCTAGGGTCTCTTCACTTGTTGTCTATTAAGTCTTCACTTCAAGAGGTAATAAAATCCACATGCACACACTATATCTCTATGAGTAAACATGATTAGTATGTTACCAAGTGTCTTTTTTTTTCGACTGTTGTTGCAAATCAGCAAAGCACTCGGATGCAAATCAAGGTTCTGAATTGATGTTTTAGGCATCCAGTGTGATTGCACAACATGGAAACCTCTCTCCAAGTGTGGGACTTGTGAAAATGAGAGAGGAATCTCTAGATTAGAGGCTGGTTCCTCAAACTCCTTTGATTTAGATCTATATTTTGCACAACTACAGAGGTTCAGATCCTAATCCTACT
This sequence comes from Taxus wallichiana var. yunnanensis, assembly GCA_018340775.1. Taxonomy (NCBI): domain Eukaryota; kingdom Viridiplantae; phylum Streptophyta; class Pinopsida; order Cupressales; family Taxaceae; genus Taxus; species Taxus wallichiana. The sequence goes on from CM031235.1 coordinate 660,545,387, forward strand.
CTAAATTGCAAGGAGACAGGGATAAAAATGCAAAAATGAAACTAAACTAAAGATGGTGATGCACCAAAAGGAGTGGTGAAACATTTTTTTCCATGTAAATAGACACAAATTCATGAAATGCAACAAGGGAAAACATACACAAGCTGATAGATGTAATTAGAGGTCTTAAAATGAAGTAAAACAATACAAACAGAGGACTGAAAGCATTCACAGAGTTTGCACTGTCAATTCCATGTAAAAATCTCTTGCATTCCACCCTCAAAGAGGTATAAACCTACTACAATACTTGAAAAAGGTCTGATTCTTACAACTATCACTTGCTGGAGGTGAAAGAAGAAGTTTTGTATATCAAAAAGTGTTCCACCATGAAGAAATGAGCTAAATCTGGCTTTTATAGTACATGGGTCGAGCCTAGGAGAGAGAAAATGTGAAAAACACATGGGAGCCATCCCTCATTTATGGAAAATGCATTAAAACAGCATGGAGGACCTTACAAACCCATACCCTATCATTTTTGACCATATTGGAGAAGAATGCGACCCATTCTGTATTAAATTTGGTTGTTGAAATGTCATTTCTGGCCATGGACACATACCAGAACCGTTTTTGAATTCTATCTCTCCAAACTGAACCAAAATTAGAAATTGACCATGGAATCATGTAGAGAATTTTAACAGCTTTCCAATGATATAAAGAACGTGAAAATATGAGCTTTGGATCAAAAGATATGATTGTTTGAAGATTTAGGGAAAAAACGGCCCAAAAACGGATCAGCGGGAAAAAATTTCAAATTTTACCTTTTTTTTGTCTTTGGAAAATTTTTCAAAAATTCCCCACGCTCCACTCGGATGCCACGTGGCAAGCTCTGATTCACTCTGGAATTCTCTCTCCTTCTCTTTTCCGCGGGTTCTCCTTTGAAAATCAACCTTTTTATACTCTTTTGGAAAAATTTCATACTTGCCTCCGACCCCGAACTCCTCTACCACGTGGCAGCAGCTTTCTATTGGTCAGGCCTCAAATGGGAAAATTTTCCACAAAAACTCCACCGAGTCATAACTTGAAAAATATAAGGAGTTACGAGGCAAACTTTACCTTTCTCGAAAGCCGAGAGAGTTCTATCTCGATGGTGCCATTTTCGTAAAGCCTTGAGTGCCTCGAAAATCAAAAAATGTAGACTGAGGCACAAGAGAGGCAAGAACACAAGGAGTTAGCCACAAAAATGAGTTGGGGCACCATTTTGGATAACAATTTTGGCAACTCAGAGGGGTCATCTACCTGCTAGATGAAAATACCAGTTTCCTGAAGTAGTCCATTGGGCATGGAGTCATCAAATATTCTATTTAGAACCTCAACTGACTTAGAATGTGCAAGGAGGAAGATGGAATATCACATGATGGAAGCAAGGACTGCAAAACATCTCCAGGGACAGCAAGTTGTGCCAAAGCACTTAGGGAAAGCAAAACTAACCTACAACAAAACAATGTGCAAAGCACTTGGAGGAATGAAAATCTAATCTAATATTTACAAGGTGGTAAATTTCCCTCTAGAAGCAACGCTTGAGATAGATTCCATTGACTGGAATCTGTAGTTCTTCACCATCCAATGAGGCCAATTGGAAAGCATTGTTGTTCTTGCACTTCGTGACCATGTATGGGCCACTCCAAATGGCATCAAATTTTGAATGCCTTCCAGTTTTGCTCTATCCACATCCCATTTCAACACTAGATCTCCAACCTTGAAAAGATCTATCCTTGGCCTTCCTATCAAAGGTATTTTTGATCAAAGCTTGATCCTTTTCCATTGCTTGGGATGCCTAATTTCTGACCTCCTATAGCTCCATCAACTCTGCATATCTCACCTCCATGGGCTCAAACTCTAGCAACTCTAATTTCTTCATGAGTTCCAATGTTGGCAACTCAAGTGACATGGGCAAGATTGCCTCTCTTCCATAAACAAGCTTGAATGGAGAGTTACATGTGGATCTCTTCGGAGTTATCCTATCAGCCCATAAGGCTAATTTTAGTTTGGTATGCCAAGACCTTTGATTCTCATCAAGAGTCCTCCTAATGATCCTCAACAAGTTCTTGTTTGTAGACTCGGCCTAGCCATTACCTTGAGGGTAATAGTTTGATGAAGTGCATAGGTAGATCCCGTTCTTGACAACCCACTCAGTCACCTTGGATCCAATGAATGCCAATGCATTATCTGAGATTATTGTAGCAGGTATACCAAATCTGGTTGCTATCCCCTCATAAAAGTCTAAGATGTTGGACTCATTTGCTTCTTTGAGTGCTATTGCTTCAGTCCACTTGGTGAAGTAGTCCGTGGCTGTCAAAATCCATTTGTGCCCTTGACTTGAATTAGGATTAATGACTCCAATGAAGTCCAAACCCCATTGCATGAATGGCTGGTCAACTGAGATTGGATGCAATGGAAGGGCAGCAAGTCTCTCTTTTCCTGTGAAGAATGCACAATTCTTACACCTCTTGATCCATGCATAGCAATCACTGAAAAATTTAGGCCAATAATAACCAGCCTTCATGATTTTTAGAGCTGTCACTCTCGGTGCAAAATGACCACCAGCTGATCCACCATGGAACTCTTCCAACACCCTATGAATCTGATTTGTGCTAATGCATCTCAACAGCACTCCATTCACATCTTTCTTGAACAAAACTCCATCAACAATGGCATATGGGATAGCCTGCAATCTGAAGTGTCTTCTTTGGGTCTTGTTCATCTCCAGAGGGCATAGGCCTAGTGCTTAGGAAGTGCATTATACCTTGGGTCCAGCAAGGAGTGGGGGCAACATTGTTTTCTTCTTGAGTGCCACATGGCTCATGGTTGTCTTGAATCACAAACAACCTCTCCTTCATTGCATGCTTCTTTTTTCTTCCCCAAAACCAGCTTCTCACACAATCCTTTTCCTCTTACCAGCTTGGTGATTTTGATCTCAATGTCATACTCCATGACACGGGTGATCCAACCTGCCCTTTTCTCATTAAAATATTTGTTGAGGAGGAAGTCCTTAACCCTGACAAAGATGTGAGACCAGCAACTGGACCTTGATGTTTGAGACTAAATGTTTGAATTTCTTCAAGATTCTGATTCTGCCAAAGACATGCTTCTCAATAAAAGAATACCTCACCTCATAGTCATCTAGGCTCTGGCTGAAGAAAGCAATTGGCTACTCATCGTTGTCCTTGTTTTGCTGTACCAAATGGCGTAAATAGTATCATTACCTCTAAATGCATAGAGGATGAAATCCTTGGAGAAATCTAGGTTGATGAGAGTTGGTGCTTGAGAGATAGCTTCTTTGATTGCTTCAAAACTCTCCTTACCTTCTCGCTGTCCACTTGAAAGCCATGCTCTTCTTTAACATTTTGGTGATGGGCTTGACAAGGGTCAGTAAAATGGGACAAACCTCTGGACAAAGTTTATTCTCCCCAAGTAACTCTGAAGGGCCTTCTTATGGCTTGGCAATGGTAGTGCTCTTATGGCTTTAACCCTCTCTGGATCAATTGATAATCCTTCTTTGGAGACAATATGGCCAAGGAGCTTTCCTTTATGTGTAAGAAAGATACACTTCTTAGGATTCAAAGACACTCCAAATTTCCTACACCTCGTGAAAACTTGTCTCAAATGACAGAGGTGGTCTGCTGCATTTTTGGAAAAAATAGTGATATCATCAAGGTAAATCAGCACCACGTTGTTAATCAAACCTTTGAACGCCATGTCCATTACTCTTTGGAAGGTAGCACCAATGTTGGACAGCCCAAATGGCATCTTCCTGTATGCAAAAGTCCCCATTTGGTTGTGAAGGCTGTCTTGAACTGGTCTTCTTCCTTCACCATAATCTGATTGTAGCCTGAGTAGCCATCAAGTAGTGAAAACCTCTCAGAGCCAGCCACAACTTGCAAGATTTACTCCATGGAAGGGAGTGGGTAATGGTCCTTGAGAGATGCTCTATTTAAGTCTCTGAAATCAACACACAATCTGATCTCTCCACTCTTCTTTCTGACTGGAACCAAGTTGGCAACCCAACTAGAATGCTTGATTGGGAATATGATTCTTGACTCAATCAACTTGTCCAATTCTTTCCTCATGAGAGGCTCCATGTGTGGATTGACTAGTCTTTGTTTCTACCTGACAGGCTTAGTATTTGGATCCAATTCAATGGTATGCTGAGCTAAGTTGGGATTGAAACCTTTCAAATATTCATAGCTCCATGCAAACACATCAGGGAACTCTTGACATAGCTGTATGAACTCATACCTTTCTTAATCAATTTTCATCTTTCCAATTTGCAATGGTTTGTTCTCTTCTACCAAGATGGATACTGAATCCTCTCTCTTGACCTGAATGTTTGCTTTCTCCTTTCTAAACTAATTATTGGGATTAAAAATGGAATCCAAAGTGATAAGTCCCTTGGGTAGCTTGTTAGTTCTCAGCTGTACCACTTGGTCACCATACTGTTGTTCCAATTTTTCTTGATTCTTAGCTGAGAACTCAGCTTCTTCTTGCAAGAAATGGATGATTTGCTGGTCATTCTCAAACACTTGCCAAATGACATTGTTATCTCTGGAATCAAGGCCTCACAATCACATGGATGTTTGGCTATAACTTGTCTTGTTGAATGCTTTCCACAATGTCAAAGGCTGCCCCTACTGCTGCAAGCCTATCAGCAGCTTGATTCTCTTTCCTAGGAATGGATTTGATGCCAAAACCCTCAAAATCTTCCATGAGGTCCCACACCCTGTTCAGTAGCACTGAGTAGATCATTCTTGGCAGCATGATGTCCCTTGACTTGATTTACAATCAATTCACTGTCACCAAAGACTTGCAAGTTCTTTATTTTATTCTTGATTGCCCAATGCATCCCTCGCACTAAGGCTTCATATTCAACAAGTTATTGGAGCATGCAAACTGAAATCTAAAAGCCAATGAAGACTTTACTTACCTTGAGGTGAAACAAGCATGGCTCCACCTCCCGTACCTTGTCTACTTCTTGATCCATCAAAAACAAGCGCCATACCACATTGTCATCCTTGTGGTTTGGCTTGGTGATGTTAGGAATAGGCTGATTTTCTTCATGTATACAATAGACCCCTAGCTCATATTCTTCTACTTCTTGATAAGGATCAAAAGCATGTACCTTTTTTCCCATTCATCAAGAGTTAGATCCGGGATGCTCCCAACCTTGGTGTCAGCTTCATCGGTGCTTGGGTGGTCTTCTTGATCAAATGCTGAACAATTGGTGTTGATCTGACTTGGAGTGTAAGGCTCAATGTGGAAGTTTGCAATAGGTTCAGACCTGATTGTAGCCTTAGTTCCATACCTCATTCTGAACAACATGTGTGACCAATCAGCAGACAAATATCCCCCAATCTTGGCTGTGAAGTCCCTTGACAAGCATAGGGCAAAGAGTGGTGGAAGGTCTATGACTGATACATCTTGTGAAACAACAACATTTGGACATGCATGCAAGGTAAGACTCAAGTTTCTAATCACCCCAACTGTTGTTACTGTTGTCCCATCCAGCTGCACTACCCCTTTGGATATGGTTTCATACTGGAGCCCTAGCTGATCAGCTATTTGTTTAGGCATCACTGAGCTACTTGCCCCGGAATCTATCATGTAATTGTGCACTAACTGATTTCCAATGATTAATGAAACATAGAAAGGAGGGGGCTTCAACATTTTACCTTGCTATCCTCCATGATTTCCCTCAGGCAGGCAGCATTTGTGAGCACTTTCTCTTGCATCTAAACTTGCTAATTCGAAGTTGGCCAGTCCTTCATGGCAGCTTGTAACAAGTCTCTTTGGCCTGGGATAGATAGGGATTCCCACATTGATATATTAACATTTGTCTTCTTCATCTGATCAATGATACTGAATGGTGATGAAGGATCTCTTTGTTGTCCCTTTGCTTGTACATTCACTCCTTGCATGTGGGCAGCAATAACTAGTATTTGAGTTGGTCTAGGAGCTATTCTTGGCTGCCCTTGTGCATTTGAAATTGGATTTTGCTTGCCAACCATTTGTGGAGCCATGGAAGGTTGTGGATTGGTTGGAGCTAATGGCTGTTCTTCACCCAAATTCCTTCTTTTTGACCTTGTGTTGGCTGCAACACCTTGAGAGACCATTTGATTCATGCCACAAAAATCCTCTGCTTGCCAATTTACCAACGTGGTGTCATTTGGAGCTGATTGTTGTTGGAATGTTTCTTGTTGTTGGTTGTTTCCTTGACTACCCTCACCCTCCACACTAGTAGTTGTCACCATTAATGCTTGATTCAAAGCACCATTGAAGCACATGGATTGGTTATGAGGTTCATTGCATGGAAAACACCAGTCATACTCCTAAGCAATGTTGTTTTGTGTTGGCACCAATGCCTTAGAGGCAGATATGGCATTTGGATTGTAGGGCTGAAATGGTCTATTGGTAGGAGGCCTTGTTTGATTCATATTTTCAGCAGGATTATGAGGTCTTTTTGTTGGTATGGTTGCTTGTTGGGCTGAGCTTGGGGCTGGGTAAGAAGGTCTAAAACCTTGGGCTTACCGCCTCTTGAGAGTGACTAGCTCATTGCCTAGGTTTTGCAATTGCTTCATGACTTCTTGAAGCTCATTTGGGGCACTTGGAGATGAAGTAGAAGTTTCATTTGAACTTTGATTTCTAGGAGTGGGAGAAGGAGCCAAATTAGGTGCTTGATTGGTATTTAGACTCTCTAAACTTGGAAACAATGGCATGGGAGGTCTAGGGGCTAGTTTTCCAGCTTGGATCAAACAATTTTCAGCCCTAATGGCAATGCTATAAGCCATAGGGATAGTTATGCCTCCCATGGACTGAATCAACATAGAAATATCAAAATTTAGAGCTTTGAGATAGTAGAGAAAAGCACCTTCTGCTGTTGGTCTGACCACCACTGGAATTCTCTCCCAAGTCTTTTCAAATCTGAAGTTGAAATCAGTCAGCTGCTCATTGGGAGCTCTCTCTGATGGTTGTCATTGCTCCAAAAGAGACAAGTTGTCTCCTTCTCTCTAAATTGCTCATGAAGTGCTATACATAGCTGATTCCAATTTGTGATAGAACTAGCTCCAAGGCTTCTAAACCATTGCAATGCTTTCCCCTTGAATGAAGATGCCAGCAATTTGACAACCACTTGCATCTCATTGATTTCATGAATTGCACAAAGATTGGCAATGTCTTTAACATGATCACCTGGAGTAGTCTGATTTTCTCCAAGAAGTAGGGAATGTTCTTCAAGGCTGCAATTAGAATCGATGTTGTGCATTGAGGGCAATTTGGCCGCTTCTCCGTGAAGTTGACATAGGGGTTGTTTTGTGCCATTCTAATTGGTCTTAAAACCCTTGTTGATCGAATGAAAGGCCTACTGGTGGAGGAGTTGAGAGAGTTTTGTTTGGTGGAGATGGAGACCTTTTAATCCTTCTTCCTCTTTTCCTTCTTCTTGGAGATAACTGCAGGTATTCAAAAACACTTCTTCTTCTCCAACTCTTGACCTTGTGGTGATTCTTCTCATGAGTTTTCAGGCCTGCACTGCTGAAACCAATTGATTCTTCCCCTTGGAGTCGCCAGATATGCAAATTATAGCTCTTTTCAAGCAAGAAAATTGTAGCAGATGCACATCAACTTTGCTTGCAATAAAAATGAGACCTCTAAGGTCCCACCGGGCGTGCCAAAACTATTGTTGCAAATCAGCAACACCCCTGGATGCAAATCAAGGTTCTGAATTGATGTTTTAGGCATCCAATGTGATTGCACAACATGGAAACCTCTCTCCAAGTGTGGGACTTGTGAAAATGAGAGAGGAATCTCCAGATTAGAGGCTGGTTCCTCAAAATCCTCTGATTTAGATCTATATTTTACACAACTACAGAGGTTCAGATCCTAATCCTACTCTAAATTGCAAGGAGACAGGGATAAAAATGCAAAAATGAAACTAAACTAAAGATGGTGATGCACCAAAAGGAGTGGTGAAACATTTTTTTCCATTTAAATAGACACAAATTCATGAAATGCAACAAGGGAAAACATACACAAGTTGATAGATGTAATTAGAGGTCTTAAAATGAAGTAAAACAATACAAACAGAGGATCAAAGCATTCTGCGAGTTTACACTTGTCAATTCCATGTAAAATCTCTTGCATTCCACCCTCAAAGAGGTATAAACCTACTACAATACTTGAAAAGGTCCGATTCTTTCAACTATCACTTCTGGAGGTGAAAGAATAAGTTTTGTATATCAAAAAGTGTTCCACCATGAAGAAATGAGCCAAATCGCTTTTATAGTACATGGGTCGAGCCCAAGAGAGAGAAAACGTGAAAAACACATGGGAGCCATCCTCATTGATGGAAAATGCATTAAAACAGCATGGAGGACCTTACAAACCCATACCCTTTCATTTTTGACCATATATGGAGAAGAATGCGACCCATTCTCAGTATTAAATTTGGTTGTTGAAATGTCATTTCGCATGGACACGTACTTAACTGTTTTTAAATTTTCTCTCTCTAAACTCGAACCAAAATTAGAAATTGACCATGAAATCATGTAGAGAATTTTAACAGATTTCCAATGATATAAAGAACGTGAAAATCGAGCTCGGATCAAAAGACATGATTGTTTGAAGATTTAGGGCAAAAACGCCCAAAAATGTAGATCGGTGGGAAAAATTTCAAATTTTACCTTTTTTTTCTTTGGAAAAATTTTCAAAATTCCCCACACTCCGGGTCGATGCCACGTGGAAAGCTCGATTCACTCTGGAATTCTCTCTCCTTCTCTTTTCCGTGGGTTTTCCTTTGAAAATCGACCTTTTTATACTCTTTTGGAAAAAAATTCATATTTGCCTCCGACCCCCGAACTCCTCTGCCACGTGGCAGCTTCCTATTGGTTATGGGGCCTCAAATGGGAAAATTTTCCACAAAAACTCCACCGAGCCATAACTTGAAAAATATAAGGAGTTAGGTGGCAAAATTTACCTTCTCGGAAAGCCGAGAGAGAGTTCTATCTCGATGGTGCCATTTTCGTAAAGCCTCGAGAGTGCCCGAAAATAAAAAAATGTACACTCGAGGCACAAAAGAGGCAAGAACACAAGGAGTTAGCCACAAAAATGAGTTGGGGCACCATTTTGGATAACATGACCTTGTTCAGACTCTTACTCTAGTCCATATCTCGTCTCACGATTTATGCCTTTGGCTAATCACTTCTTCACCGTGAGGCTTCTAAGCTACATTCATATCATTCACATCATTCTTCTACTTTGTTCAGAACATCCATGTGTATAAGGTTACTTGTTTTCCATGTTTGTGAACACCTTTGTCCCCTTCCACAAAAATAATCTTCTCCTTCCTTTCTATCACATGCTCTTAGGCAAACTTACACTAGGGGCATCCTGACTTCTTCCTAGCATTTCATTTGTTTATGTTCATCATCTTGTTGAACCTATCCATAATGGCCTTGGGTCCCACTTCTACCTGTGAAGAGTTTACCTTTGAATACTCCCACCTTATCGTTGGGACATTTTTACATCTTCACCTTTCTGGTACGCACGTGGCCTTATGCCTCAGTACATGCCATCTATCGCTGGGAATCCACACTTTCTCATCTTCCTGTACATAGTTTCATAAAACTTTTAAAATAAACCAAAACATTCAAATATGTTTAAGAAAACTTATAAAAATTGAAAATCATCCTACAAAATGTCACTCTTTGGTTCTCACTTGTTCATGTGTGCGACTTGCAGATCATCTTGATCTACCTCCATCAACAAAATCTAGGCTGCTTACTTCGTCTGTACTCTGGGGCATAACGAGTTGCTCCGGCATCTTTTTCAGTAGTGCACATTGCTTTTCCATCGGACCCAAGTGTCTTCTCGTTATTCCCCTCACTTGTATCCTTTCTCGGGGCACCATCATCAAGCCTTGTCGTTTAATTCACACAGTATGAATCGAAGCTTGATAATAAAAACATTATATTATGTTTCTCTCGTTAGTTTATCTTGTTTACTTTCTCGTATTGCATTACATTTTGTATGTTTCATGGAGTTAGGCATCTTTCACTTTCTCGTATTGCATTGCATTTTGTATGTTACATGGAGTTGGTATTTTCAACAATGGACAATCGTTCGTAGTATGGATTTTCATGTCGTTCTACCTTTGTCGTATGCTTATATTTTTCATAAGGACCGATAACATAACTCTTATGGAAATATGATGACACCGAAATTGTTCCAATACAAAGCGGCTAGAGGCTAATCTCTTCTCTCCCCTCCTCCATATTCATTCTACATCGCTTTCCTCTCACCCCTATTCTTCCATCTTACCGAGGCATCTTGCCTCTTCCCATTCTTCTATCTATCCCTCACCTTTTCGATCATCGATCATCTTCTTTCATCACCCCATCAACACTCGAGGGGCATATCTCACTTCTACTAATTTTTCTTCTACCTCTTCAAAATTCCACCTGTCTACTATCTTTGAAGTGGTGTCACTTATGCCACCCCAAAGAGGGGCAAATGTAGACACCCATAATTACACCCAAGTAATTTAAATACTTAAATTGCGTTAATTATCGTCTTTCTCACAAATCGACGACATATCATCAAAAGCACTCATTTTCCCTCATATCATCATTAATTAATTACACTAAGCTAATTAATTAAGTTGCATATCCAACAAATACCCTAATTAATGACCTTCCATTAATAAATCACCCCTTCTACCTAGACTAATTAATTATTATTAATTAATTAGCTTTCCCTTCCATTTAACCAATAAATCAATATTTAATTGATTTAATCCCCTTCTAATAGCCTAAATCGTACTAATATTCCTCTAATTATCTTCTATAAGCTTACATCTACCTATTAGTTAATCACCTTTGATTAATTAAAACACCCCCCAACTCCCATGACTTGCTAAGCATAAATTAAACCCTTCTAAAGTAAGGTTACCTTTAATAAAGCAACCTTATCCATTCCTAATCATGTTTTACCTTTATCCCACATGTAAAGGGATGAAGTGTTTCCTTTATCCATTGGGTAATATAAGGATCCCTCCTTCTACCTTTATACCTACACCTAAAACTTCTTAAGAGAGCAAATGCAAAGCATATAAGCAAAGAGACTAAGAGCTTGCATTTTGTTTTCTTGAGAGGTCACCATTGTTAAGAGCTAAAGCTTCCTATTCTTGCATTCTTTAAGGATCAAACAAAGCAATTTTTGATTGCCATTGGAGCTAAATAGGTCCATTCATTCTTGTTGGTAATCTAGGAGAGTAGAGATGTTAAAATAGCATGCATAGTTTTGATCTCATGTTTTCAAAGTTATAATGTTAGTTTAGATCTTACTTAATTCTCTATCTTGATGGTGTTTATGATTTGTTTTAGCTAAATTGTAGAACTATTTAAGGTGGTAGTTCTTACTTCATTTGATTTAGCATTAAGCAAAGTATACTTGCACACACTTGGTATATCCATTCTGAAACACACCGCCAAACGGGAAGTTGGCAAGAATTAATGGCTGACTTGGTTCACACATTCGAGTACCGAAGTACCAAGCAACTAGTTGATGAGGCGTTGTAGACTATAAATTGCCTCACTCTGGGGGATTGCACCATGGTGGAATATAGGTTAGTAAACTTACTTGGTGGACCTAGCTTAGAAGTGCGGTTTGAAAAGGAGGAACCAGAAGACATACAATTTGAGCACGCGTGGGATGAAAAGTAGAAAGGAAAGATGGTATACCTTGTTGATGGAGAATAGATAGAGAGCTTGAATGTTGACCATTCGGTTGGGGTGCATGAAGTAGTTGATAATGCGGATGCATGTGCGCACGCGTATCATGAACCACTCAAAACCAAGAAAGTTAACATCGGCTCGGAAGAGGAGCCCAAGGAGGCTATCATTGGGGACTATTGGTCGGACAAGGAAGTATCAAAGATCATTGATATCTTACGCAAATTTGAGGATTTATTCCCATGTGGATACCATGAGTTGAAAGGCATCCACCATTCATTAGGGGAAATGAGGATAAGGTTGAAATATGGTGTGCGCCCGGTCAGAAAAGGCCTTACAAGATGAATCCCAACATGCGCGTAAGGGTTAAAGAAGAACTAGACAAAATGATAGTATCCGGTATCATTGAGGTTTTGGAGGAATCAGAGTGGATAAGTCCAATGGTGATTAGCATAAAGAAGGATGGTCGGATTAGGATATGTGTGGATTACAGGGAATTAAAAGTTGTTTGTATCATAGATCCTTTTTCCACCCCCTTTATCAAGAGATTTTGGAAGGAGTTACCGGGTGCGAGGTCTATTCCTTTTACGAATGGATTCTCGGATATCACCAAGTAAGGATTACCAAGGAAGACCAAGATAAGACAACTTTCACCACTGAGTGGGGAGGCTTTGCATATACATTCGTGCCCTTTGGGCTGAAGAATGTGCCCACCGTATGCTCGCGCATAGTGGTACAAGAATTTAAGGACTTCATCCACAAGTTCCTTTAGGTATATTTGGATGATTGGACAGTGTATGGATTGGTCAGGACCATTGTGATAACTTAAGGTTTATGTTTGAAAGATGTCGGCAGTTGAGGATCTCCCTCAGATAAAGAAATGTACCTTTGCAACTCCTTTTGGAATGTTGTTGGGGCATATCATATGTAAAGAGGGCTTACTGGTAGATCCCACGAAGGTTGCAGTTATTGTGGGATTAGGGGAGCCTACCAGCCAAAGCGTTGTGCGCAGATTTCTTGGACACACTAAATACTATAGAAAGTTCATTAAGGGATATGCCAAGATCACCGTGCCATTGGAAATATTTCTTAGACACCAAAGTGCCTTTCATTGGGGAGAGGCATAGCAGAGGGCATTTGACACTCTAAAAGAAAGGCTTATCACCGCACCTATTCTACGATTCCCATCATGGGATAAACCTTTTCATGTCCACATGGATGCCTCTGGTACAACAATGGGATCCATTCTTGCTCAACCAGAGAGGGGATTGTTGATCATCCTTTGTGTTTTACAAGTAGAAAGTTGACACCAACAGAACAAAATTATACAATGATCGAGCGTGAGGCATTGTCACAATGATCTACGTGCTTCACAAATTTAGGAAATATCTACTGGAAACTCCTTTCATATTCTACACTGACCATATGGCTTTGAAGTATCTAGTAAACAAAGCAGTGTTACAAGGGCACATATGCCATTGGGTTCTTCTATTTCAGGAGTTTGAATTCAAAGTGGTGGTAAAACCGGGAAAGAAAAATTGTGGGCCAAATCATTTATCAAGGATTGATTCGGGAGAGGACACACAGAGTATTGAGGAAACCATGCCAGATGCACAACTATTCAGGTTGTGGCACACACCCTCAGAACTAGAAGACATTGTTATATTTCTCAAGGAAGGTGTGGCACCCAAAGGGATGAATGCTCTGGAAAGGGAAAGGTTAGCCATATGCGCAACTCCCTTCATGTTGATCAATGGGGATTTGTATAAAATGGGCCACGATGAGGTTTTGTGCTGGTGTGTACTAGAACATGAATGCATAGCTATAATAGAAGAGGCCCATGGTCGGATTACCGGAGGACACTATGCATGGAATGCAACTGCGCACAAGATCCTAGACGTTGGAATATGGTGGGAGATGATTCACCAGATTGTATTGAATTTTGAAAGGCATGTGACCACCTTGCCTTGCCTTGGAAAACTAGGAAAAAGGGATGAGATGCCCTCGCCCCCATCACCAAAGACGGAACCTTTTAAAAGTGGGAAATATATTTTGTCAAACCAATCTCACCACCAATTTGCATGAAGGACTAACTCGCGGTATATTATTACCCGTATCGATTATCTCGACAAGGTGGGCAGAGGCCGCACCCACTAAGGATTACACCGCAGCCACGACTGCTAGATTTTTGTGGGAGAACATTATCAGCAGGTATGGGTGCCCATTAAGTTTAACAAGTGATAGGGGAACTCACTTCTTAAATGAAACAATCAGGATCCTATTAGCAGAATTCATGGTAGCCCATCACAAGACTACCCCTTATCACCCTCAGAAAATGGGACTGCAGAGGCATTCAACAAAATCCTTAGTCACACATTGACTAAGATATGTGACGTAGGAAGGTAGGATTGGGATGACAAGGTGTCAGCAGTCCTTTGGGCATACAGAACAACGTATAAAAGGTTGAACAAGGCCACACCATTTCAACTAGTGTTTGGCACAAATGTTATTTTGCCGGTTGAATTTATGCTACCATCACTGCATATAGTGCACGTAGGAGGGTTGGATGATGAACAAGTGCTGGAAGAGAGAATTGATGAGTTAATAAAGTTGGATGAAAGGTGCTCACTAGTAAGATGGAGCCAAAAAATTGAAAAACCTAAACAAAAGGCATGGCATGACCAACACATTAAAAACAAACAGTTTTGAGGTTGGCCAGATGGTATTGTTATATGATTCTAAATTTCTATGCCATCCTAGAAAGTTGAAGGTGCATTGGTTGGGTCCTTATGTAATTTCATACATCCTTGATTTGGGTGCATGCCAGCTACAAGCGTTGGATGGAAAAAAATTACCTAGACACTTCAATGGGAGTAGGCTGAAGCCCTACTATAAATAATGCTTCTTGGTGTTTGTAAATAAGGCAGTTCTACTAGTTAGTTTAGAGTTTCCTTTTATGCTTTTCCTTTCACATTGTTGTCATATTTTGCACCTTGGGTGCCGTAATCTTATTAATTTTTAAACTTATGATTACGTAGAGGACCACGCATCGATTTAGTGTGGGGTGAGGTGATTAAGAGAGGCATGAAGTTATTCTGTAGGAAAATTGAGTTGGTAAGACCGTTTGAATTGGCCCTGGTTAAAAGATGCATTAGGAAGGTAGATGGATGATGAAATAAAGGTCCATTGGAAATCCACGTACAAAGGAGGAAAAAGCGTAAAAACACGAGGTAGGAGAAAGTAAGAATCATGAGGATGGAAGAGGTGCCTTTGGCACTGTAATAGGCACGTAAAGTCTTCTCGTCAAGATGGATTTTCTACGTGCTTAAGGTTGGAAAAATGTTTTGCGTAAGGATTGGGCACAGTCAAAAACATTTCGCACTAGGATTGAGCGTGTGAGGAAAATTGCTGAAGTCAGGTTTGTTTGAAAATGCCACATTAAATATTATCGTATGGTGGTAGGTAGCCTAGCCTTTAATGCATAAAAGTGGGAAAAGCTATAAATACAAGGATGGTAAGTTCATTATTTTACTTTACAAAAACAAGGAGAACAATTTTATTTCAAGAGCTAGGGTTCGAGAGCTAACTCGTGTGAAGGAGAATCTCAAAAACTCACGCGCAATCAGTCTGGTTAATCTACAAACTAGAGCAGAAGTGATTCACGGGTGTGAGGAATGTTGGGAAAGAGTGCCGTGATCAAAGGAGGAAAGTCAAAAATTAGGGTTTGTACCCTAGGGCATGGGGCACGCAAAGAAAACTCTCAGACAACCCGAAGGCAACCAAGGAATGAAAGAAAAGGGTAAAATGATGGCCACGAAACTAGTTGATAAGCCTATAGTACAATCCAAGAAAGGAAAGGGGAAGGGAAAAGGAAAGAAGAAAGAAGATGAAATCCCCTTGGATACTAATGAGGAATGGTACTCAGAGATGCAATACCTGGATGGGGTTTTGCTAGGGCAAGAGTGGGAGTCCCACATCGACATGATGACCATAATCGATTACAATCACCGGTCGAGTATAATTGCGAAGGAAATGGCACTAGAGTTGGTGCACCCCACAAACAAACAAACACCTAATGGGATGTTGATTTATAATGATGTAGTCAAGGTGAAAATGGAGAAGGCAGGGCTTCTCCAGCTTTACGAGTTACCATACTTCGGGAAGCCCGAGTGCCTATACCAATGGTTAATGACGCGTGTGCACGAAGATTTCTTCTGCTTCGCAGGGCAAGATGCACATAACCCCACAATTAATCTCACACTTTACAGGCCTGAGCTATAAAGGGGACACGATCCTAGATGACCTCCAGGATGAGGAGGTAATTAAGGAAACCATCGCATCCCAAGATTATAAGAAGGGATCGAGGTACTACGATGTCACGATATCAGTGATCCGGTGATGAAAATGGCCACGCACCTCATTTCCAAGCTAAATGGACAAGAGAGGTGGACCCAGGTGAGCAAGCCCTAGTTGAATGTCTGCAGAAAGGTCGCAGAAGGCACCATGTATAATATCTCCTAGTACATAGATAAGATTATAAGCAGCGCGGAGGACGGAGGAAAGATATTGTTTGGGAACATTCTACTAACCATTATGTTCTCAGAAATCGGGTGCCAAATGCATCTGATAAGTTTGTATGGGAGTACCCCGATGAAGACCCTTCACCCGCGGACAGGTTCCAGAAGTATACTTGTGAGTCAATGATGGGGGTGCACAAGGCGCGCTTGGATAAATGGTATATGCACCTTAGGAATGCATTCGGGGTAGAATGGAAGATCCCGAGTAACTCCCTATGGCAACTGAAGGAGAAGAAGAGTTCGTAGTGTACCAGCACTTCTACATTAGCAGATTTATCTTATTGGATGGAAGTTAGAGTCCCTAGTGCAAACTCCCCTTCTCATTTACTGCCCAATTCTTCCAAGCAGGGGTAAATAGATATAAGGAGTCGAAAAAGTTAAGACTCGACCTGTCCACCCTCGACAGTGAACACAGAGAGATGAGGAAGAAGCTGGTCTATCTAGGAAAGCGCACGTACGTTGAAAGGTACGTGTCACAGGACATGCACATCGTAAGGCCAATGACCTTACCGATTGCTGAGAGTGCTGTTGCGCTGAATTTACCTACGCATAAGGCCAAATTTTGAGAAGGGCACGTATATAGAAAATGAAATATCCATCCCAGATGACCCCATGGGAAGGAAGAAGCCAACGCTAAAGTGCAAGGAGAAAGAAGAAGAAGAGGAAGAACAAGGGGCAGTGGGGAGGCAGGATGTAGGTACCACGGGGCTGAGTACCTATGTCTAGAAGAAGAGAAGAACGGTGGTCAAGGAAAAGACCCTAGAGCCTACAAAGCCACCATCCCCTGAAGAACCTTCAGATGAAGAAAAGATAGCATCCCCCACTCTAGAATTTTCTACCAGAGAAGAAGAACAAGGAACGAGAGGAACAAGGGTCTGAGATATGAACGACCTGAACGCCTATGTAGGTGAAAGGGATGACGATGAAGGGGAAGAGCTGGAGGTGGACCAAGAGCCAATTGATATCCATGACTCGGAAGGAGAGGAGGTTGAGAATGTAAATGATGCCTTCATCTTTGTAAGAAGGAAAGGCACCCAAAGGGAGGAAGGTGCGCAAAGCGAAGAGGGGAGCAAAGGGGCTAGTACCAAGGAACTAGATATGCCCAAGCTCACTCAGGAGGAGGTGGATGAAAAGGCAATGAGGGAGGTAGAGAAGATAATTTATGCCTTGGTCAATGAAGAGTTGGAGCGCGCAGTCATGGAGCTCATGCTCGGCGAGTTCAAGAAGGAGTAGAGGGAGAAGAGTGGAAGTAGCATGAAAGGACCAACTCTCTCGGTAACTGTTCCCAAGGGCGTACGCATGGGAAGTAAATGTGTGGAAGGGGGAAGAACAATGATGAGTTACATTGATGACCCCAAAAAAATTTTGCGTGTATTTCCAAAGTACCATGCCCACCAAGGAGCTCACCGCCATGGAGTCCTTTGATCCTGAGGGTGGATACCCGCGAATGAGGAAGATGTTATCTTGGGCATTCAACTCCCACCTCAATAAGCCTAAATTCGAGATTAACCAAGGAACGGTATTGAAGTTGTCTGAATGAAAGGGGGACAACCCCATTGTAATCACACAATAACTATCTGGATGAGTAAGTGTGCAACATGTTGAACAAAGTATCCATGGAAATTGAGGCTAGGCTCTTCGGTAGAAATGACAGGTTAGAGTCTTGGAGGACATGTTAGAGAAGAGGAAGGAAGAAGTGGTGAAGCGACGAAAGATCTCAAATTGGAGAAATTAATCAAAGCACTCAACTATAGAGGGAGCTTTAGGAGGAAAAGGCCAGGGTATGTGAAGTTTCTAAGAAGGTGGAGCTCATCTCCCAATCAATTATCATGAAGCACCCAGACCTTAACCCTCCTGTGCAAAAGTATAGATCCTCCCTGAGTGCCTAAAGGACTTGACTCGGATCCTCACCATGGAGAGGCAACCCTTGGCTTTAGAGTCAGCAGAAGAGGTAGCGGTGTGCTTGGAGAAAGAATACAAGTTGAAGGTCATTGCGCTCGTGGCCGAATACAACAAGGTGCTCACCAACGTAAGATCAGCTACACAAACCGTGGGGGTCACTTACAACCACTGCACAGATCAAGACAAGGTGACAAGCATACTGCTTGCCAACGACGAGGCCGAGTTGAAGGAATTTAGAGAGAAGAATAAGGGCAATAGAGCCAAGTGGGAAAGGATCATATCCGAGGTAGAAAAGAAATCTGAAGCCATTGAGAACCAGTGAGTCTCAATCAAAACCCGGCTAAAAGAGCTCTACAAGGTCATCACAAGGAAGATGGATGCCCTGGAAGACCACGCTAAAGAAATGGAGACTATGGTGGAAACCATTACCACACAGGGGGAAGGGCTAACTTACGACCAGGTGAGCACCTCAGTTGGTGACATCTGCACTAAATAGTAGAAGGAAGTCAGCGCTTGAAGTACACTGGAGGCCAACCTCTAGCAAAACTTTCCCCTCCTCCTTCTTTAGGAAATTTCCTTTTATTCTTTCTCTTCCCCTTTCTTTATTCTTTCCCCCCATTCTTTTCCAAGGAAAGGCCTTGCATTATTTTGTACTTCATTCTTTAATATGGTTCCTAGGGCAGAGAACATGTGAAGTGTGGGGTAATGTTGGGCCCCTAATTTAGCTTCCAAATCTTAAGGGTGCATAGGTGCACATGGCAAGAGAAAGCGCGCAAGTATAGGCGCGCAAGGTAGAGTTCAAAAGGCTTCTTGAAGAACCCAGGATGTGCGCGCCACGCGAAGAACAATTCGGGACTTAGCCATTTTTGGCCTTTGGGACAAAACACATGAAGAACGTGTTCCATTTGGATAAGGTTCCAACCTAGCGATAGGGTGTCCTGGAGGGAATATACCTTGCGATAGAAAGATCCAAAAGGTTAATCATGACATGGAGAGGCATGCGCTGGGGACCCACACCTTGACACTTGGGGCCAGATATGAGGCTGCAGAGGAGTTTGTTAGAGCTCAGAGGCCTATTTATATGCATGCCCTTGGCAAAGAAAGAGAGACAAAAGTGAGGTAGCGGAGCTCTACAGAATTACTGTGAGAACTATGAGATGAAAATGGGTACAGAATTCCAGTAAGGATGTAATGGGAAAATGGGGAATGAAATTTTTGTCTTGTGAGAATACATGTATGGATCCACATATGGCACATGACTACGGTCTGCCTTCTGTAATATTTTATAAGTAAACACTATGAATGAATGTGATAAGGTTACCGTGACAAATGTATCAAGACTCTTTCTCTGTATTATCTATATATTACTATTGCACTTCAGTTCTTATATAATCATGAATCGTGCTTAAATGGTTAAGTATAGTAGTAGATGTACAACTCTTAGTTCTATTATTTCTGTTGCGCGCTTTGGTTCTATTATGACTGAAGGGGTGTAGAAGCCATCCTGAGCTCTATAGCCCTTCATGTCTGTTAAATCACTAAGTTAGAATCATGAGCTATGCCTTCCACTAGACTCACATAAAAGAGAGACTCGGCTCCCTCTCGCATGCCTCGGGTGAGCGCCCAGCACCCGCTAGGTGATAGGATGATGCACATGAGGTTCCCTTGTTCTTAGTGGGTGCAAAAGTGACTACATTCACTCAAATGTGCATACCGACAATTACATGCATAAACATCTCGGTCATGTTGCGTTCATTCAACGACGCTATCACCTCCACACTAGGCACTCGTCATCCTACATGTTCACGTGGGCCCTTGACTGCTCTAGAAGTGTTTTACGTTTTGGAGGGGGATTTTAAAATAACTTGTTGCTTGGTAGACTCCCGGATCTGTGTCATGGGTTATGTTCCTTCCACTTTGCATCATTGTGTAAAGTTTGAACACAAAGGACACACTTATACCATTCCTGGCTAACCCATCACCTTTCAAAACATGCAACATGCTTTACCGACCCAATGATGTGCTCATACCTGTCAAGTCATCTACCTCTGCAACCACTACCACTTCACCTACACCTCCACCTACTAGTAAAGCAGCACTGCTTTCACCGCACATACCTCCTCTATTCCTACCGATGTTATAACCTCCACGGCTGACCCATTAGCTTCCCAATCTGTTAACTCCACCTCCGCATCAACCTCTGACACATCATCCATTCCAGCTACCTACATACCAACGATCGATCCTCGGAAGGTGTTTTCCAACACCTCACTGGGGAAGTACCACCTATATAATGTTAACACATTCCTTACTCCACGTAAGTATGGAAGCCTTCACCAACACCCTCACTATGATCACCGTATAGAGAGAACACCTCCTTTATGGTCCCCTCATCTTCATACTAGTCTCAACTATGGAGGACTTGATACTACCACTTACACACCTAAACCACCATCACAAACCCATCCATTTTCCACTGACTTCCAATCACCATTTCACCCACACCTTCCTGCACCACTGTGTGTGGAAGGGTTTTGGTTTCAGATTTTACGAGTAAGGCTGCCATACAGTTATTCCATGTACCACCCATAAATATAATGACTATAGTGGTATCAGCTTCCCCGAACCTCCTACCAAATAGGCCTACATTGAACTCATTGAGGACCCTAGCTCTTCTCCACCTTCATCTTCATCACCACATCCACCTGCTCCACTTTCATCACCACCTCACGTATGGAGTCGATGGTTCCCGAATCTATCCCTCCTAAAAAATTTCGCAAACACCATTTCCTTGGGGCCTCTAACTTATCGGCGTGAAGGCAGGCCCTTCCACTCTTCCATTCCCGAATCCCGAGATGATCGATGATGACACACCTATAATTCACGTCATTCAATGTTAGGATGATAAATCCATACTCGCCTACCTTGATGCATAAGACTCATATATTTATTGGTCGTTACCCTCTCGAGACACAAACCATGTTGAATGAATCGACTATCGAGATCAAAATTCATACTCAGGATGACCTGCACATCCTAAAGATCAAACAATCTTTAGATGCTGTTGAAAAAGAAGCCATCACTTCTTTTCTTTGAGATCATAGCCATGCTTTCACTTGGTCTTACGCAGACATTACCTACTCACCCAAAAACCTATGTCAGACCAACACCGATCACTTACACTTCATGTACATCAAACCTTATCAAAATCATCGTGCCACGCGATGGTTTATGCTTTTAGCTGATCTTGACCTCGAATTCATTCATCAAAAGTCCATCAAGGGCCAAGCTATCTCAACCAACCGCTAACGCACCTATTTCCAAGGATCAACCCTCTAATTTTGACTTTCCTAATTAGTCAATTACTACTCTTTCCCTGGATGAACCCCCTTACCAAATGACACTATTCATCGACAGTTCCAAGTGTCAGCATGGGGGCGTGGCTGATATTAGTGTGGTTCCTCTGGATGGAGAACCCATGCCTTTGTCTTTCAAACTAGAATTTGAATGCACCAACAATATTTCTGAGTACGAAGCACTCATACTAGGTCTCCAAGCCGCATATGCCCTAGATGTCAAATCAATCCACATCTTTGGTGATTCACAATTGGTTGTCAACCAAATCAATGGTATATATCAATGTCATAACGAGACACTTCAAAAGTATAAACATCATGTAGACATACTTTTTACCACCTTTGATCGTTACACCCTTCAAACCATCCCACGTTCAACCAAAAAATTTGCCGATACGATGGCCTGCTTAGCTTTCCAAATACCCACTTCCCCTGTCGAGTCCAAAATATTTGTCACCATACAACAGCTCCATTCACCTTCTTATTTACCTCACAATGTTTACTCGATTGGAACCAACACCCCGGACCCGAGTGACCTTTGGTATAAACAATACTCTAACTACCTTTCTCTCTCCATCTTACCTCCTGATCTCACCCATAATGGACAATGCGCCTTCCTTAAAAAGGTCTCTCATTTTGTTATTTTGGGGGACTCCTCTATAAGTGCGACTTTGATGGTATTCTCTTACAATGCCTCACAAGTTCTGAAATTCCTTATACCATTAAGGAGGTTCATGATGGCATATGTGGAGGTCACTTTAGTGGCCTTGCTATTGTTAAGCATATTCTTCACCTAGGCTATTACCAACTCGACCCTTAACCATGATTGTTGTGACTATGTCAAAAAATTTGTAAAATGCCAACAACATTCCAACCTTCATCATATACCCAAATCATGCCTTACAGGTCGCTAGTGACCTTTGGCCCTTTTCTCAATGGGGTTTGGATCTTATCAAAGAAATCAATCCCCATTATTCCCAACACCATCAATGGATCATAACTACTACCGAATACTACACAAAATGGGTGGAAGCCATACCACTCATCTCCACGAAAGTCGAGAAAATTTTTGAGTTCATTAACCCTCACATCATTTTCTCGCTTTGGTGTTCCTCATCACTAACAATGGAAAACAATTCAAAAACAAAAATTGCAAAAACTTTGTGACGCTTTGGCATTTAGCTTAGTTTCTCATCACCTTATTACCCGCAAAACCAATGGCCACACCGAATCCACTAACAAAACCCTCAACAAAATTCTCATGAAATTAGTTGACGATACTCGGGAATGATTGACATACGCACATTCCTTTTGCTCTATGGGCACACCGCACTAGTATTTGCACTTCCATCATGCGGCCACACCATTTTCTCTAGTCTACGGTATAGAGGCTATTCTACCTCTCAAAGTCCGTAACCCTCACTCCACATTTCTCTCCATGACATGCTCAATGACAATGACTTTCTTCGTAACCATTTAGCACAACTAAATTTATTAGATGAACGCCTTTCTTAAGGCTCTGATCACCTTCAAGTTTACCAACAACGTATCAAACGTGCCTATGAAAAACATGTTCATGAATGACCCTTCTAAGTCGGTGACCTTGTCCCGAAAGAAAATCAACACATAACCAAAGTAGAAAAAAGTAAACAGGGAAATTTTTCTTCTAATTGGCTTAGACCATACATCATAACTCATACCTATAGATCAAGTGCTTATCATTTATCCTCACTTGATGGTAAACCGGAACCTGAGCCCCTCGACACATTACATCTTCGAACATTCTATTGTTGACTCGTCGTCCTACCTCACCTTTTGTCTCTTTACAGGATCTTCCCTTGAGTGCTACCCACTCCATACACCTCCCCAACGATTAAACAAGAATCATGTGAGTGCCTGTCACTTGTTATCTCTTCTTGAATATGTGTACCACGGCAGATCGCACATCAGATGATTCTCATGGATATTTTTGTCTACCTTTAGATGAGATCCCATGGTCATTCCACCTTGCCTTTTGAAAAGATTCCTATCCTCCACCTTGGTCTTGTCCATGATTTCAAATACCTCGGATGGGACCAAACTCCTTGAGTCAAAATTCTAATAAAAGATGACTCCCTCAAAAGGACATCTTCCTCTCGACAAAATTGTTGCTATAAATAGACTACTCCCTCAAAGGAAAACTATGTGATGCTTTTATAAAAAAACAAGAGAAACCGAAGCTTCTGCATCGATCGACTTCACGAAGACCTCAAGGAGTCCAATTATTTATCCCATCGACTTCCCGCATCGATCTCTATCCAAACAAAAACTTTTTAGTCATGGAATTGCCCATTGTGACTCTAGGAACCCTTGCCCAAAAGCCCTATCACTCAAAATATATAAAACTAACTACCTTTCACCCTCCTTACAACTTCCACTCTCATTATCTCAATTAACTCAAGGGACATATTTGAATTTAGACATTTGGTGATCCTGTGACTACCTTCATCAGAGAACAATTAATCATGCAATGCCTTTCGGGTCTTCTCGTTCATCACCCCCTCAAGGTATGATCTACTCGGTATAATCCTACCCAATCAGGTGGCTTTATTACCCCTCTTATCTCTTAACCATCTTTGTTTACGTTTTGATTACCTTATAGAGGACTTGGTACTCGCGCTTACCTTTGAGGTAATACTCCCCTTTCACCATAATCGCCTTCACTCCGCATCATTTTACCTATAATCTACCTACACCTATTAAACCAAAATCCACAAATGCCCAAAACCTACCAACTCATTTTTATATTCTTCCCTAGCTCACAGAGAACTACATCGGCCGAGGTCCCTTTTCCCCGGGACTATGTAGGAAGCACTCGAGGGCATGGA
Organism: Taxus wallichiana var. yunnanensis; assembly: GCA_018340775.1. Classification (NCBI taxonomy): domain Eukaryota; kingdom Viridiplantae; phylum Streptophyta; class Pinopsida; order Cupressales; family Taxaceae; genus Taxus; species Taxus wallichiana. Next base: position 660,569,845 of record CM031235.1, read on the forward strand.
GCCCTTTGAGGTTAGCTTAGCCATTCTCTACCCTAAAAATTCATTAACCATGCCTAACTCACCATTTACATCACATTTCACTTAGTTTCCTTTTATAACAAAATTGGAAATCAAGCCACATACATAACAAATTGCTTACCACAACATACATTTATTACACCTATCATCCCTCTATCATCACTATGCATAAATTATACAACATTTCACATATGACCCATGGTATCATTCATTGCTAAAATCATGAATCATAACTACACCAACCTAACTCAACCATGCCTACAACCCGATTCAACCATGCCTAACCACACCCGACTCAATCCATGCCTAATCAAACCCGACTCAATCCATGCCTAAAACAACCTAAATCCATCATGCCTAACTCACCTAATTTCAATCTACATCATAAGAAACAAATCCATATCTCATCTAACACAAACCATAAACTAATGTCCCATACACACATCAACAAATCACGAAATATCATGAATCTCATCATACAAATCAATAAATGTGTATCTCAATATACATGTCTATCTCATCCTGTCCATCATCTCAAAATGTCAAAGACGCAAGCTGATATATGTATAGTACAAAATGTCATCGGCACGCAAGTCAGGTCTCATATATACAAAAAGAATGAATGAATCAATACAAAATATCTTTGCACGCAGCGTGATAGACTCAAAATATAAAAAAATCACTCGTACATCCTCACTTTGTCTTCGGCACATAGGCCGGCACGTGATAAAAATACAACTATCTTCAGCACTTAGGTCAGCATATATATCATAAAATCATTGGTATACATCAAAAATCAAGTGACCGCATATCAGACATCTCGCCAGATGTCCTCCATCTCTGTCACCTACACCCTTGGCCTCCTGTGTCCCTACTAGCACCTCACCTAGCGCTGGTCACCATGTGCTGGTGGCCTCTCCCTGATTGGGCCTTGGAGCTCACTGACCTCCTGTGCTCTCCACACTATGTGTGCGGGATCTCATCCTCTCACTAGACGCCTGCTATGCTCTGTACTCTCCATAGGATAGGAAGTCTATCTTGGCCACCATGAGCTAGTCCTGATAGTATCTCACCTCACCTAGGGCATCCCATAACCTAGATAAAGGCATGGTCTATGGTGGTCCCGTAGGTCTCGGCCCCTCGTGACCTACCCCGCCGAACCTTACCCCGTAGTGACCTACCCTATGCCATCCCGTGCACCGGGACTAGCTCCCGTGCCTCGTGGTAGTGCCCCTACCCCTATATCGTATTTGGGCCTGTAAGGCCCCAATCTATACATGGGATGTGGCCGACTGGCCCTATAAACCTGCCACCCGAGCCAGTAAAGCTGTCACCTGACCATCTCTCGTCTCCATCTCCATCTCCTCCATCCCCTCCCTCCGCCATCTGGGCCTGCAGACTAGCCACCTGTACTCGTAGCTATGCTACCTTTTCCTCCGACCCCTCAAGCTGTGTCTATAGTATACCTATCTAGGTAATTAGCATCGCTACCTGCCCCTGTAGGGCATCTCTTTGCACAATAATGGTAGCTAATTTTGGCTGCCCCGGTCTAGGTGGTATGGCTCATAACTGAGCCGCCCACAACTACTTATACTTGTTTGTACATCCAGCGTCATCTATCCGCTGATCCACTACCTCCTCCTCCCCTATAGGAATTGTAGGCTGTGGTAGAGGTAGAGGCCTCTCCACGTCATCTCTCCGATAATGTGGAAAGGATGAAGGAATATCCTATACAAGCCCGAACTACCGTCGAACCCTATCTACCAGGATCATCTCATCCTCCCCGGCACAACCCTATATCCACCTCTCTAGATGGAGCTCAGCTAGCTCCTCATGCATGTTCCTATATGAGGGGAATCCCACATATGGCCTCTAGATAATGTCCACTCCGGACAACCCTTCTAACAACTACTGAAAATAGGCCACATCATAGGTCGCCCTATCTGATCTTTGCTCTCCTATCACCGGTACCCATCTCATGTATCCCACCTACACTGATCTCACTAGGAATGCATCTGCTCGGGGCATCCCTATAGGTTAAACACATACTATGTGCTCAAAGGCCCAACAGCTTTAGTATAAATGTACAACATAGGCTAAACCTTTGCACCACCCATATGCCCACATCTCTTGGTATAACTACACCAAGAATGTGGTGCCTAGGCAAACTTGGTCTCCTCTACCATCATATCATGGATCACCCCCAATTTTGATAAGGGAAAGAATCCACCCTTTCTACATCCGGCAAAGGTGCATAAGCAACACACTGCCTCCATCAATAGAACCACTAGCCTCGTCTCATCCGGACGGGCTAGGTACATCTTGCCATAGCTCAAACTGACGCTATGAAATCTCAAATCTGCCACCCCCTCAACAATAACTATCTCGATCATCTCCTCTGAGGCCTCAAAGGAGATAGAGTAAACTTAGGCACCCAATATGGGTAGCCGCAAAATCCAGAACACGTCCTCCAGGGTGATAGTCATCTCACCTATCGGCATGTGGAACGTGTTGATCGCGAAGTCCCATCTATCAATGAGCATGACCATCAAGCTGGGCTATCAAACAACATGTCAGTAGCATTGAATCCGACTCAAGCCCACTTCCTCCACATGCTACAACTCCAAAGGAGTCACTAAGTTACGTAGTGTCACTCCAGTAGAGGCGGAACCCTGTCCCGCATGTGTAACTACACTCTCCCCTGCATCCAATCCAAACACGGCATTAATCCCTATTTACCATGACCATATTCACCAATTATCATTACCCTCCACCCTATTTTTACCCTACCCATCTCAACTACCTAACCTACATCACTTTTGCACCCTTGTGCCTAAAATCCTGACCAATACCAATTTATTCTAACCAACTTTGGTCACCTTTACACCGACATCGGTCACCTATTTGGTGACCACTACCAGTTCATCTTTACCAACCACGGTTACCACTTAACCAGCATTGGTCACCTGTTTGGTGACCGATCCTGTTCTACCCAACCGACGCCCACAGGGAAGCTTGACCAACGTCGGTCACTATCGCAGAAAATTATGTGACTTCCCAAACCCCCTTTTTTAAAACTCTCCCACCTACCCCTTTTACCCCACCTACAATGACCTACACTACCCCAATACCCCTACCCACCCCACTTACCCTCCCCCTCTTTTTGCCCATTATTCCCCTATAGGTAAGTGCACGAAGTTGGTGGACAATTTCGTGGACATAAAAACCTGAAATTTAGGAACCGCGATCATGGTTTATATACAATGATCGCGGTTTTTAAACCGTGATCACGGTTCTTGAATTCCAGGTTCGACAATTACCGAACCTAAAATCACGATCGCGGTTTAGAACCACAAGCATGGTTATAAACCACGATCGCGAACTCCCGAGACAAAAATTAGTAGTCCCGCGACTCCTTATTTTCCCCATTTTTCATTTCAAACTGCGATTTTTCCTAGACGTTTTTCACTCGAGCTTTGAATACCACCTCAAAATTTCTCATTGGACTTCTAGATCATGATAGATTTAACCATGCTCGCCAAGACGAGGAGGTAAGCCCCTGATTTTAATCATTTTTTTTGCATTTTAGGTTTTTTTGCATTTTAGGTTATTTTTTTGCATTTTCATGGGTTTTTTGAAATGTTTGTTTATGTATACAATTTTCTTGTTTTATCAGTTGGTCGGCAAGCTCAAAATCATGCAAACCATCAAAACATTCCTCAAAACCCACCGAACATTCCTCAAAACCCTCTAAACATTCCTCAAAACCCTCCTCCAAACATAGATCTGCCTCTTGTGGCTCCTTCTATCCCCACTGAGCTAGCAGGAACACAAGATAATATCATTGGAAGAATCCAAGAAAATAAAATTGTCATTGAGAACCTAATTCAGACTATAAGACAAAATCATGCCACAAATCCATCCCGCATGACTTTAGCCAATACATTGTAAACATTTATTGGTGAAGTCGAGTCCGCAACCAACCAAATACATAGATGGAATACCTTTAGAGGTGACTGTAGGTGGTGGTATGTAGATAAACTATCTCATGCATCCGTAAAAGAATTTTTTTTGGAAAATACCTCATTTTTTCATTATTTATCGACCCTAAAGCAATGCCCCCTCCCCGTAGTTACTTGCAAACGGTTCCCAATCCATTGGTGCCATGATGACCGAATCAAAAACAATTTTTAGGACTGATGGTGGATGGTTTTTTATTATCCACCATGCAACAACAATGAGGTTCCTCTTTATTTTTTGAAGAAATTATATTGCGAGTTCGTGCTCAATGAGGTCCCAAATTATTTTGACTTTTCTGACTTTTTTGGTCGAGGAGGTAGCTCTGCGTATAGAGTAGACTCCGGTGCACGCATATGTCAACCTAGGATCCCCATGCCCCAAAACCCCCACTGCCTTCATTTATCCCTCCTACAAAGGAGGTTGTGGAGATTGATACACTGCATGCATTGAGGGAGCTCACTAACACTCTGACCCAACATAGTGACCAAATTACATCTGGTGATGTTGGTGGAGGTGTCGGCTAGCACACCACACCACTGTGGATCATGTGGTGCCATATGCACTGGGAGAGACATTATTTTCTTATTCATAGGATTTATTTTCTATAGATGAGATGTTTGGGGAATGTTTTTGGAATCGGTGCCACTGATATTGGTCTTTCACAGAAAAATTTCAAATAAATATAAATAAGATATATATACAATAGTTTAATTCACATGTTTGATATTTTAATAAATATGTATTTGATTGTACGTCATGTACATACATGTAAAAAACTAATTTTTTATTTTATTTTAAATAGCAAGAGCCGGTGAAGGAAACATCCAGCATCGACATGCTAGCTACTGTAGTTGGGCGTGTTTCAAACATAAGTTTCAAGTTGTACAAACTTACATTTTTAATTTCATTTGATTGCACTAGATTATTATTATAATGTTTCATGTGTATGTTATACATATTAATATGTTTGTCTTTTATACACAGGAGCCTAGCGGGTCATCATCTGCTCTAGGAACTGAGGCTACTGGCACGCCTCACATGAGTTTTATGCAGTTAGTAAATCTCTTTACACTTTGTTTCTAATTACTGGAAGTTCACGTGGATTACATGCTTTGGACCTCTATTATGTGGTGCACAGTCATGTAGATTTTAATATTGATTTGTACATGTTTTTTGTATAGCTTATGACTGCTAGAGAGACTCCTCCATATATGTAGACTATGGAGGCTACTGTAGATACTGCCATAGCATCTGCAGATCCACTAACTGAGGTACAATTTTTCAAATTTGTTAAATTTTGGAGGTTCATTATTTCTTATTACTTAAATCTACAATATCAAATTTTGTATGTATATGTGAAATATTTAATTTGAAAATTAATTATTTGTATGTAGCTTACCCCTCGTGAGTCTATTATTGTCCCTGTGATGTGTCAACAACAAATTGATAGGGATCATGACATTGCGATAAGATTTCACATGTATTTTAACTAAATTGTACAAGTTTCTAAATTTTGAATGTATTTTAAAATTTTGGGTGTTAAAAACTTGTTGTTTATGAATGTGCAGGTTAGGTTGTAGGCATGCTTAGAGACACCTAGGACCACATGGATGAAATCCGTAGTGGCATCTCCCTCCACTACATCCCTAGGTCATGGATGCGCTACTTCTAGCAGGGTGAAGAGAGGGAAGATGTTTCATGAGTAGATTCATAGTCCACCTGGATGTACATAGATATATATGGGCCATCTGGTCCTAGTGAACATGTTTCTTCATATAGTCCATTGTATATATAGCCTTTTGTGACCGCATGTGGTCCTATATACATTATGACACACTTAGTTTGAGATGTACACATACATTATGAACTTACATATATTTTCAGAGACGTGTGTCTAGAGCACACTTTGTTTGATTCTTATATATCCATGTGTGTTGGTTTTCATAATGATAAATCTGAACTATATGTTTGATTTGATTTCATTGCATGTATGATATCCTTCTATGTATGTTTTCATAACCATTTAAATTAGTTCTCTAATATGTATGTTTGATTTAAAATTAAAAACCATGTCCCGAGCACTACATGGTACAATTGTTAAGCAAACCTATTCCATTAAGCAAAAGCATGTTAGGTGAACTACAAAAGGGCAAAATTTACGTACAATTACTTCTTTTTTTTAAGCTAACATTCAATCTTTGCATATCAACTAATGCGAACATTGATATAAATAAGCGAGGTAGAGTTCATCTTGAACTATATATGAATATTTAACGTTACTTATGGTGCAACATTGAAGATTTTACAATTTTCTCGATTTTCAAGTTTTACAATTTTCATATTTCTATAATTGAAGATTACACGAGAGGTTTCAAATTTTTTTCTTTGTTATCAAAACTTATTATTTTTAAAGAAGGCTCATATGTTAATTTAATAATAAATATTTAATCATGTCTTCTTGTATTTGGATTGAGATGAATTTTTTTCATTAGATTAGGTATTTTCATATGGTTTCCTACTTCAAATTTCAAGTGTTTTCGATCTCTAGAATTGCAAGGATCTAAAAAGGTAAGTTTTTTCTTTGAAATTTTAAATGGGATGCTATAAAAAATTAGGGTACCAATGGAAAATATTTTTAGATCATCTTCAAGGAGTTCATGAGTAGAAGTTATGGGAAAAATTACAGGGGAAATGGAGCAAAAATGAAGGAGATATGAGCAAAAATGTGATTTTTGCAATAGGGTTTCTTGAAAATTTAGTAGCATAACTAAATACTAGCAGCAATGAAGGAAAAGGAAATATTAAAAATGGATTAAAAAAATGGCTAAGTGTATGTTTATAGTCACCTCTTAACATTAACCTAGCTAACTCACCTTCTTTAACTCATCCTTTTAACCATTCGGATTAACCCTGGTTACATGGCATGACAGGGTAGGGTTACAAGCCTTAAGTGACAAAGGGACTTAAAGGGGTGATAATGTGAGAAGGAGTTAAGTATTCATGAGAGGCGGAAACATAATAAAGTTGGGATGTTGAGGAATTGAATACCCGGTGAGAATGTTACAAGCCTTAAGTGACGAAAGGGAGAGATTTCATGTGGTGGTGCATTCTCGATGTCCCAAGTTGAAAAGGGTAAAAATTTGACAAGAAGACCTTATTAGTATTCTTAGGTTCCACCCATCACATGAAGAATCCCCCTCTAATGAAGAATCAACTCACGCCTTCTCCACAAGATCTTGAATGATGAGGCTTTTCCATAGACCATCTTGTTGAATCTGGAAACTACAAATGAAAATTTCTCATCTTCCAAGATGTTCACATGCTCCGATATGTTGAGTCAATTCTCGGAATGGAATTGATATTTCCACATCGACTAAAATATTTTTCATTTAACTCTTCATAGGATTCTAGAGATATAACCTAAGATCTCTACAAGGGCTTCTAAAGTATTGACTATCAAGGAAAGGGTCACAAATATTTTCCTGAATCAATTCTTAAAATTTGAATCTCAAGATTCTTCATGTGGAATTATTCTCCCGTGAGGAGTACCAAGCTCATGCATTCTTGTGCCAAGATCTTCCAAAAATTTTGATACATTCTCCTCATGGGATTCAAAATCAGAAATGGCTTCTTTTAGAGCATCAAACCTCTAGGTGATGGTATGGGACAAAATGTCATACAAGTTCTCTGAGTCAGATGAAAACACACTTGAGCTCACCAAGGAATGAGAATCAAAATTATTCATCTCACTCGCAAATGGGAGATTATTTTCCCAATGGAATTTCTCTTTCTTGATCTCAACTCTATTCCTATTGATTTTCAAAAATATGACCAAGAAAAATCTAAACAAAGAGATAATCTCAAGAAATAGATCATGTTCCCTTTTTCAAGGATCATGCTCACCCAATGGTCACATGTCCTTCTTTGCAGTATGAATGCTTGATCTTGCTTGATGGACTGGGGGTTGAAGTTTTAGATGGGAGACATTGCTTCAATTTGAGGCAAAGATGATTAATCTCATGCAATCAATGATGGCACTTATGAATAAAATGTCCTCACACATGTGTTCCCTTAATTGTTTGATGATTTACTTATACTCCTAATTCTGTGTAGTGATCTGTGATGAAGAATCCTATTACAATGCAAAAATAATGAGCATGTAAGCACATAGCTGGGAAGCAGAGGATGGAGAGAGATCACCACAACAACATAGCTCAAGAGAGAAAAGCAAGGATAGTGATGAAGCACCTAAGAGGAAAGAGGCAAGTCTAAAGAGAACAAGACAAATGGAAGGTAAACAAGTGACATTGAATGTTTTGAGTCCTAGGAAATGAACGGAGGCGAGGAGTGAGAAGTCATGCCTCAGGACGTCGTGGCACCGAACCGAATGCACTAGTACATCTGGGTGGCCAGGTGAACGCTATAGGATATGGTGTTTTGGTGCACAACAAGGTTGTTGCTTCCTGGCTACTTCGTTCAGGCGTAGTCCCTTAAGAGCCCTGAGACCAAAAATATCGTTAAACTTCGATGGGTGACTACTCGACTCCATGGCACCTAAAGTTTCCTCATCTGATCCGAAACCTCAGTGTAGGGACCCTATACAATATCCTCTCTTGGTTTTTTCCTTCTCATTTTGGTGCTCTCGCTGCCCTATTGTTTGCAAACGCGTGAAATAGTGCAATTGGAGCCAGTGTAAGGTTGTCAAAATGCTATATTTTGCAAACGGTGGGTCATGGCACCAAATTGACTGTGTTGAAACATCTAGGTGGCTAGGTGAATGCTAGAGGAGGTGGTGTTTTGGTGTGTGACAAGGTCATTGCTTTCAGCTACTTTGTTCGGGCATAGTCCCTTAAGAGCCCTGAGACCAAAATATCGTTCAACTTCGACGAGTGACTACTCGGACTCCGTGGCACCTAGAGATGCCTCATCTAATCTGAAACCTTGGCATATGGACCCTATACAATAGCCTCTCTTGGTTTTTTCCTTCTCATTTCGGTGCTCTCGCTGCCCTATTGTTTGAAAACGCGCGAAATGGTGTAGTTGGAGCCAGTGTAAGGTTGGCAAATGCTATATTTTGCAAAGGGTGGGTCGTGGCACCGAACCGACTGTGCCAAAATATTTGGATGGCTAGGTGAATACTAGAGGAGGTGGTGTTTTGGTGCACAACAATTTCGTTGCTTCCAGGCTACTTTGTTCAGGCGTAGTCCCTTAAGAGCTCTGAGACCAAAATATCGTTCAACTTTAACAGGTGACTACTCGGACTCTGTGATACCTAGAGATGCCTCATCTGATCCAACACCTCAGTGTAGGGACCCTCTACAATAGCCTCTATCAGTTTTTTCCTTCTCATATCAGTTGCTCGCTACCCTATTGTTTGCAAACGCATGAAATAGTGCAGTTTGAGCCGCCAAAGGTTGTCAAATGCTATATTTTGCAAACGGTGGGTTGTGGCAGCAAACCAACTATGCTGACACATCCAAGTGGCTAGGTGAACGTTAGAGGATGTGGTGTTTCGATGCGTGACAAGGTCATTGCTCCGGCTACTTCGTCGGGCATAGTCCCTTAAGAGCCCTGAGACCAAAATATTGTTCAACTTTGACAGGTGACTACTTAGACTCCGTGGCACCTAGAGACATCTCGTTAATCCAACAACTCAAAGATAGGGACCCTCTCGCAAAATCCTCTTTCAGTTTTTTCCTTCTCATTTTGGTGCTCTCACCGCCTTTATTATTTGCAAACGCGTGAAATAGTGCAATGGTTGGAGCCGTGATATAAGGTCACAAACGCTATATTTTGTAAACGGTGGGTCGTGGCACTAAAATGACTACGCCGACACATCCGGGTGGCTAGGTGAATGCTAGATGAGGTGGTGTTTTGGTGTGCAACAAGGTCGCTGTCGGCTACTTCGTTCGGCGTAGTCCCTTAAGAGCCCTCGCACCAAAATATCGTTCAACTTTGATAGGTGACTACTCGGACTCAAGTGGCACCTAGAGATACCTCGTCTAATCCAACACCTTCACATAGGTACCCTCTACAATAGTATCTCTTGGTTTTTTCCTTCTCATTTCGTGCTCTCGCTGCCTATTGTTTGTAAATGCGTGAAATAGTGCGGTTTGAGCCAAAAAGGTCACAAACGCTATATTTTACAAATAGTGGGTCATGGCACCGAACTGACTACACCGACACATCTATGTGGCCAAGTGAACACTAGAGGAGGTGGTGTTTCTGCACGTGACAAGATCATTGCTTACGGACTACTTCGTTCGGGCGTAGTCCCTTAAGAGCCTTGAGACCAAAATATCATTCAACTTCGACAGGTGACTACTCAGACTCCGTGGCACCTAGAGACACCTCGTCTAATCCAACACCTCGGTGTAGGGACCCTATAAAATATCCTCTCTCAGTTTTTTCCTTCTCATTTCGGTGCTCTTGCTACCCTATTGTTTGCAAATGCGCGAAATAGTGCAGTTTGAGCCAATGTAAGGTTGTCAAACACTATATTTTGCAAACAGCGGGTCGTGGCATCAACCAACTACGCTAACATGTCTCAAGCGGCTATTTGAATGTTAGAGGAGGTGGTATTTCGATGCGTGACAAGATCATTGCTTCCGGCTACTTCGTTTGAGCATAGTCCCTTAAGAGCCCTGAGACCAAAATATCATTCAACTTCAACGGGTGACTACTCGGACTCCGTGGCACCTAGAGACACCTCGTCTGATCCAACACCTCGATGTAGGGACCCTCTACAATATCCTCTCTTGTTTTTTTCCTTCTCATTTCAAAGTGTTCTCGTTGCCCTATTGTTTGCAAACGCGTGAAATAGTGCGCTTTAGCCAATGTAAGATTGTCAAACGCTATATTTTGCAAATGGTGTGTCAGGCACCAAACCGATCGCACCGACACATCCTGCACGGGTGGCCAGTGAACACTAGAGGAGGTGGTTTTTGGTGCGTGACAAGGTCGTTGCTTCCGGCTACTTCGTCGGCGTAGTCCCTTAAGAGCCCCGAGACCAAAATATCGCTTCAACTTCGACGGTGTGACTACTCTGACTGGTGGCACCTAGAGATTCCTCGTATAATTCAAACCTCGGTGTAGGGACCCTCTACAATATCCTCTCTTAAATTTTTCCTTCCTAGATCGGTGCACACGCATAGGTATGGTCTTGTAAACACTTGGGGAGGAGTCATTTTAAAATTTACAACTTTTTCAAAATTTACAACTTTGTCAAAATTTACAACTTTTTTAAAATTTACAACATTTTCAAAATTTACAACATTTTCAAAATTTACAACTTTTTCAAAATTTACAACTTTTTCAAAATTTATAACTTTTTCAAAATTTACAACTTTTCTAAAATTTACAACTTTTTCAAACAATGAAAGCTTCTCTTAGCTTCGAGAATTTAAAATTCTCTACTAACAAAGGCCAACCATGTGAAGGTGGAAGCTTTTCCTGCACCAATAACCTAAACATAAAAGTGTTAGTCAAAGAAATTTAAGTTTTAAATCAAAACCATATACTATCTATATATACAAAATACACAAATTTAAAATAAAATATATTTAAACTTAAATCTAGATATTTAAACCAATAAATTTATATATTTATTGAAAAGAAATTATATATACTATGACATGAGCATTGTAAATTCATTCCAATGAACCATCGATTGGATCTACTCGAATAGCAGCATAAGATTGCTTCATGATCTAGACTCTCGAACCTTCCAAAGAATCTTGTTATTAGGCCTTCCTCGATATCTATACAGCTAAATATTTGTCGCTAGAACTAGATACAAATATAAGAGTATTTTTCTATGTGTCTCAAAGTCTTCAAACACCCAAACAGAGGATTTTTTTAATGGATACCGTTGAAGCCAAGTTCCAGTAACTACCACTGACCCTATAGGATACTCAATATCTTCGCCATCTATAATAGAGAAGTCAACTTTTTCTTTCCTCGATGCAACGACATAAGAAATAGTCTTTTCCTTCTTCATTCTCTTCTCGTCTCAATTACTACAAACACATGTCCTATAAACAACAAAGGTTAAACAACTCAAATTTAAATTACATATTAAAATTTCAATGGACATAATTCAATACAAAAATTAAATAAATAACCATAAATACCTTGTCGCACCAAAATCAATATTTTGTTAAAGTCCTTGGATGTTGCAACTTCATCTGCAAAAACAAGTCGTAATGCTTGTGGAGGTTAATAACTAGGAAGCAGAGTTAGAGGCCTACAAATCCATCCATCCACCCATTCTTGTGAATCACACTCAACAGTGACAAATTCGATACAAGATGCACAAAAACATGTCAAATTTCTTGTCCATACGGCCCATGAAGTAGCGTCTGAGCTACAAAATGAGTGCATATCACTAGACCTAGTGAGTGTCATACAATCCTCGTAGTTAGCAATTTGTTGTTCCTCTATCAACCAAAAAAATCTGTGAACTGTGAAATTTTCTTGAGAACCTTGGGCCATGTTGTCATTACACCATTCTACTATACTCTTTACATCTTTTAATTTAGCACCATCTTTGTACTTCAACTCTTCTCTTGCAAGAGCTCTTTTCACACATGCCCCTGCACCTTCATGCTCTCCTTTTCCATGTCCAGCCTCAGTGAAACTCCAAATATGTTGCACACCCATCTTGACGTGCATTTTACTCATCCAATAAAAATTCATGCATTCTTAAACTGAGATGTGTAATTATCTGACCATATATAATGTTGTTTGAAGTGGATGTCCCTATCAAACAAGTTTCCATAAAATAACTGGAAACACCCTTGCACAAATTCAGTAGAATGAGTACGATCATCACTGATATAAAAGTGGTACTCTCTTTAAAAAATTGATCATTCTTTGTATTGTTAGGAGAATGTAGAAATGTTATATGCATAAAAATGGTAACTTGTACTGAGTTGTAATATTGCGATTGAACCTCCATTTAAAAGGAACGATAACCAGATCGTACCAAGCCAAGAAAACAGATGCTAATCAAACACCACAATCAATAAGATGAAAGTAATTCACTAGAATAAATTTACATAAAACCTTTGCAAACAAATGAGAAACAATATCATATATTATTATGGAACTCAATTCATTACATTGAGAATGAGCCTTGCTTAAATAAGAAAGGAATAAAAATCTAAGAACTAGTCAAGGTCGTAGATCAAGCCATAAATCAAGGAAATAACTAGTCATCAAAGAACTAGTCAAGACCATAGATTTAGGAAAGAACTAGACATCAAGGATCTAGTCAATACCATAGATCAAGGAAAGAACTAGTTAATACCATAGATCAAGGAAATAACTATACCTAACAACTAGATAATATCTCCTAATATCTAAATAAGATAAAATAAATATCCACACACATAAGTGGGTGAGGATAAATACAATAAAGGTAAATAAAGTACCTAGGTGAACATGAGTTAAAGTAAATACCTACTCTAACACCCCCTCTTAAGCGAAGCTAGGGGCCAAAATAAAAGTGGCATGTCCACAGTATGAGTCTCGGCAACTAGGCCTAATGAGGTACTCATGTACAATAATTGGGAAAAAGGGACACCGTAAGGTACCCAAAACTAGTAATAACAAAGTAAAGAGAGTAAAAACCCACTCCAAGGCATCCCAAGAAGCTCATCTCAAAAAACTCATACAATGCTAAAGAAGTTTGGTGTGCACTATGGTCTGAATCCACTACTCGATCACAAAACTCAAAAACAATTGACACTGGGTTTCACTAGAATAGCTCCATACAAGGAGACTGTCAATGGAGTGATGTCGAAAGTGTAAAAAAGAAGCACCAAACATAATTCGATCAACTACTACAAATAGGTGTGCCATGATCCAAAAAAAAAAATCAAAGCAATAAGGCAAGGACAAAAATCCAGAGTGTCACGATCCAAGAAAAGCCAAGGTAACAAGGCAAGGACACTAAACCCGAAGAAGCAGGATCAACACCACACCCTCCTTACTGTTGAATGGGTGGAGTGATGCTATAAATCTATATGAGTTGTCAAAAAACTACTCAAACACTGACAAACTAACACTGGGCTCCACTAGAATATCTCCTCCACAAGAGAGACTGTCAACATGCCAAAAGTGTCGAAAATACGATACAAAATCTCTTAGCAAACAAGAGAGATACACTACACCTGCTAAAGAAAAATGCTCAAAACAAGAAGCATCACAATGTAGAAGGTATAAAAAGTGGAACAAGAGGTCGAATGGTGGAGGAGCCATGCCTGTAGAGTCCTCTCAATGAATGCCTATGTCACCACCACGAGTGATCAGATATCCACCCCAAATCAACACGGATGGATGAAGAAGATGCTTGCATATGACTTGGTGTAAAATGCACAATGGGTGCATGTAAAAGAACATCAGAATGTGTGTCAGGTTGATCATGTCTGATAGCTAAAATCTCAGGTTTCTCAAGCTTGAGTGAAGGTGCAGAACTCATGTGTTGCTCATGATCCTCAGAAAGAGTCGAGCGAACAAAAAAAGGAGCTCTATCAATGTGTGATCCCAATGAAGTATCTGCTCGAAAACCAATGTCATGACGAGAATTCCACTTAACATGTGGAATAGAGGAAACAATACCCTGTGAATGTCTACCAATGACTCACTAGTGAGACCCATAGAATGGAGCATGTGAGAACTGAATGCAGTGGTATGCTTCTTAAAAACCATGCAATTGAAAGCAGAAATAGGATACACAACATGTGGTACTGTAATAGGCATAAATGTGGAAGAGCATGCAATAACAAGCCTCACAGGTTTATAAGCATCAAAAGTAGGTTTATGCTTAAAGACTAGCAGATCAATGTCATTGGGTATAAGAGCAACAACTGCAAGTGGACTAGGGGCATGGATATGGTTGTCCACAATATGATAGTGATGTTGTAGGCTAGTAAGTTTGTTCTCAGGAGTGTATTATTGTATCCTTATCATGAATGAGTGATTGTAGAAGAGAATTTCACTTCTTGAGCGATCTATTTTCTTCCACAAATTTTACAATATCCTCTTGAAGTCCACATACTTCAGAGAAAAGCATATCATTCTTAGAATCCATGATAGGTACAAACTACAACTCCCAAAAATTTAGGACGTCAGGCTCAGCCAAAATTGCATCCACAATTGATTACAACACTCCTCCATATTTGGCACTTTATAATTATAGTGCAAGTCTCAAAATAAATAACTCCAATGGAAAGAGCATGAAAAAACAAGCACTTTTACAAAAACGGCACTCAAAACCGAGTTACCGATCAAAAGTTACAAGCTTTTTACTATTTTTCTCTGTTATTTATTGTAGTTTCCACTAAAACAAAATAAATTATTGTTGCCTTCACCACACAAATAAAATTAAAGGGGGCTGAAGCTAAGCACGAATCACAAGCTTTAAGCCCTCATACAACCATACCATATGACCAAGGGCTAAGGATTTTAATGGTAGCAACTCGTAGATTTACCTCGAAATAGAAAAAAACGTGCACGCTTTACGACTGTGTAGAAAAGTGACCTTGATTTCCGAAAATAGCAACCTGCAGATTTTCCTAAAATAGCAAAAATGTGCACATCCGTGGACCCCTGCCAAAAAAGGAAAGATCCGAAAACCTTCCTACGCGTAAACCGAGACAAATATGCCACAACAGAAAATTACTCTATGTAGATCTCAAAAAATCCAACATACCCAAAAATAATCCTGCGATTTCTTTTCTGGGTGCAATCCCGAGGCAAACTAGTGTGCTTCTCTAAACAACAACAAAAAACCAAAAAAATGACTGCCTCTAGAAATGGCCGAGTTTACAATTGATGTTAGGGTTTTCACACCTTCCGGATCCAATGGAAGCCTCTATTTTGCATAAAAATGCATGCAGCAAAAAAATACAACCAAATCCCAAATATATGAATATACAAAGATTTTATTTGCAAAATAAAACTTATATACGGATGTCAACAGCAATCTCCAGCTCTGATACCATGAAAGGAACGATAACCAGATCATACCAAGCCAAGAACATAGATGCTAATCAAACACCATGATCAATAAGATGAAAGTAATTCGCCAGAATAACTTTACATAAAACCTTTGCAAACAAATGAGAAACAAAGATTATATATTATTATGGAACTCAATTCAATACATCAAAATGGGCCTTGCTTAAATATGAAAGGAATAACAATCTAAGAACCAGTCAAGGTCGTAGATCAAGCCATAAATCAAGGAAATAACTAGTCATCAAAGAACTAGTCAAGACCATATATTTAGGAGAGAACTAGACATCAAGGATCTAGTCAATACCATAGATCAAGGAAATAACTAGTCAATACCATAGATCAAGGAAAGAACTATACCTAACAACTAGATAATATCTCCTAATATCTAAATAAGATAAACTAAATATCCACACACATAAGTGGGTGAGGATAAATACAATAAAGGTAAATAAAGTACATAGGTGAACATGGGCTAAGGTAAATACCTACTCTAACACCATTTGTGGTTGGAATGTGTAATTCTATGCAAAATCAACCATTGAAACAATAGTACCAATAGGAAATGTGTCTTTACATAGCTTTAACTTTCATCTAACCATCGAGCTCTATGTGTATGCCTCGCATACTCATAAACAATTTCATCCTTTAATTTTCTCAAAATTGGAAAACATACATTTGTTCTCAGAACTAGCTCACACCATTTAGACTTTTTTCCATCTTTTAAATGGTATACAACTAATTTATATTTATCAAACTCAACTAAATTATGTTCTATTGTACCTTCAATTTCCTCATGGATGCAACTTTCCAATTTAGGTAATTCGCCGCATGTACTACAACTTCCATCTAAACAATCCTAACTATAAAAAAATTGTCCAACTTCATTTTCACAAAATATAGTAGGAATGAAATCCCTAGAAGATATTGGTGGAACTTGAACACCACATTCCGATAACATGGTTTCATAATGAAAATTAAAACAAATACGTAAAAATTTAGCATAATGCATCGCAAATTCAACATGTTGCCTACAACAACAAGTGGTGTGAGCGTGGTTGATTTTCACATATAATGGTTTCAACATTTCAAAAAACGTTGACTAATTTTAATTTCTAGATGCTCTTGTTCAAACTTACGAAAAAATTGAGTTTGAGTCATATCTAAGAAATGCTTTGCATGTGGTTCACGATTAGTAGAACCAAATATTTGTTTTATAACATCTCTTGTATTAGGTGAAACTCTAGTGTTATCATGCCGAAATTTAATAACAACTTCTCTTATAGCATCGAATTATTTTTGTCCTTAAGCGGTGATCTAGTAGAAAATTCCCAAAAATCGGCATTATTGAGTGATTGAAGGATATTACGTCTTTCAATTGCTTTCATTAGAGTTTTTCGATTCACTTACAACATTCGACTTGTTTACGTAATCAAATGTTATTTTTATTGATTCACTTACAACACTAGTAGCAAGTACACGACGCACAATATTACTATCCCTAGTGCGTCTCTTGACACCAACAACAGGTGATATGCCTCATGAAGGTTTTCAAAATTGTAGAGGTTTGACCATGTATATTAGATGTTGTCAATCCTAAGGTGTTTAATGTAGGTCTCATTTTAATCAATTTCATCAAACTAACCAATAACTGACATCTTTGGGAATCATTTAAAATTTCAAAATGATTATCCCAAATTTCAAAGGTGGTTTTTCTTCTAATTTTCTATTCGAAAGTTTGTCGACATTGGTTTCAAAATGTTTTCATCAATTTCAATAAAAATTAGGTTTCTTACGTAAAATCCTGGGAGGTGTTTTTGGCAAATTTTTCCCCGTCTCTCAGCTTTCAACATGAATTTCCTTATTCACATTTTCATTGTCTCCTTCAATTTCAACATTTGCTACATCATGAGTATTTAATTCTTCTTCAACATTGATGAAAAACATCTTCATCACGGGTATTTAATTCAACTTCAACATTGACAGTAGAAACATTACCTGGTTCTTCATTGCTTACAATAGTTGGGGTTGAAGATGAACCTCTTCTTGATTCACGAAGTTTCCACATTCACTCAACATTTTGAATTTTTTGGCCTCTAATTCGTTTGGTGTTTTTTTACTTAATGAATTCCTTTTTTGACTTTGTTTCTTGTCTCCCATGATGTTTTGCTTCCAGTGATAAGAAAAACGTGCATAGAAAAAGATAGAATTTCACAGTAATTCATACGGTAAGGTCAGAGAGTAAAAATCACATGGTAATTCAGACATTGGGATGTGTGTAAATATGATTTATGAACCGCGAGTGTGCTTTATAAACCGTGATCACGGTTTATAAAGCACGCTCGTGGTTTGTGTTTAAAAACCGTGATTGCAGATCTATCTGCCGAACCTAAGCCTCAAGAAATCTTTTTTTTTTCCCAACCAAAGCTATGGAAGATCATTATGAAGTGTAAAAGGTCAAAAAACCTCAAATATGCTCTTCCAAAGACTTGAACCATGCTAAAAAACTGAAAACATTTCACAAAAATGGTGCCATCGCATAGGGGAGACTGTTAGCTTCATAGAAATATTGATTTTAAAGTGAATAGAATAAGATAAATATCATTTTATAATTTTTTACTAACAATAGGTCTTTAAGACATTTTTTCCCGTGAATGTTCATGTCTACATTTAAGATTATAACTTTTGTTTCACTTATCAAAATGTGATAAAACTTATACCATCCCAAGTGTGGACAAATTCTATACACGTTAAAAATATATATATTTGATTTCGATATTTTTGATATAGTTATGGTGGGCAAATGGAAAGCGCTCCGTTTTCTAAATATTTTCAGACCACTTTCACGGAAAAAATCATAAAAAAATTTCTCAAAAAAATACAAAATAAAATCCATCCTAAGATAGACAACTACATTTAACGCTTCACCGAAGGAAAAAAAAATAGCAAGATTTGGTCATCCAAAATGTGGGCAAACGGACTACAATCTTATAAGTTTTTTCAAAAAAACTAAGTCATATAATTTTAAGTGTTTAATATAGCTAAACTTGTCCATTTTTTAAAAAAATTAGTATTTTAGAAACTAGATTCTGAATGCTATGATTCATATTTATATAAATTTTTCTAATTTTGAGTGCGCGTATAGCTAATAATCCCTACAAGTTGAGATTTCACTGTTTTTTGCAATATGATGTCCACGGATGACCCTATATTTGTCCATCAAGTTCCTACACTTATCCCATACCCACATTTTACTTTTAACCACCCACAACCAACCAAAACCCTAAAAATACCACATACCAAAACCTCTAATTTATCTAATCAAGCAATCTAGAGTTAGGCTTACCTCGTCGCGTTGTCGCTGCCTCTCGGTGGCACGTCCTAGCCACCGTGCCTCGGTGGTCCTCCCGATCCCTCTCCACCTTTGCCATCACCGAATAACTACTCACCATATTCGACCAATCAATTCTCTCACCCTGATCCTGTGGACCCGCTACTCACTAACCCATACCTCATCTAATCATACCGCCAACTCACTCGACTCATTTCCTCTAGACACTATTCTCTCTTTTCTCTCTTTTTTTTTTCGTTTCTTCACTTCAAAAATAACAAATGACAAATAAAAATGTGGATTTTTTGTTTTTATAACCCACCCGACCTAACCGACGCCTGCTACTATCGACGTCAATCGCATGCCATACCTAACCATCGCCAGCTTTTCCTATACCAACGTCGGTTATCCATGACCACCATCGGTCACCCTCACCTACACATTGCCCTTACTTTTCCATTTTACCCTACCCTTTACCTTGCTCCTTTACCCCATCCAACCTTTACCCAACCTATTTACCTTACCTTTCCAGACCTCCTCACCTACCTACCCTTGTCCTCCTTTGGGGACTTCTTATTCTTTTACCCCTACCTTGGCCTTACCCGTGCCATGACCTAGATATTTGGACCTAGACCATCGCTTGTGACCTTTGACCTCATGTGTTTGCTATACCTTATGGCACTGATTACCTATGTTGATTGACCTAATGACCTTACCTAGCCTATTTTCGTGACCATTTATCCTGACCCTACCTTTGGTGTACTAGAACATACCTAAACGTTCCTGCACCTAACCTACGTTGTGTTTCTTGACCATATCTTATACCTTGGATACCGGATTCACTTCAACCTTGTCTGGATACACTTATCGACCTTAGACGATGTAGAGTTTGCCTGCTCTTCAACCTAGTAGTGTGCTGCAGTTTATATGTGTGCATGTGTTTGATTGTTGCTACCTTTGACCCTGACCCATTACCTAGATTTCCCGAGTAGACCTTTTATCTTTTTTTTTTCCCCCATGCCCACCTGCCTTTTCTTCACATTTTCCTTTTATCAAACCACTCACCACTTCAGCCTATTGCCTCATCAGTTCCTAGTTTGAGGGGGATCACCTTCACCCACACATGGGGCAACCACATCTTATTTTGTTAGCATTACTTACCAATACAAGCTACACAACAAAAAGGGGCAAAATGTAGACACTAAAATTAGGTCACACTCCCCTTTCGTACCTCGACCAATAAGCACCCTTTATTACATTTACCTAGCCATGACCCCCTTCACCCCATTAATATTAATTTAATTACTCTAATTAAATTAATTTATTATCCTCACTATATTTATTATTTAAATAATATCCACACATATAGTTCACCTAGACACCTCACCAAGCCAACTCAACCTAAGACCTATTCTTAGCAAGTTGTCATAACTAACTAAGACTTACCCAAACCCTAAAAATCAATGCCTACATTCCCTCTAACCACATTCCCACATGCTCACAGAAGCTCCAAGCCTAATCCGTGGGATAACAACACGAGATTCAAGGAAATCAAGAGGATCTCCCTAGTTTAGTAAACCTAGGAAATCCCACCTTGGCGACCGACGCTTACCCCTAATCTGTCATTTGGTTAAGCCGGACCACCGCCGCTACCATTTTAACCCCTAAACTACCTTATTCTCAAGGTTGACAAACATTGTGAGAAAGGTTGATGAGCAAGAA
The DNA here is from genome assembly GCA_018340775.1 of Taxus wallichiana var. yunnanensis. Classification (NCBI taxonomy): domain Eukaryota; kingdom Viridiplantae; phylum Streptophyta; class Pinopsida; order Cupressales; family Taxaceae; genus Taxus; species Taxus wallichiana. The sequence goes on from CM031235.1 coordinate 660,590,957, forward strand.
CACATCTTAGAGAGATAACGCATCTTCAGAGAGCAAATTCAAGTGAAAACCTACATGCAAGGAAGGAGATTGAGTATCTTCCCTGCACAGCCATCCTAGCCATGATCTGATCTATCCAAGCAAAGAGGAGTGTATATGTAACCCATGCAGAAGCTTCTCTTCATGGGTGATAACTTACAACCTTCAAACCCATCATCGGCACCTCCCTCCCTAACACAGGCATTCGGGACTGAAATCCAAGTAAGTATAACATCATACTTTCTTGGTTTATTTCATTTTATCATCTATTGTTTACTTTGCCCCCTATTGACCTTCTCCAATGTTTTCACCTCCATATACCCATTAAAACCTTACCAAATCCTACTCCAGTCACCCAATACCTCATCTCGACCCACCAAAGTCCTTTGTGCAATCACAAAGGAGACCAAAACTTGTTCTGTGATATTTCCAGATCTCACAGTAACTAGCACCGGTTACACCTAACCGTCGTCGGTCACCCCTGACCGACACCGGTCTCTGTATTTTCCCACACAGCCTAGAATAGAGACCTACCCACCAAATTTCATCTTACCCTCATTCACCTGTAATTTATCCCTGACCTCTATAAAACCTGCACAACCCAGAACCAACCATTTGACCTTTGGATTCTATTCTAGTTTAACCTATTAGATTAGATCTATTTCTTATTGTGTTTTTAAGTGAGATACCTAAATAATTTAAAACTACAATAGTATTCACTTTGTTTACAACATTAAATTGTTTAAAATTGTGGATCGACAACCATCTAGGAAGTATCACACTTCCCAGATCTAGCACATGCTAGGCGGTTCACTACCCATATTGTTTAATTCCTTCCGGTTGTCTTATTCTCATTATAGGTAGTTCCTCCTAGCCAAAAGGAATCTCTCACAATCGGTTGTGGATCCGAAGTCATACGCGTGCAACAACCCATCAACCAACATTTGAATAGGTATTCATCCTACGCTCGTTACCTTATCTATTTCATCAACGCTTCAAAGAAAGGATCTAAGAATCAGGTGAAACATTTTGGCATGCTTGGTGGGACCCATCCGGGTTCCTTGCATTTCATTCATTCCTAGGAAAAAAATTCTGTTTATTTCCCTTCCGAAAAGCGTACACACTAATTTTCTTCCCTGTAATCCACATCTTCTTTCTATTTTCTCTAAAGGAAATTTTTCTTTTGGTGTACTTAATAAGAGCCATTTCTTTATGTTTTCTCGTATCAGAGTGAAAGAGCATCCCTCTTCCTCTTCATCTTATTGTGACATCCAATTTCACATTTTTTATTTGGGTTTAGAAATAAGTGCATTCCATTCTGATTTATTGCATTGGCTCACATTAATTAAGGGCAACCTATACTGAAGTCATGCCCAATCGATGGTTGACAAACGAATCATGAAAAGCACTTCTATCCTTTTCTCTTTCTCCGAGTCATTTTCTACAAGAATCCAAGTGATTACCCTTGACTAGCGTCGCTTTTCCCTAACTAGCATCGCTTATCTTGTTTCACATTTCAGCCACCATTTGGTATTTAATCTAATTTTTGTCGCCAGATTCACCTATTCCTGTTGTTCTCTATGTCATTTACAGAGAAGCAGCCCTACTGCTCGGTCAAGCAATGGTTCACATGGTGCTGACCCGAAGACAAGCAAGTGCTCTCGTATTTCACACCAGTTATCAACCACTCCCACCTAGTCCTTCACCACCTTCTATTTTATCACTAGCCATGGATCCCATCCACCCTATTACTATCAAATGACTCCTTGACTGTAACCTTGCCGCCTTGCTTTACCTTTCCCACTCATCCACTCGAGATGCCTCAAAGTTAGTTGATATATGGCATGCCCATATCTATCCCCTCGAATCTCGTACCCACTCCCGCATTGGCCCCATCTCGGCTCTGTACTACCCGCATCCACCTTACCCCCGGTCCATTACATAGTTAGGTCATATACCCATGCTATGATGCATCGCGTCTGCTACCTCTCGTGACACCCATTACATCCACTGTACTCGACGACTACCCCAAACACAACCTCATTCATCCCTAATTTCTCACACACATACCTGTAGCTACATTACCACCTCCAAAGTGATGATGACCTGTACCCCATTTCAGAACATGGTTCTTTCCATTCCACAATCATTAGCCCCTATTTCCACTAGGGTTATCGTGACCCTTCCACCCCCATATACATACTACCAACAACCTCCTATTTCATCCATTATTCATTCCAGGTACGTACCCCCTATTTCACTGCCTTCTTCTCCACCACCCTACATGGCAGCCCCATACACTGGAGTGTCACCCTTGTTATATGCCCAAAACCAACCTTCTCATGCTACAGAGGCATCCAATCATCACAACCCAACCAATGACCTAATTAAATTGATGTTGGACAAGATGCAGATATTGGAGGCATCGGTTTCGCTCTCTCACAACACTCTAACCTACGACGAGATTTACAACAAGCCTATTCACCCATCCATTCCTATCCATTCATACCCTTTGCATTGGGAAATGCCTAAATTCAATCATTTCAATAGCAAAGAAGACCCGCAACAACATTTGTGGTCGTTCAAACATGGGTGTTATCTAATCGCTCATGATGATGCCTTACTTTTGAGAACCTTTCCCATGTCCCTCACTAGACCTGCATTAGATTGGTATAGTGGGTTACCTAAACACTATATTCTCATTCAATCGAGTAGCCCAAGCCTTCTTGGATCATTTCTCTATCAATATCATCAAGAAGGTTACCGTGACCGAACTATATTCAACATGTCAGTATGAGGATGAATCTATCATAGATTTTGTCACTTTCATTACTAACGCACTTTGATCAATCAACTTACCTTCCAATCGCCACAAATTGAACTCATCGAGCTCTTCACACGAGCTTGCGCTAGACATATCTCCCTGACCTTGTAGGTCCCAAATTTTTGAACATTCAATGAGGCATTCGCTATGGCACGAAAGTTCGAGATTTGGGCCATCGAAGAGAAGAAAATCTAATTACGCAATAATAATTCAACATTCAAGTCGAATGATACCTCTTCTTCTTCCAAACCACAATCAAATTATTCGAAAGCTAAGGGCACTACTAACCCAAAGGGTACTCAAGGTCTTCCCGGTTCATCCGTCAAATTAGGCTATACCCTCATCTAATCTCTCACATGTCCAAACTTTTCAATTCGACGAGAGCAACGAAAATATACCCCAATTGGGGAACCTTACTCTTCCTGCCTTAGAAAAGCTTATCAAAGTCGGAGCCATCACCCTTTCACCTATAAAACCACATAATGGTTTTGACCTACTGCTCCATGCCCGCATGGTATAAAGGACATGCTTTCTTAATTATCATTGAGTAAAGGGTCATAGTGACGATTTAAGCTCGCATCACTTTCAAAAATATTGTCCAAGAAATGCTCGAGAAAGGTGAGTTAATTGTGGATAATCCCAACGCCACCCCAACCATAATCTACAAATTTTCAAAAAACCATTTCCCAACCATGCCCCTTCATCCAATCAAAATCGGTGAGACATCAACTCACGATACCCATACCTCGTGAGATTCATGCTATCTCTCATGAGGTACCTGTCACCTCCCAATTACCCCATATTCCTTCCATAGAGGAGATCCTAGCCCGAAATCCTCCTTCCGCATTAGAACCAACCTCCCCTGTTCCTTCACCAACAGAAAACACCATTCATCTCCTTCATCACAAATAGAGGGTCTTCTCTAACATTGATTGAGCCCATCTCACCCCTAGCTTTACCACTTAGAGAACTTTACCTACGGCACTCCTCCACCCATGAGGATCACCCATTAACTCCTCCACCCACGAGGAGCGCCCATTTGTTCCTTCACTTATAGAGGAGCTCCCATCATCTCCTCCACTTATCATAGATTCGGTTGACATATCTTTGCCTCTTAGCAAGCATTTTCCATCAGCCTACCCGAATCCTACGGACCTACTTTTGGCTCTCTTATCCACATTCTCCTACACTCTGTTACCCTATCTATTTTGTCAACACTTCAAAGAAACGATCTAAGAATCAGGTTAAACATAGGGTTCAAGCCTTAAGGTTTAGGGTTTATGGTTTAGGGATTAGGGTTTAGGGTTTAGGGTTCATGGTTCATGGTTTATGGCTTAAGGTTCGGGGTTCGGAGTTATTGGTTTAAGGTTTAGGGGTTAGAGCTCGGGGCTCTAGATTTAGTGTTTAGGGTTTAGGTCTTAGGGCTCATGGTTTAGGGTTTAGGGTTAAGGGTTTAGGGTTTAGGGTTTATGTTTTAGGGTTTAGGATTTAGTGTTTAGGGTTTAGGATTTATTATTTTGGTTTTAGGGTTTATAGTTTAGGGTTTAGGTCTCATGGTTGAGGGTTAAGGGTTTAGGTCATAGATTTCAGGGTTTAGGGTTTAGTGTTTAGGATTTAGGGCTCGGGCTTTAGGGTTTAGGATTCAGTGTTTAGGGTTTAGGGTTTATGGGTTAGGGTTTAGGATTTAGTTTTCAGGGTTTAGGGTTTAAGGTTTAACATTTAAGGCTCATGGTTCATGGTTTAGGGTTTAGGGTTTAGGGCTTAAGGCTCAAGGTTTAGGGTTTAGGGCTCATGGGTAAGGGCTGAATATTTAAGGATTAGGGCTTAGGATTTAGGGTTTAAGGTTTATGGTTTAGGTTTTAGGTTTAGGGATCATGGTTTAGGGTTTAGGTTTAGGGCCTTGAGTTTAGGGTTTAAAGTTTAGGGTTTAGGGTTTAGGGTTTCGATTTTAGAATTTAAATGCTAAAATATTTAGGCTAAATGTTGAAAGCCTGAAAATTACCTATGTATTGACCAGATTATACTATAAAAACTATCTCCTAAACCGTGACTAATGGAGTTGTGAGACTAGTTCCATAAGGTGCAGAGTGACCCTAATTTCTTATATTTACATAAATAAATTTAAAGTATAAGTTTTTCATTTATTATTATTTATATTTTATTATTTCTTATACTTAAACATTTTTTTGTGAATAGAAGCATGTCAAAAGCATATACAATGTTTATACTATACAAAGACGCGTACGCATTTGTGTTTTCTCTTTTTCCAAGTAATGCCTCAAGGCTTGGGATCCGATTTGGATTTGCAAGAAAATGTAAAAATGCTAAATCAAAATAAAACAATCGATCCATTTTAAAAAAATTATACCACGATGTAGAGCAGAGTTTCTTCTTTCTAAAATTAAATATTTTCAATTTTTTTGACTAGTATAAGGTTTCCATATTATTTATTTTATGACTATGCCTCTTTATAATTATTTTTGAAGTTTAAATACGTCTATCTTTCAGCGTGTATCTTTTTTTTTTTAGGGTACCGAAATCGAAAAAAATTATACTAGCTCAAACTAGGCATAATTCTATACATATTCAAAAAAATCTAATTTCCGATATTTTTGAGGTAGTTGTGGGGGGACACAATCGAGCTCTGTTATTTTTCAAAACATTAAATTTTTGTACTATAAAAATCATAAATAAAAAAATATTCATTAAAAAATCTTTAAAAATTCTAATCCAAACTAGATGCTCCTAGATATCTTTCTACCAAAGGGTTTTTAAAATACTAAATGGTGCTCAAAAATGGTGGGGCCATGAAAGTCACTCTATTATGTTTTTAACAAGAACAGGAGCACTGTTGGTATTTTAGTTGTTTGACCCACTTAAACTTATCCATTTTCAATAAAACTTAGTAACTTAAAACTAGACTCAAAATTCAACTATGCATATTTCTACAACATCTTCCAATTTTGAGTGTAACTATTTCAAAAATCATACAAGTTGAATTTTTTTATTTTCGTAAAAATGCGCCCACTTAAGACCCCCTTTTGGCTCCCCAACTTGGTGCACTTACCTACCAATGAATTCCACAGCACTATCACCGCATTGACATTACCAACAATCTAAATGGGAATAGTTATTCAAGTGTGGGTGCCTTTTTTAAAAGTTCCATATTCAATTACCATGACCAAAACCAAACAGGACCAGAACACGACCTGACTGTGAGACCTCAGACCTGGCTGAAATTTTGAGAGGATTTATGAGGTTCAATTTTATTTTCCAAGATGCATTACTCCAACGTTTGATAATGTTTCTCCAGATGCAACGATATTTTGATTCAGACACTCGATGATTCCTGAATGTCCAATCCTGCCACATACCCCATTAGTCCTTGATCCTTGGATACAGGAGACATCATTACTGGGACAAACTAGACACTTTAAAGGAAGAAGATGTTCTTGTGAATATATAGTTTTGACACATCACATCACACCCTTTATTAGGCTTGATGACTACCCATATCTTTTTAAGGTGCTTTTGAAAGCATCCATGGGTTTATCATAGAAGGAATTACCAATGAATGAAATGTCACTAAGCCGTAGGCTAACTAACTCCCATTCAGAACTAAACAAGAAATATTTACTAGGAAATTTATAACTCCTTTATGTTCTTAGTCATACCCATATTTCTATGCTTATTTTTCACAAGCAGACTCAATGATGGTTCTAGGCATAAGACTAGGAAATATGGTCCTAATATTGTTATGCCCTCCTAGTAGAGTAGTTAGAATCCATATTAGTCTTGTTGATACTTAGTACTAATTACCAATGAAATCTAATTCTCAAACTTTCATTTTCTTTACTCATCTTCCATGTCATACTTGAATAACCTGATTGATAGGGGAGTTTCCCTCTTCAATGGTGATACATTGAATATGAATATGATCCTTAAGAGGGGAGTTGCACCTAGAGAGGTATCATTTTATCCTACACCTAAGCCTTAAGTTGTAATCCCTAAACCCTAAATCCTAAACCCTATTTTTAGCACCTTGAACCCTAAACCCTAAACCCTAAATCCTAAACCCTAAGCCATAAGCCATAAACCCTAAACCCTAAACCCTAAAACATAAACCCTAAACCCTAAATCATGAACCCTAAACCTTAAAACTTAAACCCTAAGCCATCAACCCTAAACCCTGAGCCCTAAACCCTAAGCCTTAAACCTTGAGCCCTAAACCCTAACCCCTAAACCCTAAATCCTAAACCCTTATCCTTAAACCCTAAAAACTAAAACCTAAGCCCTAAACCCTAAACAATAAACCCTAAATCCTAAACCATAAACCCTAAACCCTTAACTATAAACCCTAATCCCTAAACCCTGAGCCCTGAGCCCTAAAACCTAAACCCTATTTTTACCACCATAAACCCTAAACCATAAACCATAAACCATAAACCATAAACACTAATCCATAAACCCTAAACCATGAGCCCTAAGCCCTAAACCCTAAACCCTATTTCCTAAACCCTAAACCCTAAACCCTAAACCCTAAAAAATATTCCTAAATCTTCCTAAATTTCCTCCAACACTTCCAAGATTCTCTAACATCACCTCCAAATCCTTAATATATTTATTGAACTATCCTAGAAGGTGTTTTATTAGCTCATAACTATTCAAGTATTAGGGTTTAGGTTTATTGTTTAGGATTTAGGGTTTAAGATTCAATTTTGAGGGTTTAGAGTTTATGATTTAGCATTTAGGGCTCTTGGTTCAAGGTTTAGTGCTTAGGGCTTAGGGCTATGGGTTGATTGTTTAAGGTTTGGGGTTTAACATTTACAAATATTAACCTATCGCCATGTGGTGATCATATCTTTTGTACTTACAAATTTAGGGCCATTTTTGTTTAGAACCGAAAGGGATAGCTACATTATCTTGAAATTATTCATGAAACCTTCAAGTCTTATAGAAAAATGGATGTTACCAACATTTATAGGATTCACATATCTTTCCAATTGCCTATTTATTTTCCTCCTAACTCCTTACGAAGCTCCCAAAATCATCCGAAGAAGTCAAATTTCACCATTAGAGTGTTTGTTCCCTGCACCTAGAAAACTCATTGTTGATAATATTGCCCTTGAATGAGTAAACCTTTCCTAAATATTCCTAAAAAAATCCTACAAATGTCAATAACCAATCCAAAAGTCCCCAAAACTTAAACACCGACTATAGTCTTTCACAAAAAAGAGATATCGATTGTATAATTTAAATCCTATAAGATTGAATGTTGAATGCTAAAATCTGAAAAATACCTATGTACTAACCAAATTAGAATCTGAAAAACTATCTTCTAAACCATGACAGATGGAGTTATGAGACTAGTTCTATAAGGTGCAAAGTGAACCTAACATCTTATATTTACTAAAATAAATTTAAAGTATAAGTTTTTCTTTTATTATTATTTATATTTTATTGTATAAGTTTTTCTTTTATTATTATTTATATTTTATTGTATAAGTTTTTCTTTTATTATTATTTATATTTTATTGCATAAGTTTTTCTCTTATTATTATTTATATTTTATTATTGCATATACTTATATATTTATTTTAGTCAATAGAAGCATGCCACAAACACATTTACCACATGGAACATTTAAATGTGAGCGTGTTATAACGCGTTCATGTTTCATCTTTTTTGGGTTTGAAATTCCCAATCCATAGGCTTGGATTTCCAAACCAAAGGTTTGGACTTTTATGCATGATTAAAACCATGTTTCATAGAAAAAAATCAAAATTTACCCCAATATCTCATGCATTAAAACATAATATTCAGAAATAAATTATACTATGATGTCAAGCTTGGTTTTACGTTGATGACGATATAATTCTTTCTAAAATCTGATTAGTTTAAGGCTTTCATCCATAATTTCTATTACTAGTGCCTTGTTTTCTTGCAAAAACCTATGCATACATTTTGGTGCACAATTTACGATTTTTTCATCCAAAGTTTTAAAAAAATTAGTTTTTAAAAACTCCATTCTAGATGCACTCAACGAAAGAAAACTAAAAAATGACTTTTTTTCTCGAAGTTATGCAGGTGCACACACAAATATTTCATTTTCGAGATATGTACACTTTGAAAATTAATAAAAATTATATATTCATCCAAAAATATGAAAAATTAATGGGACCTCGTACATGGTCTTAGCTAAATTTCTACTAAAGGGATTTAAAATAAAATTATAGAACTCAAAAATGGGGGCACACACACAATAGGTTCTTATCTTTTTGACACAAAAATAGACATACTTTGTGTGCGCACCACATTTGACCCTCTTAATCTCAACTATTTTTTTTTAAATAGTAGTTTAGAAACTAGATTCTGAGATCTACAATACTTATTCTTATCACTTTGTCAAATTTTGAGCATAGGCATGCTGAATTATTCAATGAAGTTTAGGTTTCACTAATTTCAAGAAAAATGTGTCCCTTTTTGACCCCCTTTTTGTCCCCCATCTCCATGCACTTACCCTTCGGGGCTAGGTGGTATGTAAATAACACAAACTCCTTAGGCACTAAGCAATGCCTCAATTTTTGTACAATTGCATAAAATTCCACATCATAAGTAGAGTAGTTATTTCTTACCTCATTTAATTTCTCACTAAAGAAAGCTATTGGCTTCTGCCTTGACTTAGGACAACACCAATAACCACATGTGAGGCATCACAATCAACCTCAAATGCTTTAACAAAATATGGTAGTTCCCAAATAGGTGCTTTTGTCACCTTCTTCTTCAAGAACTGAAAGTTGTCTTGACCGCCCTTGTCCACAAAAACTCCCTTCCTTTTGTGCAATCTTTCATAGGTGCTACAATACTACTAAATTTTTTAATTAAATTCCAATAAAATGTTTCTAAACCATGAAATCTTCTTACCTTTGTTATACTCCATGGAGTAGGCTATTCAATAATTTCCTTTATCTTTTACTGAGTCCATCTATACCCCATCTTCTAAAATAATAAAACCCAAAAATACCAAACTCTCTTGCATAAAGGTGCAATTATTCAAATTTGCATAGACCTTCTCCTTCCTTAACACATCAAATATCACCCTCAGATGCCTCAAAATTTCTTCTTTAGTTTTACTGAAAATCAAGAAATCATCAAAATAAACCACAACAAACTTACCATTATACTCCCATAAAGACAATGTTCATCACCTCATAAAAAGTGCTAGGTGCATTAGATAACCCAAATGGCATCACCAACCACTCATATAATCCATTCCCTATCTTGAATGTTGTTTTCCACTCATCTCCTTATTTGATCCGAATATGATGGTAACCACTTCTAAGATCAATCTTGCTGAAATACCCGGATCGAACAAGCACACCCATCATATCATCAAAGTGAGGTATTGAAACCTATACTTGATTGTAATTTTATTGATTTCTCTATTATCCATACACATTATCCATGTTCCATCCTTCTTTGGAGTTAATAAATATGGATTTGCACATGGACTCATGCTCTCCCTTACTACCCCCTTTCTTATGAGCTCTATCACTTGCTTATTTAATTTTGTATGCAATGTAGGGATAATCCTATAAGCCACTTGATTTGGGAGTGAATACCTGAGATCAAATCAATATGGTGCTGAATACCTCTTTTGGGTGGAAATCCATCCGTAGCTCATCGGGAATAACATCAAAAATTTATTCTATTAATTTTGTTGTCTCTGCCAATATTTGTTCACTTGCGGGGTCATCCTTATTTGCGACTAAGGTGCATAACAAAACCCGGTTGCCTTTGCCTAAAAAATTGTTTTGCAGAAGCATATTTTCATTCTTCCCCTCTTCCTTAAGAGGTAGAAAAACTATTTTTTTTCCATCCTTCCAAAAAGTATAAGTATTCTTTCCCCGTCATGAATAAATTTTCTATCAAATTGCCATGGTATTCCTAACAACATATGACATGCATCCATCTAAATAACATCACACCAAATATCATCCTTATAAATTTTTTCAATGGAAAATTTATTAAACATATCTTATTAACAAACTTCATTACCCTTCTTAAACCATGCAATACGGCAAGGGTTATGATTCTTCTCACAATGCAGCCCATTTTCTCAACCATCTCATTTGAACTATATTCTCACAACTACCACCATCACTAATAAAATTACATACCTTTCCTCTTGAAGTGCATCTTAATCTGAAAAATATTTTTATGTAGCCATGCATCACCCTTGACCTCCTTTCTTTGAGTAATCATCATCCTTTTGATCATCATATTTTCTCCCATGTCCATTGGAATTTCTAGGTCATGTTCTTCTTCTTATTGTTCGATTCAACAAGATTTACTCTTAGAGGATCTGCTTTCCTCTTATCATGTGTATAATAATTCGGGCATTCAAATTCCCTATTCCCCTCTTCACCACATTTGTAACAAACAAATGGTCTTCGTGGAGCCTCCCATCCTATACCACCAGCATATCCTCTACCCCTAGGGAATCCTCCACCTCTTTGTTGATTTGGGAGATATTTTTTTGTATTTTCTTGTTTTTCAACTCCACGAGGTTGTTCTCCTCTACCTTGATTGAAACTTGCTCATCCCCAAAAGGAGGATGAGGCCCCCTATTGATCACAAATGATCTCCTCTTTGACAGTTTCATTTTTCTTCAACCTTTAAAGCTAGTTGATAGGAATCCTCCATGATCTTGATCTTGTGATGCTTATCTCATCTTGAATGGAAAAATTTAATCCATTTACATACCATATAACATAGCATGACCTTTTAATTTCGTGCATGCAAATTTTACCTTATTTTCCTCTGACATAGCCTTCCAGGTCAAAAACATTTACCATGTTAGCTAACCAATCTATCGGCTCCTCTAGTTTTAGGCTACCTCCATAATCTGAAACATCAACTCTTATCCCATCATTCTTTCCTTCTAATGCTTGCAACATCCTTTCTTCAAAAGCTAAGGGTGGTCCTTGTGTTTCCTCCTCTTCACAAACTTCTTCTTCATTTGTGTCATCTCCACCTTGATTTCCTCTCTGGGCTATAATTGTAGTAAGCGCAACAACTTGCCTCTGCAGATCCTGCATGTTTCTATTCATATGGTAAATCCCACCCCCTCTTCATGTTCCTCTTGCTACCATTATTATTTTTCCTTCACCAAGACTTAAACTTGCTCTAATACTAGATAATGTAGCCAACTTTAACACAAACTCAATACACTATAAATATCTTGAACTCAAAGAAAATAAATCTTCTTCTTCGTTATTCAATCATGGATTACAATGCTTCATAAATAGGAAAACAACTCACAACTCGAGTTGTCAATCAAACTCTAACTAACTTTGACTAAATCTACTCTAGATGGCGAAGTTTACTATTTTTAGCAATTTACAAGAACCTGCTATTCTTAGTAAGATCATATGCTTATTCGTATGCGAGCACAAAAATTTTCACACGTCTTCTACATGCCTAAATTAGAGGAATTTCAAACTTTCTAACCTACCATACAATCAAGAGACTAAAATTAACTAATATCCTAAAATAGGGAAAAATTAAACTATAACTTAAATCCTAATTTTTGGCCCCCAAATGGCAGATTTTGGGCCCAAAAATGTGTCAAAACATGCTCCAAATGGAAAGGATAATTGATCTGGTGTGTTCGTCTCGTCAAACAAGTGGTTTAAAAAAATGAGCACCCAAAGCAAAATTTATGACCTTTTCAAGTTCTGCAAAAATTAGTGCATCATTTCAACTCTTGGCGTGGTTGATTGCAAATATTTTAGAACGACGATATTTTGAAGGATTTGATCATTTCTAAGGATTAGAACATTGTTATTGTGAAGATAGAGGTTGAAATACATAGAGAGGAGATATTTTCTTTTCTTTAGTTGTTAAAATGGAGATTAAATGCATAGATAGGTCAATGGTTTTACTATTTACTTACTTATTCGCAAATTCTTGCAAGCTTGTGTTTATTTTTGGTTAAATTTATTTTTGGAAACCACTTGTGAGTAGGATTTGAAATCTTGACATCATGGATATGAAATCTGAAATTTATTTCTTGCAAAAAAATGTCCATATAAATTGATCTACTCTCTATCTTTTTCCGCTAGCATTTCCATATTGTGAATTGTATAAGTTTAATTTTGTTTATGAAGTGGGTTTTCTTAAGGGGTTGGTCTCCCTATTCATTACAAATGTTGAAGTCATATTTGTATCGAAACTAAGATCTAAGAAACTAAGGTTAATGTCGTGTTCCCTAAGCGTGCCCATTTTTTTTGCAAAATCGACTCTAAGTTGGGGATGATTTGAATCATCACAATCTCAAGGACCTCGCCAAGAAATATAATGAAATATTGATACGGAAGATGGGATATGTTTCCAGTGGTGGTGTCATTTTTTGTTAATCATAGGAAAGCACCTCATGTTTTTGTGGGGGGTAGAGTTGTGAATGAGCATGACAGAGCCACATCTTATCAAACAAATATTGTTTTCAAAATAAAGTATTTGTTATGGCAGGTCTCATTTGTAGCAGAGAGCGGTGCGCGACTTCATAGGAAAAGGACTTGTAACGACGTTGTTATATATAAAAATTTATGTCTAGCCATTTCTTGATGTGGATCAATTACCTCCCTCCCTTATCCTCTCATGTTATCGACCACATGTTTTGTATTGTTGTTTCCAACTTTGAGGTGTTGTTGACATGGACGAAGACTCATAGCCTACCGTAGAACATTTACGAATGCAACGATGCAGCCTATTAGAATGAAACATGTTACCTCTACTTTATATTATTTGGAGAAGATCATGTATATCCCTAAATGAACATACATAATTTTCAAGAGGAAGTATGAATTTGTTCGAATTTGGCATATGAAATGATAGAAGAGAATGCGAAGGAGGAGTCACTCGAGAGAGGTGATTCGAATGGATCATTCCACTATATTTGAGTGAACTTTGAATCTCTTGGATTTGGTATTGTGCGACCACCAGATTTGAGTGGAATGTCGTGGAAAATGATAGGTGGATCTCATGCCTAAATAAACATTCATGCAACCATTTTATATTATTTTGATGTCGACACACTAACTGTCATAATTGAGAAGATTTTGTCCATATACATTCTGACAGAAACACGTCTTTAGCGTACAAATAAAATCATATTAAAAACAAAACAAATAAATTAAAAATTTAAAAAAAAAAAAAAAATAAAATGTCGTCAATTACTTAGTTTTCTTGCTTATGAATTATGTAAATGTTGGCATGCTTTTAGGACTTAAAATGTACCCAAGTGCATGATTTTGTGTCTATAACCTCCAATGCCCGACATAGCTATCCTCCCTCTCATTACTCACACAAATACAAATTCTTGATAGTCAACTCACCAAATCATCTACCCTTGTTTGTGGCTATGATTCTACTACTTGAAAATGCATTAACGCCATCACTTTACCTTTACAGGTTGGGCCCAAAACCCTTCCTACATTGTTCTATATCAATGATACATCATTTCAATTCAATTGTTTATTCGGTAGACAATGGATCTACGTTATGCATGTTGTTCTTTCTATGGCTTATCAGTGCATTAAATTTTTACATGATGGATATGAGCATACTATTTTTGCCAACCCAAAACCATTCAAGTTTTGCCACATAAACCTAGTCACTGCCATGCTTATACCCCCATTCAATCCAATCCCTAACATACTATAGATACATATGATGTCGGTGAATCCAGTACTTCCATTTCCTTTAATACCTCCACATTCACCCCTTTCATCCCTAAACATACCATTTATCTTATTTCTCCTACCATATCTCCCTCCATCACTACCACTATTCCACCATTCATTTCCCCTTCTAGTCCTACATCTACCAATACTCCTAATATTCTTCATAATGTTATCCAACAAGATAATTTCCACACCGACTATTCGATAATGAGGTCAACGTCATAGAACTTACTGATGAAAAGTTGTGTAACCTCGACTTTATTCCTTCATTGATATTTTTTGGATGAGTATCGATTCAAGAAACCTCCCCCTCTACTACAATCATGATTCCTTTCTAATAAAAATTACATACACTGGACCTCATATCACCTCCTCCATCTCCCCAGGACACCTCTGGTCTACAGATCAATCCTTTTACATGCATTTTACTAATACATGACTCTTATTAGCCTCATATACCATTTAATCCCACTTTCCATGACATTTTTGCAGCCATAAAGGCTTAACACAATTTGGATTCAAACTTGTTGATCTCCTCCCCCTCATCTTCCCCACTTGTATCATGGATATGTATTCATTATCATTTCCTACGGCCTCTCGTGTATTCCATTTATTGGTATTCCTTTCACATACACACGTTCATTTCTACTCACTCTCGAAAATCTTTTCTCGACTATATTTTTGGTACCCTCGACCTAAACCATACTACTATTACCTTTCATATTCCTTTTAGCCACATCTCTATTTGTAAAGATTCCTTCTTTGGTTTTTCCTAAAACTTAACTCACTAGTATGCACATTATTTTCTCACTGAACCCCTTTTACTAATGAAGAGTATGCTATGGGATTTTATAATTTATCCTAAGGAAATATCTTTTGATGATCAAACTCACACCATCGTATATTATGTCTCTAATGCAAATCCTATAGAATATGACCCTGAAAATTATGAGTTTACTATACACCCCACCCCACATATAATCGGGGGCATCTAACTTTCCCCTCACTAGTCACATCCTGGTGACTTTATTTCTCTATCTCTCACGCTTTGTGCTTCATGTATACCTTTTTTAGTATTGTCACATCTCAAGTATGCATAATATACCTTTGCCACTTGATTATGCACACATATTCTTAAGGTTCATACATGATTATTGAGGCGTTCATCGAACCTCTATCACACACTTGGGGGCATCACACTTTCTCCCCCTCCATCACTATTGGTTATCTTTATCATCTACTCATAGCTTATCTACTACACTTCACACTCTATGCTTCATGATAAATCTTTCCTAACATCTACTCTCAATCACATACAATACCTTTCTACCCGATGATGCACTCTTGTTATACGGTTCATACTTGACTATAGAGGGCACAATTCCTAAATGAACCTCACATTATGAACATCCGTTGGGGCAAGGCAGACCCTCCCATCCGGAGATCTTACATTTCACAACATACCCTCTTTTTCACACAACATATGCACATCATGGTTGTCTTTACTCTTCTAAGCTTATACTACTTACATGTTGTACTTTTTTATCCTATGCTAGCCAGATTCTTAGTATGTCATTATCTTTTTCTATACACACATACGCATTCACATGGTATCTTGAGGTGAATGCAATAATTTTATATATTCTTACACGATGCATGATGCTCAACACTTCTCTTTACTAGTCGCGCCAAGGCTCTTAGGGCATCTACCTTTGATACTCCCATACTCCACACATCATTGTTCCTACTATTACAATATTTACCACTTCTTGCACTATCACTTACTTTTCACTTATCTATGTATACTTTGACATAATATTTATCTTTCTAACATGTTAATGGGTTCTTCGTGTGTAGTAATTTTCTCACAAGAAACTATACAACCATGATTCTCTATTATTTCTTGTTTACTATTATTTTCTATTGTTTGTGGTATATGCTTTATGTCATTCTTCATCATTATTTTCTTATGCCCGATTCGACCCTAATTTTATTGCGACATTGTGACCAATGTCCCATGTATGCAACCCGCTTTTTACGGTCACTCTTATCTTCATAGCTATTTGATACATTGTCTTATTTTGCAAGGTAGCTCTTTTACACAAATGCTTGTTTGCTAGTCTCTCTTGTTTATATGTGCCTTGGTTTCTACCATGTACATCCCCTACCCCTATAGTATCCATATTATGACATACATATTAGTTTGAGTCCCCTCATTTGGGCTACCTCCTCCTACATTCGTCACATACACCCCAAACTAAGGGGACAACTATTGGGTGAACAAATCACCTTTCCGTAAAGCATGAAACTCTAAAACAGAACAACACAATACATAATTATAAAAATAATAAAGTGACAAAGTGGTCAAAAATCTGACTTGGATCACAAACACAACAAAAACTAGCGCCAAGATTAGACATGAATGGTGAGCGCTTGTGTCTCACCTAGGTGTTTGTGTCTTGGGGGAAAAAAAAGACAGCTTTCTTGGTTCAACAAATTTTCCAACGGGTTAAAATATAGATCTATAGTTTTAGGAACTCAGTATTTATTTACATAATTCATTCAATCGGATATAATTTGATTACAAATCAAGATGTGCCAATTAGCAATGGCACTTATCATTTGAGAAGCATCATGAAAGGAGAGAAAAATAGACCTCTCTCCCCAACACTCTTCTCTTGGTGTGATACGCCCAAAAAACTCATCCTTGGTGTGAGATCACCCAAAAACCTCACTCTTGGCGTGAGATCGCCCAAAAACTTCATCTTTGGCGGTAGGACACTCAAATTTGTGGCTTGATGCTTTCTTGGTTGGGAATTGATCACTCCAACCCCATCCAACAACATCTCTAAAGAAAATAAGACAAATTTCTATCATATAATATCTCATACATTAGGTGCACTCTTTCCTTAGTCACTACTTTTACATACTTATACATATGTTACTCTAATTTTTCACATATGGGACTTTGACTACTATTTTTCTCTTCTTTTATAGATCCGTCCTTACAAGCAACAAGAAGCAACTCACATATATAATCAATCTCCAACAACATGTTACTACGCATACAATTCACCCTTAGGGTCTACCTCCTTTTCCTAGTTTCCACGCTTCACATTACAACCACTTCACGCTTCACATTACGACCACTTCACGCTTCACATGACTACTTATCCACTTGGCACGCTATCGGCTACACTTCTCTTCGGTTTATAAGGTACACATTTTCTATCTACTTTGTGATATTAGTATTCACTCAACAACATAAAGTGGGGGAAAATGTAGATAAAAATCTATGCACTTGGGTACATTTCTATGTCCTAAAGTATATTAATGTATACATGATTCCTAAGCAAGAAAACTAGTGGTTGACAACTCCTTTTAGCATTTTGGTTACTTCATCTCTTGCACCTTACTATCCTTACACACCTTATAACTTTGCCATCACTTGACTTATTTATCTTTTAATGGCCTCAAACAGTAGAGCCCGAGTTAGGACGGAAGAGCCCTATCCCTCCTAGGTGTCCTTGTCCCTCTCTTTCTTGTTCTTACTATTTTGGGTTCCTTTTCACTTCTTGGGAACCTTTTAACACTTTGGGTTGGTATTTCAATTTTCAATTACAAAATTCAAACAAAGAAATCATATATATACTTAGTTACTTCTTCCAAATAAAGGGCCAAGCATTATAAGCATTATCTATCATCACCTAAGCTTGCACAAAGGCATAAGAGCACTACAAAGCATACATCTAGCACATTCATACAAGGCACACAAGTTTCATTGGTCTTCATACACACACACGAGGAGGGGATTTCATTCTATTCCATCACACACATTCTTCATATTTGACAAGATAGATCTATCATGTTATCGTCGTGTAACTTTCACAAGGAAAACCTAGGGCATGGATCAAATATACACACATGCCCGGAGAACTAAATGGAGTCTCGATATGTAGTGCAACACTTGGTCGTAAATTCACTCTTTGAGTAACCATCGGGTCATTACAACTCTCCATTCTGCATCTTTTTATAAGATTTGATATGGCTTTTGGGCATGTGCGGTAGTTATTTGTTTTGTAGGTTATAGATACGACCAATTATTTAACATGAAACCATAGCGATAAAGAAAAATTAATAATGAATCTCTTCGACATAAAAATACCAGATTTCCAAGCATATGAGCAAACACGGCACTCGGATCACTCACTAGTGCCCGAGGTGCTCCCGCCCTCATGTGGCTAATTTTGTCCTACACATTTCTAGGGTTTTGAACCCTCATCGAGTCTTGACGACATTGTTTCCATCTGTTCCAACAAATACATAGTCTCGACCATTCACAAGTTACATGAGAATTATCGAAGTTATCATCCCTCTTTCATTTGATTAGGGTTTTATATTGTTGAATGCTTATTATTTCGACATTACTATATTTTATCGCCTGAATATCATTTATTGGAGTAGTTTCTTTGAAATTAGATTTAATTCAAATTAGACTAAATTAGGTTACTCTTTTTACTCATGAGTGGCTAGTCAAAACCTTTTTTTTTGAATATAGAACACATCTTCGGACATTTAACCACCATCTCCAACTAACACAATGCAATTATAACCTTACTAGGATGAAGTCAACCATGATAAATAGAGTTTTGGAGAGGATTTTCTTGATCCATAAATTCATCCTTGAAATTCTTAACGATTAGTTGTTCAAATTCACTATCTAGTCCAATCCACTTAGTGTCAATTGAGTAGGATATTGTTTACAACAATCACCTATAGAAGAACATTCACAATATCCATTTAAAGGGCCTCTTATCTCACATATGTGTGGACTACCAAGGATATCACAACAAGGAACCTAATTGCTAAATCAATCTCTCAAGCGCATAACCCAACTCTAAGTCTACATTTATCCTACATGGACTCAATAGGTTATTTGAAAAGATAAATCACACACCAACTATCATTGCTAAGTTTTAGAGGTACTATTGAGGTATTTATTTTCCAAAACACATTGTTATGCACATCTTGCACACATTCATTGAGTGGGGAACTATGTGTGTTTGATGCTACTTTAGATTATTTCTACATAGGCATTGCAAAGGTAACTCAACCCAATCACACTAACCCCCTTTTTAGGCCCTCAATTCAAAAAAAAGAATGATATCTAAGCTAATGTACATATGTGATTGTCACAATTTGAACATATAATTAGGATCCCAAAGCATAGACAAAGATTGTACTAGAGGTGAGATTCAACCAAGCCCTACATAGGACAAATCAATCCGTATAGGACAAAGTTTTCCCTTGCGAATTTTTAGAACTAGAAACTTCGTCCTCTCAAATTCGAGACTCTAGATTTTTAGGATAGTTTGAAGACACTTTTCTTAGCCTTCATACACACTCTCTTTTCATTGTCCCCTTGTCTCATCGAGTAAATCTATACAATCTCTTCTAACCCCAACACATACTTACTTTATTTAGCTCACATAAGCTTGTGTATTCAATGTATTTATTATGACATGATTTAGGATATGTATATTTAATGTATTTTTGGTCTTAATTCATCATTACACAAAGTTATCTATCATAAATTAGATTAACATTAATTTTTAAAAATATAGTGTAAATCAAATTGATCAACATCATCTCACTTAGGATTAACTCTATCTTTCGCAATATCACTTTATATAAATTAATATTTCTCTTGATATTTTGGTTCACGAAATTGAGGTCTTTGGAAATTTATTGTTATTCTATTTTTTAGCATCCTTGTTAACTAGGGTATGAGTTATAAAATCCTTTAGCATAACAAGGGTCTTATATAGAACCTAAGGATTTGGATGGACTATGTGACTCGAGATCACATTCTCCACCTACTTGTTAAACTTATTAAATACCTCCTACAAGATAACCCAATAATTAATCTTCATCGTATTTTTATATATTCAAAATTAAGGCTCATTTCCTCATATGGTTTATCCTTTGAAAATCTAACAATTGTCCATTGAGTAGTAGACACGTTGTTGTTGCTCACATTTATCAACAATTACTTTGATTTTGAAGCAAAATCACCATATCTCTATTTCCTACATCAACATCATTATTTTCCTCTTGACTATCACTCTCCTCGAATTTACTACCATCTTATAGACTTACAAACCTTTGATTTTACAATACTATCATTTCCTCTTACCAATTCCCTAGACTATTGAAAGGGCTTACATTTATATTTTCTTTTCATGTTAACATCAAGGGCAATGAAAGGAGATATATTGTGATCATTGTGCCTCCCTCCTTGACATCATTTTACATTATAATATACCATATTTTCTACTTTTGTCTACAAATTGTTATAAGCATTATTACAAATTATCCGCTTGTGTCCATAATTGACCCTTTCATTGATTATTGGTTTGGAGGAGGATGATAATTATTGAATTGCAAAATACTTTTCCCTTGTTAATGTATCTTGATTCTATGTTATTTATAAAAAAATTATTATGATCAATAATTTACACTTATTGGATGGATTACTGGATTTCATGAGCCAATTTTAAACAATTAAACACTAACATGCCACACGTTTATGGAGAACTCCAAAGTTTTAAATGGCATGTACTTGTTAATCAAACTATCCATCAAATATACCTGAATACATTTATTTCAATCACCTTTGCAGGTTATACTAAAACCTGATCAATAACATTTAAATTTGATGTTGTTTTACACTTTGTTAACGAGCAATTTTAAAAATTATGGGTTTTTCCAACTTAGATATTAAAAATCTGATCATCATTTTTTAATGTGTAAACTCAGAAGTACAGGCATCGGGCATCTCTACCCATATCAGTAACTTCAATTAATTAATAAACACGGTAAAGATTATATACTATGGGAGTTCACACAGGAGATATATAATATTTTTGATGGCAGTAGCAGCATCTCTAGCCAGTCGTGATCAACACCAAAGAGCAGTTAGATTCTGAAATGGTAGATTTGTAGATTCTCAACTCCCAAGTTCTTGAAATTGCCATCCTTGCGCTGCTTGTAGAATTTGCCCCAATTGTATTCCCTGTATTTGGAAGGATTCTCTTCACTTACCAACTCCTGCAGAGGCTTCACCATCACATTCTGCGAAGGATTAAAGAAGAAGGGAATTGACATGCGTCGTCGCGTCTCATTCACCACCACTCTGTGCTCTACACTCTCGTACCTGTCATTGCTCCACACCTGCCACCATTTTCATTAAATCATTCATTCATTCTAGGTAAGGAATAGATAAAATTATTACCTAGGTACCTGTATGATGTCTCCGACATTGACGACGAAAGCGTCGGGGCGGGGTTGGACGGGCAGCCACTGCCCGTTATCCTTTCGCCTGACCTGGAGGCCACCGACCTGGTCTTGGTAAAGCAGAGTGAGAGCACCAGGGTCTTTGTGCCTGCCCACTCCCAGTGCCAGCTCAGGAATCGGGCACTCCGGGTAGCAATTCAGCCGCACAAAGCTCATATCGTCGCTGAAATATTCATTCAGCCGCTTATCAGGCAATCCCAGACTCCGTGCTATTAATTCCAACAATTTCAACGACACCTCCTCGCAGCCTCCGCGTATGCCACGCAAACTTCCTGAAATGTGGAAGTTGACGTGGCCACCGGTTTGTGAAGGTCTCTGTGAGGCGGTCATGTGGATTCAAAGACGCAGGCAGTTTGATCGTTTCTCGCGGCGCGTAGTCGAAAACCTCTTTCCAATCCCTCACGTTTTTGTAAGCTCTGTATCGAAGTAGCCCAAAGGATTGAGAGCGTCTCGAGATGCTTTCCTCTTTTCCTCCACAGGTAACGCGAACAAGTCGGCTGCCGCGGATTCCACTCCCGGAGAAGATCATGTGGAATGCCGTGGTTTATGAGCTGGAAAAACCCCAGTCTTTGCACGCCTTTTCCACCTCTTCTGCGGAGCTCTTGTACAGGTCTATCGTTGGTATTTCCACATCCTCATCCACACGCTTCCACTTTGGTGTGGGACGATGCTCTTCGCTTTGAATAAAGCCTGCTCCGATCTTCGCCTCTGCCTCAACGCCCATTGTTGTTATTATTTCTTCTACACTACTCGTGCAGGTATGATTTGCTTTATAGATAAAAGCAAGGAAAGCGTAGCTACGAGTCTGGACTCTGGACAGGCGGATGCATTGCAGTTGGAGACGTAAAAGAATACATTGAACTTGGACAAGTTTTGTTGTGATAGATGCGTTGAACGCGACTAGCGAGACAATGTTAACATCACATTCATATATGTATTTCTATTTACTTACACTACGTAACTTATTAACGAGTATAAAGAAGTGCGCACCTACGTTAGCGCTCATGTCACGTACTCAGGGATGTTTTGTTTCCTACGTTGTTTGACGTGTATATAATTTTACTGGTTTTATTACTTTCGAACATGTTTTGTTTTGTATGTTGTTCGATGTGTATACAATAGCAATTGAATGTGACTATGTGATAGGAATGTCAAACATGATGTGTTGAAGAAGTTAAACTTGAGAGAGCGAAACATTGGAGGAAGAAGAGGGACTATGAAGAAGGGGTTTGAGGGAGGAGAAGTCTAGAGAAGGCAAAAATGTTATAGTGGTAACCAGTGTGAATCTCTTCTTTCTTACGTCCATGCACATATAAGCCACACACCATTTTTGCCAATCATTTGAAGGATAAAGGGGGTGTCATGTGCATTTCGTTAAGGAAACATACTTTAGAGATATATCGTAAAGCAAGTTGTGATTGATGAATATCAAAATTAATTAGTTGTTAACATTATAAATTCACCAATCGATATCGTGCAATATTGTTTGTGCATACTTTGTTGTTGGCCTATCCTTTTTTGTGTGTATATTAGTGATGGTGTCTATTTTAACAATCTTTGTTTTGTCGATGCAATGAAGGAATTGTGAAATGTGGGTTTGCTTCTAATATTATGCATCGAGTGATATGTTGCGGAACAAAAGATTGGCACAAATGTGCATTCCACCCTTTACGCTAACAACTACATCTATAAAATCAATCTTCCATTAATCTTCAATTATTTTCTATGCCCTACTCTAAACTCCCATATTTGCCTAGTTGGGAGGATGATGATACAGTATGAAAAGGGTAAGATTGAAACACATAATAGAACAACTTGAAGCGTAAATACTATCTCACAAGACCGCTTCAAGGACCTCAAACAAATTCATGGGATGGTAGGAGTGAGCTCACCAACATTCCCTCCAGAAAGTATAAATATTTGCACAATGCATATGCCTAGTAAACGAGGCAATACAATCTCAAAATGTCTAACTTGATTCCAAGGTCGAGCACTTTTATATTACTAAGGGAACTTGATGACGTATGCCCAAGGGGAAACCTTAGGCCATTGACCCTCACATCCACATTCTCCCAACCCTCAAAGGATTTATAGAGTCTCCTTCACCACCGCATGTAGAAAAGAAGCTTGCATATATTTGATTATGACACGCTTTTTCCATTTCCCATCGCAACCTCCATCTCATCCTCTTCATCCAACTTATCCTCTTCGTTAAGAGACAACACAATGTCTACAAAATAATGGGTGTTGCCATCGGTTGTGGATTTTCGTGCCCTTGAGTCGGTTGCTCGTACGGGCGTATATAACATGTTTTCAATCGTGTTTACCAACTTTTTGTTTCCCCTCTGTAGACACTCAAATTTGGAACTTTATCCACTTGATGTTGTTGGTTGTGACTATGCTCCTTTTCTAAGAATAATATCCACATCTTATGTTTGTTTAGTACATCTTATTGTCTTTATCCCAAATTGTTTATTCCTACACACTAATGTATCGTCACATTCTAAATATACTCCATATCGATGAAATAATATTGTTTATGGAGGATGGTATTGCTTAGGTTCGCTTTACCAAGAAGGTGGCCAGAGGTTTGCTTCCATATCATGAAATATATAACCCTTGATGGTAAGTTCCGTAAATTACACACCCACCACTTCTCTTTGTTGAATCATTTTTGACATAATAAAAGGATGAGCATTCCTTTCTATCTGTCCCTGCTCCTTGAAGAAATCCACTCTAGACTTCCAGGCTGAAAAATATGTCGCTTTAATCCATTAGGGGCTTATTCTCTTATTAGTGAAAGTTGGCTCCCCTATTTTAGAACCTAAGGTTTCTTTCTCTAAAAAATGTTGGCAGTTCTAGTGATGATTTAGAGGATTTTCCGCCCCTATCAAAAATATTAAAGTTGTTAAAGAAGGAGAATAAGAGGAATAGGGATTTCAAAGTGGCTTCTTCTCTTCAAAGCTTGGCATGTGAGTCTCGTTTGAGTTTCAATTGAGAACAAGATGGAGAATATTACTTATGTTATTGTCTCCCAAAGGTTTGATTCTTTGGAAATTATCAGGCCTCTCTTAACACGAATAATAGTAACCTAGTCATAATGGTTAAGATGTTGAAAGCGAGGTGACTATCCAAGGAAAGAGACTTTCTGTTCTTCATGATAAAAGGTTAGAGGATTCGATCAAGGATAAAAATAGGAGGCTTGTTCTTAAGCTCGAGTGAAGAGGTTGAGACTCTCCTTCAACATCAAATTGCTAATGCAAGACCGAGCTCAAGGACCAGTTGAAGACTCTTTAGTTTCTCTTTTGCTAACTTTGTGTTGTCAATTTTGTTTTGTTCCTATTTTTGTAATGGTTTTTCTTTGAATCGGTTTTGAGTTTTTCTCCTTTATACGGTGCCTTGATTCAATTTCTTTTTACTCTTTTTGGCCGGTGGTCTCATACCTTCCGTAATCTTCAATGAATATCTTTTGTAATGGCCTCTTGGGACCTATCTAATTATTACAAATAATTATTTTTTTTTAATATAAGTGCATATAATTCGTATTAACCTCTATTTATCATAATATAAATTTCAAATTTCATTCATTGACACCCTGTCCAAAATTGTACAGTAGGGTCAATATGTCATTTTCACCCCAACCAACTTCTACAATCTTAGACCAACACATCCTCCAACTTTGCTTTTAAATTGATTATCTTTTTTGGTCGCTTTTATCCTCTTGTCTTAAACTTTTCATAATTATTTACCTTTAGAACCCTATATAATCAAGTTAACATCACCTCATTTACAAACATGAAAATCAATCGGCACTCTCATTACAAATACTAATACCACTATTATCCCTAGTTGCAGTATTAATGCATTATTTTGATATTGCATGATTAATGTTGGAAGTTAATTAATCGAGACAACCCCAGTAATAAACCTTACATTCATTTTTATTATTGTGCATGCCCATAACATTAATAAAAGTTAAAAAGGGTGTAAACATTTAGTGAACTCCGACTTTTGATTCAATTTTTATTGTTAAAACCTTGGTTTACCTAGGGTCCACTTATGTTTTCTCATCTTTTTCACTCTTAATTTTGTCTTTGTATTTCTATTTTATATCATTACATCTCTACCTCATATATTATATGATCTTTCTTCAATCCTAAGGGTTCACTCCCCTATGTCGGTATGGGTTGCTATCCCTCCGATTAGGTCCATGTTAATACTCGCATAAGGATGGGGCCACTTATGTTGAACTTTTTTTTTTCACATAATTGATATAAATCCTACCTATATAGATATACAATTTGAGATCAAATCTATCACCATAAAATACCTTTCACACTTTGATCCTACTCCTCTAGTTCCCACATATAATGCAATTACAACAAGACATAATAAGCACCCAATTTGGGGAAATCCACCTCGAGATCCTTTCGGTAAATCTATTTATCTTTCTAAAGGGTATATATAATATATTGAAACAACTCAATAATACCCATGCTAATATCTCTCTTTAAAATTATTTTGTAGAAAGAATATTTTCATTCTTCCCCTCTTCCTTAAGAGGTAGCAAAACTTTTTTTTCCATCCTTCCAAAAGTATAAGTATTCTTTCCCCGTCATGAATAACTTTTCTATCAAATTGCCATGGTATTCCTAACAACATATGACATGCATCCATATGAATAACATCACACCAAATCTCATGCTTATAACTTTTTCCAATGGAAACTTTATTACACATATCTTATTAATAGTAACTTCATTACCCTTCTTAAACCATGCAATACGGTAAGGGTTATGATTCTTCTCACAATGCAGTCCCATTTTCTCAACCATCTCATTTGCACCATATTCCCACAACTACCACCATCACTAATAACATTACATACCTTTCCTCCCGAAGTGCATCTTAATCTAAAAAATTATGTAGCCATGCATCACCCTTGACCTCCTTTCTTTGAGTAATCATCATCCTTTTGATCATCATATTTTCCCCCACATCTAGTGGAATTTCTAGGTCATGTTCTTCTTCTTCTTGTTCGATTCAATAAGATTTACTCTTGGAGGATCTGCTTTCCTCTTGTCATGTGTATAATAATGCGGGCATTCAAATTCCCTATGCCCTCTTCACCACATCTGTAGCAAACAAATGGTCTTCGTGGAGCCTCCCATCCTCTACCACCAACATATCCTGCCCCTTTAGGGAATCCTCCATATCTTTGTTGATTTGGGATATATTTTTTTGTATCTTCTTGTTTTTCAACTCCACGAGGTTGTTCTCCTCTACCTTAATTAAAACTATCTCATCCCCCGAAAGGAGGATGAGGCCCCCTATTCATCACAAATGATCTCCTCTTTGACGGTTTTTTTTTCTTCGACCTTTAAAGTTAGTTTATAGGAGTCCTCCATGATCTTGATCCTATACATGCTTCTCTCATCTTGAATGGAAAATTTTAATCCATTTACATACCTTGCAGCCATTTTCTCCTCTGTTTCTTCTTGTTCTACATGAATAGACAACTTGTAAAACTCATGTGTATTTTTGCATGGTTTATAAGTCCCGTATGATATTTTGAAACCTCCTATAAAGGGTTTGTGCATAATCAAAAAGGAGAAATTTTTCTTTAAGATTAATCTCCATCTTACCCTAGGTCCTAATCCTCTCTTTCCCCTTCCTTGACCGCTCCTTTTGTAGGTGATCCCACCATAACATAGCATGACCTTTTAATTTCATGCATGCAAATTTTACCTTCTTTTCCTCTACATAGCCTTCCACTCAAAAAAATTTCCCATGTTAGTTAACCAATCTATCAACTCCTCTAGTTTTAGGCTACCTCCATATTCTGAAACATCAACTCTTATCCCATCATTCTTTCCTTCTAATGCTTGCAACATCCTTTCTTCAAAAGCTAAGGGTGATCCTTGTGTTTCCTCCTCTTCACAAACTTCTTCTTCATTTGTGTCATCTCCACCTTGATTTCCTCTCTGGGCTATAGTTGTAGAAAGCGCAACAACTTGCCTCTGCAGATCATGCATGTTTCTATTCATCTGGTAAATACCACCCCCTCTTCCTCTTCCTCTTCCTACCATTATTACTTTTTTCCTTCACCAAGATTTGAACTTGCTCTAATACCAGATAATGTAGCCAACTTTAACACAAACTTAATACACTACAAATATCTTGAACTCAAAGAAAATAAATCTTCTTCTTCGTTATTCAATCATGGATTACAATGCTTCATAAATAGGAAAACAACTCACAACTCAAGTTGCCAATCAAACTCTAACTAACTTTGACTAAATCTACTCTAGATGGCGAAATTTACTATTTTTAGCAATTTACAAGAACCTGCTATTCTTAGTAAGTTCACATGCTTATTCGTACGAGCACAAAAATTTTCACACATCTTCTACATGCCTAAATTAGAGGAATTTCCAACTTTCTAACCTACCATACATTCAAGAGACTAAAATTAACTAATACCCTAAAATAGGGAAAAATTAAACTATAACTTAAATCCTAATTTTTGGCCCCAAATGGCGGATTTTAGGCCCAAAATGTGTCAAAACATGCTCCAAATGGCAAGGATAATTGACTAGTGTGTTCGTCTCGTTGAAACAAGTGGTTTAAAAAAATGAGCACCCAAAGCAAAAGTTATGACCTTTTCAAGTTCCTACAAAAATTAGTGCATCATTTCAACTCTTGACGTGGTTGATTGCAAATATTTTAGAACGAAAATATTTTGAAGGATTTGATCATTTCTAAGGATTTGAACATTTTTATTGTGAAGATAAAGGTTGAAATACATAGAGAGGAGATATTTTCTTTTCTTTAGTTGTTAAAATGGAGATTAAATGTATAGATAGGTCAATGGTTTTACTATTTACTTACTTATTCACAAATTCTTGCAATCTTGTGTTTATTTTTGGTTAAATTTATTTATGGAAACCACTTGTGAGTAGGATTTGAAATCTTGAAATCTTGTATATGAAATCTGAAATTTATTTCTTGCCAAAAAAATGTCCATATAAATCGATTCCACTAGCATTTCCATATTGTGAATTATATAAGTTTACTTTTGTTTATGAAGTGGGTTTTTTTAAGGGCTTGGTCTCCCTGTTCATTATAGAGGTTGGAGTCATATTTGTATTGAAACTAAGATCCAAGAAACTAAGGCTAATGTCGTGTTCCTTGGCGGTGCCCATTTTTGGCAACTGGCTCCAAGTTGGGGATGATTTGAATCATCACAATCTCAAGGACCTCGCCAAGAAATATAGTGAAATATTCATACGGAAGATGGGATATGAGACCGGTGGTGGTGTCATTTTTGTTAATCATAGGGAAAGCACCTCATGTTTTAGTGGGGTGTAGAGTTGTGAATGAGCGTGGCATGAGCCACATCTTATCAAACAAATATTGTTTTCAAAATAAAGTATTTTTATGTCAAGTCTCATTTGTAGCGAGAGAGTGGTGCGCGACTTCATAGGAAAAGGACTTGTAATGATGTTGTTATATATAAAAATTATGTCTAGCCATTTCTTGATGTGGATCAATTACCTCCCTCCCTTATATTCTCATGTTATCGACCACATGTGTTGTCTTGTTGTTTCCAACTTTGAGGTGTTGTTGACATGGACGAAGACTCATAGCCTACCATACAACATTTATGGATGCGACGATGCGGCCTATCAGAATGAAACATGTTACCTCTACTTTATATTATTTGGAGAAGATCATGTATAACTCTAAATGAGCGTACACAATTTTCATGAGGAAGTATGAATTTGTTCTAGAATTTGGCAGATGAAATGATAGAAGAGAATGCGAAGGACGAGTCACCGAGAGAGGTGATTCGAATGGATCATTCCACTATATCTGAGTGAACTTTGAAGCTCTTGGATTTGGTATTATACGACCACCGCATTTGAGTGGAATGTCGTGGAAAATGATACTGTGGATCTCATGCCTAAATAAACATTCATGCAACCATTTTATATTATTTTGATGTCGACGCACGAACTATCATAATTAAGAAGATTTTGTCCATATACATTCGACGAAACACGTCTTCGGCGTAGAAATAAAATCATATTAAAAACAAAACAAATAAATACATAATTAAAAATAAAAACAAAAAATAGTCGTCTAGTTTTCTTGCTTATGAATTATGTAAATGTTGGCATGCTTTTAGGACTTAAAATGTACCCTAGTGCATGATTTTGTGTCTACAACCTCCAATGCACAACATAGCTATCTTCCCTCTCATTACTCACACAACTACAAATTCTTGATAGTCAAATCACCAAATCCTCTACCCTTGTTTGTGGCTATGATTCTACTACTTGAACATGCATCAACACCATCACCTTACCTTTACAGTTGGGCCCAAAACCCTTCCCACATTGTTCTATATCATTGATACATCATTTCAGTTCAATTGTTTACTCGGTAGACCATGGATCTACGTTATGCATGTTGTTCCTTCTATGGTTCATCAATGCATTAAATTTTTACATGATGGATACGAGCATACTATTTTTGCCAAGCCAAAACCATTCAAGTTTTGCCACATAAACCTAGTCAACTTGCCATGCTTATAACCCCATTTAATCCAATCCCTAACATACTATAGACACATACGATGTCGGTGAATCCAAGACTTCCATTGCCTTTAATACCTCCTCATTCACCCCTTCCATCCCTAAACATACCATTTATCGTATTTCTCCTACCATATCTCCCTCCATTGCTACCTCTATTCCACCCTTCATTTCCCTTCTAGTCCTACATCTACCAATACTTCTCCTAATAACATTAATAATGTTATCCAACAAGATAATTTCCACACCGAAAATTATGATAATGAGGTCGACGCCATAGAACTTCGATGAAAAGTTGTGTAACCTCGACTTTATTCCTTCATTGATATTTTTATGGATGAGTATCAATTCAAGAAACCTCCCCCTCTACTACATAATGATTCCTTTCCAATAAAAATTACATACATTGGACCTCATATCACCTCCTCCATCTCCCCAGGACACCTCTGGTCCGCAGCTCAATCCTTTTACATGCACCTTACTAATAAATGACTCTTATTAGCCTCATATACCATTCAATCCCACTTTCCATGACATTTTTTGCACACATAAAGGCTTAACACAATTAGGATTCAAACTTGTTGATCTCCTCCCCCTCATCTTCCCCACTTGTATCATGGATATGTATTCATTGTCATTTCCTATGGCCTCTGTGTATTCCATTTATTGGTATTCCTTTCACATACACACAGTTCATTTCTACTCACTCTCGAGAAAATATTTTCTCGACTATATTTTTGGTACCTCGACCCAAACCATACTACTATTACCTTTCATATGCCTTTTGGCCACATCTCTATTTGTAATGATTCCTTCCTTGGTTTTCCCAAAACTTAACTCACTAGTACACACATGATTTTCTACAACCCCCTTTTACTAATGAAGAGTATGCTATGGGATTTTATAATTTATCCTAAGGAAATATCTTTTGATGATCAAACTCACACCATCGTATATTATGTCTCTAATCCAAATCCTATCAAATATGATCCTGCAAATTATGAGTTTACTATACACCCCACCCCTGCATACAATCGGGGGCATCTCGACTTCCCCCTCACTAGTCACATCTTGGTGACTTTCTTTCTCTATCTCTCATGCTTTGTGATTCATGTCTACCTTTTTAGTATTTTCACATCTCCAGTATGCATAATATACCTTTGCCACTTGATTATGCACACATATTCTTAAGGTTCATACATGATTATTGAGGCGTTCAATGAACCTCTATCACACACTTGGGGGCATCACACTTTCTCCCTCCCACCCATCACTATTGGTTATATTTATCATCTACTCATAGCTTATCTACTACACTTCATGATCTATGCTTCATGATAAATCTTTCCTCACATCTACCCTCATTCACATACAACACTTTGCTACCCGATGATGCACTCTTGTTATAAAGTTCATACTTGACGCAGAGAGGGCACAATTCCTAAATTAACCTCACATCATGCACATCCGTTGGGGCAAGGCAGACCCTCCCATCTGAAGATCTTGCATTTCACAACATACCCTCCTTTTCACACAACATATGCACATCTTGGTTGTCTTTATTCTTCTTAGCTTATACTACTTACATGTTGTACTTTGTTTCCTATGCTAGTAAGATTCTTAGCGTGTCATTATCTTTTTCTATACACACATACGCATTCACATGGTATCTTGAGGTGAATTCAAGAATTTTATAAATTCTTACACGATGCATGATGCTCGACACTGCTCTTTACTAGTCGCGCCAATGCTCTTAGAGGCATCTACCTTTGATACTCCCATACTCCACACATCATCGTTCCTATTATTACAATATTTACCACTTCTTGGCACTATCACTTACTTTTCACCGATCTATATATACTTTGACATACTATTTACCTTTAAACATGTTGATGGGTGCTTTGTGTGTAGCTATTTCCTTGCAAGAAACTATACAACCATGGTTCTCTTTACTTTTTGTTTACCATTATTTTCTATTGTTAATGGGATATGCTTTATGTCATTCTCGATCATTATTTTCTTATGGCTGCTTCGACCCTAATTTTCTTGTGACATTGTGACCGATGTCCCATGTATGCAACCCACTTTTCGTGGTCACTCCTATCTTCATAGTTGTTTGATACATTGTCTTATTTTGCAAGGTAGCTCTTTTACACAAACGCTTGTTTGCTAATCTCTCTTGTTTATATGTGCCTTTGGTTTCTACCATGTACATCCCCTACCCCTATAGGTATCCATATTAAGACATACATATAAGTTTCAGTCCCCTCATTTGGGCTACCTCCTCCTACATTCGTCACATACACCCTAAACTAGGGGGACAACTATTGGGTGAATAAATCACCTTTTCGAAGCATGGACCTCTAAAACAGAACAACACAATACATAATTAGAAAAATATTAAAGTTACAAAGTGGTCCAAAATCAAACTTTGATCACAAACATAGAGCAAAAATAATAGCGCCCGATATTAGACATGTTTGGTGAGCACTTGTCTCCCACCTAGATGTTTGTGTCCCGGGGAAAAAAGACAGTTTCTTGGTTCAACAAATTTTCCAACAAGTTAAAATATAGACCTATAGTTTTAGGAACTTGTCTTTATTTACATAATTCATTCAATCGGATATAATTTGGTTATAAATCGATGTACCAATTAGCAAGGGCACTTATCATTTAAGAAGCATCATGGAAGGAGAGAAAAATAGACCTCTCTCCCCAACACTCTTCTCTTGGTGTGATATCACCCAAAAACTCATCCTTGTGTGAGATCACCCAAAAACCTCACTCTTGGCATGAGATCACCCAAAACTTCATCCTTGGTGGCAGGACACTCAAATTTGTGGCTTGACGCTTTCTTGGTTGGGAATTTATCACTCCAATCCAAGATTCTCTAAAGAAAACAAGACAAATTTCTATCATATAATCTCTCATACATCAGGTGCACTCTTTCCTTAGTCAATACTTTTACATACTTATACATATGTTACTCTAATTTTTCACATATGGGAGTTTGACTACTATTTTTCTCTTCTTTATAGATCCGTCCTTACAAGCAACAAGAAGCAACTCACATATATAATCACAATCTCCAACAACATGTTACTATGCATACAATTCACCCTTAGGGTCTACCTCCTTTTCCTAGTTGCCACGGTTCACATTACCACCACTTCACGCCTTACACATGACTACTTGTCCACTTGCACGCTATCGGCTACACTTCTCTTCAATTTATAAGCTACACATTTTCTATCTACTTTGTGATATCAAGTATTCACTCAACAACATAAAGTGGGGGAAAATGTAGATAAAAATCTATGCACTTGGGTATATTTCTATGTCCTAAAGTATATTAATGTATACATGATTCCTAAGCAAGAAAACTAGTGGTTAACAACTCCTTTTGGCATTTTGGTTACTTTATCTCTTGCACTTTACTATCCTTACACATCTTACAACTTTGCCAGCACTTGACTAATTTATCTTTTGATGGCCTCAATAATAGAGCCCGGGCTTAGGATAGAAGCGCCCTATCCCTCCTAGGTGTCCTTGTCCCTCTCTTTCTTCTTCTTACTATTTTGGGTTCCTTTTCACTTCTTGGGCACCTTTTAACACTTTGGGTTGGCCTTTCAGTTTTCAATTACAAAATTCAAACAAGGGAATCATATATATACTTAGTTACTTCTTCTAAATAAAGGGCCAAGAATTATAAGCATTATCTATCATCACCTAAGCTTGCACAAAGGCACAAGAGCACTACAAATCATACATCTAGCACATTCATACAAGGGACAAGGGTTGCATTGGTCTGCATACACAACATAGGAGGGGATTTCATTCTATTCCATCACACACATTCTTCATATTGATAATTATAATTTATCATGTTATCATCCTGTAACTTTCAAAAGGATAACCTAGGGCATGGATCAAATATACACACATTACCGGAGAACTAAATGGAGTCTCGATATGTAGTGCAACACTTGGTCATAAGTTCACTCTTTGAGTAACCATCGGGGTCATTACAACTCTCCATTCTCGCATCTTTTTATTAGATTTGATGTGGCTTTTGGGCATGTGTAGGTAGTTATTTGTTTTGTAGGTTATATGTACGACCAATTATTTAACATGAAACAATAGCGATAAAGAAAAATTAATAATGAATCTCTTCCGACATAAAAAGACCAGATTTCCAAGCATCCGAGTGGACACGGGCACTGGATCACTTACTAGCACTTGAGGTGCTCCCGCCTCATGTGGCTAATTTTTCCTACACATTTCTAGGGTTTTGAACCCTCATCGAGTCTTGACGACATTGTTTCCATCCTATTCCAACAGATACATAGTCTCGACCATTCACAAGTTACACAATTATCGAAGTTATCATCCCTCTTTCATTTGATTAGGGTTTTATATTGTTGAATGCTTATTATTTCAACATTACTTTGTATTTTATCGCCCGAATATCATTTATTGCAGTAGTTTCTCTGAAATTAGATTTAATTCAAATTAGACTAAATTAGGTTACTCTTTTTACTCATGAGTGACTAGTCAAAACCTTTTTTTGAATATAGAACACATCTTCAGACATTTAACCACCATCTCCAACTAACACAATGCAATTATAACCTTACTAGGATGAAGTCAATCATGATAAATAGAGTTGTTGGAGAGGATTTTTCTTGATCCGATAAATTCATCCTTGAAATTCTTAACGATTAGTTTTTCAAATTCACTATCTTGTCCAATCCACTTAGTGTCAATTAAGTAGGATATTTTTACAACAATCACCTATAGAAGAACATTCACAATACCCATTTAAAGGGCCTCTTATCTCACATATGTGTGGACTACCAAGGATATCACAACAAGGAACCTAATTGCTAAATCAATCTCTCAAGTGCATAACCCAACTCTAAGTCTACATTTATCCTACATGGACTCAATAGGTTATTTGAAAAAGATAAATCACACACCAACTATCATTGCTAAGTTTTAGAGGTACTATTGAGGTATTTATTTTCCAAAACACATTGTTATGCACATCTTGCACACATTCATTAAGTGGGGAACTATGTGTGTTTGATGCCACTTTAGATTATTTCTACATAGGCATTGCAAAGGTAACTCAACCCAATCACACTAACCCCCTTTTTAGGCCCTCAATTCAAAAACAAGAATGGTATCTAAGCTAATGTACATACGTGATTGTCACAATTTGAACATATAATTAGGATCCCAAAGCATGGACAATGATTGTACTACATGTGAGATTCAACCAAGCCCTACATAGGACAAATCAATCCGTGTAGGACAAAGTTTTCCTTGCGAATTTTTATATAACAAGAAACTTTGTCCTCTCAAATTCAGACTCCTAGATTTTCGGGATAGTTTGAAGACACTTTTCTTAGCCTTCATACACACTCTCTTTTCATTGTCCCCTTGTCTCATCCAAGAAATCTATACAATCTCTTCTAACCCTAACACATACTTACTTTATTTAGCTCACCTAAGCTTGTGTATTTAATGTATTTATCACGATATGATTTAGGATATGTATATTTAATGTATTTTTGGTCTTAATTCATCATTACACGAAGTTATCTATCATAAATTAGATTAACATTAATTTTTAAAAATATAGTGTAAATCAAATTGATCAACATCATCTCACTTAGGATTAACTCTATATTTCGCAATATCAGCTTTATATAAATTAATATTTCTCTTGATATTTTGGTTCACGAAATCGGGTCTTTGGAAATTTATTGTTATTCTATTTTTAGCATCCTTGTTAACTAGGGCATGAGTTATAGAATCCTTTAGCATAACAAGGGTCTTATATAGAGCCTAAGGATTTGGATGGACTATGTGACTCGGATCACATTCTCCAACTACTTGTTAAACTTATTAAATACCTCCTACAAGATAACCTAATAATTAATCTTCATCTTATTGTTTATCTATTCAAAATTAAGGCTCATTTCCCCATATAGTTTATCCTTTGAAAATCTAACAATTGTCCATTAAGTAGTAGACACTTTGTTGTTGCTTGTGCATTCATTAACTACTACTTTGATTTTGAAGCAAAATCGCCATATCTCTATTTCCTACATCAACATCATTATTTGTCTCTTGACTATCACTCTCCTCGAATTTACTACCATCTTATAGACTTACAAACCTTTGATTTTACAATACTATCATTTCCTCTTACACCAATTCCCCTAGACTATTGAAAGGGCTTACATTTATATTTTCTTTACATTTAGATGGCAGTAGCATCTCTAGCCAGTCGTGGTCTAATCTATTACCGACACCAAAGAGCAGTTAGATTCTGAAATGATAGATTTGTAGATTCTCAACTCCCAAATTTTTGAAATTGCCATCCGCGCGCTGCTTGTAGAATTTGCCCCAATTGTATTCCCTGTATTTGGGAGGATTCTCTTCACTTACCAACTCCTGCAGAGGCTTCACCATCACATCCTGCGAAGGATTAAAGAAGAAGGGAATTGACATGCGTCGTCGCGTCTCATTAACCACCACTCTGTGCTCTACACTCTCGTACCTGTCATTGCTCCAAACCTGCCATCATTTTCATTAAATCATTCATTCTAGGTAAGGAATAGATAAAATTAAATCATTAAATCATTCATTCTAGGTACCTGTATGATGGCTCCGACATTGACGACGAACGCGTCGGGGCGGGGTTGGACGGGCAGCCACTGCCCGTTATCCTTTCGCCTGACCTGGAGACCACCCACCTGGTCTTGGTAAAGCAGAGTGAGGCCACCTGAGTCCTTGTGCCTGCCCACGCCCAGTGCCAGCTCAGGAGCCGGGCACTCCGGGTAACAATTCAGTCGCACACGGCTCATATCGTCGCTGAAAGATTCATTCAGCCGCTTATCAGGCAATCCCAGACTCCGTGCTATTAATTCCAACAATTTCAACGACACCTCCTCGCAGCCTCCGCGTATGCCACGCAAGCTTCCTGAAATGTGGAAGTTGACGTGGCCACCGGTTTGTGAAGGTCTCTGTGAGGCGGTCATGTGGATTCAAAGACGCAGGCAGTTGGATCGTTTCTCGCGGCGCGTAGTCGAACACCTCTTTCCAATCCCTCACGTTTTTTGTAAGCTCTGTATCAAAGTAGCCCAAAGGATTGAGAGCGTCTCGAGATACTTTCCTCTTTTCCTCCACAGGTAACGCGAAAAATTCGGCTGCCGCGGATTCCACTCCCCGGAGAAGATCGTGTGGAATGCCGTGGTTTATGAGCTGGAAAAACCCCCAGTCTTTGCACGCCTTTTCCACCTCTTCTGCGGAGCTCTTGTACAGGTCTATCGTCGGAATTTCCACATCCTCATCCACACGCTTCCACTTTGGTGTGGGACGATGCTCTTCGCTTTGAATAAAGCCTGCTCCGATCTTCGCCTCTGCCTCAACGCCCATTGTTGTTATTATTTCTTCTACACTACTCGTGCAGGTATGATTTGCTTTATAGAGAAAAACAAGGATAGCGTAGCTACGAGTCTGGACAGGCGGATGAATTGCAGTTGGAGACGTAAAAGAATACATTGAACTTGGACAAGTTTTGTTGTGATAGATGCGTTGAACGCGACTAGTGAGACAATGTTAACATCACATTCATATATGTATTTCTATTTACTTACACTACGTAACTTATTAACGAGTGAAAAGAAGTGCGCACCTACGTTAGCGCTCACGTCATGTACTTATATCCTCCTTTTCGGGGATGTTTTGTTTCCTACGTTGTTTGACGTGTATATAATTTTACTGGTTTTATTATTTTCGAACATGTTTTGTTTTGTATGTTGTTCGATGTGTATACAATAGTAATTGAATGTGACTATGTGATAGGAATGTCAAACATGATGTGTTGAAGAAGTTAAACTTGAGTGAGCGAAACATTGAAAGAAGAAGAGGGACTATGAAAAAGGGGTTTGAGGGAGGAGAAGTCTAGAGAAGG
Source organism: Taxus wallichiana var. yunnanensis (assembly GCA_018340775.1). Classification (NCBI taxonomy): domain Eukaryota; kingdom Viridiplantae; phylum Streptophyta; class Pinopsida; order Cupressales; family Taxaceae; genus Taxus; species Taxus wallichiana. The sequence continues at coordinate 660,629,492 of CM031235.1, forward strand.
CAAAAATGTTATAGTGGTAACCAGTGTGAATCTCTTCTTTATTATGTCCATGCACATATGAACCACACACCATTTTTGCCAATCATTTGAAGGATAAAGGGGGTGTCATGTGCATTTCGTTAAGGAAACATACTTTAGAGATATATAGGAAAGCAAGTTGTGATCGATGTATATCAAATTTAATTAGTTGTTAACATTATAAATTCACCAATCGATATCGTGCGATATTGTTTTTGCATACTTTGTTGTTGGCCTATCCTTTTTGTGTGTATATTAGTGATGGTGTCTATTTTAACAATCTTTGTTTTACCGATGCAATGAAGGAATTGTGAAATGTGGGTTTGTTTATAATATTATGCAAAGGAGCGACATGTTGCGGAACAAAAGATTGGCACAAATGTGCATTCCACCCCTTACGCTAACAACTACATCTATAAAATCAATCTTCCATTAACCTTCATTCTTTTCTATGCCCTACTCTAAACTCCCATATTCACCTAGTTGGGAGGATGCTAATGCGGGTATGAAAAGGTTAAGATCAAACACATAACGAGAACAACATGAAGCGAAAATACTATCTCACAAGACCGTTCAAGGACCTCAAACAAATTCATGGGATGGTAGGAATGAGCTCACCAATATTCCCTCCGGGAAGTATAAATATTTGCACAATGCATATGCCTAGTAAAGGAGGCAATACAATCTCAAAATGTCTAACTTGATTCCAAGGTCGAGCACTTTTTATATTACTAAAGGAACTTGATGATGTATGCCCAATGGGAAAACCTTAGGCCATTGACCACGACATCCACATTCTCCCAACCCTCAAAGGATTTCTCGAGTCTCCTTAACCACCGCATGTAGAAAAGAAGCTTGCATATATTTGATTATAACACGCTTTTTCCATTACCAATCATGACCTCCATCTCATCCTCTTCATTCAACTTATCCTCTTCATTAAGAGACAACACAATGTCTACAAAAATAATGGGTGTTGCCATCGAAGTTGTGGATTTTTCAAGCCATGTAGTCGTGCTCGTACACAAAGTAGATAACATGTTTTAATTATGTTTACCAATTTTTTTGTTTCCCCTCTGTAGACACTCAAATTTGGAAATGTATCCTCTTGATGTTGTTGGTTGTGACTATGCTCCTTTTCTAAGACAAATATCCACATCTTATGTTTGTTTAGTACATCTTATTCTCTTTATCCCAAATTGTTTCTTGCTACACACTAATGTATCATCACATTCTAAATATACTCCATATCGATGAAATAATATTGTTCATGGAGGATGGTATTGCTAGGTTTGCTTTACCAAGAAGGTGGCCGGAGGTTTGCTTCCACAAATCATGTAATATATAACCATTGATGGTAAGTTCCGTAAATTACACACCCACCACTTCTCTTTGCTGGATCATTTTTGACACAATAAAAGGATGAGCATTCCTTTCTATCTGTTCTACTCCTTCAAGAATTCCACTCTAAACTTCCAAGCTGAAAAATCTGTCACTCCACTCCATTAGGGGCTTATTCTCTTATTACAAAAGTCACCTCCCTATTTTAGAACCTAAGGTTTCTTTCTCTAAATAATATTGGCGAGTTCTAGAGATGATTTGGAAGATTTTCCGCCCCTATCAAAAATATTAAAGTTGTTAAAGAAGGAGAATAAGAGGAATAAGGATTTCAAATCGGCTTCTTCTCTTCAAAGATTGGCACACGGGTCTGGTTTGTGTTTTAATTCAGAGCACAAGATGGAGAATATTATTTCATTATTGTCTCCCAAAGGTTGGATTCTTTGGAAATTATTGTGGCCTCTCTTAAGGCGGATAATAATAACCTAGTTAGAATGGTTAAGATGTTGAAAGAGGAGGTGACTATCCAAGGCAAGAGACTTTTGTTCTTGAAGATAAAAGGGTAGAGGATGCGGACAAGGATAAAAATAGGAGGCTTATTCTTAGAAGCTCGAGTGAAGAGGTGAGACTCTCCTTCAACATCAAACCGCTAAGGCAAGACCGAGCTCAAGGACCAGGTTGAAGACTCTTTAGTTGCTCTTTTGTTGACTTTATGTTGTTAATTTTGTTTTGTTCCTATTTTTGTAATGGTTTTCTCTTAATCATTTTTCGAGTTTTTCTCCTTTATACAGTGTCTTGATTCAATTTCTTTTTACTCTTTTTGGTTGGTGGTTTCGGACCTTCTATAATCTTCAATGAATATCTTTTGTAATGGCCTTTGAGGCCTATCTAATTATTACCAATAAAAAACATTTTGAATATAAGTGCATAAAATTCGTACTAAACCTCTATTTATTATAATATAAATTTCAAATTTCACTCACTAACACCCCGTCCAAAATTGTACGATAGGGTCAATATGTCATTTTCAGTCCCGACCAACTTGTATGATCTTAGACCAACACATCCTCCAACTTTGCTTTTAAATTGATTATCTTTTTGGGTCATTTTATCCTCCCGTGTTGGACTTTTCATAATTATTTACCTTTAGAACCCTATATAATAAAGTTAACATCACCTCATTTACAAACATGACAATCAATTGGCACTCTCATTACAAATACTAATACCACTATTATCACTAGTTACAAATGTATTAATGCATTATTTTGATCTGCATCATTAATGTTGGAAGTTAATTAATCAGAATAACCCCTGTAACAAACCTTACATTCATTTTTATTATTGTGCATGCCCATAACATTAATAAAAGTTAAAAAGGGTGTAAAAATTTAGTGAACCTGACTTTTGATTTAATTTTTATTGTTAAAACCTTGGTTTACCTAGGGTCCACTTATGTTTTCTCATCTTTGTCACTCTTAATGTTGTCTTTGTATTTCTATTATATATCATTACATCTCTACCTCATATATTATATAATTTTTTCTTCAAGCCTAAGGGTTCACTCCCCTATGTCGGTATGGGTTTTTATCCTCTCGACTAGTTCCATGTTAATACTTTGCATAAGGATGGGGCCACTTATGTTTAACTTGTTTTTCACATAATGTCTATAAATCCTACCTATATAGATATACAATCTGAGATCAAATCTATCACCATAAAATACCTTTCACACTTTGATCCTACCCCTCTAGTGCCCACATATAATCCAGATTCAACAAATGTAATAAGCACCCAATTTGTGGAAATCCACCTTAAACTCCTTTAGGTAAATCTAGTGCTCCTTCTAAAGGGTATATATAATATATTGAAACAACTCAATAATACCCATGATAATATGTCTCTCTTAAAGCTACTTTAGAAAGTACCAATTTACAAAGATATTCTAGAAGATTTTTGCGCTCTTTCACCTTGGCTAATGATACTCAACCAGATTCATTTTCTTCTCTCATGGAAACATTCATGTCCATTGATAATTCCATTAATCTTCATACAACTGAAATTCCTCCTATATCTAATGAGGATGCATGCTCACCTTTTAAAACTACTGCAGGCATTTAGGGATTTTTCATTAAAAGAGTCTTGATTGATAACATTTTTGTATTAAATATGTGCTCACATTCATTACTTACAAAAAAATGGGTATTTATCCTATTACAATTGATACATCCACTACATTGTGTGTGAATTTGATAATGTTACATGATCTACTTTAAGAAAAATCACCTTTGGATCTCCTCGTTGGTCCTAAGAAGTTTCCCACTACTTTTCACATCATGGAAAATGCTCTTCATTACAATAGACTCTTAGGACGTCCTTGGATTCATGTTATGCAGCCATCCCATCTAATATTCATCAATGTGTCAAGTTCCTACACAATGGTTCTAAACATATTGTACATGTTAACACAAACCCTTTCGAATATTTCCAAGTTGATATGTATAATATGCAAATGAATATTGTAGACAAAAAAGAGGTATTATTATGGAAATGTAAGCCAAGAAATTTACCAAACTAATTCATGAACTAAAACTTCTAATTCTACCTCAGATAGAGCAAGATTTAAAGGAAGGAGAATATAATACCTGCACTTACCTACAATATTTCACAACTCCTCCTTTGATGTGGTGGATTTGTTCTTGGATTTCTTGTTTGGTTACTTCATATTTTGGAGACACTTGGGCAGCACCTCCCCTTGATCTTGCTTGATAAATATGATGATAGATTGATTGTAAATGTATTAAAGATGAATGATAGATTGATTGAGTGATAAAAATGGTAAATATTTGATATGAATTTGTGACTTATTTCAAGCTATTCAAGCTAGCTCTCATGGAGGAGGAGAGCTCAATTTATAGTTTGTGGGTGGAGGATTAAATGGCTAAGATGAAGCCATGTTGGATTGGGATCAAGGGTGGAGAATGCATGAGAAGAATGGAGAATTCTAGAATTTGAGAGAAGTCTCCATGGAGAGTGGAAGGTTTATTTGAATTTTTAAATGGAGGGAAGTTTAGAGAGGCTTCTAGAAATAAAAGCCTCTAGATTTAGAGGTGTGAGGATGTGATTAGGATTAGGATTAGATTAGGTTAATAAATGATTATTAGGGGTGAGATTACATGGAAAGGATAGGTGTAGGGATGTGTAGGGTAGGTGGGTAGGTAGATGTAGGAATATTAAATTCCTAGGAAATGTTAATGAAGAATTAAAATAGGATAATATGATATAATAATGGATTAATGAGATTAATGATAAAATGGGATGCAATAATGGATGAAAATGATTAATGATGAAATTTTGGGATATTTGATAAATGATTAAAAGGGGAAATATGATAAAACGGAATGTTAGATAAATGATAAAGGGTAAATGTGATAAAATGGATTAACAATAATAATTAATCTTATAATTAATTATTATATGGGCATGATGATGTTATTTGTGGGACAAATCGTCAGTAATAAGCATGTCGACATTTTATATGTCTACATTTTTTCCTCTTTGAAGTGTTATTGTGGAGCAATGAAAATTCAAAGAAAAGAAGATAAGATGGTAGGATGGTGATATGATGCCCCCTCGAGGGGTTAGGTGGGGAAGGAATGATTCGGGTAACCATTCGAAAAGAGGAGAGGCCCAAGTTAGTAGATGAGAGGATTAGATGACGAGAAGATTAAGGATAAAGATGTAGGATGAGAGGATTAGGAGATTATTAGAATATTAGGAGAGGAGAGGATTATAAAAGGAGAGAGGATTAGAGGATTAGATAATACAAGAGAAGATTAAAGGAATAGGAGAGAGGATTAGAGTAGGAAAATATGGGAGAGGAGAGAGGAGTAAATGATGATAATTAGAGTATTAGAAGATGATGATTAGAGGATGAGAAGATTTAAGGATTCATAGGATTGATGACACAGAATAGATTGTTTATTCAATTCGTATAACAATACATAAGAGCAAGCTAATATATAGGATGTGTGAGGAAGGAGAGGAGAGGAACAGTTAAATAATTGTTCATTAACTAACAACTAACAATGTATTATTAATTAACTAATGAGCTAACATTCCCCCTTAATACATTGCTCTTACAAATGTACCCCTAAAAATCAAATTTCACTTTGCCAAGAGGCTTAGTGAGAATATTTACAACCTGAAAATCAGTAAGGAAGTACTGGAGCTAAATTTGGTGGTTCAAGATCTGTTCACGAATGTAGTGACATTCGACCTCAATATGCTTTGTTCGTTCATGAAAAATAGGATTCTTCACAAGCTTCAACACACCTTATTTGTTGCAATGAATGATGGGAGGTTTCTCTTCAAGAATCCCTATATCTCGTAAGAATGCGATGTAACCAAATTGCTTCACACACAACTCCTCGTGTGGTGTGGTATTAAGCCTCGGTGGATGAGACAAACAACAGCTTTTCTTCTTGTTAATCCACGAGTTAGGTCCAGATCCGAGATGAAAACATATCCGGAAGTGGATTTCCAGTCATCAACAAATCCCGCATAGTCCGAGTCTCAGATATACCGTAAGAAGAACGAGTGTTCTTCTCGATACTCTAGACCAAAGTCAAGTGTACCTCAAACGTATCTCAACACATGCTTTACTCGCTATCCAATGACATTTCTTCGGCTCCTACATAAATCAGCGAGATAGCTCACAGCAAAGCAAAGATCTGGTCTAGTATAAGATCTTCGTGGGTGCCCAGTTGAGTATATACACTGTTGTCTTGATTGCTTCTACCCAAAACTAATCCTCCAACTTGGCGGTAGAGAGCATACAATGAGCCATCTCCATGACCCATGTCATGTTGTCACTCGAAATCCCATTCTATTGGAGAGTGTAGGGTGCGGTCGATGTTGCTAAATGCCATGTTACTTCAGTATGCTAAGAGCTTATTTGATACAAATTCCCCCCCTCGATCTCGAGTGGAGGAGAAGGAGAGGCCTCCTGATCGCCTAGTGGCGTGCTGGTAAAAGGTTTGGAAATTGGAAAATGCCTCACTCTTCTTTCGAAGAAAATATACCCACATTTTCCATGAGTAATCATAAATGATGGGCTGGAAGTACTCAAAACTTTGGAAGCTAGCTGGCAAGGGTCCACACAGATTGGTGTATACAACCTAAAGATGCTTCGTAGAATGATAAGAGCTCTATTTGAACGGACCTCTATGTTGTTTACCCGCAAGACATCCCGAGCAAACAGGTAAGGAATGGGAGAGTGGAGGAAGCCCTCTTACCATTTCCTTAGCATTTAGTTGATGTAGAGCCCCAACAGAAAGATGACCACATCGAAAGTTCCATAGTGCAGTGGACTCTGCCGTTGAAGTAGAGAGAAATTCTAGATGAAGTGACCGCATCTAGTGTAAATAGACGGCCCTTCAAAAATGCTCGAGCAATTACTGAGTCTCCCTGGGAAATGATGCAGGACTTGACCCCTTTTTCAACAAAGAATTCAACCTTACATTTGGGAAGCAACCACTTCCTCTCGAGCTTGGACCGCGTTGTGTACCATTTATGAAGCCAAGAATCTAACGACGAAGCCGCATCTTCGACAAAGCTTCGGATGATGAGTATACATGATGGCGAACAATAGAAGCCTTCTTGCGCTTGTAAGAGCAATGTATTAAGGGGGCAATGTTAGCGCGCATTAGTTAATTAATAATACATTGTTAGTTGTTAGTTAATGAACAGTTATTTAACTATTCCTCTCCTCTCCTTCCTCACACAACCTATATATTGGCTTGCTCTTCTGTATTGTTATACGCATTGAATAATATTCAGTCTCCTTCCAAAAAACATTTGTAAAGAGCAATGTATTAAGGGGGAATGTTAGCGCATTAGTTAATTAACAATACATTGTTAGTTGTTAGTTAATGAATGGTTATTTAACTGTTCCTCTCCTCTCCTTCCTCACGGAACCTATATATTTGCTTGCTCTTCTGTATTGTTATACGCATTGAATAATATTCAGTCTCCTTCCATCAAGGATTAGGATTATTATAAGATTATAAGATTTGAGGATTTATAGGATGAGGATATATTGGATTTTAGATTAGAGAATTTATATTTGAGAATGCCCTAGTCAATGATGTATGACAATAGTGAAGATTTTAGATTTGAAGATTTTGGATTTGAAGATAATAGATGTTAAGGATGTTGGATTATAGGATTAAAGATTCCCTAGTCAAGGATGCATGAAAAGGGTGAAGATGTATAATTTAGATAGTGCCCACTCAAGGGTGAAGATTTTGGATTTAGATTTGAGTATGCCCTACCAAGGGGTTAGGATTTGAGGATTTGGTATTATAGGATGTTGTATTTAGATGGATGTTGAAATCATAGGAATAAAATATTGAGGATGTTGGGATGGTGAGAATAAGGATTGGGTGGTGGATTGATTTAGATGAGAGGATGTTAAAAGATGTCCCGGCTGGGGATGAAGATTTTGGATGTTGGATGTGAGATGATAATATTTTAGTGTGGATATTGATTAAGGGTTTGATTGGATAGGATGATGATGAGGTTAGAGAGTTAGTTAGATGATGATAAGGATTAGGTGTGGATGATGATAAGGATAAAATATGATGATAGAGGGGTGTGTGCTACCATAAAGTTCCCACTGTTATCATCATTAGAAATTGTGACTAATGATATGGCATAAAGCAAGATGCACTAAAGATTGAGACCAGGATGAAGTAATTGTCAAATGCCCATGTCATAGAACTTACCGATGAAAAGTTGTGTAACCTTAACTTTACTCCTCTTGAGGTAGACAAATCTTATTTCCAAGACACCTTCGTTGCTATTGGTCTAGGTGAGTATCAATTTAAGAAACCTCCTCCCTCTACTACAACCATGATTCCTTTCAAAGAAATTATACATACACTGGACCTAATCCCACCTCCTCCATCTCCCCAAGACACCTATGGTCTACAACTCGATCTATTTACATGTACCTTACTCATACATGACTCTTATTGGCCTCATATTCCATTCAATCCCACTTTCCCTGACATTGTTTACACACATGAAGGCTTAACACAATTAGGATTCACACTTGTTGATCTCCTCCCCTCATTCTCCCCACATGTATCATGGATATGTATTCATTATTTTTACCTATGGCCTCCGTGTATTCCACTTATTGTTATTCCTTTCACATACACACCATTCCTTTCTACTCACCCTCAAACAATCTTGGATCAACTATATTGGTGGTACCTCAACCCCTAACCATACTACTATTACCTTTCCTATGCCTTTTAGCCACATCTTTATTTGCAATGATTCCTTCCTTGGCTTTTAACAAAACTTAACTCGCTAGTATGCACATCTTTCACACACAACCTATCATTGCTAAATTTTAGAGGCACTTTGTTGAGGTATTCATTTTCCAAAACACATTACTATGCACATCTTTCACACATTAATTGAGTGGGTAACTACGTGTGTTTGATGCCATTTTAGAGTATTTCTACATAGACATTGCAAGGGTAACTCAACCCCATCACAATAACCCCCTTTTAGGCCCTCAATAAAAAAATAAGAATGGTATCTAAGCTAATGTACATATGTGATCGTCACAATTTGAACATATAATTAGGATCGCAAATCATAGACAAAGATTGTGCTAGATGTGAGATTCAACCAAGGCCTACATAGGACAAATCAATCCATATATGACAAAGTTTTCCTTTGCATGATTTTTTCTAGAACCGGAAACTTCGTCATCTCAAATTCAAACTCCAAGATTTTTAGGATAGTTTGAAGACACTTTTCTTAGCCTTCATACACACTCTCATATTCTTGTCACCTTTTCTCATCTAGTAAATTGATACAATCTCTTCTAACCCTAACACGTACTTACTTTATTTAGCTCACCTAATCTTGTGTATTTAATGCATTTATCATATTATGATTTAGGGTAAAATATTTATTGTATTTTTGGTCTTAATTCATCTTTACACGAATTTATCTATCATAAATTAGATTAATAGTAATTTTAAAATTATATAGTGTAAATCATATTGATCAACATCATCCGACTTAAGATTGACTCTATATTTTGCAATATCAACTTCATATAAATTTATGTTTCTCTTGATATTTTGGTTCACAAAATTGAGATCTTTGGAAATTTATTATTACTCCATTTTTTAGCATCCTTGTTAAGTAGGGCATGCATTATAAAATCCATTAGCATAACAAGGGTCTTGATATAGAGCCTAAGGATTTTGATGGACTATATGACTCGAGATCACATTCTCCAACTACTTGTTAAACTTATTAAATATCTCCTACAAGATAACCCAATAATTAATCTTCATCGTATTTTGTATCTATTTAAAATTCAGGCTCATTTCCTCATATCGGCTATCATTTGAAAATCTAGCAATTGTCCATTAAGTAGTAGACACGTTGTTGTTACTCACATTTATTAACAAATACTTTCATTTTGAAGCAAAATCACCATATCTCTATTTCATACATCAACATCATTATTTTCCTCTTGAATATCACTCTCCTCGAATTTACTACCATCTTATAGACTTACAAACCTTTGATTTTACAACGGTATCACTTCCTCTTACACCAATTCCCTAGACTATTGAAAGGGCTTACATTTATATTTTCTTTTCAGTCAATAACAAGGGCAATGAAAGGAGATATATTGTGATCATTGCGCATCCCTCCTTGACATCATTTGACATTATAATGTACCATATTTTCTACTTTTGTCTACAAATTGTTATAAGCATTATTACAAATTATCCGCTTGTGTCCATAATTGACCCTTTTATTGAGTATTGGTTTGGAGGAGGATGTTAATTATTGAATTGCAAAATACTTTTTTCTTGTTAATGTATCTTTTTTATGAAATAGTCTATATTACTTAATAAAATATTACAGTCTATCCACAAAAAATATGGGTGGTAAAGGGCACACCCCACGATCAAACTAGCCGATGGCTAGGAGACTAATGTATCAGGCCCAAGGGCAACAACAAACATAAGCAACAATGCCAGAAAACAAAAGGAAAAACAAACTAGGCCGCTGCAGCAAACATAGAGGCAAGGGGCGGTGGAGGCCCTTTATCCTCCAGGTTACTACCAAGAAGATCATTGCCATCTGGAAGGGGCGGCCAGCCTGAAGCAATTTCTTCGTCTTTGTCATCCTGCTGATTAGGAGAAATGGCAAGAGCCAACCGGGACTTTTCCAGAATCCCACCCATCCCACTGCATAGGAGGCGGGGAGTGGTGGTGGGAGCCCCACCACTGTGCTATGCGGAATGATGTGGGGACCCCAATAACCACAGTTGAAAGGGCTCCACCGATTTGTTAGGAAATAAGAGATAAAATATACTAAATAATCCCTCACAAAATCACAACAAGAGAAACTAATATGCGAAATTATTACAGATCTGAAATAAAATTACAAAATAAAATAACACAACACAAAGAGACAGTATTTAACATGGTTCACCCAATTTGGGCTACGTCCACCAAGAATCACTTGCTCAGATTTTATTACAAGCCACCACTCTCTCAATACAATACCCAGATCCATTTGAGTTATACTCAACAAACTCTCTGAGAATTCACACCCGAATTCAAAACACATCTACAATACATTTGCTTGTACATCTATCATATGCATAAGACCATATAAATAGACAACTACTTAAGCAGTTTTACAAAACCGTGGGTATCAAAACCATGGGAAAAATCCGTCCCATAAACCTATGGGTCAAAAAACTCGCCCATATGAGAAAAACACGTTTCTGATATGTCGGGTGCATTTTTCGAGGCCAAAAATTTTACGCCTAAAAAAAAATTTCGGGGGCTGCGCCCTCGAACCCTCGCACTGGGGCTACCGCCCCAGACCCCGCTTCCAAGGCCCGGCCGGCCATGAACCCCGGCGAGGATACATGAAAAGTGTACAGTACTCTTAGTGTACAGTCTTCAACACTTTCACACATGAAAAAATAGGCTCCACAACCTAACAATCTCCCACTTGGAGACTAGTTTTCCTCTGAGCAAGCTTCTCAACCCTTCACTAGTTTATGTGAAGACCAACCAAAGTTGAACACAACTTCAGTTTTTCCCTTGTGACCACCTTGGTCATCATGTCTGCAGGATTCTGACTAGTATGAATCTTCTCCAACTTCAACTTCTCTTCCTCCAAAGCTATCCTGATGAAATGGTACCTTAACTTGTATATGCTTTGTCCTAGAGTGGAAAGTAGAGTTCTTAGCTAGGTGTATAGCACTCTGACTATCACTATGCAACTTACATTCCTCCTGCTTATGCCCCAACTCCTCAAGCAATTGTTGTAACCAAATCATTTCTTTGCTTGCCTCTGTGGCAGCAACATACTCAACCTCTGTGGTTGGTCGACAAAGCCACCACTTACGTAGTCATGAAATCCAACTCACTGCTTTGTCCCACTACAAAGTAAATATAACCTATCGTGCTCCTCCTCGTTGTCTACATCTCCAACCATATCTCGAATCTACATAACCACGCAAAGTGGTGTTTGATCCATCAGTAGCACAAAACTGTCCCCATGGTCCTCTCAAATACCGAAGGATCCACTTTCTTCCTACTTGCCAATGCTCTTTACCCGGATCACTCATAAATCTACTCACACTCCCACCGCATGGGCAATATCGTGCCTATTGCATACCATAGCATACATCAAACTCGCCAATCATGGCGATGAGTAAGGTACCTTAGACATTTGGTTTCTCTCCTGCTCTGTCTTGGGACACTGCTCCTTTGATAACTTAAAATGGCTTGCCAAAGGAGTCCCAACCGGTTTAGCATCCTATATATTAAACCTATCCAATACCTTCTTAATGTACTCTTCCTGAGATAAAGTCAGCTTCCGATCCTTCCTATCCTGAGTTATCCTCATACCAAGGATTTGTCTAGTTGCCCCCAAATCCTTCATAAAGAAAGGATTCACTTAGCTACTTCTTGAGTAATTTTATTTCCTGCATGTTTTTACCTGCAACCAGCATGTCATCAACATACAAACATAGGATAATATAACTTCCATCCTCAAATTTCTTTGTATACACACAATGGTCAGAATGACATATGATATAACCTTGCTCCATCATGAAGCTATCAAATTTCTTATACCATTGACGTGGAGCTTGTTTCAGGCCATACAAGCTCTTCTTCAATTTACACACCATCTCCTCTTTACCTTTGACTTCATATCCTTCTGGCTGCTGCATATATAGCTCCTCCTCCAAATCGCCATGGAGAAATGCAGTCTTTACATCTAATTGTTCTAAGTGTAAGTCTTCTCACGCCATTATTCCAAGAACAGATCCGATAGAAGTCATTTTTACTACAGGAGAAAAAATCTCATCAAAATCTATACCTTTTTTCTGTGCAAACCCCTTGACCACCAACCGGGCCTTGTATCTTTTCTTGCCTCCTTCTTCCTCTTTGACTCTAAACACCCACTTATTCTGTAATGCTCTTTTTCCTTCGGGTAGCTTTACCAAATCCCATGTCTGGTTCTCCATGAGAGCCTGATGCTCCTCATCCATGGCTTGCTCCCACTTCTTCCTGGCATCTACCTGCATTGCTTCATCAAAGCTCTCTGGTTCTCCACTATCATTGAGTAATAATAAAGAGAAGGAGAAAACGTTCGTGTTTTTTTCTTACCTGAAGACCTCCTCACTGTAGGAGTTTGGGGTTCCTATTAAGGGGGTTCCTGAATTGATTCATGGGTCACTTTCCCATCTAGAAGATCCTCTACCACTGCATATTCTTTCTTGGATTCTTCCTTGTTTTCCTGCAACTATTGCTTATACATGACTTTCTCATTAAAGACCACATCCATAGACCGAATGATTTTCTTGTCCTTAATACTCCAACATTTAAATCCAATGTCATCACCATCATAACCAATGAAAGTACATTTTTCTGATTTAGCCTCTAGCTTGGTCCTATCATCCTTGTCTAAATGAACAAACACCTCACATCCAAAGACTCTAAGAAATGAATAATCAACTTTCTTACAATACCAAGCCTCCTCAGGTATGCCTCCATCCAAGGCACTTGAGGGTCCTCTGTTTATCAAGTACACAGTTGTGCTCACCGCTTCTACCCAAAAAGAAAGAGGCAGTCCTGCATGTAACCTCATGCTCCTAGCATGTTCCATTATTGTTCTGTTCATCCTTTCTGATACCCCATTCTCATTGTGGAGTTCCTGGAACCATCTTTTTCCTGCGGATTCCATTCTTAGAACAATAATCATCAAATTCATTGTTGCAATACTCCCCTCCATTATCTGACCTAAGACATTTTAGCTTAAGACCTGTTTCATTATCTACCAAGGCTTTCCATTTAAAAAAAGTGTCAAATACATCAGATTTGTTTCTAATACAATAAACCCAAACTTTCCTTATTGCATCATCAATAAAAGTAACATAATAACTTGAACCCCCAAGAGATGATACAAGCCGGCCCCATACATCGAATGCACCAGCGCTAACTTACTCTCTTTCTTTGTACGTCCCAACCTTGAGAAACCTTACTCGCTTCTGCTTTCCCATATATGCGCTTCTCACATAAATCCAAACTTGTTTCGTATATCCGGGAAAATTCTTCTTTATGATGTTCATACCCTTATGGCTCATATGAGCGAGCCTATAGTGCCATAATGTTGTATCTGCATCTGAAGCCACAAGATTACAATCATTAGTACTATCAGTGGTTAAATACAAGGTTCCAACCTTCTTACCTCTTGCCACCACAAGAGCACCCTTGGTAACCTTCTAAGAGTTTGCTGTAAATATCACAGTACAACCATCACTTCCCAACTACCCTACCGATATCAAATTTCGTCTTAATGTAGGCACATGTCTGACATCCTTCAATAGCCAAGTATTCCCATTCTGCATCTTAACCTCGAATGCAACCTTTTCCAACTATCTTTATGAGGCTCATCATCGCCAATAAAAACATGCCCAAAATCTCCTTGAACATAATCAACAAAATAATGCCTATGTGGAGAAGCATGGAAAGAAGCCCCTAAATCTAAAACCCAAGATTCAGTAATATTGTGCAAAGAAAGAATCAAAGCATCCTGACATACATTACCCATTGCCACATTTGCCTCCTTGTTTTCTTCTTGTTGTTTCTTCTTATCCCGAAGCTCCCAACAGTCCTTCTTTGCATGCCCAGGCTTTCCACAATTCCAGCATACAATCTTGTTCTTGGATTTTGACCTTGCCCGATCTTTTGATTTTCCACGGTTTCCTCTATTCTTTTGTCTCCCTCTAGTTTCCACTGTCAAAGCATTCCATGAAGTAGAAGATTCCCCAGATATTTTTCTTCACATTTCCTCACTTAGAATCACCCCTACAACATCCTCAAACTTCAACTTCGAGTTAGCTGGAACCGAGTTACTTACCGCCATTACTAGGCTATTCCAACTCTCAGGTAAAGAGCACATAATTAATAAAGCCCTAACTTCTTCATCAAATTCTATTGTAACCAAAGCTAGCATATTCACTACCGTATTGAAATCATTTAAATGATCTGCTATTGAACTATTCTTAGACATCTTCATATTAAACAACTTTTTCATTAAAAATATCTTATTAGAGGCAGAGGGTTTTTCATACAACTTCCCTAATGCATCCATTAGATCTTTTGTAGTCTTTTCCTTTGAAACATTAAATAATACCGAAGATGCAAGACTCAGTCGGATCATTCCAAGTGCCTTCCGATCCAACAAATCCCATTCCACATCTCTGTCATACTCGAGGTTTGTTCACCTTCTCGATACAACGAGTATAAAGATCCTTCCGATAAAGGTAATCTTCCATCTCGCATCTTCCAAAGACTCGAAATTCTTCCCGTTGAATTTATCAACCCTAGATCTTCCTTCATCTACCATAGCTCCCACTCAAGCTAAAAATTTCCTGCGATTCAACACTTCAACAAACCAAACCTCGCTCGATACCAATTGTTAGGAAATAAGAGATAAAATATACGGAATAATCCCTCACGAATCGCAATAAGAGAAAACTAATATGCAGAAATTATTACAGATCTGAAATAAAATTGCGAATAAAATAACACAACACAAAGAGACAAGATTTAACGTGGTTCACCCAATTTGGGCTACGTCCACCAAGAATCACTTGCTCGATTTTATTACAAGCCACCACTCTCTCAATACAATACCTGCATCCGTTTGGAGTTATACTCAACAAACTCTACAGAATTCACACCCGAATTCAAAACACATCTGCAATACATTTGCTTGTACATCTATCATATGCATAAGACCATATAAATAGACAATTGCTTAAGCAGTTTTACAAAACCGTGGGTATCAAAACCATGGGAAAAATCCGTCCCATAAACCTATGGGTAAAAAAACTCACCCATATGAGAAAAGCACGTTTCCCGATATGTCGGGTGTATTTTTCGAGGCCAAAAAATTTACGCCTAAAAAAAAAAATTTGGGGGCTGTGCCCCCAAACCCCTGCTACCAAGGGCTACCGACCCGGCCCCAAACCCCGGCGAGGATACATGAAAAGTGTATAGTACTCTTAGTGTACAGTCTTCAACACTTTCACACATGAACAAATAGGCTCCACAACCTAACGTATGCTCAAGTTGCCTCCTGGGAAGAGCAATGACGATGAGCATGGTCAACCAACTAGCCTCGGCCACGATGTCCTCTCGAACGAACACTCCCAAAAGGGGAGGTAGGGGGTTCCCATGCCACAGTGCAAGGAGCGTTGGCCCAATGATCCAGAAGGGTCTGAAGGTGCCGCACTTCTAGCTCCACCTTGCAGCCTAGTCCTAGATCTGTAAGAACACATTCGAGATAAGCATGGCCTTATCATAATGCGAAAGAATGCAAGAAACTGTGGAATTAGAAAAAACAATAGAATTGTGTTCTTTCCATATAAAAAAAGGATCTCCACTCTGAAAGTATGCCACACTTGTGCAAAAGCATGGGGAATGGAAATAGAATCCCCCAGCAAAGCATGTTGCCAAAGAAATGGAGCTGGTCTAAATGACCGAAAGAAATCATGGATCCAAGCCCAAATAGCTTGAGCTTTTGGGTAGTACCAGAACAGATGTATGAGCGTCTCAATGTGCCCAAAAAAAGGGCAAAGCCGAGGAGCAATCCCGTAATGAGCTAATCTGCGCCCAAGAGGGAGGCCTTGAAAAGCAGGCACCAAGCAAAACAGGCTAGCTTGGGCTGAAGGATGGCTTTCCAAATGGTATGAAATCTAGCTTCCCAGGAGGACCATCTAGAGTTAAGCAAGGCCACCATTGGTAGCCTGGGGGTGAGCAGAGCATAACCTTTTCCTAGGGAGTAATTTAAGAAAGGGGTATCTGGAAACCATTTCCAATCCTTCCACCAAGGCTGAGAGAGACGACACCATAACTTTGTGAAGCATCTCAACAGGAATGGAATCAAGAACTTCCTGATAAGACTCTCTGTCAGTCGAAGCAAGCTGAAACTTGGCTTTAGCTTGAGGCCAAGTGAGAAGCAGTCTTTGCTGCAAAAGATGTCTTTAAGAGTGCACAAGCCTCGACGATATAACTTAAGAGCATGAACCCAAGGTACTTGGGAAAGTGACACATCATGAAAATTGATGAGAGGAGACCACCAGATGTTGTGGTCATTAATGGATAGCCCATTTCAGAAACCATCCCCTTCCCAGATTAAAAAGGGTTTGAGAAATTCCCAAGCTTTCCATATTCTTTTGACAACAAAGGTGCCCGCAATCATAACCGGGGCTTTGAGAATGATTAGACTGTGAAAATCCATCCCTTGCCAAGTTTTGCACCCTTGAGGGGAGCCTTGAAAAATACAGTTGCGAATCAACACTTTCCAAGCTTCGTTTCCAGTGCAGGCCCGAATGATCCACTTGGCTACCAGCGCAGTCCCCTGGCGGCCAATGTCAGTCAGACCAAGACTGCTAGAATCCCTAAGGAGGAAACAATATTCCCAAGCAACTCTGTGAAAGCCTTTGCCAAGCTCTGAGCTAGCCTAAAGGAAATCTCTGAGAATTTTCTCCAATTTCTTGTAAGAGGCTTTAGCCGGCACCCAACACGAAGAATAATAAACATGTGTGGCAGCCAATATCTTGGAGCAAATCTGAAATTTTCCTGCCAGCGAAAGGGGTTTAGTAATCCAGTACTCCAACTTGCGGGAGACCCTGTCAATAACATACTGCCAAAGTTGATTGGGAGCAACATCAAAAGTAAAGGGGATACCCAGAAATTTAAAAATTTCTCCATGTTGGATGTATTTCCAGTCATAACGATTCAGCCAACCAGGCTTGGGAGAAAATATTTCTGAAGCACTGGGTCTTTCTCCATTGGATACTGGAACCTGAAGCTAAACAATATATGTCCAAACATTGCATGGCATTGTTGATATTTGCTTCTTCCTCCAGGAGCATGAGGAAGGAGTCATCTGCAAAATTCCCATTGACAAGCTGAAGGGGAGTCATGGAAGGGAGTTGAATACCTCTCACAAGCCCTTGATCCCGAGCATGGGCAAGGAGAAACCCAAAACCTTCATGGCTAGCACATAAAGAGCAGGTGCTAAAGGACAACCTTGCCTAATAGAGTGAAAAAGCCCAAACTACTTGGAAGTATGACCATTAATAGATAGAGAGGTTGTGGCATCTAAAAAGCATTTTGATAGAGGCAATGAAAATTGAATCGAAGCCCAACACTTCAAGCATCACCAGAATGAAATGCCATTCAATCCTGTCATAAGCTTTTTCAAAGTCAATTTTGACAAACATGGCTAGTTGTTTAGAGGTTCTTGCCCACTCCATACCTTCCTAGATAGCCAAAATATTATCCAAAATGTACCTGCTCTGTATGAAACCAGTCTGCTCAGGACTAACGATAACGGGAAAGATGGGCCGAAGTGAAGAGCTAAAGCCTTAGCTATGATCTTGTATGAGACATTGAGCAAGGTAATCAACTACCAATTACAGATGAGCTCCGGGTCTCCTGCTTTAGGGATGAACTTTATGTGACCCCGATTAATAAGGGCACCGAGGGACCCTGAGTGGAGAGCCTCGAGGTAGACTTGCAGTAGATCCCACCAACCATGTCCCAAAGGGCTTTGTAAAAATCGCAAGGAAAGCCATCCATTCCAGGAGCTTTATCATTGGCCATAAGGGAAACAACTTCATATAAGTCCTCTAGAGTAAGCAATCTGTCACAGATAACTCTGTGTGCCGGTGAAAGTTTGCAAGGAACTACCGAGAGGCATTCAGCGAGCACAACTTTTCACTCAGGAGACTCCTCCTGCGCTTTGAAAACCTGAACATAGTGCCTAACAAAGGCTTGGACCATCTGAGGAGTGTTTGTAATCCGAACACCAGCATCAACAATAGCAGAAATTTGTTGGTTCATGTGCTTGGCTTTGAGCCACTTTGGTAAAACTCTTTGGTGTTACGGTCTCCAATTTTAAGCCGGTCAACCGAGCTTTGATCTGGGCACTCGAGTTGTGTAATCATCAACAATGCAGATTTTTTGCCGCAATTTAGCAACTTGGAGTTGCAGAGCCACATTGAAAGGAGCTGTTCGAACACCACCGTCGAGCGGCTTAGCTTAGCAGAGGTGATGGAATAAGCTCTTGCCGAAAATTAGCAAGTGGACACCATACATCCAAAGGAATTTAGTGAGCCGAATTATAGCGTCCTTCCACCAACTTATCCAACCCACCTTACCAAGAGGGCGAGGTGCTAGGTTCCAAATTTGGCGGATGTGTGCCAAAGTGGGGTCATGATGCAGTAAAATAGTATTTAAATAAAATTGCGTCTTTTTAATCTTTGGCAGTTGAAAATTCCATTCAATACGGAACCGAATCGAAATGTGGTCGAAAAGAACAATGACTGGAAACGCTTCCACCGAAAGAGAATAACAACTAGCAAATTTAAAGAAAGGTTGTAAGGAGATCATGGCACGATCCAGCCTTTTAAAAACCCGATCTTGGTCGTTTCTAATATTAGACCAAGTGTACCATGGCAACGTGTTGGTGTGGCGTGAATAATTAGGGTCATAAAACCCAAATTTATTACACATGTAAAACCAAGCCTCCCTTTCGCCAGCTGGCCACCTCATGGGTAAAAGGCCCAATTTATCATTGGGTTGCTCCACCATATTAAAATCCCCATTGATTAGCTAGTGCACATTTGGAAGGTCATCAGCCACCCACCGCCAAAGCGACGTCCTTTTTGACGCGTCATTAGGCGCATAAACATTGATAATCCCAAAGGAGAGATTTTCAATATTCAACAGCACCCAGAGAATATAGTTGTCAAGGTCACATCCATGATTGACGTAATGCAGCTGCCATTTCAGATAAATAAATGTGATCATTCCACCTCTGCCAACAGCATGGTTGCTAGAGATAGCTAAACTGTCAGGCCAAATAGTCTTGGTGACATAATCAAGTAAAAAACTTGAAACTTTGATTTCCTGTAAACATAGAATATCCATATCTGGGAAGCTTTTCCTAAAATCTCACACTATGTATTTGCGAGTGGAGTCTGTGAGACCCCGAACATTCCATGAGTAGCAATTCATGAGGAAACATTGTCCAGATGCATTTATGAGTCTAGCTCACTCAAACCATTAAGGGCCCCAAACTGTTACAGAAAACCTTTGCTAGTTAACTAAAAAATCGAGATAGTTGAGTAGCCCGCCGGCTATTAGGGCTATACTCCCCTTCCTCACACTCGTGAGGAGGGCTACGAGAACGACAAACTACGTACTTTCATAAAGAAACCACTTTTTTCAAACGAGTAATGGTTGAAGACCACCCTCATGCTACAAAAGAGTAGGCTGAGTGTTTGAGGCCAAAGGTGCCAATTTGCTTGAAGAACCAACCATACTGCCAGCCAATACCTTCATATGAACCAGAGGCAACTTGGTATCTGAAGGTTGCTTTGCAGCTGAGCTGGAAGCATTTGGAGGAACCTTTCCGGCTTGAATAGCTGAACCATGTTGCAAAGGCCCGACATGAGTGGCCTTGTTCTTGTTGGTTTTTCACCACCCACTGTGTGTATCACCCTCCTCTTCAGGTTGAGGGCGAGGATTGCCCAGAGGCTTTGAAGCGGCGTGGTGAGCGGCCAACAAGGGACAATCCTGAATTTTATGCTTAGAAGATTGACAATGAAAGCAAGTATTCGGAAGATTGATGTATACCACCTTCTGAGAAAAAGACACATCACCAACCTGGATGGAAATAGACTCTTTCAGGTCCTTCGAAAGATCCAGTTCTATGCAAACCCTCTTTGTGGACGAGATGCAAAGAACCTATTAGGCTCTGTGTATATAACATGGCCGAGAGTGGCAACAATACACTCTAAAAATGCCAGCAAGGCATAGGAAGCCCTAGGAACTCAACCCAAATGGGGACCTTAAGAGTCGTCTAGTCAGAGACAACAAAGTCTCTGGTCCAGGGTGACAAAACCAACAGGGAGCTTCTTACATACCAGGTTTGTTGCTTATGCAAGATAAGGGAAGCATGACTAGGATCAACAAATCGAAGGCAAAAAAACCACGGGTTAGGTTTTGGATGGAATCCAGTTTAATACCATGCGTCGTCCAAGTAATTTGGACCCATGATTTAAGCATACTTTCAGAGGGAGTCCTTCCAACAAAATACCCTATTAAGCGAATTGTTCTAGCCATTTATAGGCGGAATCAAATTCTGAAAGCAGTAAAACAATAGCAGGGGAAGTGTCATCACCTCGTGGAATACTTTCAGCACAAACTTGTGAGGGCGTTTTCCCGGAGCCATTGTTTGCAAAATCGCCGCTCTGGCAGTTGAAATAAATGGACTAGAGTCGAGCGAAGTCATATTTAAAGCCTGCCAAGCGGGTAAAATGCGTTAATGGCAAAAGATATCACATTGCAGCTGAACTCGTTGTTCTCGGCATGCGTAACCCTAGACTCACAAACACATTGTTAATGTATCTTGATTCTATGTTATTTATAAATTTTTCATTATGATCAATAATTTACACTTATTGGATGGATTACTCGATTTCATGAGCCAATTTTAAACAATTAAACACTAACATGCCACACGTTTATGGAGAACTCCAAAGTTTTAAATGGCATGTACTTGTTAATCAAACTATCCATCAAATATACCTGAATACATTTATTTCAATCACCTTTGCAGGTTATACTAAAACCTGATCAATAACATTTAAATTTGATGTTGTTTTACACTTTGTTAACGAGCAATTTTAAAAATTATGGGTTTTTCCAACTTAGATATTAAAAATCTGATCATCATTTTTTAATGTGTAAACTCAGAAGTACAGGCATCGGGCATCTCTACCCATATCAGTAACTTCAATTAATTAATAAACACGGTAAAGATTATATACTATGGGAGTTCACACAGGAGATATATAATATTTTTGATGGCAGTAGCAGCATCTCTAGCCAGTCGTGATCAACACCAAAGAGCATTTAGATTCTGAAATGGTAGATTTGTAGATTCTCAACTCCCAAGTTTTTGAAATTGCCATCCTTGCGCTGCTTGTAGAACTTGCCCCAATTGTATTCCCTGTATTTGGGAGGATCCTCTTCACTCACCAACTCCTCCAGAGGCTTCACCATCACATACTGCGAAGGGTTAAAGAAAAAGGGAATTGACATGCGTCTTCTCGTATCATTCACCACCACTCTGTGCTCTACACTCTCGTACCTGTCATTGCTCCACACCTGCCACCATTTTCATTAAATCATTCATTCATTCTAGGTAAGGAATAGATAAAATTATTACCTAGGTACCTGTATGATGTCTCCGACATTGACGACGAAAGCGTCGGGGCGGGGTTGGACGGGCAGCCACTGCCCGTTATCCTTTCGCCTGACCTGGAGACCACCCACCTGGTCTTGGTAAAGCAGAGTGAGGCCACCTGAGTCCTTGTGCCTGCCCACGCCCAGTGCCAGCTCAGGAGCCGGGCACTCCGGGTAACAATTCAGCCGCACAAAGCTCATATCGTCGCTGAAATATTCATTCAGCCGCTTATCAGGCAATCCCAGACTCCGTGCTATTAATTCCAACAATTTCAACGACACCTCCCTCGCAGCCTCCGCGTATGCCACGCAAACTTCCCTGAAATGTGGAAGTTGACGTGGCCACCGGTTTGTGAAGGTCTCTGTGAGGCGGTCATGTGGATTCAAAGACGCAGGCAGTTTGATCGTTTCTCGCGGCGCGTAGTCGAAAACCTCTTTCCAATCCCTCACGTTTTTTGTAAGCTCTGTATCGAAGTAGCCCAAAGGATTGAGAGCGTCTCGAGATGCTTTCCTCTTTTCCTCCACAGGTAACGCGAACAAGTCGGCTGCCGCGGATTCCACTCCCCGGAGAAGATCATGTGGAATGCCGTGGTTTATGAGCTGGAAAAACCCCCAGTCTTTGCACGCCTTTTCCACCTCTTCTGCGGAGCTCTTGTACAGGTCTATCGTTGGTATTTCCACATCCTCATCCACACGCTTCCACTTTGGTGTGGGACGATGCTCTTCGCTTTGAATAAAGCCTGCTCCGATCTTCGCCTCTGCCTCAACGCCCATTGTTGTTATTATTTCTTCTACACTACTCGTGCAGGTATGATTTGCTTTATAGATAAAAGCAAGGAAAGCGTAGCTACGAGTCTGGACTCTGGACAGGCGGATGCATTGCAGTTGGAGACGTAAAAAGAATACATTGAACTTGGACAAGTTTTGTTGTGATAGATGCGTTGAACGCGACTAGCGAGACAATGTTAACATCACATTCATATATGTATTTCTATTTACTTACACTACGTAACTTATTAACGAGTATAAAGAAGTGCGCACCTACGTTAGCGCTCATGTCACGTACTCAGGGATGTTTTGTTTCCTACGTTGTTTGACGTGTATATAATTTTACTGGTTTTATTACTTTCGAACATGTTTTGTTTTGTATGTTGCTGGATGGGTATACAATAGAAATTGATCATGCAACATTGTTTGTGCATATTTTGTTGTTCGCCTATCTTTTTTGTGTGTATATTAGTGATGGTGTCTATTTTAACAATCTTTGTTTTGTCAATGTAATGAAGGAATTGTGAAATGTGGAATTGTGACATGTTGCACAAATGTGCATTCCACCTCTTACGCTAAAACTACATCTATAAAATCAATCGTCCATTAATCTTCAATTCTTTTCTATGCCCTACTCTAAACTCCCATATTCGCCTAGTTGGGAGGATGTTGATGTAAGTATGAAAAGGGTAAGATTGAAACACATAACAGAACAACATGAAGCAGAAATACTATCTCACAAGACCGTTCAAGGACCTCAAACAAATTCAAGGGATGGTAGGAATGAGCTCACCAATATTCCCTCCAGAAAGTATAAATATTTGCACAATACATATGCCTAGTAAAGGAGGCAATACAATCTCAAACTGCCTAACTTGATTCCAAGGGCGAGCACTTTTTATATTACTAAGAGAACTTGATGACGTATGCCCATGGGGAAAACCTTAGGCCAATGGGTGTTGCCATCGAAGTTGTGGATTTTCGTGCCCTTGAGTCAATGCTCAGTACACGAAGTATATAACATGTTTTCAATTGTGTTTACCAATTTTTTTGTTTCCCCTCTGTAGACACTCAAATTTGGAAATGTATCCTCTTGATGTTGTTGGTTGTGACTATGCTCCTTTTCTAAGACAAATATCCACATCTTATGTTTATTTAGTACATCTTATTGTCTTTATCCCAAATTGTTTATTGCTACACACTAATGTATCGTCACATTCTAAATATACTCCATATCGATGAAATAATATTGTTCATGGATGATGGTATTGTTAGGTTCGCTTTACCAAGAAGGTGGCCGGAGGTTTACTTCCACAGATCATGAAATATATAACCATTGATGGTAAGTTCCGTAAATTACACACCCACCACTTCTCTTTCTTTGGATCATTTTTGACACAATAAAAGGATGAGCATTCCTTTCTATCTATTCTGCTCCTTGAAGAATTCCATTCTAGACTTCCAGGATGAAAAATATGTCGCTTTACTCCATTAGGGGCTTATTCTCTTATTACTAAAAGTTGGCTCCCCTATTTTAGAACCTAAGATTTCTTTCTCTAAAAAATGTTGGCAGTTCTAGTGATGATTTGGAGGATTTTCCGCCCCTATCAAAAATATTAAAGTTGTTAAAGAAGGAGAATAAGAGGAATAGGGATTCCAAAGCGGCTTCTTCTCTTCAAATCTTGGCACGCATGTCGAGTTTGAGTTTTAATTTGGAGCACAAGATGGAGAATATTATTTATGTTATTGTCTCCTAAAGGTTGGATTCTTTGGAAATTATCAGGCCTCTATTAAGGCGGATAATAGTAACCTAATCGAGAATGGTTAAGATGTCGAAAGAGGAGGTGACTATCCAAAGCAAGAGACTTTTTTTTCTTCATGATAAAAGGGTAGAGGATTCAGTCAAGGGTAAAAATAGGAGGCTTATTCTTAGCATTTCGAGTGAAGAGGCTGAGACTCTCCTTCAACATCAAATTGCTATGGTAGGACCGAGCTCAAGGACCAGGTTGAAGACTCTTTAGTTGCTCTTTTGTTGACCTTATGTTGTCAATTTTGTTTTGTTCCTATTTTGTAATGGTTTTTCTTTTAATCATTTTTCGAGTTTTTCTCCTTTATACTGTGTCTTGATTCAATTTCTTTTTTACTCTTTTTGGTGGTGGTTTCGGACCTTCTATAATCTTGAATGAATATCTTTTGTAATGGCCTTTGAGGCCTATCTAATGTGCTCCTTCTAAAGGGCATATATAATAGATAATAGATTGAAACAACTCAATAATACCCATGATAACATATCTCTCTTAAAGATACTTGAAAAGTACTAATTTACAAAGATATTTTAGAAGATATTTTGCACTCTTTCACCTTGGTGAATGATACTTGAACCAAATTCATTTTCTTCTCTCATGGATACATTCATGTCCATTGATAATTCCATTAATCTTCATACAAATGAAATTCCTCCTATATCTAATGAGGATGCATGCTCACCTTTTAAAACTATTGCATGCATTTAGGGATTTTTCATTAAGAGAGTATTGATTGATAACATTTTTGTATTAAATATGTGCTCACATTCATTACTTACAAAAAATGGGTATTTATCCTATTACAATTGATACATCCACTACAGTTGTGTGTGAATTTGATAATGTTACATGATCTACTTTAAGAAAAATCACATTTGGATCTCCTCATTGGTCCTAAGAATTTTCCCACTACTTTTCACATCATGGAAAATGCTCTTCATTACAATAGACTCTTAGGATGTCCTTGGATTCATGTTATGCAGGCAATCCCATCTAATTTTCATCAATGTGTCAAGTTCCTACACAATGGTTCTAAACATATTGTACATGTTAACCCAAACCCTTTCAAATATTTCCAAATCGATATGTATAATATGCAAATGCATATTGTAGACAAAAAAAGAGGTATTCTAATGCAAATGTAAACCAAGAAATTAACCAAACTAATTCATGAACTAAAACTTCTAATTACTACCTCAGATAGAGCAAGATTTAAAGGAAGGAGAATATAATACCTACACTTACCTACAAGATTTCACAACTCCTTTGATATGGTGGATTTGTTCTTGGATTTCTTGTTGGATGCTTCATATTTTGGAGACACTTGGGCAGCACCTTCCCTTGATCTTGCTTGATAAATATGATGATAGATTGATTGTAAATGGATTAAAGATGAATGATAGATTGATTGAATGATAAAAATGGTAAAGATTTGATATGAATTTGTGACTTATTTCAAGCTTATTCAAGCTAGCTCTCATGGAGGAGGAGAGCTCAATTTATAGTTTGTGGGTGGAGGATTTAATGGCTAAGATGAAGCCATGTTGGATTTGAATCAAGGGTGGAGAATGCATGAGAAGAATGGAGAATTCTAGAATTTGAGAGAAGTCTCCATGGAGAGTGGAAGGTTTATTTGAATTTTTAAATGGAGGGAAGTTTAGAGAGGCTTCTAGAAATAAAAGCCTTTAGATTTAGAGGTGTGAGGATGTGATTAGGATTAGGATTAGATTAGGTTAATAAATGATGTTTAGGGGTGAGGTTACATGGAAAGGATAGGTGTAGGGATGTGTAGGGTAGGTGGGTAGGTAGATGTAGGAATATTAAATTCCTAGGAAATGTTAATGAAGAATTAAAATAGGATAATATGATATAATAATGGATTAATGAGATTAATGATAAAATGGGATGTAATAATGGATGAAAATGATTAATGATGAAATGTTGGGATATTTGATAAATGATTAAAAGGGAAAATATGATAAAATGGAATATTAGATAAATGATAAAGGGTAAATGTGATAAAATGGATTAATAATAACAATTAATCTTATAATTAATTATTATATGGGCATGATGATGTTATTTGTGGGACAAATCAGTCGTAATTAAGCATGTCGACATTTTAGATGTTTACATTTTTTCCCTCTTTGAAGTGTTATTGCGAAGCAATGAAAATTCAAAGAAAAGAAGATAAGATGTTAGGATGGTGATATGATGCCCCCTCGAGGGGTTAGGTGGGTAACCACTCAAAAAGAGGAGAGCCCAAGTTAGTAGATGAGAGTATTGAGGATGAGAAGATTACAGGATTATATGACAAGAAGATTAAGGATAAAGATGTAGGATGAGAAGATTAGGAGATGATTAGAATAATGGGAGAGGATAGGATTATAAGAGGAGAGAGGATTAGAGGGTTAGATAATACGAGAGAAGATTAGAGGAATATTAGAGGATTAGAGGAGGAGAATATGGGAGAGGAGATAGGAGTAGATGATGATAATTAGAGGATTAGAAGATGATGATTAGAGGATGAGAAGATTTGAGGATTCATAGGATTAGGATTATTATAAGATTATAAGATTTGAGGATTTATAGGATGAGGATATATTGGATTTTAGATTAGAGGATTTAGATTTGAGAATGCCCCAGTCAATGATGTATGACAAGGGTGAAGATTTTAGATTTGAGGATGT
Organism: Taxus wallichiana var. yunnanensis; assembly: GCA_018340775.1. Lineage (NCBI taxonomy): Eukaryota > Viridiplantae > Streptophyta > Pinopsida > Cupressales > Taxaceae > Taxus > Taxus wallichiana. The sequence continues at coordinate 660,657,017 of CM031235.1, forward strand.
TGGATTTGAAGATATTAGATGTTGAGGATGTTGGATTATAGGATTTTAGATTCCTAGTCAATGATGTATGAAAAGGGTGAAGATGTATAATTTAGATGGTGCCCCAAGTCAAGGGGTGAAGATTTTGGATTTAGATTTGAGGATGCCCCAATCAAGGGGTTAGGATTTGAGGATTTGGGATTATAGGATGTTGGATTTAGATTGATGTTGGATTTGGAGGATTAAAATATTGAGGATGTTGGGATGATGAGAATAAGGATTGGTTGGTGGATCAATTTGGATGAGAGGATGTTAGAATATGTCCCAGTTAGGGGGTGAGGATTTTGGATGTTGGATGTGAGATGATAAGATTTGGGTGTGGATATTGATTAAGGGTTTGATTGGATAGGAGGATGATGAGGTTAGAGAGTTAGTTAGATGATGATGAGGATTAGGTGTGGATGATGATAAGGATAAAATATGATGATAGAGGGGGTGTGCTACTATAAAGTTCCCACTGTTATCATCATTAGCAATTGTGATTAATGATATGGCATAAAGCAAGATGCACCAAGGTATTGAGACCATGATGACGTAATTTCCAAATGCCCATGTCCTCATATCATTGGACAGATTAATAAAAATATGGTCCTCATATCATTGGACTATGAAAAATAAAAAAAAAAGGGGACTCATATCATCAGCCAAAATGTAAATGTAGACAAAGCAAAGACAACACACATAGTGCATTTTATATATTTTTGTGAATTTTTGATTTTTAGATTTTGGATCTTTGATGTTGGATTTTGGATTTTTGGATTTTTGGGATTATCGATGTGTAGATTTTTTTATGTTTGGATTGTTGGATTTTTGATATTGGATTATGGATATTTAGATTTTTGGATGTTTGGATTGGATAGATGATGGGGTGTGGGAAGGAATGTAAGGTGAGATGCGAATTTCTCCTATAAGTCCCAAAATGTGTTTGGGTAGGATGAAAGGGAAGGATTGAGGGAAATTAGGTAGGTTGGATAGGACAAGGATAGGATGAGGATTGTTTGATGTTGGATGGTTGATAGGATTGAAGGATAGGTTGGATAGGATATGGATCGGTTAATCGGTTAGGATTAGATGGGATGTGGGATGGGAGATAGATAGATAGGATGAGGGATGTGGTATAGGATAAGATGGGGATATGGAAGATGATAAGATATGCCCCCAGGTATAAGGGAGATGGATTGAGGGATAGATGTGGTGTGCCCCCAAGTGTAAAGTAGGGTGGCATGTGTGGATGGATAAATGGGTTTGATTTGTCCCCAGTGTAGGGTAGATAGGAAGTGAGAGGTATCTGAAAGGGATGATGCCCCTAATGGATGATAATAAGGTTGCCCCTAGTCATGATGATGACATTTGAAAAGGGACATGAGGAGGATTGGATGAAAAGGAAAGGATCATCGTCTTCCCACGGATGTTTGATCTAAGGGAAAAAGGATGTGGATGTGATGGATGGAAGGAAAATGACATTAGTGATGAAAAAAGAAGAGCCTAATGGAACATGTTATAAGTAGAGAGTTACACTAAAACAAAAGTGTGACCAAGGTCTAAACAATACTTGGAAACATACAAGCTTGATGTGTCTGTGAGATCAAAGTATGTGCGGTTGTGATGGTTAATTATTGCTTGAAGTGAAGACTTGATGGGTAGTATGTGATGACAAACTATCCAATTTACAGGAGTGATTAAGTCAAGTAGGTTGATGCAAGGTGAACAGGAGGTTAAGTCATGCATTGCTCACGCTAACCAGCGTCCATAGCCCCGATGGAGATACATATGATTCTTGTCACAACATTACTCTACTGTTATTGAAATGTCCATAGCCCCGGTAGAGTTGTTGGAAACACCCCTAGAGAGAGTCTTAAGGTGGATTTTATTTGATAATTTTGATTTTGATATGATTTTTACTTTTGGGTATTTATATTTTTTGCATAAAGAGGATCCACTCTCTTGAGAAATCTCAAGGGGTTAAGAATCACTAGTGGCTTTATGGGGGATGGAAATGAGTGTGGTGATGACATTGGATAGAGTGTCAAAAAATGCACCCAAGGTTCTTCACCAAAAGTTTATTAAGTGTGTTAAAGTGTGTGGATCTCTAAGAGGACATATTTTTAATGTTGGAGGTAATGATAGAACAAGGTCACATGATTATAGTAGGTATTATTATGTGACCACATGTGTGTGCAAGCTGATCAAGTGTTCAAATGAATGGAGTGGAAGAGGATATAAATGGATGTACCGATAATAACGGATGAGATGCAAAGGGATTTATATATTAGATGGAAGAAGGATAGGTGGGAAGGAAATAATATCCATGCATAGACGACGAATTATGCGCTCAATCCATTTTAGATGTTTGGTATTTATAGGGGATTAAATGCTTTTTAGTGGGTTGAGTGGTTGGGATGGTAGGATCAACAAGAGGAGTGGTATAAATGGGTTGTGATGGAGTAGTGGGAGGGATGTTGTTAGTGTTTATTTCCTAAGCCTAAACATCCCGGATTTTGATTTCATGAATAAGCTTTTCTAAATATATTTTTGGCTATATGGATTTTGATGAAGGGAGTTGAGGGGTGAGATTTGGTTCATGAAATGCCTTATTCATGAATGCCATATGTCCTCCACACACATATGGAGGGTCATCTCACATAATAATGTTCCTTATTAAGATGGTTTAGGGTTAGGTTTAGGTTTCATGTGAATGTTCATGCACTAGGTTACTCAACACCCTATATGTATCCCTTCATTTGACATTTATGAGTATGCCAAGACACTCCATTTGCATTTATGAGTCTTTTTTCTCATGTGCAAGCTTTGTTCTATTATGCAAGTTCTTCAGTTGATTGATCGATTCTTCCTTGTGATTACGTTGGAGCTATTACATTTCCTTCAGAGTGCAACTCTTATCATGGTGCATAGTTTTTGATATGATTCTCACCAACTCTTTCATGGTATCAGAGTTGAGATCGGGTAAACATGCATTCGTCATCTGAGTTGTGATTACTCTTGGTTTTGTTATTCTTTACTCCTCGTGCAAGTTTTTTTTTCGATCATTATATTTTAGAAATTTATTGCTAACGTTATTAATAAGTTGTTCTTGGAAAGTTTTCATTTTTGTTGTGTTCTTCGTGCATGTGCAAGTATTCCTGAGCTATCAGGGTTTTACAGCTACATTTAGCTAGTCTGCAGCTAAATTTAGCAGATCAACCAAAATAGAGTATTTTTTCTAGTTTTTTAATTTTTTTATTAAACTCGGAAAATTTTAGAATTATTTTTTTTTTTTTTTTTCTCGTGTTTACATGGTTTTTTTTTTGCAGATTCAGTTTTTCAAAATCAGTGGTTTGAAAGCCTGGGTGTTTTGGTGTTCTTTTCCAGCTCAAGCTTCTTTCTTCAAAGAAAGGTTTTTTTATCACTAGCTCCTGGGTCATTTTTTTCTTGGAGTAGTCGTCTTTCCTCCTGCATTTTCATGTTTTTTTTGGGTCGTGATCTTCTACCCCAAGCTTTGTCATGCCCACACCACCTTGCTCATGCCTCTCGCTCTCGCCTCTGCCCGCACTATCTCCTTCCCCTCCCCGTGGTCGCCCTTCCCTCGCCTCCGCTTGCCTCAGGCCTCGCCCGCCTCTCCCTGCTCTCCCTCCTCCACGCTCCTCAAAAAACTCTCCCGCCTCCTCCTCCCAACCACTACCAACCTACAAAACCCCTCCACACGTCATTCCAACAACAAAAAAATGAATAAAACAAAGAAAAAAAAACACAAAGTTTTTGAAAATTTGTGAACTCCTAAAATTAGGTAAGTTTTTGTTTTCTAACGGTAAGCGTGTGTTTTTTTCCTTTATTCCACCGTAGTTTTTTTAGTAAAGTTTATAAAACTTAGTAATTCATTTATTAAGTTTTAAAATTTTTCCTTTTTCAAAAAATTTTTTTTTTTTTAAAAAAAAATTTAAATTTTTTTTTTTTTCAAAAGTGGAAATTTTTTTAAAAAGGGGGAGTATACTTTTTTAAATTTTAATTAGGATTTAATTTTATTATTAGATCTTAATTATTTTTTTTAATTAATTAGGATTTAATTTTTTAGATCTTAATTAGTTTTTTGTAATTAATTAGATTTAATTAAATCTATTTGTATTAATTACAATTTCTCCAAAACGATTAGTATTTATTTTAAAATCATCTTTATATTTAACACTTTTTTATCATTTTTTTAAAACTCCAAATAGCTCTAAAATTAGCTAAATCGACGTTTCTAAACGATAAATTTTAGGTGTTATTGTCATTTTTTTACTAATCATGCGCTCAAGTGTGCAGTGACACTCTGAGCACCTATTTGTCTTCTCGCATGCCTTTCCGGCATTCTGAAGATCATCAAGACTCATCTTGAGTTCATCAAAACATTGTATTTTTCCCTTATTATTGCTTACGACTAGTGAGCGCATCCACCATAGTTTGCAGCAAGGGGGTATCCTCATGACGTGAGACACTTTTTCTCACAACCAGGATTTGATTTCACCTCCTTCCTAGTTTTTTACAATTGTGCTTGTGTACAGTGTCACTTTGTTGCGCTTCCCGAAACACGATTGTGGTCTCCTCTCTTACGCGTTATTACGCTGATTGCAAGGTGAGTTACCAAGTGTTTCTAGATGCACACTCGACCCGATTGTATTCAACACTAAACTATAAAGTGCCAAAAGTAGGGGGTTATTATATTGTCCTGGGTGGTTGTGTTTCTTTTTTGCATTCCTTCTCTCTCTTTCACTATGGATGCACTTTCAATTCCTTTTCTTACGCCATTCAAATTTTTCAATGGAGATCAAAAATAATTATGAAACTAAGGGGTAAAGGGTTATTCCACATCACCATGGGAACTGAGACTGAACCAGATGACGACCCTAAAAATCTAAGTGGTTAAACCGTAGTGATGAAGCTTTAGGTCTTCTTTGCATGTCCATTTCTCCTTACTTGCTCTTCCACATTGAGTCATCCAAACACCTAATTCTGCATGGAAAACGTTGATGGGAATGTTTGGACAACAAGATGACATGAGAGCGCATGAGTTGGAAAATGAACTACTAGGGTTAAATCCTAGTGATTTTGAAAACCTACAAGCATTCTTCTCTAAGTTTGTCCACACTAGATTGTTGTTAAAGGAATGTCAAGTAGAGAAGAAAGATTCTCAACTGATCTTGTCGATTCTCTCTAAGTTAGGTCCTGAATATTCTGTCTTTGTGTCAACTTTTTACGCTACAAAATCTACCTTGGGCAAGGATTGGAATATGCCCTCCTTTGACTATTTTTCATCCCAACTCATTCGAGAACAGAAAAACTCATTCAAATGGGGTCTCTCAAGTCCAAGTCACATGCCCTTGTAGCAAGTACTAGTAAGGAAAAGAAGACTAAAAAGAAGAAAGAAAAAAGGATCAACCTAAGAAGGAAACCAAGACCAAAACTAAAATTAACACGAACACTTTGACTTCTGAGCCTAGAGCACAGAAAGACAAGTATTTGTGTTCCTATTGCAAGAAGCCTGGTCATAAAGAGCATACGTGTATGAGAAAAACAAATTGATCACCTTACTCATTTACTTGAGAAAAATCAAATAGGTGTTCCTGAGTCTATCAAACAAAATGCTCCAAAGGCCGAGTCTTCTACTACAAAAGGGTTCTAAATCTGATAAGAAGAAAGGAAAGGCCCTTGTAGCCAAAGTTTTCCTTCATCGACGTGGATTATAGATTCTGTGCCTCACACCACATGGCTTCTTCACATGTTGAGTTCTCCAACATCGAGCCTTGTGGTATGTCCCAAATCACGATGGGTAATGACACGACAATGTTTTTCCAGTAGTGGATCGGTAGAGATGGATGGGGAACATTCAACCAAGTGTTGAGTGTTCCTGATCTCTCTACCAATCTCCTATCGGTTTACCAAATTACTCACCTTGGTGAAGGAATGCAGTGGAATTTGGTCCTAACTCGGTGATTATTCATGAGCTTAACGATGACACTACAATGGTTGAGGGAAAGGTGGATCACCATTCATAGTTGTATACCTTTTCCCACTTTACTTCTGATTCTACACCCACTTGCCTTGCTCACTCATGCAAATGAGGTTAGTAAGCTATGGCATGAGCATTTTGGACATCTAAATTATCGCTACCTTGAACAATTGAGCCAAAATGAAATGGTCAATGGGTTACCCCACGTCAAGTTTTCTAAGGGTCTTTGTGAGGGTTGTACCCTTGGAAAGCATCCTGAAAAGAACTTTGACAAAGGAAAATCCTGAGAGCTACTCATCCTTTGGATCTTGTTCACAGTGATATTTCTAGTCCATTTCCATCTCCTTCATTTACTAGAGCTCTTTATGTGCTAACCTTCATTGATGACTATTCATGATATACTTGGGTATATTTTCTTAAGCTTAAGTCTAAAGTCTTTGAACATTTTTAGGACTTTAAGGCTCTTGCTGAGAAACAGGTGGAATGGTCTATCAAGGTTCTTCAAACCGACAATGGAGGTGAATATGTAAACAATAGGTTCATGGATTTCTATACTTCTGAAGGGATCTCCTTACAAAGATATGCATACAACCTTCACAGAATGGAGTAAAGCAAAAAGAAAGAACCATACTCTTAAAGAGATGGCCACTTGTATGATTCACTCGAAGTCTCTTCCTCCACAGTATTGGGCTGAAGCAGTGAATTGTGCTAATTACATTCAGAACCATGTTCCACACAAGGCAAGTAAGAGGGATGACACCCTTTGAAGCCTGGTTTGGATGCAAGCCTGATGTTGAGCACTTTCAGTCTTCGATCCAAGGCTATGGCTCGATTCCCAAGAAGAAATGCAAGGCATTGGAACCACAATCCAAACCTTGTATCTTTGTAGGGTATCCTTGATGGCGTGAAGGGATATCGATTGTTGAATCCTACTTCTCATGAGCTTTATATTGAGAGAAGTGTTAAGTTTGATGAGTCTTCTTCGACTTCTACTTCTCTACCTATTAGGTTCTTCAACTTGCTTGATTCGATTCTACTCATCAAATGATGATGTTGTTGAGCATGCTCCTCTTCCTGATCCTCCCGACCATCAGACCTTGAGTCTTCCGATTCTGACAAGTAGTGATGATGAGGACTATGTCCCTTCTCACTCAAGTGATGAATCTTCCGACTCATAGGCTGATCCTCCTGGTCCTCTTTGGGCTAGGAAAACTCTGCAAAGTGCTAGAGATTTAGTTGGAGATACTTTGATATGAGACGTACTCACTCAGATTTCATTGGACCCCACTCTTTCTTCACCTCTGCCTCTGATCCATAGTCTTTCCGGAGGCTTCTGGTATTCCTGAGTGGGATTCTTCCATGGATGAGGAGTATTCCTCTCTCATGAAGAACGATACTTGGGATCTCACCCTCTTCCAAAAGGAAGAAAAATCATTCGGTGTAAGTGGGTGTTCCAAACAAAGTATGGAGTAGATGGAGATGTCAAAAAGTTTAAAGCACGTGATTAGTAGCTAAGGGTTTCTCCCAGATAGCTAGGGTTGATTATACTAAAACCTTTTCTCAGTTACGAAGATGACTTCTATTCGACTGACCCTAGCCATTTCCGCAAAAAAATAAATGGAAATTCCATCAAATGGACGTTAAGAGTGCCTTCCTTCATGGTGACCTAGAGGAAGAGATCTACATGGAACAACCTCCGGTTATGTCCATGATCCCTCCCTCATTTGTAAGTTAAAGAAGTCTCTTTATGGCCTTAAACAAGCCCCTCGAGCTTGGTATGCCAAGATGGACTCCTTTTTACTTACATCAGGGTTTACTAGGTGTCACTCTGATCCAAATGTTTATATTCTATGGAAAGATGACTCCATACTCATTCTTGTTCTCTATGTTGATGACTTGTTGATCACCGAGAAGCTCTTCCTCTATCATTGATTCTGTGAAGACCACCTTGGCCAATAGGTTTTCCATGACTGACTTAGGTCTGCTTCATTACTTTCTTGGGATCCAGATTTCACAATCTGACTCAGGAATTTTGATTTCACAACCTAAGTATGCTCTTGACTTGCTTGCTCATTTTCAGATGTCCGATTACAAGTCTTCTCCTACTCCTTTTCTTTCCAGGTTAAGTTGGTTTCGATTTCTCTACTCCCTTGGTTGATGGTACCCTTTATCAACAATTGGTGGGGAGCTTGATTTACTTGACTCACACTCGACCGGATTTATCATATGTTATTGGGATCATGTCTAGATTCATGTAGAGCCACATGAGTTGCATTGGAAAGCAGCTAAATGGATCCTTCATTATGTTCATGGCACCTATACTGATGGCATTCACTATTTTGGAGGGGTGGATATTGACTTGATTGGGTTCACAGATTCTGATTGGGCTAGTGACTTAGATCATCAGAAAATCTACCTCTAGCTACAGTTTCTCTCTTGGTTCAGGTCCTATTAGTTGGTCTAGCAAGAAGCATAAATGTAATTGTGATATCTTCTACAGAGGCAAAATACAGAGGAGCAATTAACGCTGCCACATAAGTTATTTGGCTACAGGGTATTCTGACAGAGTTTGGCATCCACTTTCGGCAGGCCCACCATTATCTATTGTGATAACATGAGCACTATCTCAATTTGTAGAAATCCAATTCAACATCAGCAGATGAAGCACATTGAGATCCATATGCACTTCATACAAGAGCTTATTCATGATGGTATCATCGACATTCAATACATTCAGATAACTGATCAGATTGTAGATATATTCACCAAGCCCTTCACTGAGGTGAAGTTTCTTCACTTATGGTCTCTTCTTGGGGTGAGGTCTTATGCAACTGCTCATCTTCTTCTGGGCTATATAGTCCTCTTCTTCTTCTTCTTCTAGGAAGATGTTGTTTGTACATGGGCACCTTATCAGGCCTTTAGTTTTTGGGCCCCATTGACACATCTTTCTTAGTTGTTTAGGAGTGTCTTCTTTTTCTATCTGACTCATCATAGCCACTACCCCAGCTTCGATGAAGGGGGGTGTTGGTGTGTGAGATCCTATATGTCCTCCACACACATATGGAGGGTCATCTCACATGGGTTAGGTTTAGGGTTAGGTTTAGGGTTTCTTGTGTGTCATGCACTAGGGTTACTCAACACCCTATATGTATCCCTTCATTTGACATTTATGAGCATGCCAAGACACTCTGCTGTCTTTCTCTACATGTGCAATCTTTGTTCTGTTATGCAAGTTCTTTAGTTAATTGATCAATTATTCCTTGTGATTACAATGGAGCTATTACATTTCCTTTAGAGTGCAACTCTATCTGGGATGGGATAGATTTAAAATAAGGGTATAGGTTTAATGTGGGGGTTATATTAGATTTGGGTGATGTTGAAGGAGATTTAGGAAATGAGTATGGTGTAGGAACCACATTAGACTTGGTCAATTTAGGGGGAGTATATGTAGGTGACATATGAGCTTTATTATATTGGGAAAGAGATGGGGTGGGGGAGGATTGGAATTTGATGTGTTAGCTTTAGGATTTGGTGACTTAGGAATCATGTTAGATTTTTTTAGAATTGGAGGATGGTGGAGATGAAATAGGATTAGAGGATAAGGTAGTATTAGGTTTAGGTGACGAAGGGGTTAAGATAGGATTAAGTGTGGATGAAGAGGATGAGGGAGGAATAGGAGCCACATTAGATGGTTTAGGTTTAGGGGTAGAAGGGGATAAGGTTGAATGAGAAGTCACGGTGGATGAGATAGTATTGGGCTTAGGTGCTTTGGAGGGAATGACATAGGCTCGAGAGGATGAATTTGATGATGGTTTAGGGTATGTGGGACTATTTAGGAGAAATTATATAGAATTGGATTGGGGTGATGAGGATGATGACAATGGAAAACTAAGATGAGATTTGGGTGATATTGATTTAGGATTAAGTTTTGATTATTGTGGATACTTGAATGGGACACGATTGTAGGTTTTATGATTTATCAATTTTGGAGTTGAGGTTTTGGATGATGGTGGATTATTTGTATGATTTTTGATGGTAGGAAGATGTGGGTCATGATGATTGATAAGGGATTTGGAGTTTGGGTTTTGGGATGGTTGTGTGGGATTGAGATGGGTGCCTAGATTAACATGGACATAAAGAAGGTCCTCTTGTTCTAGGTCAAAATTAGTGATGTGGTCAAAGTCAATGTAATTGGATTTTGGGGATAGTGGTTTATGTTGATTAGGTAGCGGTGTGGATTGGGATGATTTGGTTTCATTAAGGAGGAAGTCAATGGGGTGAGAATTTGAGATCTTAGGAAGGGGAAATTGTGGATGGGTTTGGTTAGGAGGTGATGGTTTAAGAGGTGATTTGTTGATTGAAGATTGAAGATTGGATATTTTTGATTAAGTTATTAAATGGTTTTAAGGATGTTAGGATCAAATTCCATGGTTGGATAAGATGTGCGGGTAATTATATTTGGATTAGGATTGTGGATTAAGGATGGTGATAGGATTAGGATTGGGATCGTGTGATTAAGGATGGATGATTATGATAATGTTTGATTAATTAAAATTTTAAGGTGATGGTATGGCTAAGGGTGTTAAAAAGAAACAACAAACATGCAACACACCCTTAACTAGTCAAGTGGGATTATAATCAAGTTATATCCCACTTTCAATACCACACACCAACGATGGTGCCACAATTGTCTCTCCACCTATGTGTCGATGTGGGGTTGGCTAGCAAGTGATATTAGGGAGTGCATCCTCCTTACACTATAGATCAATATGTGGCCAAGAGGTTTCCTATTCTAACATGCACAAGCTCACTAGGGGATTCCCTGATATACCTTGTGGTATGTGGGGTCCAATTCCGTGTTACAAGGATGATATCTAAGGCCTAGATTTTGGGACGTGAAATTCCCTCACTTCACGCCGGTCTTAAAACAAGAAATATCTTAGCTAATAATAATATTTTTCCTTGAATTTGTATTCCCATTGGAACACGATGTGGTTCTATGTATGTGGAGATGAATCCCATGGTCACGAGACTCCTAGTTAGATGTCAAGTTCATGGATATCACTTCCACGTCATGTTGCCCCTACAAAAGAAAAATGGGAAGGCTAGCCACTTTTGATCCTCAAGATCATCCTAGGACATGAGAGGAGAGCATACACGTGTAGTCGCCTTCAATATAAAAAAAAGAAACAAAGGAAAACACACAAAAATGATGATAAATGCAAGAAAATGGATGCAAGATAAAATGATTAAAAATTATGTAATGGGGTCTTCAAGAGGAGGCCCTACAAAACAAAGATTAGTAGTTTGATTATAACCCCAAATTTCTTGGACTAAACGAGCTGCAAAACAAAAAGGATTAGTAGTTTTAGATTGATTTTTAACTTTGGTAAGCATAGGAAGTTACACACAAAGTGTTAGTAGTTTGGAACAAGAAAAGATAACTTAATGTGTAGTTAAAATAACAAGATTTAGGAAAATGAAAACCATGAATAAATTATCTTCCAAAATACTAAATTAACACTTTTAATGCATATAACTTTCAATACCTTTCCGTGAAAAAAAAATGGAGTTGTTTCGAGTTTGGGATCAAAAGTTATGGCTCTCAAAAGGTAGGAAAAAAGCAAAACAAATGTGCCAAAACAAAACAAATGCACCAATTCATGACATATGTGCCACTTTACAGAAACAAGCATTGTTATAATATAAATGTGGTGTTTACAAAGCAAATGTGATGTTATGTGTGCAAATGCGTTGTTAGAGATACAAATGCGCTATTGACAAGTCAAATGCGGTGATACAAGTGACTATTATGAAAAATTGAAATTTTAGGGTGCAAATTTGAATAAAAAAATTCCAAATTTTAAAATCTTGTTGTTAGTATGGAATGCTATTAAAAATAGTCAAAATTTTGAGGGGTTAAATGTAGACAAAAAAGAGGTGTTAGTATGCAAATGCAAACTAAGAAATTAACCAAACTAATTCCTAAACTAACACTTCTAATTGCTACCTCAGATAGAGCAAGATGGAAAGGAAGGAGAATATAATACCTACACTTACCTACAATATGCACAAATCTTCCTTTGATGTGGTGGATTTTCTCTTGGATTACTTGTTGGATACTTCATATTAGTGGGATAATTTGGGAAAAACCTCCCCTTTGATTGCTTAATGATTTCTTGATGAAGGATGAAGGATTGGATGATTGGATTGGATTCAAGATGGATGATGAATTGATTGAGTGATAAAAATTTTAGAGATTTGATATGAATTTGTGACTTATTTCAAGTTATTCAAGCTAGCTCTCATGGATGAGGAGAGATCAATTTATAGTTTGTGGGTAGAGGATTCAATGGCTAAGATGAAGCCATGTTGGATTGGGATTAAGGGTGGAGAATGCATGAGAAGAATAGAGAATTTTAGAATAGATATTTCTATAATTTAAGAGAATTATCCATGAGAGTAGAAGGTTTATTTGAATTTTTAAATGGATGGAAGTTTAGAGAGGATTATAGAAATAAAAGACTCTATATTTAGAGGTATGAGGATGTGATTAGGATTAGGGTTAGATTAGGTCAATAAATGATGTTTAGAGGTGAGGTTACATGGAAAGGATAGTTGTATGGTAGTTGGATAGGTAGATGTAGGAATATTAAGCTCCTAGGAAATGTTAATGAAGAATTAAAATAGGATAATAAGATATAATAATGGATTAATGAGATTAGTAATAAAATGGGATGTAATAATGGATGAAAATGATTAATGATGAAATGTTGGGATATTTGATAAATGACTAAAAGGGGAAATATGATAACATGGAATGTTATATAAATGATAAAGGGTAAGGTATATGTGATAAAATGGATTAATAATAATAATTAATCTTGTGATTAATTATTACATGGGTATAATGATGTTATTTGTGGGAAAAAATAGTCATAACTAAGCATGTCAACATTTTAGATGTCTACACCTATAATAAATCCTCCTCTATAACTTGTTCCTATGGATAAATTTCCAACATATGATGTTGGTGAAACTAGCCATAACCCCACTTCCATGATCCGTACACCACCATTGGTTAAACCAAAAACAACTACACTCATTCTTGTTCCTTCTCCATCTTATACTTCTACTTCATCCAACAATTTGGATGGCTCTATTCAACAACACAATGCTAATTATTATTTCTCCTATAGTGATGATGATCTTATCGAAATCAATTTATTGATGAAGGTGAGTCTATGTTTCATTCTCTCTTTTTCCATTAGCCTTGGGCGTTATTAACTTAAAGCTACTACACCTGACACTCTTATTACCACCATTACCAATCCAGCTACACCTATCAATGCTAGCCTCAATCCACTACAACATGCATTCAACACACTAGATACTATATTAACCATTACTTCAATTTCCATACCTTCCCATATTGACACCACTAGAGATATTATATATCTTACTTGATCACAATCTCCTTAACTTTCTTTCTAAGTGACATTTCCCTACTAGAAATCTTTCTTGACAACCTCATAGCCCCTTTTGTGACTCCATCATGTTTAAGGGAATGAAGTAAATCAATGTCATGTTTTTATCATTGTAATCACCAAATTAAAGATGATGGACGTATGAATATTCTTCTTAAGGAATCACTTCACTCACACTATCCCATTTCTTGGGTATGACAACATCAACTAAGTGATCTTGCTTTAATACTTCCACTACCAATGTCTATAGTCACAATCAATATTGGAAACATTTTCCACTCAATATAATTACAAATAAGAATGTTTGAAATTACATGATAGTGCATACCTTGGGGCTTACCCCATCATATATTATACCCCTCCTTACTCTTTTCAATTTTTTTCTAAGGCTATATTATGATCCTTATTTCTTTTGGATTACGGGTTATTAAATCTAAGGTTTGGGTTACTCTTGATCCTCAACCTACACCTCTATCTTGTAGATGGTCTTGGATATGACATTTGCATGGTGTTATAGATTAACATAATTCTAGTATCACCTCCCCTTCTCATTACTATGGTTACTATTGAAGATTATGGTTTCTCTAATTATCAACCTAAATGAAACACTGGAAACATGTTATGGTTTAAAAAGTCCCTTCTTATACCGATGAAGATATATCATGACATTACACCATTTCCACATGACATGACAGCTACATGTCCCTTTCTTAAAAAGATATACAATAAGGCTAACCCATGACCCGAGGGTTTAATCTTGGCATTGATGGTCTTCTTGATGACATATAATATCTTGTGCTACCTCTCTCTCTATATATAATTAATTCAAAAATATAAAAAAATCACATATTTGCAAAAATATGAAACTAGGACCTATACACATAGCTTAACATGGTATCAATTTACACTTGCATATGTTGTTTGACACTATGGTTTGATAGATCACATATATTTTCTATATACTATTTACACACATGCATTCATGAGGTATATTGAGCTTTGTGTAGGGCACACAAATTGTTACATTTTAATAGGAGCTAGCTTGGTTCCTTACATTACTCTCTTAGGGGTATCCTTCCACACTATATGAATGTTAGTGCTTCATTATAGTTCCTTTCTACTACCTCATTACACTTCATCACATATATGGTGTACATATTATCTTTTGAACTAACAAGACTAACACGTCTTATGCAACATTGAAATATATTGCTTTATGTTCTTCTTTACTAGTTGATTATGATCGGTGTCTATATTTTTTTGGGGTTAGCACACCAGTTGTATAGACATAATTATCATATCTAAGCATACAAGAAATAAATACGGAAATAATCAAGAAGAAACAATACATAAGATTTAACATGGTTCACCCAGTGTGGGCTACATCCACCAAGAAACAACCAATTTATTATCATAGAGTAAATAAAATGAAGATATGAAATCTTCCACATCTTCTTGGATGGCATGTACTTTCTTCTCCACAAGTTTCTCGTTTCTCTACAAAAGGAAACTTCTTTACAATTCTTGTAAATATTTCTTCATTCTAGCTTCTAACCCTAGCTTTCTAGCTTATATAGGCATATACAAACTTAGGGGACTTTAGCTATGCAATTGCAACCATTATATTCACTTTACAACCAAAGATAGATCTAATTCCCGCAACTTAATTATAGAATTCACGTAAAAGTAACCAATGTTGGTTACCCTAACTAATGTTGGTCCCTAAGTGACCGACGTCATTTCATCAAATTACGTTGGTTACTGTGTATTCGAGAAAGTCTGTAAAAGCATGTCAATGAAGCAATTAAGCTCCAAAACTCAACAATCTCCCACTTAGAGTTAAATTGTTGCCTTTGTATCATACAAATCCTTCCTCTGATCCTTTCCTTGACCTGTTTCTCCCTCTTCAAGTCTCAAACTTGAAGACCAATAGAAGTCGAGTGTAGCTCTAACTTCTCCATTTCCAACAGCTTCATTAGCATATCCACAGGGTTCTCCTTTTTTATGAAATTTCTCCAACATCAATTTCCCATCCTCCAATACCTGCCGTATGAAGTGATACCTTAACTAAATGTGTTTTTTCTTGAATTAAATGATGAGTTCTTTGCCGATGAATTACACTTTAACTATCATTGTACAATATGCAATCCTCTTGGTCCTTTCCCAAATCTCCCATGAACTCTGCTCATCCATATCATCTCCTTACTAGATTTTGTAGCTACAACATACTCAAATTTCTCTCCTAGCGAGATAGGGACACAACCTTCTCGCAATCTAGAAATCCATCTAATTGTCGTGCCACCTACCGTGAAAACATATCCAATGGTTCTCCTCCTGCCATCCAAATCACCAACCATGTCTAAATCTACATACCCACATAAAGAAGTATCTAACCCTCTATAGCATAACTGCATGTCGGATGTCCCTCTCAAATACATAAGAATCCATTGCACTACTTTGCAATTCTCTTTAGCTAGATTAGCCATAAATCTACTCACAACTCCCACCGTTGAAGCTTACAGAACTCGTGTCATGTACTCAACCTCCTCATGTGATGTAAAACATTGATCTTTACTCAATTTGAAGTGTCCATCCATAGGTGTACTTACAGGTTTTGAATTTCACAAATTAAAACTTTCTAACACCTTATTGATATAATGATCCTAAGACAAATACAACTTCTTATTCTTCCCATCTCTGTGAATTTGCATGTCAAGGATTGTCTTTGCAGCTCCCAAATCCTTCATTAAAAATGTATGAGCTAGCTTTTCTTTAAGCTCACCAATGTCCTACATACTAGATCCATCAATAATCATATCATCCACATACAAGAACAAAATAATATAGCTCCCATTTCCAAGTGTCTTGAAATAAACACAATGGTCGATTCATATATCAAATAACCATGCTCATGCATGAAACTATCAAACCTCATATACCATTGCCTTAGGGCTTGTTTGAGCCCATATAAGCTCTCTTTCAATCTTCACACAAATTTATCCTTACCCTTGACTTCATATCCAAGTGGCTACTACATATAAATCCCTTCCTCTAAATCATCATGAAGGAATGTTGTCTTAACATCAAGTTTCTCTAAACGTAAATATTATACTACGATAAAACTCAATACAATACAAATAGAAGTCATCTTAAAAACAAGAAAAGATTTCACCAAAGTCAATACCTACTTTCTATGTAAATCCCTTTACTACAATCCTTGCCTTGTATCTCTTCTATGCACCTTATTCTTCATTGATCCTATAAACCCACTTGTTCTGCAATGATCTTTTACCTGCTGGAAACTTAACCAAATCCCATGTCTAGTTTTATTCTAAGGAGTCCATCTCCTCATCCATGTCATGTTCCCACTGCTTGTGGGATTTATCTTGCATTTCTTCTTCAAATATTTTTGGTTCACCACTATCAATCAATAATAAATAAGACAAGAAAGGTGAAAATATTTCTGGAGGTCTACTTACCCTTGATGACCTTCTCACTAATATTTGGGGTGTCGAGGCTCAATCTTCTCATCCTATAGATTTGTATCTACTTCTAACAAATGAGCGATGTCGGTCACCTTTTTCCAATTTCGGTCAAGATCTTATGTATCGACACCGGTATAGGGGACCGATGTCGTTCAGAGTAAACCAATACCAAATACATGTGTAAACCTGTAGGTGCCAATTTTAAATCTGAGAGTTCATTTTCATCCACAAACTTCTCAATTGATTCATTCTTGGGTACCAAAACTTGATCCATGTACATTCTCTTTTCATTCCAATCAATGTCATTCCTCCTAACAATCTTAGCATCCTCTAAATCCCAAAACTAAAATCCGAAATCACTAGAGCCGTAACCAATGAAAGTAGATATTTTGGATTTAGCATCCAATTTCTTTCTATTTTCCTTATCAACATACACAAAATATTCTGAGCCAAATACTATAAGAAAATAAATATCTACCTCTTTTCTAGTCCAAGATTCTTTTAGTATTTCACCATCTAGTGCACTTGAAGGTCCACAGTTAATTAAATAAACCGTCGTGTCTACTGCTTCCACCCAAAACTGTAAGGGCAATCCAACATGTATCATCATGCTTCTAGCATGTTCCATGATTGTCTTGTTCATTCTCTCTGCAACACCATTCTCTTGTGGTGTTCTAGGAACCATCATTTCTCTGCGTATTCCATTTACTAAACAATAATCATTGAAATCCTTGCTGCAGTACTCACCACCATTGTCATATCTAAGGCACTTTAACTTTGAATTTGATTCATTTTCCACAAGGGATTTCCATCTTTTAAAAGTTTCAAAAACATCATATTTACATTTAATACAATAAACCCATACCTTTCTTGTGGCATCCTACATGAAAGTAACATAGTATTTGGATCCTCCATGAGAAGATACTTGGGCTAGTCCCCACACATCTGAGTGAAAAATCTCTAATTTATGCTTCTTCTTTGTTGCCCCAACTTTGAGAAATATCACTCTATTCTACTTTCCAAAAATACAATGCTCACAAAAATCAAGATCTACACATTTAAGATCTAATAACTTGCCCTTTTCCATAAATATTTGCATTCCCTTCTCACTCATATGGCCTAACCGATAAAGCCACATTCTTGCATCTAAATCTGAAGTAGATAAGCACGAAAAAGAATCAATAATACATGTAGACAAATATAATGATCCTACTTTCTTTCCTCTTGCTACAACAAGAGATCCTTGTAACTTTCCAAGATTCAACTGTGAGTGTAACCATGCAACTAGTTTCACACAATTTCCTCTGAAATTAGATTTCTCTTGGGGCTTGGAACATGCCTCACATCTTTCAATATCCATGTATTTCTATTTTGTAATTTAAGATGACTTCACCTTTACCAGTAATATTGCATGGTTCATCATCTCCTAAATAAACATGCCCAAAATTACCCTAGACATAATTTTTGAAATAACCCTTATTAGGGGTTGCATGGAAAAAGGCTCCTAAATCTAAAACCCATGATTCAATTTTATTATCCAAGGAGAGAATTAGGGCATCTTGCATTACCTCTTTTGCAACAACATTTTCCTCTTTACCTTTCTCTGGTAAATTCTCTTTATTTTCCTTAAACCAACAATCCTTCTTTGCATGACCTTTCTTTCCAAAATTCCAATAGATTATACCTCTACCTATGGATTTAGATCTGCCATTCTTAGACTTTGATTTCCCATTATTCTTGCTCTTGGATCTCTCCTTCTGCCTTCCCCTACTTTCTACATTCAAAACATTCCCATGATGATGATTCTCCTATACTTTTCTGTGTATTTCTTCATTCAGATTATACTAACCACATCATAAAACTTTAAAACATTAGTAGAAAACATTGTATTACTAACATCCATTACCAAGTTATCCCAACTATTTGGCAAAGAGCATAATAATAAAAGTGCTTTCACTTCATCCTTAAACAGAATACTAACTGATTTTAATTGATTTACAATAGACCGGAAATCATTCAGATCCACTTCCACTACAATGAGTGCCGCGTAGATCTTGCACGCATTGCCACGTCATTCTTTCAAAAGGTTAGTCATTTTTCTTTATTATCTAATTATTGAACGCCCTATTTCATATTCAAAGTGCTTTGAGCGGTGTGTTGGGTAGAAAAAATGATTTGGAAGGGGAAACTTTTGGTTCAACCCCACTCAAGCATTTTGTTTTGTATATATTGAGATTTGGCAAAGAAAACTAACAAAACCACCAACTATAGCAGAAAAACCCTCACTAAAGCCACTAGTTACTACTAAACCGCATGTTATTTTAGAGGAGAAAACCCTACTTGAAGGTTTTAAAAATTATCACGTTCTACATATTTTTTTATTCTGGGCATCGTTTTCTAAAGGGGGACATCTAAAATTGCAAATTTAGTTGTTTTTGTGGTTTTTTCACCGAGAGTCATATTGAACTCCTGGAGGCCAGCAAGGCCTCACAAAACAAAAAAAAAAACCCGACATTCAATAATTTTTGCATATTGGATGGAATTGTAATATTTCAGTGTATTTTTCAGTGCATTTTACTAATTTTCAGGTTGTCATATTCAACCACAAAATTATAACTTCTAAAAGCTGGAAGATATTTGAAATCAAAAACAATAAAAAAATTTGGTTTTGTCACACGTGTTGATCGATTTTCCAACTTCTTGTCCAGATGAGTGTACGAGTAATCAAGAAATACTAAACAACTTCGATTATGCAAGGGCTTAGTACCTTGGAGATGGCGATGGATGATACAGGCGCAAATAAGATAGATGTATGATATAAAGAAGCTAGATCTAAAAAACTAAAAGATAAGATTAGATCATATATGCAGGGGTTTCCCTGATAGTGCCAATTCCAAGAGGATTTTAACTCCCTTGGAGGATGTCAACCCCCGTGTTAGAAAAGATAATAATAGATTAATATGAACAGTAGTAATGGAATATAAAATAAAAAGTAACTAAAATGACGAGGGAACTTAGCTTGTGCTCTGTTATGAAGATGAACCGGGCATCAAGATGGCAAGATAATGAACCATGGAAAAGATTTCTTCTTTAAATTGGCATAACTTAATTAAGCTCTTCCTTATCTTCTCTAGGTCTAGGTATCTCCAGGTCTTCAATTTTTCCTAAGTATTTTTCCTTGAAATATGGGGAGAAACCCATATTTATAACTTAGATGTGAGGTTAGATTTGAGGTTAACAAGTAACCGGGGTTGAGTAAAGTAACTTGAGTTAGGGATATGATGTGATCACATGGGGACCACAATTGAATTATTAGATGGAGTGGGGAGCATGATTGACATGGTGGGTGAGATAAAGATTCCATTTTTAAAAAAGTGTCGGATGGGTGTATTAATACCCATGGATTGAATAATTTGTGAAGGATGGGGATAATATCAAAAGTTGAATTATCAAATGGGTCTACATGGAGCCCATTTGATAATTAATCAAATAATGTGAGAAAATAGATAAGATTTCATTTAATTTAAGAAAAAGAGAAGCGAGAATGGAAATTGCGTGAATGTGAGATGTCGGAGGGGCGCTATACCCAAAAATAGGTGTCTACATTTTCCCCTTTTTGTTGAGTGGTTTGCAATAGCAAGCCATGAGACAAAAAAAAGGGTTAGATGCAATATGTGTCGAAGATGGATGAAGATATGACCAAAGGCAAGATGCCTCAGGCAAAAAGGATCGCAATAACAATGAAAAAACAAAATGTATGGCGGTGACTTCAATATCACATCGGTAGAGGAAAATTGTGGTCTCAACGGAGACAGACGACAACATTCTACAGACCAGTGAGTGGGTGAAGACCACTGCAGTATGGATGTAAACCAAGATGACCAATGGGTCATAGGAAAACATCAAAATATGTGTAACTGAATGCAAAATATGTGCGCAATCCTTTATCTATGAGGAATCATGAAAAAAATCATGCATTCGCAAAAGGGACATGGATGAAGATAATGATGCCCCAGCACAAGGCATGAGAAGGACACAAAGTGAGTTATATGTGTTGACAAGTACAAGGATGAAAGGTACCCCAACATAAGACATAGATAGAATAATCATAAATGTGGACAAGATGAGTAGATAGGATAGAAAGGTGAGATAAAATTCCCTAAAAGGATAATAAATATGATGGCAATCATGTTTTATAGGAAAGATGCATAAGTGTTAGCAAATTAGAAGGTGAAGAAGACAAAGAAGTCTTGCTTCTTCGATAAGTATGATAAAGATACTTTTGTGACAAAACAAAAGTAGAGAAAATATTCATGGAAGAGAACAAGATTAGATAGGTGATGGCCGTTATGGTATCTTCCAAGACAAAAATGTCAAAATAAGATGGGAAGAGATTCTTAGAAATGGATATGATGATGTCCCTGTGAGAGGACAGTGAAGATAAAAGATGTGACAAGGTTCTCAAAAAGAGAAGAGGTCAATGTTACAAAGAGAAGAACAAGAATGGTAATGAAAGGGATAGATGGTGGTACATAAATAGAGAAACATTGGCATTGATCGTGAATGCCAGATGTAAGGGATGTTGAGAAAGAGAAAAGGGAATATACAGGAGGATTGGTTGATTATGAGAAGAGCAAGAAAGATTGAATATGAAGGCGACAGGGATATGGAATAGAGGGACGGAGACAGAGGAGGAGAAAATAAGGAATGAAAGGGGAGGAAGAAGATAACAAAGAAGGATTATAGAAAAAGGGGGAAATGAAGAAGGACAAACAAAGAGAAGACAAGAAAAGAACAGAGCAGAGGATGAAATTATGAAAAAGGGAGAGATTTATTCAAGACGAAAGGTGTGATGAAGGATGGAGCAGAGGAAAACAGAGAGGTAATGGAAAATGAAAGAGATGATAGAGCAAATAAAATTGAAGGAAATAGATCATAGTGAGGAAATCCAAGGCAAATAATATGGAACTGACCGCATGGAAATGCATGTGGATGATGAGATGATAAAGGAAATGGGATAACGCTGAAGAGTCAGGTTTTTGACAGGGAAGTAAGGAGGAAGTGTGAGGTAAAATAGGAAAAGGATGATGTAGAGGAAGTAAAATAAGATGAAGATCAAAAAGGAGGAGAAGACAACGAAGAAAATTATGCAGACGGAAGGGAACCAAGAATGAAGATATTTGGTAAAGAGTGAGAAGCATAAGGAATGTAAAGAGAAACTTGAGGGAAGGAATGACATCGATTGGAAAATAAACAAAGATGCATGAGATGAGGATATGTTGATGACGAGAAAATAGAGAGAAGGTGTATGATGAAGACAGTGAAGAAATTGGAAAGGAAGAATGGAAGATAGAGAGGTGGTGAGGAAAAAGAAAGGAAGGGATAGGAAAGGCAATGCCAGTGAATGGATGTTAGGAGAAATCCACCGATAATGATCGGTAGGAAAAAATGCGACAAAAGATAAGACAAGGCTGAAAGTAAACTAAGAACAGGAGAGAAACACCAATGAAGGGATGTTAGGAGAAGTCCTCTGATAATGATCAGAGGACATAGAGGAAGGAAGGAATGAAGATATAATGGAGGAGGTCAAAGAAAAGGATTCAGGCTATGCAGAATGGGGATGAGTGATTTTTAGGAGAATTCCACTGATAATTACTAGCACGGAAATGGAAGATGATGATGAAAGAATGTTAGAGAGAGACCAATGACAATGACGGGTAAATATGGGGGTAGATATGTGGGAGAACTCTAGAAGATGGAGTGGAAAGAGTAAAGAAAGGAGGGATAACGATGTGTAGGAAGATGAAGACGAGGAGAGGATGTAATGGATGAGAATGAATGAGAGAGAAATGAAGAAACAAGACACAAAATGAATGGAGAAGCAACGGTTAAGTAAGATTACCCAATGATGGATGATGGAGATGAAAAAGGGACCAGTAAGAAGTGGTGTTTGCATGAATGGAAGAGGAGGTGAGAGGATGTGATGATGGGGAATGATGAGAAAATGTAGATGGAGAGAATGTGGGGTAGTGGGGGAGTGCAGGATGACAAATCATGCTTAAGAGGGACTCTTAAGTAAGATCATTAAACCAAAGAAAGCGATGACGATATGGAAGGAGAAAGACAACATTGTATTGGATGCAGATGTGGAAGGGTTGGTTGGAATGGATGAGTATGATGAGAGGTGGGAGATAGAAGATGAGGAAGAGATGATGGGAGATGGAAGGATTAGATGACCAACCATTCTTAAGATAAACTCTTAAGTAAGATTGCCCTACGAAGGAGATGGTTAAGTAGGATCACCAAACTGAAGAAGAATAATGATGAAAATACTTGAGTAGTGTATACCAAAATGGAACAAGATATGAAAGGAGGTGATATTAAAGTGATTAAAAAGAAACAAAGGAGTGTGACATAAGTGGATGGAGGAACATATGCAATGTAGATGGAGAGTGTAAGGGAATTCCTTAACTAGGATGCCCACGTGGTGGTGGTGGTGATGCAAGAGTGTTAAGTGGAAAAGGAGGAGTGGAAAGACGTTTGTGGTGGTGATTGTCATCTATTGAAAGAGGAAATGGTGGAGAAGATTCTACAGTGGGAGGATCCAAGGAAGAATATATACCTTAATTAAGGTTCTCTAGCTATATGGATGGTTAAGCAAGATTGTCAAACTAAAAGTGGAAGAATAAAAGAGAAACTCAAGAGGAAAGACAAGTAAGATATCTAGCATCATGCAAGGGGATAGAAAGGTGAGAAGGATGATGTGGAGAAAAATGGTGATAAGTGGACATGGAGAGCAAGGAGAAATGGATCAAAGATGGTGTTGAACATGTTGAGAGATAAGGAGCTATAGGATAACAAACTTGCCTTAAGAAGGATCCTCAAGTAGGATTCGTAAACTGTAATGATGATCAAGTAGAATTCACAAACCGAAAAGTGTATTTGTAAACGCATTCATGGAGATGATGGATAGATATAAAATTCATAGTGTGAAATTTGATGTGATTTTTATAAAAGATGATTTGGATGAGATGAATGGAAAATAGCTGTAGCAAAGGCGTACAGGGAAACTATGTTTCAAACTAGAGACAAATAAGAAAAGGTTACCACTCAAGGCATTGCACTTATATCCAATAGCAGGTGTTAACACATAACCAATGATAATTACTTATACCAAAATATCATGAGGGTAATATGGAAGAAAGATGCTCATAATCCTAATGTTGACATGACAAAGGGATCAAATATGTGACTTGTATGTGGGAAGAGGGATCTCCAAAGGTGGTGTTCCTTAAGTCTATGCCCCAGCTCTAGGAAAGGGAAAGAACAATAGTAGAAAGCTTTCTGAAAATGTTGATAAAGGAAGGCTGATCAATGTGGAAAACCTTCCAGATGCCATAATAACAGAGTATCCATCCTTCAAGGGTATGGTCTACTTTATACATAATATGGATGGCAAGAATAATATGATAGCCGTCCTTCAAGGGATCGATCTATTTCTTTTGATTTTTCTTTGATTTTGATTTGTATACTTTTCTTTTTTGTATGAACAGATGTACTTTGAGGGATCATCTGTTTTGACAACTTTTATTTTGCCTTTTACATACATGAATTTGAGTTTCACATGGGGAGAGCTAGGGATATATAAGTAAACCACTTAAGAGGGGATAATTAATGTACAAGAGACACTCGAACCCTTTGCATGGCTGCAATAAGAGAACGAGAAGGTGACAGATGTAATGGTTATGGGATCACATCAAAGTAGTGAAGGCGGACCACATAATTCAGATTATTACAATGACAAATGGAAGGGGATAAAGATGGCAAAACAATCTAAGGATGTAACTAAGTTCTCGTTGGTAGATATGTTAACAATAGATTAGTTAAAGTGTAATGCATTAAGAGATTTTGTCTCTGGTTTACCACCATGAGAGGAAGACAAGTGTAGTTGCAATAAGATGAGATGATAGACAAGTAGGAAATAAAACTAACATATGACCACAATGGTGGATTTAGATGAAAATAAATGATGATGCCCCAAGAGAGACATAAACATAGAAGGACAATCATGGCCTCAAAGGAGGGCTTGATGAAATAAACGGTGTCCCAAAAGAGACACACATATAACCACAATGGTGGACTTCAAAACAAATGGTGCCCCAGAAGAGACACAAATATAGCCACAAAGGTAGACTTGGAGAAAAAGGGTCCCTTAATGGAGAGACAAACATGGCCTCAAAGGAGGGATTCAATGAAAAAGATGATACCCCAAAAGGAGCATAAACATAAAAGAACAAATATGGCCTCAAAGGAGGACTTATGAAATAAACGGTGTCCCGAAGGAGACACAAATATAGCCACAATGGTGGACTTCGAAATAGATGGTGCTCTAGAAGAGACACAAATATGGCCACAATGGTGGACTTCGAGAAAATGGTCCCTCAACGGAAGGATGAACATGGCCTCAAAGGAGGACTTAGAATGCGATGAGAATTTGGATATAATTAATTTAGATTGAATGGATGTGAATAAGGTAGACAAGAAAATGTCAAAGAGTGAAGTCCCCTAGTAACAAATAGGTTGTACAAATGAGATGCTCAAGGGTGAGGGAAGGTTATTCCCCCAATGAGTTAAAT
Organism: Taxus wallichiana var. yunnanensis; assembly: GCA_018340775.1. Lineage (NCBI taxonomy): Eukaryota > Viridiplantae > Streptophyta > Pinopsida > Cupressales > Taxaceae > Taxus > Taxus wallichiana. Next base: position 660,682,647 of record CM031235.1, read on the forward strand.
GTGAAGGAGGTAAAGGATGTCGAAAGAGCTTAGATGAGATTGTTTTAGATTTGGATGGGGTAAACGATTGGAGACCACAAGTGTGCTTAGTAAGATAAGCGGCATTGATGAACAATGGAGGGCATTCCTTAGGAGGAATGACATGGGCTGGATGGATATTAAGGGATGATGTGGATGGAGGGATCATGGGAGATCCGATAGATGGGATATGGATTGGATTCAAGGTAGATGGAGAAGGAACTTTCCCCTAAATGAGGAAATCATCTTTCTTAATAAGGTTGTGGATGATTGATCGAAAGGCCTTACAATTTTGATGTCGTGACCTAGGGTATGATGATAGGTTCAACTGCAATTAGGATTAACCATGATGGTTTGGGACCATATGGATTAAAGGTTTTAATAGGAGGAAGTTTGATGGCAAATGTTTGAGTTAAATGTCGAAAGATATCTATGTATGCCCCCTTTGAAGTGTCATGGGGAAGGTAACTCTTGTGGGTTTTGATAGGATGTCTCAGCTTGGAGTTGGGAGAAAAAGTGGATGTAGATTAGATGGGTGAATTTCGTGTTTTGGAGGACAAATCAAATTTGGTTAAAGGATGGTATTGTTTGGATGTGGATTGATTATTGCAAGATGTCATAGATGGAAAGACTGATCCTGACATAGATGTTGTGGCATTAGATTGTTGAGAAGAGGGAAAACTTGAATGTTTCGAGGAGGCGTAGGGGACTGTTGGGGATGTTTGCCCCAAGCCTTAGACTTCAATCGAGAAGATTTACCTCTAGTAGGGATGAAAATAATTTCAACCGGAGGATCTGATAGTGGTGGTGTGGTTATCAATGGAGAAACTGTCCTAAAACAAGACGAAGATGTTAATGAAGAGATAGGTGTTTGTATGATGTGATTAATGATATCTATGTGAGATGTGGATTGTTTTGATTTGGGCATGGAAAGAGATGATTTTGTAGAGGGAGAAGGTAAAGCATATTTATTTGATTTAGGTGGATGTGTTGGTACAGTAGGTGATTCAAGGGGTATATTTGATAGGGTTATAGATCAAGAGGATTTGGTTGATGTGATAGAAGGATTAGGTAATGAGTATTAGGATATGCTTTAGGTGATTTGGCCACGGTAAAGGTTGCCAAGGTAGAGATAGGTGGACTTGTTGACATGATAAGTATAGGGGTCATTGGCATAGATAAATATGTAAGCACTTTTGGAATATTTGGAGATGTGGGTAGTGTGATAACTGATGGAGTAGACCTTATGGGTATGGGTAATGCAGCAAATGCAAGAGAATTTTTGGATGTAGAAGTAGAAGGGACTGGTTGTTTCATAAATGTTTCGAGGGGTAAGAATGATATTTTTGCTAAAGGGATTGATGTTGAAGATGGGGTTGCAAGGGTGCATGTTGTAGAACTGAGTTTAGTTGGGATGGTTGTGAGTAATGTAGGTGTAGTAACAGTGTACTTGAGGCAGATGTGGGTGAAGAAATAGATGGGAGAAAAATAGGGATATGTGTGATACGAGTGGGGGTAGATTGGGGTGTATTTGGGCGGCGAAATGGATGATATAGCTTAATTTGATATAGACGTGATAAGGATAGGAGAAGGTGTAGGTTTAGGGCGTGTAGTGAAAGTTGATGTAGGTATGACAGGTTCTAAATAAGAGGTGGGAATGATGTCTACTGTGGGAACATGCGGAATTGGTGATAAGATAAGATCTTGATTGACAGTGTCAACCATACAAGTGTTTGATAGTTGAGATGTAAAGGGGGTGACGTGATTTGTTGGTGGTTGATTAGTTTGTGCAGTGGAAGTATCAATTTGGATATCCCCTTGATTTACAAGTTGTTGGACACGATATTTGAAGGAATGACATCTCTCAATGTCATGACCTTTGACTCGATGATATTTACAAAATTGGGCCTCATGATACCAAATAGGTCTATCTTGTGAGTTGTCTACGGGTTGTATGGGAGCGCATTGGATAGAGTTTACGCTCATCAACTTATCAAATACAAAACTGTATGATTCTCCTAAAGGATTGTAGTTGGTTGTTGATTGACGAGATAGTTTTTGAGACCATGTGCTTGATATAGATGGGGATGAGGTTTCAATGACCATAGTGTTGGCCTTAGTCTTGAACTCGTCATTATGTGTGAATGGTTTAGTGGATTCAATTTTTTATTTAGTTGAACTTAATTTAAGATGACCCTGCTCAATGGCACGGGTTTCGAGCTTGCGATCCATTGTGAAAGCTTCATCAAAGGTTCGGAATGATTGGATCTACAAAGTGGATGATATATGTTTGGCACACGAACGTGAGAATAATTTGATGAGTTTAGTTTGTGGGATAGTGAAGGATAGTTGGTTTATAACATCATGCCATCATGCGACGAAGTCGGTGATGGGCTCGTCTTCATATTGTCAAATGGTATATAGATCAGCGATAGTGGTTTTGTGTGTGATATTGATAGAAAAGTGTTCTAAGAACAACTGTGCAAGTTGGGTGAAAGAGAATATGGAATGTCGTGGGATACTATTGTACCAGTCTAACCCGGGACCAGACAAAGACATGGGGAAAGTGCAAAGAAGTAAATCATGATCATGCACAATAAGACAACATGCATGTTTAAATGTGAGGAGATGTTGTTGGGGATCTTCTTTATTGTTGAACTTATTAAATGTAGGAAGTTTCCAATGAGGGGGATAGGGTTTGATTGGAACCGATGGATGAATCGGTTCATTACGATTTGTTCATAGGATAAGGTGTTTTTGGGTGCTACGGTAAGGGTTTCTAAACTGGCCAACCAATTCATTAAGGCATGAATTGAATCACTTGAGGTGTTGTAAGGTTGAGATTGGATCGGTTGTGTGGTTTGAAAAGTAGTTTGATAAGGTGAATGATGTGTTTGTGGGTGTGTGGGTGTTTGGTGAAGCATCTAATAAGGTGGTTGATAAGTTTGTGGATAGGATGTTTACGGAATGGTTTGATAAGACAATTGATTAATTTGTGGATATGTAGGTGTTTGGGGAGCTACTTGGTAAAGACTAACATGTGTCATAGGTTGGGATTGTTGCATAGGCTAGTGTTGAGCAATAGGGGCATGACGATAAGTGGGGATATGTGTGTTAAGAATTGGAGATGGCTAGGTAGGCCTATTAATGGAATTGTCAAAATGGGATGTGGGTGGAATGCGATCCACCAATTTTGGAGATTGGGAGGATTGAGAGATTATAGGAGATTTCTAGAGTAAGAAGTCATATATGGGGTTAGGAGGAGATTTGAGTGTATCTAGAGGAGCAGGAGATGGTGGTGCGATCGATTTAGGAAGACTAGCTTGATGAGAGATATGAGGGTTGGTATTAAGGTGGGGACAATTTTGTATGACATGGTTCTCATGAGGTGAGACCATGGAGACTAGAGATTGAGTGATTGAAGGCATGGTTTTGAGTTTAGAATCCTATTGGGTGAGATCATTAGAAGAAGTAACTTTATTGGATAGAGCATATTGTTGTTTTGTCTCGATTTGGGAGAGAGCGAAAATAGGTGTGAAATAGAGAAACATTTGTTTATGTATGTTGTTGACAAACAAATTAAGCAAAATATTTTTAGCCTCATGATTAATTTAGAGGATGTGAACAGAAAAGAAAAGTAATGAAGGTTCCTAAAGGAGTCTAAAGCTGGTTTCAGGTAGTTATGGATTGGGAGATGTCTAAGACATTTTCCTGTTTGGTGTTTAGGTCCCCATCAGTTAACTAGGTGAGAGGAACATTTTGATGTGTTAATTATGTTTGTGTAGTCTCAGGCAGTGTGTGATAAGTGAAATGCAGAGGGTTAAATCCTTTACTTAGGCTATGTAAGTAAGCAGGATGCGAAAAAAAAGGTTCCTTTTAATCCAAAACGAAATATGACATTCGATGTGGAAAATCACTCAGAGAAGGGAAAATTCAATGCAGAAAAGAGAAAATAGAGAAAAATGAGGAATACCTAGAGAATTACTTATCGGTGTTATTTGATTGCATGTGTTTAGAGGTATTAATCACAGACCCAGAACATCTAGTGACCTTAAAAGTGCACCATTCACAATGGAAAGGGGATCTGGATTTTTAAAAAAATTATTTGATTACATGTGATGATGGCGTACTTGGAGGCGATGGTCAGTGGCCAGAACGCCCGAGTAACCTAAAATGGCACCGTCTATGTTTGTAGATAAGGTCGGTAAAAGTATTTTGTGTGGTGTGTTTGATTTAAACATTGGTCTTTGACAACGTAATGTTGTTGTCGTGAGGTTATAGACATTATCCTGCAAGAAGATAATAAATGCTATTAGTTAAGGTAGTTAAAAAAATGACTTTATAAATTTTACAAATGGTGTCATCGTAAATAAATAAAAATAAAATAATTAATTAATCTAATTAATTAACAAAATTGTAGTTTAATGTTCCTATTTCATTCGAGTAAATAAGTGACGAAAATTAAACGATAGACTATAAAATAATATAAAGGAAGCAATTAAGTCGAAAAGATAAATTAGATTAATGAAATAATAGCTTATATAAAAGCTAAACTAATGAAGTGATATGACTTATAAAAGCTTAACTAATAAAATGATATGACTATAAAATCCCAACTAATAAAATGACATGACTAATAAAATGACATGACTAATAAAAGCCCAACTAATAAAATGACATGACTATAAAAGCCCAACTAATAAAATGATAGATTCGTCAAACCTACCTAAAGGATGAGTGAATTAAAATTGGTGGGTCATACCACACATGGACACAACTTTTTACATGTGTGATGACATAAAGTGAATCACATGAAAAAGAGAACTAAACGGGACATATACAATTAACTATGGTGTTGACATTCCATGGATGTGGATTACATTTCAATATTGAATGGCATTTTTTTATAATTTAATTCTAATTTCTTTCATAATTTTTTTATATTTTTTTATTATAACTTAATTCAATGTTATTTCATAATGTTTTTAATTAACTTTTTATTATTATTTGCCTTATAATGAAGGTTAATATTTTTATATAAAATAATATAAATGAGATTGTATATTAACGATCATCCAAAGAAAACCCACGACAATATCATAAGCCAGATAGATGGAATGAGCTACAAAATTAATCAATATTAAACCAGATATAAATTTTTATCCTCCAAATACTAATCTTTTAATGACAATTAATTGTGATATTTACGATATTTAATGCAAAACCAAGTTTGAAAACAAACATCAAGTCATAAGGTCAATTTCTGATTCATTTCCCATGCGGGTAAATAGAAAATAAAGAGCACATACCTCTGAGGTGACTTAAACGATGGATTGTGCTACACTGAGATCAACGAATATTAAGACCATGCAAACAAGCAAGTTAGACAAGATGAGTAAAATAACAAACAAAACGACTAGATCTAGGATCTGGTCCCACCGGCATGCCAAATGTTGATATGAGTTTCCAGCTTCCTGTCCAGATGAGTGTATGAGTAATCAAGAAACACTAAACAACATCGAGTATACAAGGGCTTAGTACCTTGGAGATGACAATGGATGATACAGGTGCAAATAAGATAGATGTATGATATAAAGAAGCTAGATCTGCAAAACTGAAACAGATAAGATTAGATCATAATATGTAGGGGTTTCTGGATAGTGCCGGTTCCAAGAGGATTTTAACTCCCTTGGAGGATGTCAACCCCCGTGTCAGACAAGATAATAACAGATTATGAACAATAGTAATGGAATATAAAATGAAAAGTAACTAAAATGACGAGGGAACTTAGCTTGTGCTCTGTTATGGAGATGAACCGGGCATCAAGATGGCAAGATAATGAACCATGGCAAAGATTTCTTCTTTAAACTGGCAGAACTTAATTAAGCTCTTCCTTCTCTTCTCTAGGCCTAGGTATCTCTAGGTCTTCGATCCTTTCCTAAGTCTTCCATCCTTGAAATATGGGGAGAAACACAAATTTATAACTTATATGTGAGGTTAGATTTGAGGTTAACAAGTGCCGGGGTTGAGTAAAATAACTTGAGTCGGGATATGATGTGATCACGTAGGGAGCATGATTGACATGTGGTGGGTGAGATAAAGATTCTATTTTTAAAAAAGTGTCGGATGGGTGTATTAATACCCATGCATTGAATAATTTGTGAAGGATGGGGATAATATCAAAAAGTTGAATCATCAAATGGGTCTACATGGAGCCCATTTGATAATTAATCAAATAATGTGAGCAAATAGATAATATTTCATTAATTTAAGAAAAAGAGAAGCGAGAATGAAAATTACGTGAATGTGAGATTTCGAGAGGGTGTTATACCCAAAAATAGGTTTCTACAAACTCATGAGATCTTGATTTCTTCCGTGGCGTTTGGTATATAGCCTCAGGAAGCGCTTATGGGTAAATCATCACGACTACTACTGCACTTAATACCTAATATAGTTGCAACAACATTGTTTGGGAGTTGACCATTTAAATTGATGGGGAGTAATAAGGACACAGCACATACTTTGAGCCCTCCCATCCATCTCGTGAATGATTACACGATGTAAATCTAGACACCGAAATTATTCGAGTATATAGCAAAGTTACGCATGCATATGAGGCTATTTCTTTGAGTCGGTTTCAACAATTACACAGCCCCTTTCGGTACTATCTTGGTACCACATATTGGATTCTTTCACATACGTTAATACCTCTTTCACATATTTCCTAGTATATAGAAAGGGTGAGCTTCTTCCACATATCGACGGTATATCGGAAGGGCACGTATATAGAAAGGTTCGGTATATCGATCGATGGTATATAGATTAGAAGACATTATACCAGAGTGATAAGAGCCTTACCCTTTGTCAGTTGATTATGTAAAATGGGCACCAATGCCCCCAAGTTCTTTCTTCTAGATTCTCAACTTCTAAGAGGAGATAACTATGCAGCATGGAAGACAAAGATCAAAACACATCTTGAGTTTGAAGAGATTTGGAATGTTGTGGATGGTTCTGTAACCAAATCAACAATTGATACAACCCAACAATGAAAGTTTGATAGATCCAATCAGAAGGCCAAGTTGATAATATTGTTTGTAGTGTCGACGATGATGTGCAACCCCACATTTGAGATGCCAAATCAGCCAAAGAAGCGTGGGATAAGTTGAGCACAATATACGATGCCAAGAACAAGAATATAATTCTAAATTTTCAGAGTCATTTATACACACTAAATTTCAAACAATGATAAAATAGAAGTTTTTCTAGAATATTTATAGAATTGAGGTATTACATTCTAGCCCTAGGAGAGGAGGTCATTGATGATTCTTTCGTTCCCATTATTCTGAGATCACTCCCTCCTTCATACCAAATTTCTGTGACAACACTCAGCTTATCGGATTAGACAGTTAGTTTTGACAAGTTAGTAAATCTATTGCAATAAGAAGAATAAATGTACAAAAAAGATGACGAAGAGGAGCAGGAAATTTCTTCTCATCAAAAATGGAAAGGAAAAGGAAAAGAAAAATCTCATTCCTCTCAAAATTTCCAAACATAGCATCAACATGGGGACAAACAGAATGAGAATAAGAATAAATTTCCTATCTGTAAGAGAGGACATGATATAAAAGAGTGTTAGTTCAATACCTACAAGAAAGGTTCATCAACTCACTCTGGACCTCAACATCAATAATTTCATAAGGGACATTCAAACTACAATCAAGGGTAGAAAAAGGAACGATGAAGAAAACCCCATCAATAAGGAAATATAGTTGAACAAGAAGAGCATTCGGATAATGAAGACTTCTTGTACACTACTCATTCAAGTGAACCATCCACTTCATCTTGTGATGTTTGGTGTGTTGATTTGGGATCCATTCAACACATGACCAACCATAGAGACTATTTTACCACAACGAGGGACACGCCTTCGAAAAATCATGTTTCGTTAGGTGATGATTCTTCATACACAAGTCTGAGGATTGGGAACATTTATCTACCTCATGGTTCACGCAATTGTACACTATTAGAGGTACTATATGTCACTTTGGGTTAACAAAGAATCTCCTATCGATGTAAGTCAACTTCTAGATCACAATTTGAAGATTAACTTTTATATTTATTCCAAGTAAGAAATTATTTCCATCTCTCCGTAAGGATACGATAAGTTTCCTCCCTTCCAAGCAGGAAAACAACACGAGCTTCATTCCATAAGAGTACTTATCAAGCTCATGGTAAGCTTGATCTGGTTCATGTCGATATTTTTGGTGCGATGTAACTAAGTCATTCTAGATTTCAATACTTCATTCTTTGTGTTGATGACTATTCAAGGAAAATGTGGATATATTTTCTTTGTAAGAAAAGTGATGCTTTTGAGAACTTGAAAAAGTTAAAACTGGTTGTAGAGAACGAGACTGGTCATCACGTCAAATCTCTGTGCTCAAATCAAGGGAGGGAATTCAATAATAATGATTTAAAATCTTACCTATAAGCTCACAGGATTCATCAATAAATGCCTCCTCCACACACACCGCATCAAAATGGTGTTGTTGAGAGAAGAAACCATACTATCATGGAAATGTTGCGTTGCATGATCAATGATTCTAGAATAATGAGAACATTTTTGGTAGAAGCAATAAATACTATTGTATATTTGTTTAACAAAGTACCCATAGTTCCACTTGATGCAGTAACTCCATATGAAGCATGGTCGAAGTGGAAACCATCTGTTGCACACCTCAGAGTATTCGGGTGCAAATAAAGTATGCACATACCCAAGAAGAATAGAAAGAAGTTGGATATGAAATCACAAAACTCATCTTCATTGGCTATAGTGAAGAGACTCTTGGGTACATATTGATGGATCCGAAGACTAGGAAATTCTACACTAGCAGAGATGTTGAGTTTTTTGAGAAGAAGGAAGCAGAGACTCCTCCTCTAGGCTTACTCTGATGTAGATTTTTCACCTATTGTAAAAAAATAATTTTTGTTCCCGTAAAAGATGACAAAGTGATGATGGGGATGATGGTGATGATTAGATAGAACCACGACCCATGGGAGCAGTTCAACGTATGCCCAAGTGGTATACTAGCATGATACGAGATGTAAAATTGGATGTTCCACCGGATACATCCACCACGTCGATGATGAAAATAACACTTGACAACTTGTTGATCTTCCACCAGGGAAGAAACCCATTGGTTGTAGATGGATATTCAAAATAAATTACAAAGCAAATGAGACCATAGACAATTACAAAGTGAGACTGGTAGAAAAGGGGTACACACAAAATAATTCATTGACTATGAGGATACATTTTCTCTCACAGCTAAGATCAAAATGATTAGGATGATCTTTTCTCTAGCTACACAATTTGGTTGGAAATTCCATCAGATGGACGTGAAAAGTGCCTTTCTGAATGGAGATCTACAAGAATAATTCTACATGACTCAACCCGAGAGGATATGTTGTACACAGTAAAGAAATAAAGGTATGCAAACTCGAAATATCGGTATGGCCTTAAATAGGTACCCCAGGCTTGTACATCAAAATTGATGAGCATCTCATAAAACATGGATTTTTTCATAAATCCTTACGATCTCAATCTCTACCTCAAAAATCAAGGGGGGAGATTGTGATTGTTGTTGTCTATGTCGACAATCTAGTCGTCATTGGAAATTAAGTGAAGATGATTGATGCAATGAAGAAATATCTTAATCAACCATTCGACATGACAGATCTCGAGTTGATGCACTACTTTGTCTTGGAATAGAAGTATGGAAGAAAGAGAATCATATATTTGTTTCTTAGTTGAATTATACCAATACAATGCTTGAGAAATTTAGGATGATGGATTACACACCTATTGCTACACCCATGGAGACAAGACTATAGTTATCTCATTCAGATCCATCTCCTATGGTAAATGCAACTCTTTATTGGTAGTTGATTGGGAGTCTCATTTACCTCACTTATACTAGACCAGATATCAACTTTTCAATGAGATATCTATACAGGTTCATGCAGGAACCCAAATTTTTTCATTGGAAGGCAGCAAGGTGGATCTTGAGATATCTCAAGGGAACAGTGGATCTTGGTCTAGAATATAAGAAGAATGATCGATTCTTCTTTATTAGATATTCAGATTCAGATCATACATGAAACATTAATGACAAGAAATCTAATTTAGTATTTGTATTATTTTTGGGATCTGGACCAATATCATGGGGAAGCAAGAAATAACACTTTTTTATCGCTCTTCTACAGAAGCCGAATATTGTGTTACAATTGAAGTTGTCTGTGAAGTGATATGGATACGTCACATACTGGAAGGACTTGGAATACCACAGGACAAACCTACCAACATGTATCTAGATAATTAAGGTGTTCTCAAACTTGTTCGCAATCCAATGTTTCATGAAATAACAAATCACATTGAAGTATAGGTTTATTTCATACACGATCATGTCTTGAAACACAACATACAAATGGCTTCGGTTTTACCCTACGGATGAACAACAGGTGGATATTTTCACAAAGTCACTTGCACGTGACAAGTTTGAGTTGTTCAGAGATTTCCTCTCCTCATCCTTTGAGGCAATGCAAAATTAAGTGGGGAATGTTAGGGTAAACATAGTTTAGTATAGTTAATTTTGTCATTTACTATGGTAATTAGGTAACTATGTAGTTTATTTAATTGTTATATAGTTCTATTATATTATATTGGTAAGATTAAGTGTTACGTAGTTGTAACAATTATATTTATCTCTGTATTAATTTTTATGCTTCCCGTATGTATTTTGGAAGCATCTCAGTAATAAGGTTATTGTTACACACTGCTGACTTAATTATTTTTTTGTACATGATTATCCAATATCTATAAATATTGCAACCATTCCTCATGTACTTGATTATGATTGAATATCAATAAAATAATGAGGCTTTTATCCCTCTTCGATATTTACATCACCTTCTTGCATCTTTAAATTAAACAATTTTTTCATCAAATAAAATTTATTTGAAGCACTAGGTTTTTCATATAGATTTGTTAAAGATTTCATCAACTCTACCATAGATCTTGCTTTGGTAATATTCGAAGCCACAGATGTTGTCGCTCAATCTTATAGATCCCAAAGCTTTTCTATCAAGAATTTTTCATTCTTCATCAGTCATCTTTGCAGGTATTTCCTTCTCATCCAATGGTAAGTATAAATATTTCTTATATAGATAATCCTCCACCTGCATCTTCCATAATAGATAATCATGACCATAAAATTTCTCTACTCTGAATTTGCTTTCTTCTCCCATTGTTTTTCTCCCACTCAATCAAAAATCCATGTGGTAAATCATTAACACACACAACCTCAAACAAATCTTTGATACCGGTTGTTGGGGTTAGCACACTTGTTGTACATAAATAATTATTAGATCTAAGCATACAATAAATAAATACATAAATAATCAAGAAGAAACAATACACAATATTTAACATGGTTCACCCAATGTGGGTTACATCCACTATGAAACATCCAATTTATTATCATATAGGAAATATAATGAAGATCTGAAATCCTCCACTCCTTCTTGGATGTCCTGTATTTTCTTCTCCACAAGTTTATCTTTTCTCTCTACAAAAGGAAACTTCTTTACAATTCTTGTAAATATTTCTTCATTCTAGCTTCTAACCCTATATTTCTATATTATATAGGCATATACAAACATAGGACACTTTATCTATGCAATTACAACCGTTAGATTCACTTTACAAATAAAGATAGATCTAATTCCATGAGCTTAATTATATAAGTCACGCACTGTAACTAATGTCGCTTACCCTAACTAATGTCGATTCCTCCTTGTCTAACCGATACCGGTCCTTGGTGACCGACGTCGGTTCATCAACTCGACGCCGATAACTATGTATTCTAGAAAGTCTATAAAAGCATGCTAGTGAAATAATTAAGCTCCACAACTCAACATATTTGACATTGTTTTCTATAACATGTTTACTACTTATTGTTGTCTTCTTCATTATATGCAGCCTAAGTGCCTTGATTTTCTTGTGACACCATGGATGTCCCATGTTTGTGGATATATGTCTTTCTTATGTGATATTATTTCTCTTATATGTGGCCTAAATTCCTTGATTGTATTTTGAGACCATGGGTGTCCCATATTTGCGGCTCTATGCCTTGATGTGACTTTTTTTTTTTAATGTTATTGCTTCTATTTTCTCACTTGACTACTGTTATCTATCTCATATTATTTTATTACACATGTGTTATTTCTATTGTTGTTATTATTTCTTGTCTCTTTACATGCCATGTATAAAATGGTAGGACCACATGGACGTTCCCGACCATACCATACATGTATTTCCTAGGGAAGTTACATTAGATTTTTCTACAGTTTTATATTTCCACTTATGGAAATTGGTTTTAAGCATAATCTCAAACTAAATTGACACAATTTAAAGAAGTTTATACAAGAATTTTCCCCAATTGTATTCCTTATATTTGGGATGATCATCTTCTCTTAACAACCCTCCATGGACTTCACCATCACACCTACAAAGGATTAAATAATGAGGGAATTGACATGCGTCGTCCCCTGTCACTCACCACCACTTTGTGCTCTACACTCTCATACACCTGTGATTTCTCCATACCTTCCACGTACTCCATATCTCATGAATCATTCATTCATTCTAGGTAATAATCACACATTATAAATAACGAATAATATTATTACATGTATGTAGTCTCTAACATTAATGATGAAAGCATCAAGCTAGTTTGGATGGGCAGCCACTTTGCTCATTTTCCTTTTTCTTGACTTGGAGGTCACCCACCTAGTCTTCGTAAATTAGAGTGAGCTCACTGGATTCCTTATGCCTACCCATGCCTAGTGCCACTCAGGATCCAGAACTTTGGGTAACAATTCAGATGCAAAAGTATATATCATCTCTAAAATATTCATTAAATTGGTTATCGTGTAACCCCAGATCCCTACTATTAATTTCAACACTTTGAATGATACCTCCCTAGTAGCCTCCACGTATACCATGCAAGCTTTCCCGCACAACGCACAGTGCACACCAATCAATTTTCATCTCATATTTGGGAATATTAACAATATTATTTAGGTAGTACTAGATATGAGTACCTAAGATGTGGATGTTGACATGGTCAATGATTTGTGAGGGTATTTGTAAGGTGGTCATGTGGATTTAAAGGCATAGATAGTTTAATCATTCCTCGCAAACACATAGTCAAAAACCTCTTTCCAATCCCTCACATTTTTGCAAGCTTTGTATCAAATTATCCCAAAGGATTAAGAGTGACTCAAGATAATTTCATCTTTTCCTCCACATGTAACATGAAGAAGTCAGCTACCATGGATTACACTCCTAGAGAATATCATATAGAATTCCATGGTTGATGAGCTGGGAAAACCCTAGTATTTGCATGCCTTTTCCACCTCTTTTGTGGAGCTCTTATATAGGTATATCATTAGGATTTTTGCATCCTCATTTGATGAACGATGAACGCTTCCACTTGTGTGTGGAATGATTCTCTTCACTTTGAATAAAGGATGATCTCGATCTCTTCCTCTGCCTCAACACCCATTGTTGTTATTATTACTATTTCTACACTAGGTACCCATGTAGGTGTGATTTTATTTATAGAGAAAAGAAATGAAATCATAGCCATGAGTTGGATTTGGAATAGGTGGATTTATTGTAGTTGGGGATGTAAAATTAAAACATTGAACTTAAACAAGTTTTTTTGTGATAGATACATTAAACGCAACTAGTGAGACAATGTTAACATCATGCATTCATATAATATAAATGTATTTTTGTTTACACTATGTAACAACTTAATAAGTGCGAACCTACATTAGAACTCATGTCATGTACTTATATCCTCTTTTCAGGGATATTTTGTTTCTTATGTTGTTTAACGTGTATATAATTTTACTTCTTTTATTATTTTTGAACATGTTTTTTTGTATGTTGTTTGATGTGTATACAATAATTTAAACCAAGTAATTTAATGTGACTATGTGATAGTAATGTCGAATGTGATGTTTTGAAGAAGTTAAACTTGAGAGAGAGAAACATCGGAGGAAGAAGAGGGGCTATGAAGAAGGGGGTTTGAGGGAGGAGAATTCTAGGGAAGGAGAAAATGCTATAGTGGTAACCAATGGAAACTCTTCTTTCTTACGTTCATGCACAAATGAGCCACACACCATTTTTATCAAGCATTTAAAGGATAAAGGGGGTGTCATGTGTATGTCATTAAGGAAACATACTTTGGAGATATATCAAAAGAAAGGTGTGTCGATGAATATCAAACTTAATTACTTGTTAAAATTACAAATTCACTAATCGATATTGCATACAATATTGTTTGTGCATAGTTCGTTGTTGGCATATCCTTTTATATGTGTAAATTAGTGGTGGTGTCTATTTTTACAATATATTTTTGGCGATGCAATGGAGGATTTGTGAAATGTGGGTTTGTTTCTAATATTATAAAGTGAGTGGCATGTTTCGAATGAAATATTGGCATCTAAGGTCATTCCACTCCTTACCACGACAACTACATCTACAACATCAACCTTCCATTAATCTTCAATTCTTGTCTATGTTGTACTCTAAATTCCCATATTGGCCTAGTTGGGAGGATGTTGGTGCAGGTATGATTGTGTAATATTAAATCATGTAATAGAACAACATGAAGTAAAAATACTATCTCTCAAGGATTTTTAAGGACCTCAAACAAATTCACGAGATGGTAGGAATGAGCTCGCCAACATTCCCACCAAAAATTTTAAATATTTGTATTATGCACATGCCTACTAAAGGAGGTGTAGACACAAAATCTATGCACTTGGGTAAATTTATAGGTCCTAGAGCATACTAATATATACATGATTCCTAAGCAAGAAAACTAGTAATTCACAATGTCTTTTGGGTCTTTTGTTTTGTCTCTTATAATTGTATTGACCTTACATACCCTATAAAGAATGTCGGTATTTGACTAATTTACCTTTAATGACCCCAAACTCTAGTGCCCAGGTTAGGAAACTAGCGCATAGGCGCTCCTATCCCTCCCAGGGAACTCCCGGCCCTCTCTATCCTTTCCTCACTCCTTTTGGGTCTCTTTTATATTTGGGGCATCTTTTACATTTTTGGGTTTACGTTCTAGTTGTCAATTATGAAATTCAAACAAGGGAATCATATATATACATAATTATAGCTCTCAAATAAGGGGTTAGGCACTAAGATTATCTACTATCACCTAAGCATGCTTTTAAATTCAAAAGGTAATTACAAATCATTCATCTATCGTATTCACTCAAGGACAAGGGTTGCATTACTCTACATACACATCATAGGAGGAAAATCTATTCTATTCTATCTCACACATTGTATACATTTGCTACATTCTAGATATATCCCTCTATCATTTTGAAACTTACAGAATGGAATCCTAAGGCATCATTGATGCAAAGTGTCTTCTAAAACCTTTAACCATCCTATGACAATTTTAGATAATGTGAGTAACTTCATCAAACAAGTTGATTTTCTTAAGAACTCAAGAACTTATAAAACCATAAAAACACCCAATTTCTTATCAAAATGTACCAAGGAATATAGTAGCATTATACCTACTTATAATAATCTAAAAAAATTCTTATACCATTCACAAATATTCATAACTCTATTTTCTCTCTTACACCTTTTAACCTCTTATCAAGTGCTCTTATGGCTCTAAAATCATGCAACTCTTGTAGTCCGGAATGATTCAAAAGGTTCCAAAACAAAATAAGAACATTTTTTAGCAACCCATTATTCCCTTATATCTTCTCAAGAAATTTCAAATCCTAAAATTTCTTTTATCTCCTTCAATTCACTCAAGATTGTTTGCTTTTAGGCTTCAAACTAGGCTAAACTAAGAAATTGACTGAATTTTGGTTATAAAATGAAAATTATGGAGTGTTTCAGTAAAATAAAACCATTTTCAGATACCCATTATCAATTGTAACAATCTCAAAAAAATTCAACACTCAACCCATTATAGTATTTTTCCAGTTCACTTTCTTATTTTCTTAAGCAATTAGGCTTATGGTGGATTTTGGACTGTCCCTTCCAAACTGATATAAAAATATCTCTCTTGAAACCATGAAACTTCATAAATAATTTTGTATCCTGATCATTAATCCTTATAAATTATTTATTCAAAATTTCAGCCCTTAACTCTTTTGTATGGAAAAGTTATGGTATTTTGTTTTTGGTCTAAACTCTCAAAATTATACAATCCCTACACACAATCAGATCGTATTAAGAGGTTTTTACCTATATATACTTGTTATGTTTGTTTTTCTCTCACTAAACCCTTCAAAATAGGGTATCATACACATCCAAGATCTTGTTTTTATGCCTTTTGAACACCCTAACTGATTCCAATCCTCATTAAAATTTATATACAACTCTATTATGTAATTATTATTCTCTCTACCAAATATTATGTTTCTTCAAGAGATATAATTAAAGTTATGATCAATTTTCTAGTTGAAACCCTCAATAGGCTTACACAGGGTAGGGAGGGTGTATTTTAGGTTCATTTTTACTTGTCTTGATTTCAAGGCTTATTATGGATTGTATCACCTTAATATGACATTATTAAACTCTGAAAAAGTCCTCTTGATTGAAAACAACCATTCAAATTCTTATACCTTCAAAGCTAAAAGAATACAATCCTCGAAACTGTGTACACGTCTTTCTTCAAGATGAATTTTTAACAAATAATTATCTTAAATCCACAAATAATGACCTTCCATATTCAAATTTAAAACATAAATTACTCTTCTCATATTCCAATAATTTTAAAACCTTCCTAACATCCATTCAAAAACATAAAGATACAATTTCTTACCTTGAATATGTGTGTCAAGTCCAGTGCAAACATGCCTTCTTTACCATTTTTCATCCTTTCAAGCCTCATACCCTAAATGCATGCTTTAATTATTCAAGTAACAATTCTTATCAAATAATACTAAAATTATCAATCACATAATATTCAATAACACATTCTTATTCATAGAATAATCCAAGTGCAAGCATAATTGAGATGAATTTAAAAGGAAATCAGTATTATTTTGTTTTCTTTACAGATATACTGCACCTCCTTAGCCTCTTCATGGCTCCTCCACATGTGCCTCAACCTTTTCCAAACTTCTCCAATACCTAACCTCCCATGAAAATTCTAATTTCTCCTTTCTTAACATGAGAGAAGGTGAGAAGGTAGTTACAAACTAACTCACACCACCTAACCATGATTCAAGATGACTATAAGTCATGAAATCCTAAGACAAAGGCTTAAACACCTTATTTGGTCCCCATAATTTATTAAGTGACCTTTTACAACATTAATAAATTTACATTTTATAATTGACACCCTTTCATTAAAACTTAGAAATTCTAATTTTCAAAAACTCCATTTTGGAGCGAAAACAAACAGGAGCTAAAAACGCCCATGAAAGTTGCAAAGAGGTTAGGAAACATCCTAAAAAACACCAAATAGGCCTATTAAGGCCCATAAAAAACCAAAATTTTAATAAATCCAAAAAAAATTCTATGCACAAGATGATGCTCCTGCATCATACTCCCCAAGTGTGAATATTTTCTTCCATGCAAATGTAATTCTTCTTTCTCTTTTTCCAATTTATTTCCTTCTTTTAAATGCTTCTTCCTCTACTGTGTTTTAGCCCATCTTCACTCTTCTTAACTTTCCTCTTCTTAACTTTCCTTTGTCTTTGCTTGGATTCTAGCTTTCTTGTCTTGTTTCCTTATTGATTTACTCTTTCTTCATCTTCCTCATTTTCTTTTTATTCTTGTTTCAACCGTACTTTCTCATTAATTTATTTCTTGTTATTAGCTTTAATGTCCACTTATTTTCTTACACATGCACAAGTATAGCTAAAAGCAACATTAGATTGAAAATTTAGAGCCCAACTAGTCTCATCCTTGCCCTCTTTCTTCCTCAACTTGACTCCTTCACTTTCTTGTTGATCAATATTTGTTGACATCTTTGTGCTTTGATCCATATCATTTTATTTTTCCTCTCTTCATGTTCTTGATTCTTCATCTTTCCTTCATCTTCATCATATGCTTATTTGGTTAAAGTTTCTATAGTATTTTCTTTGATTTTCACCTCATCTTCTCCACTCAACCAACTCCACATGCTTGCAAGTACTTTTCATGATCCTTTCATCATACTAATAGCTGCATTTTCTTCCTTGACTGGTTGAAATTGATTTTGAGTTTGTTCACAAACTTCTTTTTCTTGTATTTCTTCATTTTTGTCTCTAGTTCTTCATCCAAGGCATTGTTTCTTGTCTTCATTTATTCATATTATGTACCTTAATTCACACATTAAAGGAAACCATCAAATATAAAAATTGGAGACCATCTAGCCTCTCTCAAGAAGCTCTTTGCAAGAGCTCTTTTCCATTTTCTTCAAGCTTCTCTTTTCCTCCACTAGATTCTTCTTATTTTTCACCAAACATCTCTCCTACTTCCGGATAACACAAACTAACTTTGATGCCTCTTTTCTTCCTTCTTTCCATTATTTTCCATGACTTGATTTTCCTCATTCTCCTTTGCATAAAGCCATTCTACGAGACCATTTTACCCTCTTCATATTCCATCCCCAAACTTGATTTGTCTCTTTTCTTCTTTGTATTAGCCACTACAAGTATTATTTTATCTCTTTAATCTTTGTCATCATCTCTTCATAATTCATCATCTTGCTCTTGCTCTCTTCCATCCTTTTGTAGTAGTCATCTATCAAGAAACCTATCATTTTTCTCCCTTGTTCTCACTCTTTTCTTCTTTCCTCAAGCAAGTATTTTCACTTTTCTTCTTCTCAACACCTTGCCTATGATTATTACCTGGTAATTTTGTGCTTCCTCACTCTTATTATCTATCCAAGTCTATTTCACCTTGGATCTCCTCTATCTTTCTTCTTCTTTCTTCATTAAGCATTCTAAGCCAAGTTTCTTTCTCACTACTTCTTTATCACACTTCACTTCTTCTTTTCAATATATCTTTATTTCCAAGAAAAATACCCACTCTGATACCAAAATGATGTAGTGTATCTTATAAAACCTTCAACCAGCCAATTACAGTGTTATATAATGAAAGTAACTTCATCAAACAAGACAATTTTCTTAAGAACTCAAGAACTTCTAAAACCATTAAAACACCAAATTTATCATCAAACCTGCACCAAGTCCTATAGTCACCTTCTACCTACTTAGAATCATCTAACAAATTTTTATACCATACACTAATATTCAAAACTCTATTTTCTCTCTTACACCTTTTAATCTATTATCAAGTGCTCTAATGGCTCTAAAATCATGCAACTCTTGTAGTCCGAAATGATTCACAAGGTTCCAAAACAAAATAAGAACGTTTTTGTAAACCTATTATTCCATTATATCTTCTCAAGAATTTTCAAATCCTAAACTTTCTTTTATCTCCTTCAATTCACTCAAGATTATTTGCTTGTAGGCTTTAAACTAGGCAAAATCGTAAATTGATCAATTTTGGATGTAAAATGCAAATTATGGCATTTCTTAGTGAAATAAAAAAATCAGATACCCATTATCAATTTTAACAATATCACATAGTTTCAACACTCAACCCATTATAGTTTTTTCCAGCTCACTTTCTTATTTTCTTAAGCAATTAGGCTTAAGGCGGATTTTAGACTATCCCTTCCAAACTGATATAAAAATATCTCTCTTGCAACCATAAAATCATAAATATATTTTATCCTGATCATTACTCCTAAATTATTTCTTCAAAATTTCAGCCCTTAACTCTTTTGTATGGAAAAGTTATGGTACTTTGTTTTTGGTCTAAACTCTCAAAATTGTCAATGATCTACACACAATGATCATTTGTACTAAGAAGTTTTTACCTATATATCCTTAACAATTTTCCTTCTTCATATACACCTTAACTATATAAAATACCTTTGTTCCTCCAATTTCTATTCCTTTACTCATACCATAACACAAGTTATATTTATTTTTCTCTCACCAAACCCTTCAAAATAGGGTATCATACACAACTAGTAGTATTTTTATGACTTTTGACCACCCTAACTGATTCCAATACTCAAGAAAATTTATATAAACCTCTTTTATGTAATTATTAGCCTATCTACAAAATCTTAGGTTTTTTCAAGAGATATAATTAAAGTTATGATCAATTTTCTAGTTGAAACCCTCGATAGGCTTACGGGTAGGAGGGTGTATTTTACGTTCATTTTTCACTTGTCTTGATTTTAAGGCTTCTTATGGATTGGATCACCTTCATATGACACTATTAAACTCTGAAAATATCCCTCTTGATTTAAAACAGCCATTCAAATTTGTATACCTTCAAATCTAAAAGAATACAATCCTCAAGAAACTATGTACCAATCTTTCTTCAAGATAAATTTTTAACAAATAATTGTCTTAAATCCACACATAATGACCTTCCACATCCAACTTGACAACATAAATTACTCTTATCATATTCCAATACTTTGAAAACCTTTTGTTGATGCGGAATCATAGCACCCTAATTTTTTGCAATTCGATGAATTTAAACTATCAATGTGATTGCATAACATGGAGCTTTTCCCAAAGTGTGGGACTTTGCAACCGGAAATCTCTCCGAGAGAAACTTTGGCTTCCTATTCCTAAATATATCACCACTCACCAATTTATAGAGAAAATAATCTAAATCCTACTCTAAATTTTCAAGGGGACAGGGAAGAAAGATAACAAGAAAAGTAAAATCTAATTCTACTATAGGTGATGCACCAATAAGGAATGTGGAACACTGTTTTTCATGGAGATGGAAACCACCATCAGATTAAGGAGGATGAAAACACACCACAAATAAATCTATTGCTATAAATACATTAACCGATAAACATAAACCATCAAACATGTAATACAACCACCATGCACGGTTAACCAACATTACAATGAAAGACCAAGAGAATGCAATGAACATAGGAGAGGGTTAGAAATTCATCCACAAAGCTTAAATTATTGCCCATGATTTGATACATTGCATTACAATGACCAAGAGGAAAAATTACATTTACGAGTTAAATGGGAGGTTAGACTCCACAAAATTCCTTACATAGAAGAAGAGAAGGGAGGTACAAAATAGATTGTCCAACATTTGAACGGTGGCCCTCATTACAATTTATAGTGGAAATTTTGCAAAGGAGAGAGAAAACTAAATCTTGAATTTTCCACAAAATCAAGAAAAATGATTCTTTAATCATGTAATGAGTTCCTTCAGATCTTCAAAATCTCTATTTTCATTAATAGCTTGCCTTATGCTTGAAGAAATTGCATGTGATTGTACCTCATGCCTAATCTAGCTCCTGTAGGCTCATGATGACCCTACTTCTTACCAACCTCCATTAATGGATTTCATATACCACTACAAATATCTCCATTTTTTAGGTCTATAATCCCTAAAATCTGAAATTGATGTTCCCATATTGCAGATCCCAAAATCACCTTTCCAATGACTGTAATTTTGCAAGAAATTGTTGAGTACCATGGACGATATGCCATTTTTCTCGTGGATGTTTGACTAGATTTTATCTATATCTAACCTCCTGGGAACTGAAATTGGTCTTCACTATAAAATTCCCCTCTGAATCACCTCTCCAAAAGTATAAGTTTATCCAAGATGGATAAAAATTCCTTAGATATCGCAATTTGAAATTCGGGAAAAATTAGGGTTTTTGTGTCCCATCGAGCTATCCTTCTTGTTCATTGAGCTCACTCTTGAACATCACCGAGGTACTTACTCATGTCGAGTTGTTTTGTCTCCACCATTGAGTTTTTCCCATACCAGTGAGCTCCACTTGTATGAAAACCTTTCTATCCACTAGTCTCTAAGTGCTTAATGGCTCGACGGGCTCATTTAATTGGTTTGGGCAGAGATTTAAACTTTCGGGACTTCGAGGATTTTTTTCTTTGAAGTTTCGAGCCCTATGTTTTTCACTCCACTTCACTCCAACATCTGAAACTCGCATCCCTCAAAACCCAAAACAGCTCGCCATATCACCGCTTCAACTTTGGGCTTTCAAAACCCGCCTCTTCGAAGTCTCGAGATCATCCTCTTTAAACTTTCCCACATTCAAAGCCCAAAGAAATAGTCTAAAAGCTTAAACTCTGAAATCCCGAACTTGCTCACATTTCAGGATTCATACCCCATGCCTTCGGTACTCATGAAGCCCTCTCTTTCGGGCTTCTCGCACCGCTAACACCTAAACTACTCACCGCATACCCTCAAACTCCGATCCTCATTGACCCTAAAGGGAGATTAACCACTTGAACAAATGCCACCATGCCTCCATGCATTCCCAAAGCTCCCCATCAAGCTTATTGAAATGTTCCGAGTTCTTCACCTCATGACTCGGCCTTTAACTTCACCCAAGCTTGAGTTGGTCTTTGTATCACTTTGCTAACCCAGGGTTCAACATCACCCCAAAGTGATGTAATTTCTTGCCAAGCTCGGGAGCTCAGCCCTTGATCTCCTACCAACATGACTACCCCCCTTCATCTAGTGATAATTTCGAATCGAGCCATGCACGTTGTGTGCCGAGTTAAATCAGATTCTTCATTCACCGCTGCTAGTTTGAAACCCAATGGTACACGAGCTATCTCTATGCGAACTCCCAACTATTGAGCTTGAATTTTCACGAGACCCTCAAATTATCTCAGAGCTCGGAATCTCGATCTATTTTGGCTCCACATATGATTTCCCCAACTCGGCTCTCCAAGTAGCTCGGCGAGTTGTTTTTCACTTTCATTGGCTCCTTGATGCCAAAATGGGATTTTTTTATTTTCTCAATTCCGTTTGAAGAATTTTTGAATTCTCCGACTAGGGAGAGGGGGAAAAGTGTTTAGAGCCCTAAAATGATAAAAATTCCCCTCATGAGCTATTTTTACCATTTTTGGGGCCAAAGGCCATTTTTGCCTTGCAATGGGACTATGATCCCGGGATGGCCCTAAATGGTCAGATTGTATCCCGAATGTTCCAAAACACTTGCAATTGCTTCCCAATACCTTGAAAGCACTGTGATATTTCTTACAACTGTGGGGCCCACTCGGGGGCATGTAGCTACTTTTGGACCCTATTAGGCAATTTTGACCCATGGGGGCAAAAATTGTCAACAATTTGGTAACTCGCAGAGACATCTACCTACTAGATGTACTAAACCAATAGCTTAGGCATGTCCATTGGGTACAGAGTCACTCTATTCCTACAAATTGATCTTGAATCTGTTATATCGAAACCTATAATCATGTGTATACCACCAAGCTTGGGTTGTCTTGTTGTGAATTTCCAATCTTCCTAAGAAGATTTCTTGAGTTCCAACACCACGGAACTCTATTAAATTTGATGCCTTTCTTTCTCTAATGGCTATCTTCATGTTGCGGTGATCTTGAATAGCCCTTATGGGAGGATTTTTGATCGCTTACACTCTCAATTTTCATAAGAAAATCTTAAAATTAAGATTTGTGAGAGTAGAAAATTGCCTTGATTTAATCTTTGTACATGTTCCTCTCTCGCAACCCCATTCTTGAAACTGAAATGGATCATCCTCAAACCTAATTCGGAAAGTATGGAGCACACAATTGACAATTACTTGGCATGTATCACACCTTGTAGAATTTTGAATAAGAAAATTTTCATTTTTTTACATCATGGAGCTCTATTAAATTTGGCTTTTCTCATTCTTCTGAAAGTTCCACTCTTTGACATGATGCGGGAGATTGCTATGATTTGGTAGAGGAACTAGAAATTCACCTCTGATTGGCCTTGAAGGACTTGAAGAATGAAAACTCATTAAAATCATTCCTTAACCTAATTTTAGTTTCTCTGCATTTGTTTTCTTTTGAGATTTGCAACTCTTTGTCACAAGTATGAACTTCTCCTATTACAACATTTCATTTTGGAGGCACATTGAACTACACAACGATACAACTTAGGAGCAACAAAACCTGTGCCGAAGCACTTAGGGAAATGAAACCTAAACTACAACAAGACAATGTGCATATGCACTTAGAGGAATTAAAATTCTAATCTAATATGTACAAGGGTGAAACTTTTCCTTTTCAGTAGCAATGTTTAAGATAGATTCCATTGACTGGAATCAAAAGTTCTTCTCCCTCCAAAGTAGACAATTGGAAGGAATTTCTACTTTTACATCATGTGACCATGTAGGGGCCACTCCAAATGGCATCAAACTTGGAATGTTTTCCCGAGTTTTCCGATTTGCATCCCATTTCGAACTAGGTCCCACTCTTAGAAGGTCCTTACTTTTGCTTTCTTATCAAATGTCTTCTTGATCATGGTCTGATCCTTTTCCATGGTTTGCATGGCATTTCTTTTTATGTCTTCTAATTCCATCAATTCCACATACCTAGATTCCATAGGTTCAAACTCAGATAACTCCAGTTGTTTCATTAGTTCCAATGTTGGCAACTCAAGTGATATAGGCAACACTTCCTCTTTCCCATAAAATATCTTGTAAGGGGAATTTCCTGTCGACACCTTTGGTGTGATCCTGTCAGCCCACAAGGCTAACTTTAGCTTGGTATCCCATGTCCTTTGGTTTTCATTTAGATTCCTCTTGATAATTCTCATCAACTTTTTGTTTGTGGAATTTTCATGTCCATTACCTTATGGGTAATAGTTTGAAGAGGTACAGAGATATATCATATTCCTAACAAACGGCGCATTCGTGATCTTCAAACCTAAGAATGCTAATGCATTATCTCGATATGATAGCGGTCAAGACACCAAACCTAGTCATTATCCCTTCATAGAAGTCTAGTATGTTATCTTGATTTGCTTCCTTGAGCGCTACTACCTCGGCCCACTTGGTGAAATAATCCATTGCAATTAGGATCCACTTGTAACCTTGGCTTGAATTAGGATTAATGAATCGGATGAATTCCAATCCCCATTGCATGAAGGGATGCTTTCCTAAAATAAGGCGTAGTGGGAGTGCTACAAGTATTTCCTTCCCAGTGAAGAATGCACATTTTTTACATTTCTTGATCCATTTATAGCAATCACTGAATAATGTGGGCCAATAATAACTGTGTTCATTATCTTTATAGTTTTTACCCACGAGCAAAATGACCTCATGATTCTCCATCATGAAACTCATGCAATATTATTTTATTTTGACTTATTCCAATACACCTCAAGTACGACACGATTTATATCTTTCTTGAATATAACATTTTCAATGAGCACATACGAAATGACTTGTAGTCTAAAATATATCCCCCTTGTTTTCTTAACTCTGGTGGGCATAGACCTATTTGCAAGAAATGGATCATATCTTGGGTCCAACATGGGGTAGGAACATTGTCATCTACTTGCTCTTGATCATCATGTAGCACTGAAACAGCTTTCTTGTTCATTACCTACTTTAACTTCTTGACTTGAAGCCAATTTTTCACATAGCCCCTTTCCACGAATCAATCTAGTGACCTTCATCTAAATGTTGTACTTCATGACATGAGTGATCCATCATATACACTTCTCATGCAAATCCTTGTTTAATAGAAATCCTTAATTCCCACATGTGACATCGTCAAATGGATTATGTTATTTAATACTATGTGCTTGAATTTCTTTAAGCTCCTGATTACTATGAGAATGTGATTATTAATGAAGGAGTACCTAATTTCATAGTATTCCAAACCTTTATTGAAGAAGGCAATTGGTTGTTTAGATCCTTTTTTTTTTTGCTGCACCAAGATTGTAGAAATCATATCTCGATCCCTAGAATGCATAGAGCATGAAGTCCTTTGAAAATTTTAGGTTGATGAGATTTGGAGCTTGGGATATGGCTTCTTTGATTTCTTTTATACTTGTTTTTCCTTCTGCGATCCACTTAAATTCTAGGATCTTTTTCAACATCTACATTATTGACTTCACAAGAATGGAAAATTTTGGATGAAATCTGTGGACAAAATTGATTCTTCCTAAGAAGCTCTAAAGATCATTCATATGGCTTGGCAAGGAAAGAGCTTGAATCTCTTCAACTATTTCTGTGTCGATGGTCAATACTTCCTTAGACACAATGTGGCCTAGAAGCTTGCCTTCGTGAGCCAAGAATACATACTTCTTTGGGTTTAGGGACACCCCAAACCTTCGCACCTTTGAAATACTTGCCTTAGATAAAAGAGGTGATCTTTTGTGTGCTGGTACCCAGATTTAATCTCCTTCAAAACTTGAGCTACATCATGGATTTTACAAGACACTTAAAGGCAAATAAATGGTTTATATGTCGTTTTTTATCCGGGGAAGCAATTTATCTGACTTGTTAGCACTCAAGATTTGAAGAAGTGGGTAGCACCTTGGAAGGATTTGATCTAATCCTCACTATTTTAGGTTGTGTCTATCAACCAAGGTAAGAGATCCTATATTGTAGCCTCTGTTTTGTGAAGGAGATGAAAATATCCTTATACTATGCAGATTATATGGAGATGGCCTTGATAAAACATGATCAATTTCCCATTATTCAAACTCAATAGAGTTGTCACTGCTAAATGATGGAAATGCTTTAAAGAAAAGGCTAAGGCTACTAAAGACATGGTATGATTTTGATTTTCTTTGTGCATTTTTGTAAATGGATTGTATTCTTTTTTTGATGCACAATACAATGCAAGGGTATCATAGGTAGGATGAGTTAATTTGAAATGAATTTTGGGGTGGGAGATATTCAAACAAGACTAACAAAAATTTGCCAACTTCTTTGAGGACCTTTGCAAAACTTGAAAGACTCAAACAATAGAAATGCTTCAAAGAGGTTAAGGTGTTCCTTCAACCAAGATATGTGCATCAAATGGAATCCCAAATCTGCACTCTTCCACACAATCTCTGATGATTTATCACAAAATTTTGAGTTAAATGAATCAGAAAAGCATTTAGAAATTTCTATTCTATCAGCCCTAAGGTACCCCAAAGGTTTACGATCAAATCTATATCAAGGAAAGCAGTGAATTTAAATTTGTTTATCCCTTCATCGATGAAAGCTCTTTTGATTCTAGAATTGAAAATGCCACTAAGCTTTTACCAGAATTAGATATGCATGATCAAAAGTAAATTCCAAACACCAGTTACAGCAACAGAGCAAGAAACACAAATTAAAAACATTCTGAAACATAAGTAAATGCAAATTTTACCAAGAGACAACACAAAATAATCTAGAATGACCAAATTTATTAGTAGGGGAATGCTATAAGAACAATCTTAGAGCTTGTTAGTGGCTATACATCTGCAACCAACCTAACATGATACAAATTTGATACAAAAGGAGTTAAAATGGTTCTCAGGTGGTTTCTCAGAGAATGGGCTTCTTCCCATATTTTCCCATGAAAATTCTAAGTTTCTCCGACCCTTTACATGACAAATTCATGCAATATATACATTTTCAATCACTCACTCACTTTTCCTCTCAAATATTCCCTCCAAAAGTGGAATATTCAAAGCACCTTTGCTTTACAATATTTCTGGAAAATGACATTTAACAAACTCACAAAAAGTTTCTAGTTGTTCTTTCAAAAGGTGAATCATTACAAAACTTTCATCATTCTTCAAAGTGGAAGCACATTTTTCATTCCCCACGCATGTAGACCCCTTTCATTTCATTATTTCATCTTTTCCTTTCCCAATTTTTTACTCTACAACTTTGGATCTGGTAATTCACGTTTTTCACGAATTAGAGTAAAAATTCATTTGAAATGTGCTTTGGATTCACAAATTGAGCCCCCAATTTGATCAATTTGGACCCTGCAGCCAAAACGACACGAATTGGCAAAAAAATTGATGAAAATTGATGCAAAAAATGCATCTCCAAACTTCCTGAAGCTCAAATGGCAGCCAAATTGGTGAAATGCACAACTACCATCAATTTGTTCTTATCTTTAACTCTGAGCCCTCCACGTGGCAGATCCGAAAAAACAGGGCCTCGGGGACACTTTTGACCTTTTTACAACTTTTTGAAAATTTGTAAAATTTCTTGATTTCCTCTGCCGCTCTGCCTTTGTGATTTGGGTCTAACACGTGGCGCAATATGACTGGATACAGAGTCATAGCTCAATTTTACACATTTTGCATCTTTTTAGACAAAGGAAAATTTTTCAATTTTCCTCTGTGGCTCCGCCCTCCCGCAAGACACGTGTCCTCATATGATTGGCTGAGGGGAAGCACTCTGATTTCATATTTTAATCTTATTTCACCAAAGGAAATGTTTCAACATTTCCTCCGCTAACTTGCTCCTCCTGGGATTGACTCCTCAAATGAATTTTGACTTTTTACCTTCGGGCTTGCGAGTCCATTCAACAATTTTACCCTTTTGATAACTAGAGGCTAAAAATACAACTTGCCTCCGATGGCCCGCCTCCCCGCCTCTGAGCCTACCACGTGTCATCCTTTGATTCAATGGTGGGCATGCGGTCCATTCTGATGATTTTCTCCCTTTTTCCAAAATGGGTGAAAATTCTAACTTTCCTCCGAGGCTCCATCTTCCGCTCTATGCTCTAATGCTGACACGTGTCTTCATCCCATTGGCTTTGTGAGTTTGCGGTCCAATTTTATACTTTAACTCTTTTTCACCAAATTCTAAAAAGTGTCAAACTCCTTCACCTTTCCATCTCCCCACCTACCATGTGTCCTCCTCTGGGGCCTGCGGAGCTGCGGGGGCAACTTGCACAGTTTTCCAAAAACACAAAAACATTAAGTTTTTAGCAATGACTCGTCGATCCTTGTCCAATTACAAATGGCTACGTATGTAAAAATAAATGTGCTAGAATTTGACGGGCAAAGGATGCCCGTATGACCATCAAAAAACACAGAAATTGTCAACAACCCCAAAATCAGTTTTTTCTTCGTGGGTGAAGAATTTTTCGATCAAAAGACAAATGGAAAGTGATTTTAGGCAATTTACGACCATGGCAAGGGATTTTTGAGGGAAAATAAGTACAAATCGAATGATTTTGAGCTCCAAAGGCCACGAAAAAAATGGCAGAGGTGTTTGAAATGGGAAACATTAGGGAAAATGTAAAGTAAACCTTGGGATTCCTTCAGAATGGTGCAAAATGGAGGAAATACGAACAACACATAGCACTCAAACACAAAAATGATTTTTTTGTCAAATTTGAAGTATATGAGAATCCCAAAACCATTTTTTCTCAGAAATAGGGAAAAATGCATTTCTCCTTAGCAAAACAGGGATGTTTCAAATTGGGCACCAACACTGTCTTCTTAGAGAACATTGTGATATCATCAAGGTACACTAGCACTATTTTTTTGATTAACCCCTTAAATGTCATATCCATTTCCCTTTGGAAGGTGGTTCCGACATTTGATAGCCCAAATGGTATTTTCTTGTAGGAATATATGCCCCACTTAGTGGTGAAAGACGTCTTGAACTGATCATCTTCTTTCACCATTATCTCGATTATACGTCGAGAAGTTTTCTAGGAGAGAATATTTTTGATCTAGCTACTACCTATAAGATTTTCTCCATTGAAGGGAGTGGGTAGTGGTCTTTGAGAGATACCTTGTTCAGGTCTCGAAAATTCTATGCACAACCGGATTTTTACGTACTTCTTCCTAAAGGGCACCAAGTTTGTAACCCATATTGAATGTTGAATTTGAAATATAATACTTTCCTCTATCAGCTTTTTTTAGCTCTTTCTCCATAATAGGATCAATGTGTGGGTTAACATGTCTTTGCTTTTTCCTAATGGTTTTAACATCTAGATCCAATTCTATTGTATACTTTGAACCAACTTTGGATTAAATCCTCATGAAAAATTCATAGCTCCAAGTAAAGACATCTAGGAACTCCTGAAAAAGTTGTATGAACTCATATATTTCCTGCTTTCAAAGGTGGCTACTTTGCCAATTTGGAGAGTTTTTCCTTCCCCAACTAAAATTGGCTTTGAATCCTCTCCCTTGACTCAGTATATTAGCCTTATCATTCCAAAATTGATCATTAGGATTGAAGATGGAATCCAACGTAGCCAAGCCTTTGGGAAGCTTGTTCATTCATATCTGCACTATCTGATTCCCGTACCACTACTCTAGTCACTCTTAGTTCCTAGCTGATAATTCTGCCTCTTCTTGTATGAAATTAGCGATTTGTTGATCATTCTCAAGCACTTGCCAACTAGTGTTATTATCTAGGACTATTGACCTTACAATCACATGGATGTGTGGTTGTGCTTTATCCCTTTTGATACTATCCACCACATCAAATGTTGCTCCAATCACTGCAAGCCTATCTGTAGCTTCATTTTCCTTTCTAGGTATGGACTTGATGTTGAAACCTTCAAAATCTTCCATGAGATCCCAAACCCTATTCTTATAGATTCTTAAGAGATAATTCTTTACATCATGTTGTCCTCTAACTTGATTAACAATTAGCTCACTATCCCTAAACACATGTAAGTTATTTTACCTCTTTTCTTGGCCCAAGTGAAGTCAAGCCATGAACTATGGCTTCGTATTTCACTGTGTTGTTTGAACATGCAAACTAAAATCTGAAAGTTAAATAGTACTTGAAATTTTGTGGAGATACTAACATTACACCTCCCCTACTCCTTACCTTCTTCTCAAACCATCAAAAACAATTTCCATACCCCGTTGTCATTTTTGTCTTCTAGTTTGGTTAGGTTGAAATATGTGAATTCTCTTCATGTATGTAATACACTCCTAATTTGACCTCTTCCATATCCTTGTATGGATCAAAATCATGCCTTTTGGTTACCTACTCATCCAGAGTCAAATCTGGAAAGCCTTCAACATTGGTACATGTCTTCTAATCATTTGAAAATTCTTCTTGATCAAAAGTCAAGCAATTTACATTGGTAGGGATATGCACATATGGCTCAATGTGGAAATTAGCAATAGGCTCCGACCTGATTATGGCCTTAGCTCCATACCTCATTCTAAAAATCATGTGTGACCAATCTATAGATAGATATCCACAAATTTTGGTCGTGAAATCCCTTGATAGAAACAATGCAAAGAGTGGAGGTAAGTCAATCATAGAAACATCCTACAAGACTGTGACATTATAATAAACATGTAGTGTTAAACTTAACCCTTTGATGACTCCTACTATTCTGACCGTTGTCCCATCTAGCTAAATAAATCCTCTCAATACTAGCACATACTTAATACCCAAATAATCAGCTATCTACTTTGGCATTACCAAACTACTTGCTCTTGAATTAATCATACAAGTGTGCACTAACTTGTCTACAATGATCAATGATACATAAAATGGTGGAGGCTTCAAATTTTTTTGTTGTTGACCCCCTTCTTATTACACTGTATTAGTATGAACCTTTTCTTGATCCTTAGGTTTCTCCTTTGAGGTGGACCAGTTGGTCATTGCGTCTCGCAACAAGTCCTTTTATCCTAGGATTTCCAAAGGTGACTCCCACATGGAGATATTCACATGTGTCCTCTTCATCGATTAATAATATTAAATGGATATGGGCTCTCCTTTTGTTTCCCCTTAGCTGGTACAACATTTTTGGGGCTTGAATAGGCACTGTGTTGATACTTGAACCACCGCAGGTGGGTGTTTTAGGTTACTTTTTCACATTTGGGGTTGAACTTTTCTTATTGGAACCTTGTGGCACGAGAGTGGCTTGAGAAACAACAAGATCAAACGAATGTCCTTATTTAATGTTCCTCTTCTTTGATCATGTGTCGGTATCTACACCATGTTATGGAGGTTGATTGATTCCACAAAATTCTTCCACCTACTAATTAAACAATGTCATTTTAGTTTAAGGTGTTTCCTGTGTCTAACTATTACCGGTTTTCTTCTTGACCGGTTATCGAGACACACTAATGGTTTAAACCATAAAATCCTAATTTACTACACCATTGAAACAAGTAGATTGGTTATGTGGTTGACTGCAAGGATAACACCATTTATATTCCTGAGCAATTCTATTTTGAGTTGGAACCAAGGCTCTTGATGTCGAAACTACATTTGGATCATATGGTAGAAATTTCCTATTAGCTTGTGGTGGTCCCTAGTTCTGGTTTTGATTTGAATCTTGGACTTAAGGCCTATTTTCTTGAAAAGGAGGCTTGTTCACTTGAGCTTGGGGCTGGAATGGCATAAATATTTGAGCCTATTATCTCTTGATATCAACTAACTTGTTCTCTAAAGCTTGATGCACCTTGACTAGTTCCTATTGCTCTTTTGTTATTTCTTGCAAATCATTCTTAAGTTCTTGGGTTTCAAAAGGATTACATGAAGAAGTGGAAGCCTTAGTGTTTCTTTGATTTCTTGGAGCTGAAAAAGGGGTTATTTCAAGCACTTGACTTGTCGTAGGATTTCTCATTTCCAAATATAGAGGCATTGGTGACCTTGGTGCTAACTTACTGGCTTGAATGAGGAAATTTTCAGCTCTGATAGCTATGTTATATGCACTTGGCAACGTTGTTCCTCCCATAGACTAGATCATCATCGACATATCTTAATTTAGAGCCTTTAAAAGTATAGGAATGCACCTTTCACTTCTGGCCTCACTGAAAATGGAATTCGGTCCCATGATTGTTGGAATCAGAAATTGAAATATGTCACCTACTCATTAGGATATCTCTTGATGGTTGTTAATTTTTCCAATAAAGATAGATTGTCTCCTCTTTCTCCAAACTGATCACAGAGGTTTGTGCATATCTGGTCCCAATTTTTGATAAACCCCATTGTCAAACTCCTAAACCATTGCAATGCCTTGCCTTTGAATGAGGAAGCTAGTAACTTGTTTGTGAATTCTACTTCATTTATTTCATGAATAGTGAAAATATTTGCAATGTATTTTATATGATCAGCAGGATTTGTGTGATTCACTCTAGTGAAATAAGTGATATTTTTTAGTGCTACCATCGGGATAGGGTTTTGAGCATTGAGTTCTTATGGGTTGCTTCCTATAAAGTGAACATAATGATTTGGTGGTTGTGGCAGTTGCTAATGTGTCATTATTATTGGAAGAAGAACCCTGTTTGTTTGAAGATAGGGTATGTTAGGTGGAGGTGTAGATAATACTCTACTTGGAGGAGATGGTGACCTTTGTGGTCTTCTTCCTATTATACCTCTATGCGGAGATAATTGCAAATATTTGAAATCGCCTTCCTCTCTTTCTCATGAATGAGTTTGGATCCTTCTCATTGTTAGTGTAGGTTATTATTTATCCTTTTATTTATTTATTAGGACAATTCTTACACTTTTGTTAGCCCTACACTTATTGGGTTTGTTTTCTTAGGTGTACTAGTTGTGTGGAGTTAGCTTACTAGTTGTGTTGAGTTAGCTTCTTAGTTATGTGGAGTTAGCTTACTAGTATTTTGGAGTTAGCTTACTAGTATCAATTAGTGGGAGTTATTCACCACTAACCGATACTAGTAGTAGTTGCACCTCCCTCCTCCTATGTGTACATCTTTCTTATTGAGTAATTCAAGTCATTGTATTGTAATGTATTGAGAATTATGGACTATGATGGATTTCCATATATGGTATTTTAGCTCTTCTATTTTACAAATTTAATGTGGTGTGCTACTATCATCTAAGATTATGGCTTGGAGAAATCTTCTTATCGTTCCTTTCACTCATATACTTAGACAACCTATGTTGTTACACCACTAAATTCTATTCCTGGAGTTTCCAAATGTGTTAGGAAATGAGCCTCAAAAGGCTAGGGTTTGATCAAGACACACACCTGATCTTGAAAACTAAATGAAAATGCTTTGAAGGGCTCGAAGATTGATTTCAAAGGTTGAAATTTTCTTTGAACCGACAATTCGACATCTTGAAATGTAGAGATCCTAAACTTGAAAACCTCCGAAACTCTAAAATTGAGGAAACCCCAAATCTAAAAGCAAGAGACTTCCAAACTTTGAAATTCAAAAGGTCTAAAATTGATGGACTTCCAAACCCGAAATCCCAAAATCCTAAAATATCGAAGGTCCTGAAAAAACCTGAAATCCCAAAATTGAGAAAACCCCAAAATTTTGAAATTCAAAATTTCAAAAATCTAAAAATACCCTTTTGAAGCTTAGGTATGATCTATCAACTAGTGAAATTTGGACTTATTTTGAGCAAGTTAAGCCCTTGAAAATTTATTTCAGAATTTAGCCTAAGAGTTGAAAAGTCTAAAATTAGAGAACTTGCAATTTCTAAGTCCAAAAATGGTGAAAAGGCCTTCAAAGCTCATGGAAAATACTTATTTTTTCCACCAAGCGTGACAAAACTATTAATGCGAGAATATCAGCACCCTTGATTTTTTACAATTCGATGAATTGTAATCATCAATGTGACTACATAACATGGATCTTTTTCCTAAAGTGTGGGACTTTAAAATCAAGAAAGCTCTCTGGAGAAAGGTTAGCTTCCTATTCCTAAATCTATCACCACTCACCAATTTGTAGAGAAACTAATCTAAATCCTACTCTAAATTTCTAAGGAGATAGGGAAGAAATATTACAAGAAAATTAAATTCTAATTCTACTAGAGGTGATGCACCAATAAGGAATGTTGAACACCTTCTTTTCATGGATATGGAAACCACCATCAGATTGAGGAGGATGAAAGCACAACACGATAATTATATTGTTATGAATCCATTAACCGATAAACACAAACCATTAAACATGTAATACAACCACCATGCATAATTAACCAAGATTGCAATGAGATATCAGGAGAATGCAATGAACACGATAGAGGGTTAGAAATTCATCCACAAACTTATAATATTTCTCCACATATTTGATACAATGCATTCGAATGGCCAAGACGTTAAAATTACATTTACGCTTAAATGAGAGGTTTGACTCCACAAAATTCTTTACAGAGAGAAGAAGAGAAGGGAGGTGTAAAACAAGATTGTCTAACATTTGAACTGTGGCCCTCATTCAAATTTATAGTGGAATATTTGCAAAGGAGGAGAAATAAAAATGAATTCTACATTTTCCCCAAAATATTCAAAATACTATTGTTTAATCCTATAATGAATGCCTTAGATCTTCAAAATCTCTCTTTTCATTAATAGAAATTGCTTGTGATTGCACCTCCCCGCCTAATCTAGTTCCAAAGTAGGCTCATCAAGACCCTACTTCTCACCAACCTCCATTAATGGATTTCACCTACCACTACAAATCTCTCCATTTTCATAGGCCCCAACCCTTGAAATCCTAAATTGATGTTCCTATACTTGTATATCCCAAAATCACCTTTCCAATGACTATAAATTTGTAAGAAATGGTTGAGTACCATAGAAGATATTCCATTTTCCCATGGAAG
Organism: Taxus wallichiana var. yunnanensis; assembly: GCA_018340775.1. NCBI lineage: Eukaryota > Viridiplantae > Streptophyta > Pinopsida > Cupressales > Taxaceae > Taxus > Taxus wallichiana. The sequence goes on from CM031235.1 coordinate 660,718,121, forward strand.
GTTATCTATATCTAACATCCTAGGAATTGAAATTGGTCTTAACTATAAAATTCCCCTCTGAATCACCTTCCCATAAAGTATAAGTTTGTCCAAGATGGATAAAAATGCCCTATATATCTCAATTTGAAGTTCGAGCAAAATTAGGGTTTTTTTGAGTCCCATCGGGCAATCCTTCTCGCTCATCGAGCTCACTCTCAAACATCGTCAAGCTACTTGCTCATGCCGAGCTGTTTTGTCTCCGCCACCGAGTTGTTTCCCATACCGGTGAACTCCACTTACACGTAAACCTTTCTATCCACTTGGTTTGGCGTTAATGGCTCGATGGGCTCATTTAATTGGTTTGGGCGGGAGATTTAAACTTTTGGGATTTCAGAATTTTTTGCTTCAGAGTCTCCGAGCCCTATTTTTTAGACTCCACTTCACTCCAACATCTGAAAATTTCACCCCTCAAAACCTGAAATAGCTCACCACATCACCATTTTAACTTCAAACTTTCAAAATTTTCCCACATTCAAACCCTCGAAGAAATCATCTAAAAGTTTCACCTCCAAAATCCCAAACTCACTCACATTTCAGTGGATTCGATCCCGCACCTTCAGGACTCGTGAGCCCTTTCTTTCAAGATTCTCACACTAATAACTCAAACTACACACCATGGACCCTCAAACATCAAACCTCATTTACCCCGAAGGTCGATTGACCACTTGAACAATTGCTATTATGCCTCCATGCATTCCATGAGCTCCCCATCAAGCTTCTTAAAATGCACCGAGTTCTTCACTCACAACTCGGCCTTCAACTCCGTCCAGGCCCAACTTGGTCTATGTATCACTGCTAACTTGAGGGTTCAACATTGCCCTAAAAAAATGTAATTTCTTGGTCAAGCTCGGGGAGATCAGCCCTTGATCTCCTACGAAAATGACTCCCCCCTTCATCTAATGTCGAGTTTGATCCAAGTCATGCCCATTTTGTGTTAAGTTGAATTGACTTCTTTGTTCACCTGGTTGTTAGTTCAAAACCCAATAGTGCTTGAGCTATCTCTGTATGAGCTCCCAACCATCGAGCTTGACTTTTCGCAATCCCCTAATTCACCACAAAGCTCAAGCTCCCAAGATATTTTGGCTCCACATATGATTTCCCAACTCGGCGAGCTGCTTTTCATCTCGGTTGGTCCTCGAGGCCAAAAATGGGGATTTTTATTTTCTCGAATCCCGCTTGTGGAATTTTTAACTCTCTAACGAGGGAGAGGGAAAAATTATTTAGAGCCCTAAAATTCTAAACTTTCCCATCCCGAGCTATTTTTGCCTTGTAATGGGACTATGATCTCGGAATGGGCCCGAATGGCCGATCAGTATCCCGAATGTTCCAAAACACTTACAATTGCTTCCCAAGACCTTTAAAACACCTTTGATCCTTCTTACACCCCATGGGGCCCACTTAGGAGCCTCGTAGTTGATTTAGTACCTGTTGGGAAATTCGACCCATGGGGAAAAAATTATCAACGCCTTCCTAACATCCATTCAAAAAATTAAAGATACAATATCTTACATTGAATATGTGTGTCAATTCCTGTGCAAACATTCCTTCTTTACCATTTTTCATCCTTCCAAGCCTTGTACCTTGAACTCATGCTTTAATTATTCAAATAACACTTCTTATCAAATAATACTAACATTATCAAGCACATAAGAGTCAAGAAAACATTTGTATTAATAGAATAATCTAGGTTCAAGCATAATTAAGATGAATTTAAAAGGAAATATATATTATTATGTTTTCTTTACATTATACCAAACCTCTTGAGCCTCTTCATGACTCCTCCACACGTGCATTAACCTTTTCCAAAATTCTTCAAGACCTAACATCCCATTACAATTTGAATTTCTCCTTTCTTAAAATGAGAGAAAGTGTGAAGGTAGTTCTGCAAACTAATTCACAAACCACCTAACCATGATTCAAGATGACTATAAGTCATGAAATCCTAATAAAAAGTTTTAAACACCTTATTTGGTCCCCATAAGGTATTAAGTGACCTTTTACAACATTAATAGAATTTACATATTACAATTGACCCCCTCCATATAGACTTAGAAATTCAAATTTTCAAAAACTCCATTTTGGAGGGAAAACAAATAATGAGGTTAAAACACCCATGAAGGTTACAAGGAGGTTAGGAAACATCCTAAAAACACCAAATATGCCTACTAAAGCCCATAGAATTTTTATTTTTTGAAAAAATCCAAACTTTTGTGTATGCACAAGATGATGCTCCTACATCAATCATTACACACGTTCACATAGAACTCCATCAATTATGAAATGCAATGCAATGCTCAGTACTAAGTTCACTCTTCGGGTAACCGTCGGGGTTAGACTAACTCCAAATTATGCAACTTTATTTTTATATTTGATGTGCTTTGTGGGTATGCGTAACTAGGTATATTTCTTTGCAGGTTATAGGTATAATTGGCTACATTGGAGCAAGATCAGAGTAAAAAATTAAGGCTAACAACAAATCTCATCCTACATAGAAAATAGTAGAACATGAGCATCTAGGCGGACACTAGCACCTAGATCCAATCACTAGCACCTGGGCACTCCTATCCTCTTGTGGATGCTTCTATCCTACACATTTATGGGTCTCAAAACCTTCAAAGCAAGCCTTGATAATGCTTTTTTGTTTCTTTTCCATTTACCGCAATTTGTCATTTGTATATCATTGATCACATTAGTTACTCATTTAATAAAATGTGATATTTTATTATGAATCTAAAATGTACAAAACAGCTATTATTGAAATATGTTGAATTATTAATAGTAAACAATTTATTTGATTTTATAAATGAAATTAAATAAGAGGGATAAAGCACTAACCTCAATTTTTCTTACCTCACAATGACCTAGGATTGAGTAGTGTGATGAAATGGTAGAACAGATTTGTTGTAACAAACCACAAGAAAATGCAACCGATGTGGAAATGGCTAGACTAGGGCACATGGAGAAGGATGGGGGCACTGGGGTGCTCGGTCTAAAATCTAGGTGCCCTAGTATGTAGAAATGGTCGAACCTCAGTTACGATATAGTCGTTAGGGATTTACACTTACTCACCTTTTATTGCATGAATGTCGTACTTGGATCACCGAGGTACCTATAAACCTACAATGAAGAAATCACCTACAAAATCCCAAAAAATGCATCAAAACTTAAAAATAAAGATATAAATGAAGGGTTCATACTATCCTCACCGCCACAATGGTGGTCTTACTATCGAGTGTTGCATGATTAAACTAAAATGGAAAGATAATAGTCTAATCTAATAAATAAGTAATTAAATAACTAAAATACACCCAAGAAAATGAATCAATGCAAATATGAAACCCTAATGTGTTAAGAGAGTTGGAAGAGCCTTATCTGATTCGAAGATGTCGTGGGATTATGTCGTAGTGGAGACCGACTGAACAGGAGGAGAAAACCATCGCACATGAGCCTGAGAAAATAGGAATCCAAGTTGGTTGGCTAGACCGTGGTTCCTGGGAAAGGGATAGGGGCCCTTGGGGTTCCCTAGTCTATAGAAATGACTAGATAACCTCCTTTGAGGTGTCGTTGAATGTTTTCTTATGTTCACTTCTTGTCGCGTGAATGTCTTTGTATATCACTAAAGCACCTGTAAACCCTGTAATAGATGAATCACCTATAAAACCCCTAACAAAGCATCAAAACCATAAAAAAATTAAGATGCATATGAAGGGTTAGGACTATCCTTGGCTTCCAAATTGGTGGACATCAATAAGTGTTACACTACATCTCATATCTAATGTATTTCTAGGTGTGTGTGTGTGTGTGTGTGTGTGTGTGTGTGTGTGTGTGTGTTTTTCCCTAGGTTTCTCTTGTGTTGATCGCGCTCGGTGAGTAGCGAGAAAGTAACTAGATGTAGAATGTAAATAATGTTTGCATGGAAACAATAGACTCCCCTCCTATGAAGTGTGATGTAGATGAACCAACCTTGTGTCCCTTTTGATGGAGCTATATGGATGCAAATAGAGCTATAGATGCCTTTGATGGATGAAACCTTAGGTGGAGATAGTAGATACTTAGTGTTTGGTCCCTTATTATGATCACATAACTTTATATATAAATGATTCCTTTGCTTGAATTTTGCAATTAACCACGAAAAGGCTGAAAACAAAAAATATAAGATGCTCGAGATGAATAGAAAGGACCCAAAAAGTGAGAGTAAAGTGTAAAGAGGATAGGGGGGCCCATAAGGGATGAGGGTGCATGGCGCTGGCATCCTAGATGGGCACTCTAGTGCAAAGAAGGTAAAAATATAGTATGAAAAGATAAATTGGAGAAATAAAGGTGCAAGACCAAAAGTAGCAATATAAAGCAACAAAATATGGCCAAAGACATGGGTTAATTATTAATTTTTGTACTTAGGAACCATGTAAATAGTAGTATGTAATTGAGACTAGATAATTACCCAAAGTGCATGATTTTATGTCTACAATTTCCCCACTTTATGTTGGTGAGCGGAACTCGTAACATAAATTAGATAGAGATGCATACCGATATCCATATAGATTGATGTATAAAATGTGCCAAGGGACTAGACAAAGTGTGGAGTGACAAAAGGTGGAGCGTGGAGACTAAAGATGCAAAAGTTAAAAATGTGATGAGAGTGAACCTAGGGTGGAAGTGTGTGTGTAGATGCTGATGTGTGATGTACCTACATGTTAGTGTCGATGTGTGTGATGTTGAGTGATGTTGTTGTTGATGTTGACTGCTTTCTTCCCATACGGATGGACCTACAAAAGAGAAGATGATCAAGTAGTCAAATATGCATGTATATGTATAAAAATGTGTGTAAAGACGCATGTATGTATGTAAAAAGCATGTAATGAAAGTACAAAAATGAAAAAGGAACATGTGTACCTGATCCATGATGAGAAAAAAAGGTGTAGAAAGGATCATGTCGATGAAGTGCAATTTTTTTGGGCAATCTCATGCCACTGGCCGAAGAAGTGTAAGGAGGAAAGTCTGATTTATCCTCCAACCTGTAATTGCTTCCCAAAACTATAGAGATCTTTATACTGCCTGGTTTTTTGGGTGATCCGATGCCACTATCCGAAGTAGTGTAGAGAGGAAGGTTTGGTTTATCCTCTAACATGTAATTTCTCCCGAATGTTAAGGACAATCTTCCCTATAAAATTCATTGTGTATGGAGTTTTATAGATTATGTTGAACCCACTCATTGTGTAATCAATCGTATCATGGATGAAAAAATGAAAACTGAATTATATCGGTACTTTTTTCTAGTGTGTGTAAACCCATATGATGCCCCCCTCTTTGGGGATGCATGTAACGTCATTGTAGAAGATACGGCCCATAAGAGGACCAACCTTTATAACTGAAATTGTTCCCTATATGGGAAGGAGGGGATGTGCTTGGTAGAAACCAAGGCACACGTAAACAAGTGGTTGGGAAACAAGTGTTAGTATAGATAAGAATGTATGTATAAGAAAAGTAAACTATGCATACAATGTGTACGTAGATAATGTAAACACCCAAAAGAGAATATAGACCATGAAGAGTGGGTTACAAACATGGGACATCACTCATGATGTCACAAGACAATCAAGGCCATAGTGGCTGCAAGCAAACAAGTGTGCATACAAGACAAAGGGAAAATCCCACATACAAAAACATACAATGACAAGAAAAGTAACAAACAACCATGGTGGAAAATAATCCTGCAAATTAAATAGTGCACATGAAGTACATGTTGGCACGTTAGAAATATAAAATGTATGTCGATCGTGTGTAAACCAATAAAGTAGTGTGCTATGAGCAAAAATCAAACAATAACACCTATAGTGTATGAATGTGGATGCCCCAAGGAATCGTTGTGGAACTAGTGCCAAGCATCTGTGATGTGTGTAATGGACCTCTAGATTCTATGATCACAACTAGAAATCAATTGAACATGCATGTGTGTATGATAAATATAATGACATACAAGCTATCTATCTAGCATGTGTAATAAAGTGAACATATACGAGTAAGTGTAAGCAAGAGTAAATGCAACCAAGATATGTAGTATGTTATGGATGGATGGAATGGAATGCAAAGTGAATGATAGGAGCCATATGCTCAAGTGAATGGAGTTGTATGCAGAAGGTTTTTTTTATGTCCCTCAAAGAATCAAGAATGAACCGTAAACGAGAGTGGGTCATCGAAATGGTCGAGCAATGTGGTGTATGTAGTGTGATGTGATGAGTATTTAGTGATGATGTGCAACATAGAGATGAGGTGCAAACATGTGATTATGTAGCCTACATGTGTATCACAAAAAGATGATCAAAGGAGTGATGATTTAGCCTAAAGTGTATAACACTACAAGATGAGTAGGACAAGTGATGATGTATCCTATGGAATATATCACTAAATGATTACCATAATAGGTGATGATGAGGCTAGAGTAAGTGATGATGTAGCCTATTGCGTATATCACTAACCTAGGAATGTCACATGAGGAAAAACTTGGATGGTTGAATGTGTGAGTGTGATGTGGTCCATTTTTTATTTATACCCTCAATAGTACAATATGGGTCATGAGACTAGAGTGTGTCATTGGGTAGTGATTGCAGGTCATATGAATAGATGTGTGAGATGTGTAAGATGTGTAGTTGATGTAGTGATGAAACTATTTCATGTGGTGATTAGGACGTGCAATGTGTAATGTAGAGTGTGTAGTGTCTAATGTGCATTATGTGAGATTTATGTGTATAGGATTCCCTCAACAGTCAAGTGTGAACTGAATCATAATATTGTGTCATCGGGTAATGTCGATGCTAATGTGTGTGAGTATAAGATGTGGATGTGAGGGGGAGAAATGAGCATAATTCCCCAAGTGTGCATTTGGAAATATGATCATGTGGCACTATCTAAAATATTATTGTTGTCGTCCATATCGAAACCCACTAGACCAGCATTGAAGATGTGATGAGAAATAGAATGAGGTGGACATACAAAGAACCATTGTGACGTAGTTTTTAGTTGTTCATTGCATACTCTTCATCAATAAAGGGTATTGGTGGATAGTCATGTGCGTACCAACGAGAAAGATTCGAGTATAAGTGGGAGATGAGTCATTACCGATGGAAATATTGTCGAATGGCATAGGAAACGTGAGAGAAGTGTGGTATGTGTCTAAATTACTACCAATATAGTCAAGACAATATTTCCCAAGTGTTAGTGGAGAAGTGTGAGGGGTGTGTGTTCATCAAATGAAACACACAAAGGCCATAGGTGGTCGTAATGTGACAATACCCATGATAGAGATGAGGTGAGTGAATTGGTGGTAAGATGTCATTAAGTTTCAAACCAAGCCTACTTAAGCCCTCACGTGTGAAAATATCATCTAAAAAAGTACGATCGATCGAGATGTTATGCCAAAAAGAGTTGTTGATGAATAGTGTGCATGTAAAAGGAGGTGGTGGAGATGCAAACTGCGTGGGAGGAGATGAAACAACATCTAAAGTGTTAACAGATCCTTGATAAAGTATCATAGCATTGGTTGAAGGAGGGGTCTTGAATTTATATTCACCCGGCCATCGGCCACAAAGGTTTCTTCAAGTAAGAATCATCTACATCGATAGGTGTAAAATTCAGTTAGCCTAATGCTTCATCAGTGAGTTCGACAACGTCGACTTCATCATCGAGTCTTTAGAGTTTTCTATGATAGGATTATCATGATGTATAGATTCTTCAAGTATATTTTTAGGAAATTTACTAGGTTGAGGAGTGGGAGGTGTATCGATATGTGGAGCATTAGTGCTTAGTAGAGCAGATATGGTAGGTGCGATAATTTCCATAGTGTGAGTAGAAATAGCCGGAGTAGTCGAGTGGCAAAAGAAGACTGTGGAACGCTAGATTGACCAATGTCATATGTATCAATGCTACTATATGGAATAGGTTGTGAGGAAGGAATAGGTATATGAGTAAAAGGATTTATGCTACAAAATTTGAAACGTTCGTATCAACATGGTAATATTATGTTCATAACCATCATGTAATAATTTGACACATTGGTGAACAGTAGATGGGATAGCTTACATTTCTTGGATTCAAGGTATACCTAGCAATATATTGAATTGAACGAGGCATATATAACATAGAAGTCATGAGAATGGTCTTAGGCCTAACACAAATATGTAATGAAATATTACCTAGACGTGTGCGAGTAGTAGAGGCATAACCCGAATAAGGGTTGAATTCCTAGAAATTAGGTTGGCATTAATACCTAATTGTTTGAGAAGGGAATGAGCACATAAATTTACTACGAATCATTATCAATAAGTACTCATTTGATGCAAGTGGTGCTAATGGTGATGGTAATGAGAAAGGGTGCACATGGATTGTCTCGAGAAAAAGGTGATATGTCCTCATTATTGAATGATATGGCACATGGAAATTTTTGAGAGACTGAATGAGGTGTGTAAAGGCCACCACAGAGTTATCACTTTCAATATGAATAGAATGAAGGGTTGCTTCTAGTGCTTGACAAAAATCAGGTGCATTACATAACAAGTCATAAAGAGAAATATTAGTGGGTGTATTTTTAAGTTGTTCGATGATGTCATAACCCTTAGAAGCAGAAGAAGGAGTTGTCGAAGTGATGGGTGTAGGAATAGAAGTGGGGTGAGTAGTAGGAGGAAGAGTGTGATGAGTAGTTACGAAAATGATAGAAGGATCAACCACAGGGCATAATAAAGTGAGGAGCATGTTGAGTATAAACTTTCATGAAGTTAGCAATGGTAGTAACTATACCAGAGACCTTAGTAGGTGTAAAATAAGGATAATATGATTGAGTCATAACTTGATATAGAGAAGACATGTGGAGAAGTAAGGGTTTTATCATTTGGTTTCACCAAAATGGTTAAACTAAAATTGAAATATAGTAGTCTAATCTAATAAATAAGTAATGAAATAACTGAAATACACCCAAGTAAACTAAGCTATGAAAAAATGAAACCCTAATGTGTAAATAGATTTAGAAGAGCCTTAGTTGATTCGAAGATGTCACGATTGTGTCATAATGGAGACCACCTAAACATGAGGAGGAAACTATCACACAAGAACTTAAAAAGATATACATCCAAGTTGTCTGGATAGACCGGGGCACCTAGAAAAGGGATAGGGGAAACTTGGTCTAAGATCTCGTGCCTTGTTCTAAAGAAATGACCAAATAACCTCCTCGAGGTGTCGTTGAATGTTATCATGTTTTTTCTTCCCGTCGTTATATGATCGTCAAGCACTAGTAAATAGGAAATAAAATAATCACTTGTAAAACCCCAAGAAAAGCATCAAACCCTAAAAAGAAAGATGCATATTAAGGGTCAGACCGTCATCATTTTCCAAATTGATGGACTTATCACTAGGTGTTGCACTACATCTCAGACCCAATGTAGTTCTAGGTGTGTATGTGTGGAATTGTGCCCTAGGTTACTCTTGTTCTAGTCGTACTTTATGAGTAGCGAGTAAGTAACTAGATGTAGAATGTAAATAATGTGTGCATGGAAACAATAGACTCCCCTCCTATAAAGTGTGATGCAGATGAACCAGCCTTTTGTCCCTTGTGATGGAGCTATATGGATGCAAATAGAGCTATATATGCCTTTGATGGATGTAACATTAGGTGGAGATAGTAGATGTTTAGTGTTTGGTCCCTTATTATGATCACATAACTTTATATTTATATGATTCCTTCACTTGAATTTTTAATTAACACCGAAAATGTTAACTACCAAAAAGATAAGATACTCAAACAGCTAGAAAGGACCCAAAAAGTGAGAGTAATGTGTAAAGAGGATAGGAGTGCCCAGAGGGGACGAGGGCATTTAGTCTTTATCCTCCTGCCTAGGCGCTCTATTCTAAAAAAGGTAAAACTATAGTATGAAAAGATAGATTGGGCCAATAATGGTGTAAGATCGAAAATAGCAACATAAAGCAACAAAATATGGCCAAAGACAGATTAATTATTACTTTTTTTACTTAGGAACCATGTAAATAGTAGTATGTAATCGAGACTAGATAATCACCCAAAGTGCGTGATTTTATGTCTACACCGCACTACATCTCAAACCCAATGTAGTTATGTGTTGTTGTGTGTGAAATAGTGCTCCTAGGTCACCCTCATGCCAATGATGCCAAGATAGTGGGCAATAGCTAGATAAAAATGCAAATCTGTGGATGGAATAGAATGAACTCACCTTCCTATGAAGTGTGCATGCGAAACAATAACACAAATACGGTCCCTTGCTCTATGTAGATAGCTAGCCCTTGATAAGAATAATTTTCCCATATAATGGTATGTATGTTATGTTTATATAGGGATCTCTTGTTTGAATTTCAACACTAATGACCCGACATGCCGACTAGTACCTTGGGAGATGGGAGGAAAACCAAAAATACCGACCTCAAATGTCAAAAATAATATCAAACATAAAGAGGACAAGGGAACCTAGGATGGACAGGAGTGCTTGGTGCTAGTGTTCAACGTTGGGCACTAGTTTCTAGAGACAAGTGACGAAAAATGAGTGAGAACTTACTGACATGGGTACCTGTGACTTGACCAAAACTATGTGTATGAGTGACAAGTGTGCAAGACAAACAACAACAAAGATTGACAAGACAAATGGATGGACTGTGGGATGGGTCATTAGTGAATACTTTTCTTGTGCACAATCTATATATAAAACAACATACTTGGTGGTATAATAATAGTAGTAAGTGTGTGATTTTGTGTCTACATTTTCCCCCACTTTATGTTGGTGAGTGAAAGCTCGGTAACATAAAGTAGATATATATGCATACTGAGAAATCCATAGAAGTCCATGTCACCGGAGTACACGAAAAGTGTAGTAGAAGTATGTGTTGAGTGAGAACATATAGCGTGATTTAACTATGGATCAACGTGTTGATACATGCGGCATAATGAGAAACATGAGACATTTATGAGGAGCACTAGGTGAGAGTGATGATTGTGGTGTTGAATGATTGAATTTTTCTATTTTTTCAACGGAGATGTGATGTCTAATGCCACAATTTGAAGTGTCCAAACCATAACACAACTAGAAAATTTTGATATTTTTTTTTAAATATATATTTATTGCATTTAATAATTGCTTAGTCATTTATTACTACACTTCTCTAAATAATATTAATTTATTTTCCAAAAAAATATTACTTAATTTAAATATTTTCCTTACATTCACATTAAGTTTATTTAAATAATTCCTAATTTAATTTTATTTATTTTTATCCCCTTAAGTTCATATTAAATTTATTTAAAAATATTTCCTAATGTAAATTTAATTTTATTCCCCTAAGTAAATAATTCCAATGTACCAATGCCACACATTTATTTATTTGTCCCATAATTAAAAATGTCATTTATTTATTTGACCCATAATTAAAAATATAACATATTAAATTAAACTCACCATGGCCCGTGAATAAGGCCCTTAGGTTTCCTATTTAATTAATTTACCTAGTCTTTTATTAAATCAACTATTCCCATCCACATTAAGTTGTGAGGATTAAATTAGGGCCATTGGATGGATTTAATCTCCACCCTAGATCTTAGGTATTTCCTAGAAACCCTAATCCTCTCTTATGATTTTCTTTTATTCTTTTGTGTGGCTTATTTTGCCTCCATTTGCACAGTAGGTTTTGTAGGGAAAAGATGGAGGCTATGGAAGCTCATGGAGGATTATGGACCATTTTTTAACTGGATTTTTGCAACAAGGGAGAATTTCTTCCCATGTTTTATTTATTTTTATGTATTTCATCCCTAGGGTTTGCTAGATATTATTATTTTTATTTTCCTCTGGTTTGTTTTACCAGAGCTTCTAGTTATGGGTATTTTGTTACCCTCATTTTTGTTTGTTATAAAATAGATCTGATTTTTTATTATTATTTGCTTTAATAAAACAAAACAATTGGTTCCATTCTTTATTATAAATTTTATTTTATTTTAACATATCAATCCCTTATATGTATGTATTTATGTATGGATTTGTTGGAACTTATTTATATAAGAAGATACACAAGTAAACCAGATTTTTATATCTATATAAATATATACATCTCTCTCTCTCTCTCTCTCTCTCTCTCTCTCTCTCTCTCTCTCTCTCTCTCTCTCTCTCTCTCTTTCATTTATATATGATTGTTGGATCTTATTTTCATAAGAAGATACAAAAATAAGCAATGAGATACAATATTTTTGATAGCTACATGATTCATATAATATCAATTATGTTCTGTTAAATATATATGGAGCAATAAGCTACAAATACAATATATTAGAAGAATTTGCAACATTTAAATAACAGCTAACACTCCCTAAATAATAATTTCAACAACAATAGATTTAGAGTAACATTCCATTTCAATTTTATTCAACCCAAAAGTTGATTTCTTTCACTTTGAACAGTGTTGTGGGAAACAAATGTATTTTCAACAACTATACTTGTAAAAAAAAGAAACAATTCAACCTGTAATAAGATGCATCTTTTATTTACCAATAATAAAAAAAGATGCATCTTTGAAATAAAATGCAAATTTAAAATATCTATCTTTTCCAGCCATTTAAATTACATGATTTAATATTACATAACAAGGTTTAAACATCCATTTACAAAGGTAAATAATTTAAAATACAAGAGCAAAATCCCTCCACTTAAAGTGGAGACAACATGCTAAAATTTACAATTTTTCCTTGACTCCAACCTATAACTCCAATTTTTCTCCATCTCCAATCACATTAACAAAAGGAAGGGAGCTAGGCAACACTCACCTCCCAACCATAACCCAATGAGAAGGTGAATCCTACCTTCTCATTTCCCCCGAGCCCCAACAATGGAAGAATAAGGGGTGTTCACAACCATGGCAGCCCAAGCACAAGGAAATGGCTTCATACAACACCACACACACATAAACAAAATCTGCAACAATCAAAGAACAATAACAACAAGAAAATCTGCAACATACTAATTACACATAGGCTCAAGAATTAATCCAAAGGATAAAGGAACATGGCAGCCATCTCCTTATGCCTCCCAAGTGGGATAGGGGTCCACCCAAGCCTCCAAGTGCACTAACACAATTCACATACAACCCTTTTCTCTCCATATTGAAAGACAAACAAAATAGCTTAATCCCCTTTTAACTCCACATAGGTGGATTCCCTTCCCACACTCCCTCCACAAAGATCCTCACACACTCCCTTTTACCTCCACAAATGGCTCCATTTCCCTCTCCCTACACCATCCCTATGGCCAATTCTACCCCAATCCCTCACAAGATTTCATTCATACATACATTCACAACACAAACATAAAAAGAAATGCTAAAACACATAGTACAAGAGCCTACCTTGCCATTGATAAAACCTTCAAACTTCAAGAAACCAAGCTCCAAGCCCTTTCCAATGCAAGCCAATTCCCATGCAAGATCTCCCAAAATCCTCAAGCAAGTAACCCCCAAAACATCTCAAAAACTTCAATAAATAAAAAATGGTGGAGAGGATGGTGAGGTGGCTCCATGTAGGATGCCACTTCATTTCTCCTCAATCCACCTCACAATCCCAACACACAATTCAAGACTCCATTAATGGGGAAGGTGAAGGTATGACACATTCACTCACACACAATCCTTCATTCCACAATTCAAGAATGTAATTTAGGGAATCAAGATAAGAGGTGGCATTAATTGCCTAATTTCCATCAAAACACAATAGTAGGGGCTTAATTTATCCCCTCATACCATAGGGTAGGTTGGTTGGAGATTTTAAGGAGTGTGGGACAAGTAAAAATTGTCCCACAAGTCTCCAAAAATGGGCTCAAAGCCCAAATCTGAGTTTTGAAGATGGGGATGGCACACAAACCAAGATCACAATAAAATCCAACAAAGAGCATAAGGAATTAAATAATATCCCAAAAATTTATTTCCCCCATTGTCACATCACACAATTAGCATATTCCACATAGTTACTTAACTTAATCAAGGGAGCACACTAATAAGCACAAGAAAATAAGAAGGCAACAAAATTTAATAAAACCACATAGTCAACCATAGCAAATAAATAGAAGGAAACATACAAAATTCACACCCATGGTCACTTATGAGGTTTCTCCCCCTTGGAGACCTCCTAGAAAACATGACAAGAAAACACGACGACACATGCACACACACACACAGGTTGCCATGGTGACCATGTTGTAAACACATAGTATTCTTCCATAGTTAGTCTTCCTAGTCCCCCTTTGTTTTTGTGATTTCATTTCCTATGCAAACAACTAAGACAATACCACCTTCGAGCCTCAAGGCCATATCAATATGTCAAGAAACTAAACCAACATATATCATTTATCACATAACATCATCATACAACATAATTGCATCATTATCATAGTTAAACAAACTCTATTCTAAACCAATTATTCACAATTACTAACCATCACAATTCTACTATATCCACTAGCATTTTACTATCACCCTACGCTTTTGCATAATCATCTATCACAACTCATATTTACAATAACCATGCATTTCATACATTTACTATAACTTATACCTATTTAGATGCATTCATTAACATACTACTGATCACCTAGTATCATCATATTATTAATAAATCATAACACCAATGTGCACACATGGTTAGTCCAATCATCTAAACATAGTCGCAACTATCAAGAATTGAGATGTCAGTATATAAGAAAAATAACACTAAATCATCATGTCTATCAATGTCCTCTATGAACCCATACAATCCATAATAAGAATCAAAAACAATGATAATCATAATGTCCATAATGTCTAACAACAGGCTATCCAAAATCATAACAATGTCCCATGTCACTAATCAACAAAAGATCATGATCATATTCAAAATAGAGTCGAAGAGGAGTGCACACTACATGATGGGGAAGGGAGTGATCAGTTCACAACCCGGTTGTGCGTGTATATGTACGAGAAACTCGAGGATTTAGTCATCATACTTCCAAATCAAGAGTGTAGGGAGAGAAGTCTAGTGTCTCTCCAACTTTAACTACATCCCCAAAATATCTAGCCACTGCAGATAAACACAAATCAAATTTTGGTGATTATTGGATCCAAATTTTTGATCAAATGTGTTGACCCATATAGGAATAGTATAGGAAATGAAATGACATCTCATTACCCCCAGTCCAATGGTTTCTCCGCAATGTGTATGTGTTTTCTTCCATGTTAGTTCATCTAGAAGAAATCATGAGATGTAGAAACTTCCCATGTTAGGTTATCTAGGAAAGTGGTGATATAATTCCCAAGTTAGGTCATTGGGATAATAAATGCATTGTTTTTGTGTTGATTTATTAATGTGATTTTTATTGTTGTAGCGATTGAAGTGTATATGATTGATTGATTGGTTACTTATGGAGATATTTAATGATTGTTGCCTCCATGTTAAGACATTAAGCGAGTCACTAGGAGTGATGTGAAATGTCACATAGTGTATGGGAAAAATTTTTATAATGACAAATTAAAAATGTAGAATGATGACATAGTTGTGTAAGGAGAATTATAGGATGACCCCTACAAGATGCCCCCTTTTTTGGGAAATGGAAAGTGATAATGAGGTTGAACATTGAGCCGAAAGTAATTCAATGATGATTGTAATGGATAATGTATTAGAGATATCACCAAAATGTGTGTATAATGAGTAGAAAATGATGTCAAGGATAAATTTAGTGTGTGTGATGTGTACGATATGATAGGAAGTAGAATTCTAAAAATAATTCCATAAAAGGAGAGGAATCAAAGTAAGAACACTCAAGATAGGTGTGGAATCGTACGTTGTGTATTAGTAGATAAAATAACGTGAAGAATGACTATAGTAAAGTGAATAATGAAAAGTTACTATAAATAGTAATGTGATAGAGTGATTTTGAAAATTATTTCTCTTTTGCATGAGTTTGATAGTTAGCTTTGAGTGTGTGAGGATGCCTCAAGTTAAAGAAGTGCAACCGAGTCGATTCGAAATGGTGGTAACAATGTGGTGTCACGCACTGACGACAAAGTTGGTAAGCGTGATTTTTAAAAAAATGTGTTGATATTAGTCATTTTTGATGAATTTTTATGATTTTTTTAAATTTCCCGGTATTTGGGACCTAGACAAAAGTGTTGAAGACCTTAATGACCTTCGGGATAGGATCGCCTGACACGGGCACTAGTGTCCTACTACTTGGGCACCCCAATTCTACTTCTAGGTGCCTATGTCCGAAATAATTATGTTGAGTCTTGAGTGTTGTAAATGTGAAAGTAGATGTGTTTTGATGTTGTAAGTGGGTAGTGTTGTATATGTATGATGTTCTAACACATTGTTTTTTGTTATTTTATGGTGTACAGAGGGATATCCATTCAAGAGAGTTTCAAGGTGGACGCCACTTGAGTACATTTCTCGGATTAGGGTTTTCATATAAGGAGTGGGATGTTTTGGACCATGTCGGACCGAGGGCACATAACGAGGATAGGGGATGTGCCCCATAATATGTCTATGCTTACTGACTTTGTGTGAGAGGTGGTGTGTGGATACTTGCACCTTTTGTTACCTACTGGGTGAGATGACAGTCACACTAGAGGATATGTATCACATACTACGATTACCAATATTTGGCAAGATGGTATATGTTATGGCAAAGTGGATGATATGCAAAGACAAATGAGGGCCATTAGACAGGTATTTTTGGGAATCAAGTTTCGCTTTGAGGCCCATATTAGCTTAGATGTTATTTTGAGATCAGGGGTTCCATGATTACGGAAGTTTATTGTCATGGTGATAGCATCATCGATTGCAGTGGAGGGTGGTAACATAGGCATCTTATATAAGATGCATGATATTTTCCACGGATAGAGGATGATAGCACTAGGTATGCTTGGGCATGATGTGTGTTGTCCCACATTTACAAGGAAATATATATTTACACATGAGGAGCATGGTGGTGGTATTGGAGCTAAATAATTGTTTCATTTATGGGCCTATGACTATATTGTAGTATTGGCCAGATTGGTGGAGCACAAGGAGATTAGGCGAGGCCGAGACATAATTGTTGGGAGATGGAGTACGTGTACATGGCGGGAGGATGGATATCGATGCCTATAGATTGATTATAGATTGCGTGGGGCCAAAGGGAATAGTAAGGAGGCCATGCTGAGACTATGGAGGATGGCCAAAGGATACCGTAGAATTACGGTGCATACGACAAATGATGTGGTTAGAGGATCGGTTTCTAGGGGTGACCGAGCTATTTTAGGTTGAATGGGTTTCACAATAGTTTGGGATGGCCTAGGATGTTCCCATAGGTCCATATATGGTTAAGAGATATTAGGGCACTGAGGAGGGCAAGAGCTGACCGGGGCCCACCGGAGAGCAAAATAGTACCTCTAGAGCCGAGGCGAGGCGACATACGGCGATAAAGCCGATAGATGTGGATGATGCATGGTGTACAAAGGCATACCAAGCATGATGAGCCTCACATCGGTGGATGGCTTTGTATCCAATATTGGAAGATGTAGCGGTATTACCACCGGGAGGAGGAGTGAAGGGGCAAGCAATGGCTCTAATAGTGTAATGGTGGAAATATTACGGTGTAAGTATTTGTATGGTGTTGTTGTGTGATTTTTATATGCTTTGTGAATTGTTATTGTTATCTAACACATGGATATATAGATGTAGGCGATGCATATTGGTCATTGATTATGGACACATATATTCACACATTGATGCTGAATTTTCCGAGTGATATACTCATGAGTGGAGGCATGTTAGAGTGTGTAGATGATATTGCGGATGAATATGTCCATTTTTCGATCCAAAGTGATAGCGAAGTGATGTGTGCACAGTTCTCACCGACCGATCAATACGAGGCACGAGATGAGACACAACGAGCTAGAGAGGCCATCGGTGGATGCCCTTTAGCTCAAAACATATTCACATGATTTGTGGAGTTTGAGAGTCACTTTGTAGAGAATTCTACTAAGAACACACTATTTCGTAGGCGGTGTAGAGATATATAGAGGTCATGATCAACGTAGCAAATTTAGTGGCAAGGCTTCTAGTTCTAGATCTCTAGTAGTTCTGGAGAGTGATAGCAATGATGAGAAATGATATGTATTGATGTATTGATTTAGGGGACCTTCCCCCAATGATGAAATGTTTTGTAACTATGATTGTAAATGATATATATGGATGGATTCATTGGCATATGATCATTATATTTGATTTTTATTGATGTGATGATATGATGATGATGTATGATTCATTGATTATGGTTGTTATATGTGATGCGTGAGGTGTTGAATATTGTTTGTAATTTTTGAATTGGTTTGTTGTGTAGTTATTGAAATGTGACTATGGATAGATACATTATGAAATAGCGCATATGATAATAGATTATGTGTGTAATATGATTACAAAAAAGTGTATTGTATGTATGAATAAAGTCATGATGAATGATAAAGTAGCACTAAATGATGTGTAAAAGTATGAGATGGTTGTAATAGTGTAGTGGAGCACATATTTGTATGATGAAGATGGGGGGAAAGAAGAGCAATTCCCCAGGTGTGTGGATGATAAGGTTCATTTATATAAGACCCCTCAATAGTCAAGAATGGACCATAAAGTAAGAGAGTCATCATGAAATAATTTGATAATGTGCACTAGTCTCTAGATGAATCGAAAAAGCACGTGAAGAGAGATTATTATTATAATAGATCCCTTAAGAGTCATGTAAGAACCGTAAGAACATGAATGCGTCATTGGGGAGTAAGATGATAGAAATCACCTACCAAAGACCAAAGCCGGCATGAAGCGGTGGAAGCATGTGGGATGAAAGCAACATGAGTGTATGATCTGAACTAAATGTCATATGGAGTGGTGTTAATGATGGGTGAAGTGACAATAGGAAGTGTAAATCATGAGGGTTATGGAAGCCGATGTGCAATAGGAGCATGATGTGGTGGATGAGATGGTGTAACAATGAATGGATGCAATGGAGAGAGAACATGAGTGAAAACCTATGATGGTGGATGAACAATGACCTTAGAACTAGGTGAAGGAGATAACTCCACCAGAGTAATAGCACACCTACGAGGAAGTGGAGAGATAGACCACTCACGTGAGTGAGAACCAAAGGAAATGACACCCTTATCTTCTAATTGTTGCAAACGATCATGAAGGGTGTAACATTCATTGTCCCTATGGCCATTGATGCGGTGATAGTTACAGTAAGATATATCACACTATAATTGTAAGTGATGTGGTGGATGGTGTTGGTTAGAAGGTAGGCAAATCAAGCACATGTCAAGCAATGAACACAATACATCATGAGGTTTAGCATAATGAGATAAATGTAATGGTCCTCGTGAAACATGTGTAGAAGTCTGAGGTGTAGCCTGACATTGAGTAGGAAATGGTGGAGGCTTACGTGATGGAGTAAACTAAACTTTTTGCGAGGTGGAGGAGATGGAGATTGTGTAGGATGCTCAAAAGATGGAAGTGGAAGATAAATAGATTATGTATCAGTAGTAGTAATAGGAGGAGGAGTGATAACATGTGTAGAACAAGATCTTATTTTAATTCAATGACCTTATAGCATAAAAGTGTGAATGATTCACATGTGTCATATTGCAATTGTTGTTTTAAGGTGGGAGTCAAACCGCGACAGAAGATAAATTGCTTCTCTAAGTCAATGGGTTGAAAGAATAGTTGGTGCATGCAAGAATTAAATCATAGAATGTAATCAATGATAGGTTATGTTTTTCCCTAATGTAAACTAGGTAAATGATCATATGTAACTCTAGGGCCATTGTTGACTATGAATCAATGAAGAAAAACTTCTTCCATCTCATAATAAGTGCTAATAGATCTAAAGGGAAGATGTGTGTACCATTGGAGAGCGGCATCTGTGAGACTTTTGAAAAAGGATTTAAGTAACAATAGATCATTAGAATATGAATCCATAGCCATACAATAATGTTTGAGATGCAAGTATGGATTTCCAGTACCATCGAAACATGAAAATGTAGGCATAAAAAAATCCTTAGGAAATGTTGAGTTGTGAATCTTTTTAGGAATAGGATTGCCATGCAATGAATTATTATCAATGTAATCATAATAATCCTTGTTTTATAATGTAATATATTGGACCTAAGATTGTAAGTGACCAACAACATGCATGCATGAGGGACAAGATATCATATGAAGAAATAGTAGAGGATGGCAATAATGTGTTAAGCGGTTGTAATTTTCCATTATGAGTAATCGTAGGAATATCAAGAGGATACATAGGATATACCTATGCTAAGGACATGCTAGAAGGTGGCGCTGAAGGATTAATAGGTGATAAAGGACATGGAACATCCATAGATGCAATAGGACTATCATCAGAAAAATCCCTAGGAGATGAAGTGACAGATGGAGATACGGCGATAAGAGGAGAGGAATTAATAGATTGAGATGTAATGATAGGTGGAGATGAAATAATAGATTGAGATACAATGATAGGAGGAGATGAAATAATATATGGAGATGACTCATTCAAGTTATTAGTTACAATCTCAAAAGAATATGACAATGGAGCGAGGGATTCACACTCAAAGAATATACAAAGAAGTAGAATCATGAATATCAATTATTTCACCGAAATCAAATAAAGAATTAGATAGAAGAATGTCATTAAGTATATCATCAACATATTATGGAGGATTATGTGAACTAGTATGCAATGTATCATGAAGATAATTTTCAAAAATATAAGTAACATGAGAGGTAGCTAGAGTAGTGTCCTGACTAGTATGAGAATCAACATGCACATGTGTATTATCGTCAAGACCAAACATGAAATTAATAAGAGTATCATATAAATTTTCTTTGGAAATTTCAGGAGGATCATGGCTAACTGTATAACAAGGTGTACAATGAGTAAAGCTCATCAGATCATAAACAATGCCAATGGTAGAATTATCAAATCTAGTAGGCACATTGCATTCATTAGCTAAGAGTTGTTGAGTATGATCCGGAAGAGTAACATCGTGATATAAGGCAATGATTTCAGTGATAGTGGCCTCATCATAAATAGGATTAATACTCACATGAGGCATGATGAGCTGAGAATGAGAAGAGTTATCCTTAGTCATTAGGGTTTTTAATGGATCCTAGGGAAAAAAATTCTAAGTTATGGGTTCACCAAAATTATTTAATAAAATCTTATATTTTACTATGAATCTAAAATATACATAACTACTATACATGAAATATGTTGAAATATGAATGCTAAACAATTTATTTGATTTTATAAATGAAAGGAAATAAGATGGATAAGGTAGTCACCTCAATTTCTCTTATGTTATAGTGACACAGGAACTGAGCAATGTGATGAAACAGCAGAACAAGCATCACAATAGACCATGGGAAAATGCAACAAATGTGGAAATGGCTAGACAGGGGCACCTAGAGAATGATGGGGGTACCTAGGGCACTCTGGTCTAAAATTTGGGTGCCCTAGTCTGCAAGAAATGGTCGAAACCTAGTTCTGATATGGTCGATAGGGCTTCGCACTTACTTGCCTTTTATAACGCAAATGTCACACTTGGATTGCCAAGGTACACTGTAAAACCTGCAATGAAGGAATTACTGCAAAACTACAAACAAAGCATCAAACCCTAAAAAAATAATATGTAAATGAAGGGGTTGAACTATCCTCATATGCCACAATGGTGGTCTTACTACTGAGTGTTGCACTACATCTCAAACCCAATGTAGTTATGTGTGTTTTTTTGTGCAATAGTGCTCCTAGGTCTCCCTCACACCAATGACGCCAAGATAGTGGGAAATAGCTAGATAAAAATGTAAATGTGTGGATGGAATAGAATGAACTCCCCTTCCTATACGTGTGTATACAAAATAATAGCCCAAATGTAATCCCTTCCTTTATGTGGATAGCTATCCCTTGATAAGAATAGTCTGCCCATATATTGTATATACGTTATGTTTATATAGGGATCTCTTGTTTAAATTTCAACGCTAATGACCCAATATGTCGACTAGTACCTTGGGAGATGGGAGGGAAAACTAAAAAGAATGACCTCAAATTTCAAAAATAAGATCAAACATAAAGAGGATAAGGGTGCCCAAGATGGATAAAAGCATCCGACATTAGTTTCTAGCCCTAGGTGCTAGTGTCCAGAGATAAGTGACGAAAAGTGAGTGAGAACTAACCGACATGGATTTTTGTGACCTAACCAGAATTGTGTATGAGTGACAAGTTTGCAAGAAAAACAACAACAAATACTAATAATACCCATAAATGGACTATGCGATGGGTCATCGGTGAATATTTTTCTTACGCATGATCCATATATAAAACAACATACTTGGTGGTATACTAATAGTATTAAGTGTGTGATTTTGTGTCTGCATTACTCTAAAATTAAAATTTAATTTTATTTACATTAAATCATTTGGTGAACCCACTAGGCATTCTTGATACTTCTCCCATGGCTAAGACTTATGAACCCTTTATCGATGAAGATCTTCATGACCTCTAGGCCCATATTTTTGAACATCCTCAAGACTTATATCTCTTATTATTCATTTCTCATGAGGAAGCCACTAACCTAGTTGAGCTCAACCTCTAGTCTCTAATAATACTTCTCTTCCTATTATGACACAACTTCCTAATTCTACCCTTCCACCCACCTCCACTATTCATGTTTTTATGCCTACTCCTACCAATAATTTCACCCCACCTATTACTTCTCACACATGACAAGTCTCCTCTTTAGGCACTCAAGACCTAGCTTCTTTATACCAAGATCTACAAATCCAAATCCATCAATTACAACAAGCTACTTCACATTCCTCTCCATCTCTATATTCCTCATTACTCCTTCATATCCCTTTCACACCCACCATTTCCTCTTATCCACTTCCTCCCAACTTCATTACACCCAATCTTCCAACCTTCAATGGCCATGATGACCCTTAGGAGCATCTTCAATCTTTTCATGTGGCATGTCTTGAATATGCGGATGATCTTACATTATTGGCTAAATTTTTTCCTATAATTTTGCAAGATTACATTATGTGATGGTTTCATGATCTAATTTTTCATTCAATAACCTCCTTTACATCATTATCGACGCTTTCCTTTCTCACTTTTCTATCAATATCAGCACCAAGATATCTTATGCACAAATTTCTCAACTCAAACAAGGATCTAACAAATTCCTATCGACTATGTTTTACACTATAAGAATAACCTTGCTAAGATGACTAATGTACTCGCTGATTCTGAATTGCAATATCTCTTTATTCAAAGTCTCTTACCTCCACTTCAAGATACTGTCATCTTCAAAACCTCTCCTTCCTATGATCAACTATGTCATTCACTCAAATTGCACAAAGGAAAAAATTTATCTATGGGAAAATTGAAATACTATGATACTTCTTCATCCTCATCTTCTAATAGGTTTCAAGCTAAATCTACTTTCAAACCGATCTATTGTGGTCATTTGATAAGGTGCTTTTGATTTTTTTCAGACCCTAGAATTAAGTCTATAGAGAAATCAAATTCCCTACGAGGAGGAAGCCCTGACAACTCTTTTGAAAAATATCACTAAAATCTCAAAGAAAAGGGTAGTCCTCTAATGTAGGTTCTTTTTCCTCACCCACATCATCAATATGAATTGCATACATCATAAGACCCTTCCTTTGTGCCTTCTTCAACTACATCCGGTTGATATTTTCCTTAACTAAGTGCCCCTCTTAATTCCTTTAAAACATTGGTATTTTCCCATTATCGTATTGGCATGTCAGAGTTTTTAAATAATAATCCACCTTAGCATGATGTTGGCATAACCAATTCACCCCTATAATGACATCATATGATCCCAAGGGTGCAACATACAAGTTCACCTTAGTTGTGAAACCTGGTAGCTCTAATTTAGCTACGAATAGACATTGCTCTACTCTCTTTTCCATCTAACTACCATCTTGAACTAACCAAGTTTTATCTTTATAACTAACATGCCTAGATATTTTTATTTAAAATTATGGTACGATAAAACATTCAGTAGCTCTAGTGTCAATTATAATAGAAACAAAAACACCAAAAATTTTACAGGCACTTTTCTTTGAAGTGGTCTCAAACTTGGCTTAGAGATTGTCAACGTTGGCATGAATGTGTTGTTGGATTTGATATTATGAAGGAGGTCATCTAGTAGTGCTTTAGGGACATTTGATGGCATAATGATCCCCTCTGTGTACTTATAACATCTTGTGGTGGCCCTTTCCTCTTTGGAAACGTTTCTCCTACACTTATATCCCGACCATTATCGATGTTCCCACTTGATCGGTGCTTTTATTATTTCTGGATTGGATGAACTACCAAACGTATTAGGTTTCCATGTATTGCTATTTTTTCCCCTTTAATTTTAAACTTGTTAAAGTTTATCTTGAATGATCCTATTAGCTGTTGATTTAGTCCAACCATTAGAGCCTTAGAATCCTTTTTAGAAGCATAAATTAACTCTAAAAAATTTTCCCACTCCATTGCATTTTCAAAATCCTCATCCATAGTGCTCATCCCATGAACATCCAATTCACGTCCAATACAAGAGCTCAACCCCACAATAAACTTGCAGATTCATAACCGTTCATCCTTTTGGTATTAGGGCACATATTTGAGAATTTTAATGAACTTATCCCAATATTGAGTGACTGTTAGATCTCATTGGATTAGATTTTGAAACTCAGCCACTTATCTATCAAAATATATAGTTGTGAAACCATCTTTTCCTAAAATATTCACAAATAACTCACAAGTGGTGTTCTCAGCACTCAAATTTTGTTCATCCTTTTTGTTGTTTTATTAAGTGGACACTTCACTGTTAGCTTATATGTGGCCCATAATACCTTTGTTTCCTCAAAGAAGTTTATACTATCGAAATACTTCTCCATTTCAATAAGTCATTCCTTAGCTCCATCTCTTAATATTGTTCCTAATTATTTCGGTGGAGCGATTCTCTTAAGGTTCTTATCAAGTTCTATTTCAAACCTAGCCCTCTTCGTCACCTATTCAAAGAAGCGGTATGATCATGATCATTTTCATGCATTTCTCATTTGGCTCATCACCCTATTTTTCCTCATTTCCCTAATCATTATCGGGAATGGGTTCCTCATCCGAAGCCTTCTACTCAAGTATAACAAGTTGTCTCAAGTGATAGTTTATAGTGCAATAATTTGATCCAACCTTTCTTGGTGTTGCCTTGTGATTCTTCATCAACATTAGCAATTTCATTCACGTCAATGGATTCATTAGTGTCACCAATTTTTGATGTTCCCCTTTTTTTCCATTTCAAAACTTAACATACCACAAGAAAAGTAGATTGCAACCTTGGAAAATGTAGTGAACACATGTAAGGACATAACATTTAATGTAAGCTCTAATACGAAAGTGTAACGTTCCTCCTTGGTAGGTGACCACTAAAAATGTCTCTTTTTTAACATGCAATGATAAAAATGAAATCTAGAATTACCCTTCAACCAAGGAAGGAAAACGATACTCATGATTTCCTAGACCTACTTAATATTCATTCACATTAAGAGGCATACAATGTCAATATTAACTTACATTTATTCAAAGTTCATTTTACCTTAAATAACCAAAATAAGTACCTCATTAACTGGTATAGTTTACCTCTGCATAAAATAGGTGAATTAAACGTATAACCACTAAGTGGTAATTTGAGTGAGTTCTCGTTTATCTATTCATCCATTACTATGTAAGCATTTCATTTGACACTAAGCTTGTGAATTTGTAATCTTATTTCAATACCACCATATATATAAAAAATCAAACATAATTTGAGTGTCGATTTTATTAATTAAGCTCATTAATTTATTAATTTACCTAGATATTTCAATATACCATTGGAGCTCAAAATTGCACCATGTCCCAAGTCATAAACAACCTAGGATTTCAAGGAAACATGGGATTGTCTCCAAGTTGTGGGACCTTGCACTATGAGACAGATCTTAGGAGAAGGCAAGTTCTTCTACCTAAACCTAATGCTAAAACTACTCCTAATGTAGAAATAAAATCCTAATCTAAACATGCCAAGGGACCAGGGTTAAAAGGAGATGCAGAAAGGGAAATACTAAGCTAAGAGGGGTGGTGCTAGCACCAGAAAAGGGGTTGAGCTCTCCATAAGGGGAAGGAAAGAGAGAAAACATGGAAGAAATGGTAGATGAGCATTCCACAATTCAAGAACCATGTAGACTCACTCGCCAACACATTTACAATACACAAAAATGGAAACTACAAGTAAATAAATATGCACAAAATTCCATAAATGAGCAGAAAGGAAAAACTACAAGATAAAACTAGCTAGGGCGACAAATGTGCCACAAAATAGAATATTTATTGCTTAGAATAGTCACAATTCTATATTAGTCATGGCGAAGTCAAGAATTGCATTACAGAGACTAAATTTGAGGTTTGGAACTCATGGGATGTTGGCCACCATTTTGACATAGATTTGTTACAACGGATAGAAATATTCAAAATCAAAATATTTTTACATTATATAGCAGAAGAAAATAAAGAGAAGAGGGAAAGAGGGAGGCACAAATTTTCAAACTTTCAACCACCAACATTTGCATTGAACTTTTATGTAAATCACATGGGCACTCTACAAGGCCATTACTATGTCAACTCCGTCTGCTAAAGGAAATGAAGTCATGCTTCATCAATTTTTGTGGTTGAGCTATTTGATTTGATCATTTCCGTGCTCGGGAGTCCTCTTTTTATCTCGAGATGACATGTTTTCAATTTTGACACATTAAATGCCATAAAAATCATAATTTTTAATGTCGAAGTTAAAGAGTTCGAGGAGATATTTCCAACGATATAAATTTTGTCAAATTTAGAGCTCTCGATTAAAAGATATGTCCATTTGAAATTTTACTTTTCGGGAAGCACATGAACTTGACATGTGGCAACCCCGATTAGCTCCGAGATCAAAACACTCCGAGGATACCAGGATCCAAACATTGATAGTTGTAGATTTGTACATTTGTTTTCCAGCTTTCAATAAGAGAACCTCTCCCATTAAAGAGGAGAGACTTGTTGTCCCAGACGTGGTTTCAACCCATGTTCCATTCTCAAACCCAATAACAACCAACTAGGAATCACCAAAGATATTGATTGACTTAACATCTAAGGCATAAGCATCCTAGAGACCCAATACTAGTGCTTCGTATTCGGTGATATTGTTTGTACAATCAAAATCCAGTTTGAAAGATAAAGGCATGGGTTCACTGCCGAGAGGAATGAGGATAACACTAGTGCCACCCCCATGTTGACATTTGGAACCATCAAAGAATAGGGTCATTTGGTAAGTGGTATCGTCTAAGGAGAGGGTAGCAATGGATTCATCTAGGAAATTGAAGTTAGAGGGTTGACTTCTGGAAAGAGGTGTGTCTACGCTATTTGGTCGGTGATGGCTTAGCCTTTGATAGCCTTTTGATGGTTAGGTCAAGGTTAGCAAGAAGCATGAGCCAGCATGCAACACGTTGATGTTGGTAGGGTTTGGCATACATGTAATGTAGAGGATCAGTGTTAGTGATGACAAAGGTTTTGTGGTTGAGTAGGTAATGATGTAGTTTAGTGGTGACAAAAACTAAGCCTAAGAAAAATTTCAATCATAGGTGTACCTAGTTTCATAGTCCAAAAGGGTACGACTTATGTAATAAACCGCTTTCTCTCTATGTTGCTCATCGCGATGAGTGAGCATAACACCTAAAGAATGGTCAATGGTGGAAATGTATAGGTAAAAGGTTGGTCATCCTTAGGAGGAATGAGCACGATGGTTGAAGAAGGTATTGTTTTAAGGCGTCAAAGGCTTTGTGGAATTCATCATCCCATTTGAATGAGATGTCCTTCTTGAGGAGATGATGAAATGGTTGGCAATGGTCGGAAAGGCTGCGAGATAAAATGACGAATAGATTGCAACTTACCTTGCAAGATTCGAAGTTGACGAAGATTAGTAGGTGGAGGAATTTCAAGAATAGCCTTCACTTTAGCATGATCAACTTCTATGCCACACAAATAAATGATGAAACCAAGGATTTTTCCTGAAAGTACCACAAAGACACACTTCTTAGGTTGAAGGTAAACACAATACTTGATGAGGCGGTCAAAGATGACCTTAAGGATTGTTAGGTATTTGGTTTGATGTTTGGATTTGGAAAGAAGGTCATCTACGTAATCTTCCAATATGTGATGCATGATGTCATGGAAGATATAAGTCATGGCTCACTGATATGTAGCACCAGCGTTTTTAAGGCCAAAAGGCATGACTTGATAGCAGAAGGTCCCCCAGGAGTGATGAAGGTAGTTTTGTGTTGATCTTTTGGAGTGAGTAATATTTGATTATAACCCAAGAAATCATCCATGAGTGATAGCATTTAATGGCTGGCGATAAGATCAACTAGTTGGTCAATTCCTGGTAGAGGAAAATTATCTTTGGGGCAAGCTAAGTTGAGGTCACGAAAATCCATGCAAATGTGGAGTCCCCTATCACTTTTGTGACAGGAATGATGTTAGAAATCCATTGGGGATAGTTAATGGGTAGGATGAAGGAAACCGAGAGAAGGCATTGAATTTCTTCTTTGACAAGAAGAGCAATGCGAGGATGCATTTTCTATAGCTTCTGTTTTATGGGTTTGGCATCAGGAATGGTTACGATATTGTGGACCACAATGTTTGGGTCAATACTGGGCATATCGGCATAGGACCAAGAAAAAGCATTGTTATGGTTTCGAAGGAAGGAGGTAAAAGCTTCCTTTTCATCAACATCTAAAGGCTGACCTATCTTTAGAATGTGCGGGTCATCTTGAGTGTTAATGTTGATTTCAATAGTTGATTCATTGAACATGGTTTGTGTCTCAGAAGGTAGCGACCAATGAATATAAGAATATTCCACACCAAAGTAGGTGAAGATAGACTCATCATCCTGACATTGAATGACGTTAATATAAGGCATATCATCATCGATCATGTTAGGGTATAGGAAGGGAAGAGAAGAAGGAACCTCACCATCGCGTTGATAGGTTAGAGGTCCCAAGGAAATCGTGTTTACAAAAAAAAATTAGGAGGAATAGATTTGAGATCTATGGACTCCATGGGTGAAGATGGTGACGGTTGTGAATAGGGTGGAGAAGGTTTGTCTTCCTCAATGAGGTCAATGTGGGCCTTCTTGGAAAGTGATGCGGCGAAACCCGGTGCCACTACGATCATTATGTTTATGGGTGGTACATGAAATGACAGTATGGTGGCCTTGTTCATAAAAACGAAGCCAAATCCTTTCCATGCGCAATGATGAAGGAAAGTGTGGGTGAAGCAACGGTTAGTAAGAGATTGGAGGTCAGATGAAAATGGTCATGTTTGGGATGGAGGTTCGGGTGAATAGGTAGCAGTGTCAAGTCCCCCATATGTTAGGTTAGTGCGAAGGTGGGGAGGACCATAAGGGAAAACCTCACCTATGTGGTAGTCATAACAAGGGTGCTAACATAGGTTTCCATACTCTTGCGGAGTGAGGAATGTGTCGATATTGTATAGGCGGTACTCCCCAGAGTGAGGCATTGAAAAACACCTTCTAAGGGATCGGTAGTCGATATGTGGGTGGCGGGGATAGATGACTCACTAGATGATTGGGTTGGAGGGGTAGCGGTTGGTTGGGAATCAGAGGACGTAGATGCAGAGGCTGAGGTGGTAGTAGGAATAGAAGAGTTAGATGTGGGAGAGGTGGCGAAACATTGGTGGATGGGATCGTGGGTGAAGGAGAAGTGGGGGTAGTGGCAGATTTCTTGACCAGTACAAGTATATCGTTGGGCTGTACAACATGTTACAAGATTTGAATGGTGATAGGTCGGCGCGGATGGTATAGTTATGTCCTTCATGTTTGAATTTTACATAGCAGTGTAGAGTTGAAGGGACACAACCCATAATGTGAATCCAAGGTCTGTCGAGAAATAGGTTATATTGGAACTTCCCCTCTAAGATGTAGAATATTTTTGGAACAGTGCAAGGGCCTACACAAACATGAAGGATAATGGTGCCAAGGGTGGAGGTAACGGGCGTCCTTGAAGGAGTGCGGCATGACGGGGTTATTATGCATATAATTAGATGGGATTAGCATTTGATTGTATGCGTGGGAGGATATGATGTTAACGCTAGCACCACCATCGATCATGATGTGTCGTACACGTATGTTATTGATATAAACGGAAATGGATATGGTAGGATCAGGGTCATCTAACTGGAGAGAGGTACAATCTCCTCATCAAAGAAGTTGAGGAAAAAACTTGAGGAGTGGGCATGGGGGTAGAAGAAGGAGATGATTTGGTTAGCGAGGCCACGTGGTGAGGGGTAATAATGGAGGCCACTGGTGTGGGGTCATTGGGTAAAAATTTAATGGATTGTAAAACCTCGATAAGGGCTTGTCTATGGGATTCGGAAGTCTAGACGAGATCATACAAAGACATCTTTAGAGGAGATTGATGTAACTATTTTATCATTACTTGATGGGTGACCCCAAATCGAGAGATAGGGTATGTAGGTCCACGGATGGTGATTTTGGGTGCGGGTGCAAATGGTATATTGGATACAGGGTTGATTAATGGGCTAGTTTCTTTTTCTTTTCCTTTGTCTTTACGGCGCGGGGTAAGCAACGTGAACCATGTTAATCTGAGGGGATGTGGATGGAGAGGGTGTGTCATGAAAGGTATAACAACATGAGGGACAAAACCCTAGTGGTGGATAAGAGCCTTGTGAAATGACTAGGTGCACTGACATTTGGGTGGTGATTTGGCAAACTCTCTAATATGGACCATGTTGATCTCAAATTTTGGAGGTGGGAAAAATGGTTGTGGGGGTGGAGATATTGGCCGTTGAATGGGTAAAGGATGATGATGTGTGGTGATAGGTGAAGGTGGAACATGGTCCTCATCAAGAAGGTCATCATCGTCAAATTTTTTTTTCAGGAGGACAAAGTTGGAGAAGAATGATCTTTAGATCCTTACACTTTTCTACATCATGTCCTACATGATGATAGGCACAAATATTGGTTTCATCAAACCCTTTTGGTTTGGGTTTGAGAGGATCGTAAGGTCGAAGCGGTGGTAATGTGATGATGGAATTCTCTAAGAGATTGGTTAAAATGTTGGCGTAGGACCCCACTAACAGATCACAATGGGAAGTGAGTGTGGGTTTGGGTAGAGGTGTGGATGATTATGAGGGAAGAGGCTTTATAGGAGGGGGAATGGGTTGGTCTACTGATTTGATAAGTGGTATGGTCTTATGTTTTGCTAGCATCTGCTTGGGTAAAGGTGGGGTAGAAGAGCTAGCGATGGAAGGTTTTGTTGGTTTGACTACCTTATTGGAGGGTAGTGGATTCTTATCTTTGGGTTGCACCTTCTTGGGTAAAGGTGACATGGGAGTACGGGATGTAGAAGGGAAAGTAGATGGTGGGAGAGGACGGGCTACCCATGGGGGCAACTAAGTTACGGTGGTGGTGGTTTGTATAGGTTGGGTAAACGGTATGGGTTGAAGTCGTATAGGCAAGGTTAGGGTTATAGTAACTCACGGAGGTATAGCTATGCAAGCAAGTGCACGGGTGAGGGCGAGGACTTTGGTTTTGGGTGAATGAGGTGTAACAAAGGCTTGTGATGCAGTAGTAAGTTGTTTAGCTTTTGACTAGCCTTAGGTAGGGGATTATTTGATCAAGGTTGATGGATGGAGCCCTAGGATGGACATAAGGGGGAAGGTGACAAAGGTGTGGTAGGCGAGACCGGCATACAAGGCCTAAAAGGTTGGGTTTTCCTTTTAGGCTAGGAGATAATTTTGGTGCAGGTGTGGGAAGACGCGGATAAGTCCAATTTGATGGGTGGGTGATTACGGCTTGATGTTGGCATGACACCCAAAGTAGTGATGGGTCTAGATGCGGGTAAGGAGATAGATGTGGGTAGGTTTTGAGGTTTGGGAATGGTTTTAGTTGTGGCTAGATGTTTGGATGTAGGTAGGTATGATGAAGAATAATTCATTTCAATAATCATGGTAAATATTGATTTGGTTGTTGAAAATACCTTTGGTTAGATCGTGAAATATCCTCGTAATATTTGTATTTGGGTCGAAATGAGGATCGAAGACGTCCCCGGATCATGGAATGATCAACGTAATCTAAGTAATCGACCAACCGTGAAAATGGGACTACTAAAGAAGAGGATGGAATTGGTTGGGTGGCAATCCCTGTAAAATATGTCCGTGAGATAGGGAATTGGCTAGACTCGAACTCGTAGGTAAAAGATCTGAGATCATGTCAATGGGGTTCTGGGACGTTGAGGGGGAACTTCTTCCAACAAGTAATGGCATGTCTGACGATTCTCCCATAGGTAGGAGAGATAATATGTGAGGTGATGTAGACTTCATCCTTGGTGGAGGAGAAAGTGATGATGATTCTCCGTGGATGGGATAATTAAAAGTGTTGACTGTTCGGTAGGTTGTGAGGTAGATGGTGAAATGGCATCGGTAGAAGGTGTGGGTTCCTCCATGAGAGTAGGGGGAGATGAGGGGGACTCCTCTATGGGTGAAGGAGTAGAAGTGGTATGCTCCTCTATGGGTAGAGGAGCTTGTGCCAAAATTTCCTCAATAGATGAAGTAGGTAGGTTTTGAGGAACGGTTGGTACGATATCAAAATCTTGTGGACTTCACGGACATTGTTATCGTTGGATGAAGGTTCAATATCTTGATTAGACGATGGTTTATGATTAGGAACAGATTTTTAAAGATGTGCAAGTTTTGATTTGCTGGCGCATTTGGGTTGTCCACGACAAGGTCTCCATTATCTATCATCTCTTGGACAATGTTCTTAAAAGTTATGCGATTCTTATCATCACTATGGCCTTTAACGCAATGGTAATTACAGTAGTTGTGTTCTTTATACCATGCAGACATAGGATGGGCAGGATCAAAACTTGTATGAGGTTTTATGGGAGGAAGTGTAATGGCTCCAAATTTAAGAAGCTTTTCCAAGACTGAAGAATAGGGCTCTCCAATCGAAGTGTACTTCCATTTCTCCCACCGGAGTTGAAAGGCCTGGACGTGAGAAAGATTGGAAGAAGATTGGGCTTGATTAGAAGGATGAGGTGGTCTCGCCTTAAGGACTACCACATTGGTAAATCCTTTGGGCTTTGAATAGTTACTTTAGGGTTTTGAAGATGAATAAGAGTCATTTGATTTGAATGGGGTGTTCTTGTTTCGTAATTGGATTTTCTTTTCTTCAATGGCGTGAATTTCTAGTTTTCATGCCATGGTGAACGCTTCATCAAAGGTTCGGAAGGTTTGTACTTGCAGAGTTGGTGAGATGTGTTAGGAACAAGCTTTAGTGAATAACTCAATAAGTTCAATATAAGGTAGTTGGAATGCCAATTAGTTAATAAGACTCACATTGCGAACAATGAAATTTGTGATAGATTCATCTTCATACTGATCGGGTTGAATAGAGATTGGTCATGGTGACTTTCTTGGTAACATTGATTGAAAAATGGTCTAAGAAAGCTTGGGCTACTTGATTAAAGGAATAAATGGAATGTTGAGGTAACCCATGATACCAATCCAATGTTGGTCCCGTTAAGGACATTGCGAAAATTCGTAGGAGCAAAGCGTCGTCGTGGAAATTAGGTAGCACCCATGTTTGAACGACCACAAGTGTTGTTGCGGGTCTTCTTTACTATTGAAGCGATTGAATTTAGGCATTTCCCAATGCACAAGGTAGGGGCAAATGGGAATAGATGGATGGATAGGCTCATTACATATTTCATCATAAGTTAAAGAATTACGGGAGCCAGAAATAGATGCTTCTAAGGTCTGCATCTTTTCCATCATCATTTTAATGAGGTCGTTAGTAGGTTGTGATGAATGGGTGCCCCTGCAGAAAAAGGGGGTTGATGTTGAATGTATGAGGTGGGTGGTATGCTAGTGTATGGTGGTGCTGAGTATGAGAACTGCGTAGGAGGAATAGATGTAGGCGGCACATAGCCAGAATAAGCGATAGATGAGGTCGGGGTTGTTAGTAGTATGTGTAAGTGGGTGGGGTAGTCATAACAACTCTAGTGGTGATTGGGGTAAGGACTACGAGATAGAAAGGACGAGGTTCGGAAAGGAGTGTAAGTCACCAACACTAGAGGTGGTTGTGATGCAATAGGTATATGTGAGGTGGCGGTGCAGATGGGGCTATACTTAAAGTAGTTTTCGGAGGGACAATTGATGTCGCGGGTGCGATAGATGACATAAACGCTACAATTATAATGGTGTGGGGATCTAACTAAGACACCATATGTGGAAAAGTGGATGATGATAGCATCGAGCTGGTGTTAGCTGATGTAGAGGTGGGTGCGAGAGAAGGAGGGATAGATACGGGTATTCCATATATTAACTGTCCTAAGGAATCCCGGGTGGAAGAATGAGCAAGGTAGTATTGGAGTGCAACGAGATTCTGGTCGAGGAGTCTTGCGAACTCCTTATCGCCGATAAAGAATGGGGATAAGATGAGTTGGATCCATAGGTGATAAGATGGATAGTGGTGATGGACTAGGAAAAAGTGGGTGACAAATGGTGGCATGAAATACGAGGCGTTAGTTTGGCTACAAGTCAACACCATGTGAATAAATGTTGACCTAGTAAGACTGTATTTTGTAAATGACACAGAAAATAGCAAGGATGGAAAATAATTGATTATGAGAGGTGAATTGGTAGGTGTTTTGATTAAAAATAAATAGAAATACCAATGTTGGTTAGACCAACCGATTTCGATTAATAAGTGACCGATGATGGTCACGATGGCATGCTCGATTCTTTGTGGGAATTTAACAATTTGAGAAAGTGAGGCAGAAACTGGGAAAATCAACTGTGGAGGCTATATTTAGTCAATAATATCAGAATGCAGAGGATATGGTGACATCCAGAGATTTTAAACAGAGAAGAAGATGAGATGAGTGCTCTTTGGATAAGCTTACCAATAGCACGGGAATCGGCAATGATCGATGATGAACTGATGATGGTCGAAGTAAACCGATGTTGATTCTTGTGAAATCTATAGAATGAAGAAAATTTTACTTTTTATGAATTAAGGTTGAATGAGATACCAACCTAGAAGTTTGAGTATGGTAAAAATGAGTCCTAACACACTCAGAAACAAGCTGAATTAACCAACTATGATTATGGAGTGTGAAAGGAAAGAAAAATGGAGAATATGACCTCACACCTCAAAATGCAAGTCAAGCACAAAGATAAGAAAAACACATAATCCTACAAGTGAATTTAGTGTGTTTAGCTTATGTTATTTAAAGATTGGCTCCTAAATTTAGAATAGATTTATTGGTTGGAAAGGCTTCCTATGAAGAAGGGAATTCTAAGGGTGAGGTTTCATGTTATGTTTTAGTAGGGGCGGGCCATTCTATGAGGTGATGATTGGATAGATATAACCAGCTGGGTGCCCAATATCAATCCTTTGATCGTGTGATCGTTGACAACTTCTTCCGGGTGGGATTTTGTTTAAGAATATGTATATATTCCAATTTTTGTAGTTTGGCAAAGAGAGAGAAGAAAGAATGTGCTTTCTACGATTCAGTTGTGTCAACCATCAACTGGTGATGACTTCCAATGTATAGGTTGCCCTCAATTTTAATGTGATATGTAATGCAATAAATCAGAATTTCATGCAAGTGTTTTAAACCCAAATCAAAATGTGGTATTCGATGTAGAAAGTAATGAACAGAAGAGGGATGCTCTTTCACTAATGCAATACTAATGAAAGAAATAAATATTATTTTTAAAGCACCAAAACATGATTGCTTTTAGACAATAGAAAGAGGGGAAGATTCCAGAGAAGAAAATTAATGTGGAAGTTTTTCAAAAGGGAAACAAACACACAACTTTCACCTAGGAATGAATAAAATACAAAGGAAACCCTGATGGGTCCCACCGGCGTGCCAAAATGTTTCACCATTTTCTTTATGGATTTGACGAAACATATAAGGGTATGGGCCAAGGAGGAATACTTGATGGTCGGTTTAAAGGTCTTTGCACACGTTCTGACTTCTTGATCCCATGTTGATTGTGTAAGATTCCTTTTGGCTAGGAGGAACTACCTGAAATACAAAACAAGACCACACAAAAAGTTAAACAATATATGCTAGTGGGTTTCCTAGTGTGTGCTAGATCCAAGAAGTGTGATACTTCCTTGGTGACGATCAACCCACTGTTTAATACAACATAATGTAAGAAATGACGTAAACAAAAGATGTCTTATTGTAGTTGATATGATTTGGGTATCTCATCCAAATACAATAAACAAATCTAATATAACATGCTAGGTCATGATCAGATATGGAAGTAGGGTAGGTAGTCAAGATGTTGGGACAAGTCAGGGTCAAATTCTGGGTAGTTTGGATTTCTTGGGTGTAGGCTATTAGGTTTCTATTATTGGCAGGATTACCAAATACATAGATCGATGTTAGAGAGGTATGACTGACGACGGTTAAGAAGAAACTGGCAAAAGTTAAGTCAAGAGAATAGAAATTCAATAAACTGGGTTTTGGGGGTTTTCCTGAGATTGAACAGAGATGGAAAGGGGAATAGTTAGGTCTATGGAGGTGTTGGGGTACACAGAGCTATTCAGGAATCAAGTATAGGTAATTAAATGATTGTGGGTGATGGGATGGTTGGGTTCATAGTACGGTAACAAGGGTGGGATGAAAAATGCAAATGGATGTTGATAAACCGAGATGAAGAAAACTTTATAATCTAGATAAGTATGAAATGATGCAGGTTAGAGATACACTTACTGGTATTTGCAGATTTGATGGCTAGACAATGGTGATGGTTGATCTATGGAATGGTGCTCAGTGCTATGGCAGTGCTTCCTAGAATGCTAGTGAATGCAAATACCTTCGATCAATCTTGGTGTTGGCTATGGTCATGTCTGGATGTGTGAAAGGGCTTTAGTTCTTGCTTACATGTAGATCTCCTTCATTCCAAAACTCAAGAATGTGGCCAACCTCTCAAACAAGGTTACCAAAATGAATATATGGTAACTAACGACGGTTTAGGGTGACCGACGTTGGTTTAGGGTTGACCAACATCGGTTAAAGCGGAAATCCTAGGTTTACTAAAAATGCTAGATCTTGGCAATCTTTTGGGTCGGATCTGTCTATTATCACAAATCAAAACGGAATGTCACATTTTTCTCGAGCGAGAATGTGGTTAGAGGGAGAATAGGCATGTGGTTTTAGGGTTATATTCAATCTTAGTTCATTAAGGAAGGTATAACTAAGTCTTAGTTAGTTATGGTGAGTGAATATTGAGTCCTAGTAAAAGGGAAACATGCTAAGAATAGGTTTGTGATGATGTGTCTAGGTGAGGTGATGGGGTGAGGTATCTAGGTGAGGTGAAAAATAGTTTAATTAGGGTAGTTAACTAATGAATGAAGTGAGGATGAGTATCACTTTAATTATAAATAATTAAACTAATATTAATGTGGGGTAAAAGGGTCATGATTAGGTGAGCGTGTTTAAGTTAGCTATTCGAAAAGGGACCAAGGGGAGTGTGACCCAATTTTGATGTCTACACATGAAATTGGCACCATCCCAAACAATTTCTTCTACTAAGAAAGAGGCGCCACAGGCTCTTAACCAAAATTGATCTTGGGGTCTGAATGATTGAGCAATTAAAATGGCACCATATCTAATTTGGGCAAGAACATTGCTCTCTGAATCAAAGGGGTACCGTGCAAAGAGCAACAAAAGCCCAAAACTATATACAAACATTAAAAATCATGCATGCTTCAAGCAAATCATGCAGCGTGTGTATAAGCACTTATTTTATTAAAAGCAAACCTACTCTACCCTACTCTAACCAAAACAAGAAGAAGCTAAACAAAGCACAAAACAGACGAGGAGAAATAACTTTCTTTTTTAGAAAGTACAGACCATGTAATTAATTTGGCAATGAACATTGCCTTTAAGAAGAGTGAAAAATTATTTGGAACTGATTTTCCACCATATCCAACAAGGTATCAACTGGAAAAATAAAAATACCTCTTTTAGTTGCTCTACATTTGGATTTAAGAGGCATTGTAGTTGATCCTTGTGACTTTGAATCTCTTCCCCATGCTCAAATGAGCATGACCGGTTCTGCAACTCAATTTTTGCTCGAAACTAGCCAAATACCTATGGACAGTAGCCTTTGAAACCAATGGGTTGATCCTTGTGATTTTCCCATTCTCTTGAAGCTCATCCCACTGAATGGGGGCATCCTGTAAACTTTCTTTTCATGAATGGAGTTATTTATAGACTAATTTAATCTTTGTGGTACTTCAACAAATAACTTTGCCTCCTCCATGATGATTTCTAATTTGGAAATTGATTCATCATGGCTCTCCTCTTCCTCAAACATAAATTTTGAGAGATCAAACTCATCCAAAAATTTTGACTCTGCAAAATAAAGCACATGATTGATTGTAGCCTTTGGAGATATGCTTGATGGACCACTGCAATATTTCAAAACTTCTTCTTCACCTTGGATATCCCCCTCCTCTACTTTCATCTCTTCTTGTTCAACCTCCTTGACTTCAGAGTTTTTAATAAAAATAGGAGGAATTGCAACAATGGACTAGGTCACTTCTTCATCCATTTCGCTCTCGAGTCGGTCTATTCTTCAACCAAGATATCATGACTTTCAAGAATTGGATTTACCTCATCTGATTTTGATGAAATTGGAGAAGGTTGACTGTCAGGTTCTTGGTGATGAACCTTTTTGAATTCAAACTTGTGGGTACAAGCCTTGAAGATCTAAATTTTATCTACTCTTTTTGGCTCCTTTTTAACCTGCCCCTTTAGGTCTGCATGTGCATCTCATTTTCTAGAAGAATGAAGCTCAACCCTTGATCCTATGAAAGATACAATATCTTTTTAGTGAGGAATGGATCCTCACATAACTAAGAACTTGGTCCCTTAGTTTGTTGGTTAAGATCCATTACTTCATGATTTTAAACTAATTTTTCATGAATTTCATGCACATGTAGATATGATTTGAAATGGGGAAATGCTTCATCCCTTGGCTAAATTTGCAAAGGTTCAGATGGTGAAGGAGGTGGAATAATTTATTATGGAGGAGATGGGGGTTTGGAAGAAAAGAGGGTGGAAAAATGAAGATGAGGGGGAAGGGAAGAAGATGGAGAAGGGAAATCCTCAATGGGAGTAGGCAAAAACTAGGAACATGGAAAATAGGCTGAGATGGCATAGATTAGGGAGGAGGAATGGAAGGGCTATAAGATGGTAGTGTAGGATTGCCCCATTGACAAGGTTACCTAACACTAGATTGGTAAGCCTCCATTTCTTCAACCCAATTTACAATTTTAGGCATCATTTCAACCATAAATTGCATCTTCTATTGAGGGTTGAACTGATTTGGTGTAAAGCCTTTCCATGGGTAGGGCTTCCTACAACCAATCATGGTTGCCTTCCTTGTACATGTAATCTTGGTCTACACCGTGCCCATCTCCATTTCTTGAATCTACCTTTGAAAAGCAGCATCTACCCTAGATTTTCAACCATCATTTGTATAACCCTATTCTTCATAAACATTTTCGTTAGATGAATAACCATATGGGTCAGTGAGGGGTGGGTTATATGCATATTCTTCATGATGGGGTTCATAAAACTAATTTGGAGGAGGATTTTGAAACTGTGGGGATGGAGAGGACTGGTTTTGCTACTACAAATAAGAATACCAAAAAGGAAATAAAGTCATGATTACACAACTTTGTGAAGGAATAAAATGGAAAGAATGTAAGGGAAAAAATGGATGGAAATGGATGGAAGGAAAGGGAAAGGATGAAAGAATGAAAAGGATAGTCTCGCAATTGAGATAAGGGGTTTATTGGAGCAGCAGAGTCACCGGATGTTCTTAGAGCTGCCTTCAAATGTTGTATCTCAACAAGAACACATCAAACATGTTGAGATGAAGATGTAAATATCTTCAAAATTGTCCCACCGGTGTGCCAAAATTTTGGAGCTCAAAATGGCACCCCCTTCCCCGAGTCATAGACAACCCAGGATTATGATGCAACATGGGACTATCTCCAAGTTATGGGACCTTTCACCTGAGATAGGCCTCTAAAGAAGGTCGGTTCCTCTACCTAAACCTAATCATAAAACTACTCCTAATGAAGAAAAAAATCCTAATCTAAACATGTCGGGGGACCGGGGTTAGAAGGAGATGTAAAAAGGGAAATCCTAAGGTGAGAGGGGTAGTGATAGCACCATAAAAGGGGTTAAACTCTCCACAAGGGGAACGAAAGATAGACAACATCGAAGAAAGGGAAGATAAACGTGTCATAATTCAAGAACCATCCGGACTCACTCACCCACACATTTACAACACAAAACAAATGGAAAATACAAGCAAAGAAATATGCACAACATGCCAGAAATGAGCAGAAAGGAAAGGATACAAGATAAAACTAGTTAGGGCAAATAGTTGTGCCACAAAACAGACTTTATATTTCTTAGAGTATGCACAATTCTATTTTAGTCATGGAAAAGGCAAGAATTCCATTGGAGAGACTAAATTTGAGGTCCGGAACTCATGGGAAGTTTGCCACCATTTTGAAATAGTGTCATTACAATGAAGATACATCTTCAAAATGAAAATATTTTTACATTATATATAGCAGAAGAGAAGAAAAAGAAGAGGGAAAAGAGAGAGGCACTTCTTTTCAAACTTTTAACCACTAGAAATGCATTAAATTCTTATGCAAAGCACATAGGTACTCTGCAAGGCCATTACTATGTCAATTTTTTCCTACATAAGGAAATGAATCCATGCTTCATCAATTATGGTGGTTGAGCTATCTGATTTGATCGTTTGTTTGCTCAGACTACTCTTTTTTCTCTCGATGTCGTGTTCACCATTATGAACCATTTAATGCCACCAAAATCATGTTTTGTTGATGCCAAGTTAAAGGTCTCGAGGAGATATTTCCAACGATATAAATTTTGTCAAATTTGGAGCTCTAGATCAAAAGATATGGCCATTTGAAATTTTTCATATTGGGAAGCACAGGAACTTGACACGTGGTAGCCCCAATTAGCTCGCAAATTAGGATCTGCCAATGTATGCACTATTTTGTCTTTTTCCATGTTTTTAAGTTCCATTGGGTCGTGGGCTCGGGTGTTACTTCCCTTCACTTTTCCTTTCTTTTTTCGTCCTTTGTCGTCATTCTACAACCTTTATGAAATACAAGCCAATAAGACCCTACCACATTTCTTACAAATGTCATACTATCCCTTGCTCTTGTCAGTTCCTTTAAAAATGTGAGCCAATGAGAAGGCTCCACATTTCTTCGCAATTCACCTTTTGACCTAGTCCCCGATTGACCACTGCGAAGTGTGAACCAATAGAAAATCTCCACGCACTTCCGCAATATCAGTCCTTTAGATTTCGCCTCGACATTCGCGATACATCAGCCAATGGGATCATTCCACACCCCTAGTGTTTTTCAATCTTTTCTCTAGCTCCTCTAACATACAAAAATCATCAACCAATAGAGAAGCTCCACGCTTTTCAGTTGTCATTCTTTTCTTAGTTCTTGACGAGAACTAGGAAGTGAGAGCTAATAGAAAAGCTCCACACACTTCACAGTGTTAGACTTTATTCACTTTGAGGCCGACAAATGTGAAGCATCGGCTAATAATAAATAACCATGTACCTTACGGTGTTAGTGTGTCAAACTTCCTTTTGCTCCTCGCAATGTCGAGTGCGGAAGCTAACCAATGGGAAGAGCCCACATGTCTTTGGACTTCACATTTGTCGAGTTTGATGGCTTCGCATCACAACTTGCTACTTTGAGGGACTTAGAAACTTTTTGCTCTTGAATTAATGCCATGTAACCCTTTGTTGACCTTGTTGACTTTAACTTAGCCCCACCATGACACGGACCCAACGAATTATGAACTTAGGTTTATTCCATGGACTTCAAGTCTATAAAAGCCTAAGGCTATGAAGAAATCTAGAATTCAACCACGTATCCTGCTAATGTTGCGTTGAATTTGACGTGAATATGAACATCAATCAACCTTTTAAAGTGACCCACCAATGAATTGGCTAAGTCTCCTATAGGTTTTGATAGCCAACGACCAGATGCATCCGGGCGGTCTGCGTTTTGACGGTTGTTTGAACGTCCCAGCTGTAAAAATGGCTAAGTCCATTTTAAATGAGTTATTCCGAATTAACCCGAGGGGGTAAATTAGGGATAACAATACCACATAACACAAATCCATCACACTAAATTTTAGCCACGCGATTGAACTCCTTTTACTACTACTCTACTATAATAGATTCAACATCCTTAAATGTAAATACATTCTCATCGCTTATAACTTATGCCACCATTTTAAAACAAATTTCTTTAAGACAACCATTCTTCATATATAATACAACATAGGATCTTTTCATTGTTTATGCGACGTAAACATCAACTTCTAATAAACAAGGCTTACAAACTCCAACCTCGTAACATTTACATAAGTCTCAATAGTAATACAATGATACAATTTTACATAACAACACCATTCCACAAATCATCGAGATATGTTATGTTGTCCAACTGTTGTGAGATAAATAGCATCATCAGAGCACTTGACCTCCAACCATGAACCTTGTGATTCCCTGCACACCTCACAATGCTAGAGGGTGGGTTTACCCTTCATAAGAAGGAAGATGCGGTAATCAATCAAGAAAGAGTGAGAGTATCGTGTGTAAGTTTTCAATCGATCAACTAGTAGACCTCAACACGGTAGGAATAATATTCATCCTAAAATCATAACCTGATGATTTTACTTTTGGCCAAAATTCTACGAATTTCAGTAGGTACCCACTTAGTCCTTGAAATCCATTACGATGCTAAAGCATGAATAATCTAAAATGATAATTCAAAACGTTGGCATGTGTGTCAATCCACAACCTACCATGTATCACCTCTCAAAGATCTATCAAAGTGATTCTATGTATTGGTTTACCTATCACCATTTGTACATGCATCCGCTTAACACATCTCACCGACATATTCTTTATCCCAACCATTATTGTAACGAAACATAATTTTCTCCAAGTTATGAATAGGATAAACTAATCTCATAACACTAACATAATAAATATAATATAACAATAACGTTAACATACATTTTCCATAACTATTCCATTAGGTTAAGGAATTCCTTTGTTTAACTATCATGATTTCCCTTGACCATGGTTTAACGTACTCTCTAGGCACATTTGAAGTTATTAACTTTCTAGGATGACCATTCTTCTTGTGGTTTCCCAAAATTTTCATTTACCTTATCTCCTTAATATTATAAGCCCTAAAGCATATTACTTTATAATTTCTCGTGTCTTAATTTAATAATGTCGTGACACTTATTTGAGTATGGATTATTACTTCAAGAGGCATTTTAATAATATACCTATCATTATATTATTATTTTTGGTATTGAGGTCTAAACATGATTTCCATTGTAATGTACTTATGATCCTATATTTATCAACAATTCGTAGTAGTAACCTTGGGCTATATTTATCATCAATTCGAGTAGGAACCTTGGGTATGTTAGCTATACTCTATTGTGATGGTTTACTCGATGGTTTGCATTGTTTGAAGGATTTTATACCATTAGAGTGACCTTTAATGAAAATCCGTCTTATTTTAATAAATAACTACCCGTATACGAGATGGATTAATTTAAAATTTTCTGTAATATCATCTCGCTGATCATTCATTAAATAGAGAGGAAAAAGATTTTGATCTTACGATCTCTTGAACCTGAGACATCTCATTAATTCAACACAGCTGTATGTAATACCAATGTATGTAATATATAATCAACCTATCATTCATTCTTCCTTTATCTTTTCTTAATTCCTAAATTCTATTTATCATGTATTTATATGTACAAAATGTAATCCATTTATATTTTACTTGGGGCTTCTTAACAAATCCTCTCTATGTCATGAACGGATGGATGCATGGAGTTTGACCTAGTGCGATTAAATTATACTAAACAAATTTTCTTCTACAAAAATCGCATTGCTACCAGAATCATTTACTTATAACCAATTAGAGGTTAGAGAAGAAAACATGGCTACTAGTTGTAGATTTGGAAAGGAATTCTTGTAAAAACTTTATTCTATGTGCCCACATCCTTCGTGAAATCTACCTGCTCCAATTGTGTTTGTATAGCTGCTTCCCAGCCATACGTCTATGGTTACCGTTTGTGTGTTTATGATGTCTTCTACTAGTTGTTGTGTGCTCAACACCCCACCTCTTGCTTTAAGTAAAATAAAATTATAACAACTCCCTTCCTTCCTCCAAAGGTCTCTTTCAGTTTTTCCCAACCTGGGCCTGCGTAATTCTTCTCCTAACGTGTTCCTTTCCTTAACACCCATGTCTCTTTCTTTTCCCCTCATCGACCACGAGTTCACCATTCCTTGTCCCAAAATTAACTCAATTGTTTTTTCCTTTTAATTTTACCCCCAACAATCAGGAAAAGGCGGCGGTCAAACATAACTTCTAGGTGTGACCTTTCCAGGCGGAAGATATCGTCTCACGATACAAA
This sequence comes from Taxus wallichiana var. yunnanensis, assembly GCA_018340775.1. NCBI lineage: Eukaryota > Viridiplantae > Streptophyta > Pinopsida > Cupressales > Taxaceae > Taxus > Taxus wallichiana. The sequence continues at coordinate 660,762,957 of CM031235.1, forward strand.
TGCATTGCCTAAGATGCATGCCCATAAAAAAATACAAATGCACCATAAATGACATGCATGCCTATGCATGTGTGGGACCCGCTGAATCTATCAAATCAAGTGTAGTTGTTTTTTTAAATATATTAGTTTGGAATGATTTAGTTGTATGTCCAAAGTGATGGTTGAATTAGTGGAAACATGTGTTTTTTTGATGATAGGTCATCGGTTCGAATCTATGTGCGGAGCCTCAATGCGGAGTTTTAAAAAATGCTGAAAAACACACTATGTTTTTCAACCTGGGAAAATTAAAAAAAAAAAAACTAATTGTTGAAGTGTTTGTCATGTATGCATGGCGTGGAAGGATGGAGGCATCTATGCCCATAGGTGCATTTTATCGGGAGAATAACCTCCTCAACCTTTTAAGTGGGAGCTCACCAATTTATCCCATGCTAGCTTGCCATGAATATGGGAAAATCTAAGTTAATTTCTAAGTAATCGGTGGAATTAGCTCTTACTCACAAGACGCGCGCGTGCGTGTGTGTGTGTGTGTGTGTGTACTTAGCACGGAATAAATTCCACATGATGGTGGAAGCAAACATTTCCATGTTTAAACTTCATGAGATATTTCACTTTTTTGCCATAACAAGGTATTTTTTAATTCATAAAAGCGATGGAATTTATTCATCCCTACAGTGAGTTGACTTCGTGTGCACATGGCGGTATTACTCAATGTGTATACGAGCTTCGTCGGTAATAGAGCAATATGAGTTATCCCTCTTTATTCATGGATTATCTCATGCTACAAGCTCAATCTTAAGTTACTATGAAACACATAAAAATGCATCTCAACCATAGAAATGAAGTATTATAATGCAACCTTGACATAAACAATGTTGATATTGTATTTGCGAGCACACTATTATTGCAAATTGACAATAGTCTACTCATATTTCTCGTGTAGCGACATCACGTTACTCATAATGAAAATGTGCACCAATATCATAATATCATTTGGTATTCCAACAATATCATCAAACAAAGCAACACACTAAAGCAAAATTGAAATAAACGAAAAGGTTCTATTGACCAACTTACTGTTTGACCCAGTTTCAAGCATTATCATACACATGTAACTCTCTCTCTCTCTCTCTCTCTCTCTCTCTCTCTCTCTCTCTCTCTCTCTCTCTCTCTCTCTCTACCCATTATCATATCTTTTTCTCTCTCCAATGATGTCCTTTCTCATTTCCCAAGAACGCTTGCATATGCACAAACAACAACACCCGTGTATTATATCTCTAAAATAATAAATCAACTTTGTATAAATATGAAACACCATATTATTAACATTAGTCCATAATTGTAATTCAACATTTAATAACCATCTAATAATTATTTAAGACTAAAAATAAAAACTTCATTGAAAACACTTTGTAGTGCTAATCAACAAGCTAATCAATAATAATAAAATGTCTCTATGGTGGCCACTACCACCAAGTTCTCAAAAATATCCCAAAATGGTAAATACTTAGTTTTCGGGATGTGATATAATTCCACCAAATACCTTAAATTTTGTTAAAACTTTCTTTAGGAGATGTTAGGGTTCTAACCCATAACCTACTTTTATAAGTATTTTTTCAAAAGGAATTTCTTTAAAATTTATTTGAGAAATATTTTTAAAAGTCAAGTTTAAAAAATTGGAGAAAATATATTATATTAATTTTTAGGAAAAAATATTTTAAATCCCTTAAATAATTTTGAAACGCAAAAAATTATATTTTAAGCCCTAAAAAATTGCTCATCAAAAATTATTTTTAATTCAACAAAAATACTTCATGGTCTTGGATTTTTTTGGAAAATTATTGTAACTCGAAAAATAAATTCTACGGCCTAAAGATTTTTTCGAAAAATTATTTTGATCTTGAAAATTTATTTTAGGTCCTAAAATATTTTTACAATTATATTTTTAAGTTACTCAAAATATTATTTCTAGGCCCTAAAATTTATTTGTGGTTCTTAAAAGACCTATAAAATTGTCTAATTTTTTTGATATGTTTTAGCATGGAAAAATTCATATGTTAAATGGGTCAAACTATAACATTTGAAAAATTAGGCTTAAGGTTGAATTTATGGCTAGGAAACTTTGGACCCTTACTAAGAAAGCTCCAACTTGTAGACAAGCAACTACTTATAGTATAAATGGTTTCGATAGAAATCTCAAACGCATGTGTCTATCATCCTAAAAAGCATTAAAATGAATTTCTACTTCATGTTGGAAATCAAGAAGCCCCTAGTGAAGTATGGAATCAACTAGAATCCATGCATGACGGAACTAGATTATCTAAAATCATCAAACTCATCCTAGAACTAATGACCACTACTATGGAGGGAGATGAAAAAGTAGTAAAATTTCTCGCTAAAATCAAAAACACAAAATCTCAATTAGATGGTTGAATCGCAAAGTGATTCATAATCAACTTCTTTACTTTATCATTCAAATGAAATTTCATGAAAAGTTTAGGAATTTCATTTCTATTCTGAACTCTAAAAATCAAAATGAAATTGATATTCCTAATTTTGATTCCATGTCTTTTCTCCTCATCCAAGAAGAGTAGGTCAAGACAAATTTTACTCAAAAGATAGTGTCTCTCATGACCTTCTCTCTCAAAATCGAGAAAAAATCTTGTTCCCAAAAATAATGGAACTCACAATTTTAAACCAAATCGTAAACTATCTTCTAGCCACAACAACAATGGTAGTAAAAAAAATATTTTAAAAATTACAAAGTTAAATTCAATGGGAACTGTAATAAATGTGGCAGATTTGATCACAAAGAAAAATATTATAATCGAATAAGAATGGGTTGAATATAAAAAATAAAGATAACAAGAAAGAAGACATTATATGTATTTAAAGGTAGAAAATAAATCATATCACTCTAATAATATTATATGTTGATAACCTTATTTTAACAAGGAGTTCAGGTGCTTTTGATTCACAAATACAATTCTAAACTAAATCAATATTTTGAAATGATTAATCTAGACTTGTTTTATCACTCTATTTGTGTGGCTATAGTCCAGGATCATAACTCAATTGTGGTATGTCTAGCAAGATATGCACATGATCTTATCATCAAATTTAGCATGATTAATTTTAAAATTGTCTTTATTCCTATTAAAGTTGGTATAAAACGTAATCCAAAACCTACATGTGACAAAGCAAATCCTACATTATATAGGAAACTTATTGGTAGTTTAATTTATCTAATTATCACTAGGTCGGATACTTTTTATGATATAGGAGTTGCTTTCGGATCTATGCACGATCCATTTCTAGATCATTAAAAATTAATAAAAAGAATATCAAAATATATCAAAGATACAACTAATTACGGTCTTCATTATTCTTGAACAAATGATGTTAAATTATTTGGTTATTGTGATGTTGATTATGTGGGTAATATTACGGATAGAAAATCTACTTATAAATAGGTTTTTAAGTTTGGTATGAGTGTTATCACTTGACGCAACAAAAAGCAACCAAAAATGTATATCTCGTCTATAGAAGTTGAGTATAGAAGTATTACAAACGTAGCTAAATAAGTCATGTGGGTGAAAAGACTCTTGGAAAAACTCCATATGGATGTCAAGGGAAGCATAACACTTCTTTATGGCATCCAAAATTGCATAGCTCTTACAAACAACCTAGTTCGGTATAAAAAAATGAAACATATAAAGATTCATAAATGTTTTATCAAAGAAAAACTCCTCAATAGTGATATTGATCTTCAATTTTATCCTTAGATGATCACATTGTAGATATCTTCACTAAATATATTTATGGTGTGAGAATTTACAAATTTATAGCAATGTTAGGCTTTTCGAGTTGTCACTTTGAGAGGGAGTGTCTATGAGAATGTTACCTTCTAATGGCCTTGTATCTTTCTTCTCTATATTTCTTCTATATTGTAAAAAACATTGTAATAATATCACCCTATGTGATTTTGTGTAAACATCACCCTATGTGAGTTTACAAAGAACCCAAAGAAGCATTGTGTTATGAAGATTCCTTATTTTATAAAATGCTCTAGAAACTCATATAAGGCTTCATGTATGCACTTATCCTTAAGGAACTCAAGAATGTAATATGTTAGATAATCTCATTAACATACTAGCTTAAAGTCATCATAAATGGTTTAAGGATTGTATATCATTTTGTATAATAAGGTAATTTGGCATTTACCCCAACTAAACATTAAGGAAGAGTGTTGGAGCATGTAATTTTTGTGGGAACACACCTATTATGACCCACTCATCACAAAACCATCTCTATATAAAAGTTTATAGTAAATATAATTTTATAAACTTAAGTTATTTTATAATAATTTAATATAAAGTTAAGTTGACTAATATAATTAGGTGAAAAATGATTCAGTACAAACTTTCACAGTTATAACCGATCCCTCACCTTTATGATTTTACCATCGTGTGAAAAGACACGTTGACACAATTGAATTGGAATTATTATTATCACGTGAAGTGAAAATTGTAAGAAGTGAGGAAGATATGTATTGGATTTTTGGTCTCTAATGTTCAGACATTGTGTAAGTTTCTTAAATTAATATAAATTTGGATAGTGCATTTCCGTGGGGATTTTCACCGATAAAGGTTTTCCCCACATTACATCTTGTGTTGTGTATTCATTCTTATTTCTAATATAATTTATTGTTCAATACTTTATTTTATTGCATTTGTATAAATTTGTAATTTAGTATACAACCTTATCATAATTATTAAACATATTTCCTATTCACAACATGTAAGATAAAAAAATTTATTCACCACTATCATATGTACGAGTACGTATATCCTAAATGTATTTATTTGAAAATATTCAAGAGATATCAATCACAAGGCACCTATATTGGATTTGTCACGTATTAAATTTATTAATGACTTCATTATCTTCTCTCAGTGAATTGCACACTAACATATGATAAATGGCATCAATCTAGCTCCACTACTATGTTCACACTACGTTAAGCTTAAAAAAATCTTTCCAAGTCAAACAAAATGGGCTCCAAACTCCATTGCGTGCCCAAGATATCGTGATTTTTAATTGACTTCTCTAAGAAAGAATAAAAACTACACTATGATAGCCAAATAAACTTCAAATTAAAAATCGACAATTGATTTTTATCATCTCACAAACATCACAATTCACCAATACCCCTAAATGCCATTATAAGTTACACCCATCAACATAATAAAACATTTTAGTTTAATATTTAACATATGAATTTTTCGATTGAAAATAATTAAGTTACATACATATCACCATCCATGCTCATGTTTTCATATCACAAACAGATCAACATGTTGAACATGCATAAATCTAAATCAAAGCATCCTTGACTATATTGCCACGACTAGAGGGAATTCAATATGTCAAAGTCACCAAAAGACCAACATCGGCCCCATCCACTCTCATTCCTCACCAAACATCTAGAGAGATTTGTACCCTACTAGGTGTTACAAACCATCATCCTCCCTAATCATGTATAATATGAATTTTAGATTCAAATGTATGGTTTACTCAATAATAGGTAATTGCATTCAATCAAAAGCCTTTAAAAGGTGTTATGAATGGCTTACTAATGAATAAATTCTAAGCCAAGGAAATAAAATTATGAATATTAGAGAAAATGGTTGTGCTTATCAAACATGCACATTGAAAAACAATATTTTTGGCATTAGCATTCAATGCCCTCGACTCTAACAATTTCGGTTAAATTAAGTTTATTTTGATATTGCAAACATAATAGTGTCAAAAAATGATAATATTGTGTGTATAGTGTTAACTACATTGCATTTTCGCACAGTCAACTATGTCTGTAAGTTGTGGTCAACCATGTGTGTAACCAAGCATGTAATGCAAAGAATGGGTCTCAAGCATCCAAAAAGCGACAAGTCACAAAGTTGAACCTTGGGGGGCTTATTACACAATGGGTGATAGGGTGATATGACTCATATTAGTGATGGGACCCTCTTTTACACGTTTCTAAACATGCATGTGTTATAAGTGAAGGCAGAGGAAATCTATTATTACTCCTCCATCTAACCACCGATTTTAGCATGGCTATATAAAACAAGGATGACAACAATTTCATTCAACCTCTAAAGAGTGCACCATTAGAGTAGGCATGACATGTATGACCTCCTCCATGAAGCATATATCCATTGAGCAATTATTAAGAGAATAAATGATCCGCATTGTGGCTTTGCCAAATTTTGTAAAAATGAAATATTGGTATCTCTTCTATTATGCTTGCTTATGTATGGTAAACCATTGGACTTGGAACATAGTTAAATTCCCCTCCATAAAACAAAACCCTCCATACATATCCTTTAACCTAGGTTCCATGCCATCCATTTTGTAATTGATCTATAGCATGAGACAGATTTGGTTTCATTAAGCCCCTTAAAACATTTAAGAACCTTGCAAATATAGTAAATGGGTCAATAATGTAGCTCAATGTTCTCTCTTTCTCTCAATGTTACATATATGGAACTCCAAATTATGATGAAATTCATAATGATCCTATGACTTTTATTCTCTCGCATTAAAGCCATTGTTTCCTCACCCTCCAATTGTTTGTGGCCCAACAAAGATGGTTTAGAGCCCATTAAGGGACATAAGTCGATGAGAGGGTGCCTAAGATAGACATGTGGTTGCAAAGATAGAACACTTGATGTAATTTGAACACTAAGACATACATAACTCTCCCCCCAACTATCCTTGAATGTGTCGGGAAATGTTATTCAAGTATAGCTTAGAAAACATATATTTTCTAGTTATGGGAGTCGAATATGAAAAAGAAGTTAATGATTAAGCACAAAATAATACTAGTAGTTTGCATCTGCTCCACTTACGTCCTATCTTCCTTGATATTGTTGTTATAATAACTGCAAAATCCTTCACACATAATACCGAGAGAGTTTGGGGTGTTAATCCCTTCATTATGCATTCAAAAGCATTACCAATGTGTCGATAATAGTGGTCCTTTGTGATGAGCATCCTTTACAAGCCATTGAGGCTTGAGGATTGCACATTCTTTCACTAATAATTGATCATCTATCAATGAGAATTTTGATAAATATAAGGTGGTGTATGCGCCATTTTTATAGTTTCAAATAGATGCTTTGCCACATGAAAAGGTTGTAACACCTCTACATTACACTTCATCAAAAACGAGGGAAAATTTTTTTCTTTTACCCATTTAATTATTTTGATGCCTTCAATGATTTTAACATGCAACATGTAAAATCTAGCATACTGTGCCTTCAATGATTAATATCAAAAAGAAGATTAATCCAACATTCGTTAATGTTCAGAATCCATCTTGAAAAACTATGATAACCGTGTGCAATCTGTAAGGGTTCAGATCCTACTCGATCCCCTTTCAATGCTCTACATGAGCCAATATACCTAGTATATCATTTGGTTAGACCTTTTTAAAGGTATAGAGAACCATGTGTATCTTCTTAGTGTCACCTACCGCTTCATGACACAATTTAAAAGAAGAAATGGTGACAGACAATGCAATCAGTCATTTGCAATACTATGGCCATAATTTTGGCATTGTGCTAACAAGCCTAGTTTTGTGACTACACATAAGCCACTTGAAACCTATCATTTCCAATTCACCACACAACCATCTCAACATAGTATCAGGATTCTTTTCCATTGATTAAGTATTAAGTTCATAGTTAACCATTTTAGTTCATTCATTTACAACAACATAGTATCCTAACCATGTTGGAGGTATGCAATGATCTCCATGAGTCATTGCATTAGTATGTAACCACTTTTACGTGATCATCAACTATAACAATTTCAAATTAAAAGATTGGTCTAGTCAAGTACAAGACTTGAAACCTTTGTGAAGCATTAATTAACGTCATTAATGCCCATGAGTTTACTTAGGACATATATGTACATCTATACCTTTTTCATGTGATCAAAAAGTACCTTTGTACTTCATTCCATATCGATGTTGTTTGATCATACGATGATGATACTTAATCATGTAATTATATGTCATTGTTGTTAGAAGACAACAACCTGTTTTGTATTATTTCCATCACATAAACTGATTTATAACATTTTGTTTAGTACAAAATGTACTTGAGTCTTTTAAAGTGTAAGTTGTTGCAAACAAAAGGCAGCAGATTGACTCTCAATGGTTCACAATACCATTTGATCTATAATATCTTACTTATCTAAGATTGACAGTTATAAATTCTTCACTTATGATTATCTCTTTAGTTATTCCTTCTTATGTTCTTACTTACATTAGTGATTTTTACTTGTGTAATTAATAGTTTATAATGACATCTTATAAAAAATTATCATAACTCAATTATTCATCAATTGATAATGGTTACCATGTTGTTAAACAACGTTTAACATTGTGGTATCAACACCATCATAATGATATAAGCAGTCAACTTTAAATTCATAAATTGACACAAAAGTACATAGCCATGATATAGAATATCGATGATGATCTTTTAATACTAGAAGCTCAACTTAATGAAAAATCATCATTTATGTAACATTTTCCAATTAGTTTAAATAATAACAAATTCCTACAAATCAGCATCTCAAATGCCATACATAATAATACAATTAAACATCAACATCATCATTATTAAAATAATAATGATTTCAAGTACAAAAGGGATTATTTATAAAGAGACTATTTTGTCTTTCTTTATTTAATATAACAACAAAGTATAACTTTCGCTTTACAAAAATGCCATGCATTTAATACAATGAAATCAACTTAATCATCATAATCAAGCAAGTTAATCATGTGTAATCTTTCTTTAGTCAATCGCGAAAGATTGTTTAACTCACATTTGTGGGAAAGAGATGGTAAAAATGGTCAATTCAAAATGAACTGACATGAATTGTCATTCTCATCACCCTTGTTGATTACTGCGATACAATGATTATAATAAAACATCCCAACAATTCCTTCATTTTTCCAAATATCAAATTTTTACTATAGGAACAAGATTGATACATTAATACCTATTAATGCATTATTACCTCTTACCATAGCAACAACTTATACCATAAGTGCATTACAATTTGACTTCTAGCTCATAAGATTAGTTATCAAGTTAACTAAATCCTTATCATTCTTTTTCATAAAATCAATCTAGATTAGTAATACACTCCAAGTCAGTGAACACCATTCTACAGAAGACAAACAAATTTTCAACAACTATATGTATTCATTTCTAACCCAATCATATTAATCCTCTATTTTAAGAAGGAAAGTAAATAACATCTCTTGTCTATAATCAATGTTATCATTTAATACATTTAAAACATCTTTGTTCATGGATAAATTAGATATGCTATGGAAATGAAGCTAAAACATATAACCTCAAAGCATGAACCTAATCTACACTAAACCATCATGATAAGAGATAAAAAAGACTAACATCTATCATTATATGAATTATATTAACTCTAACCTAACATGATAGAAAGCTACTCTCTACTCTTTAGATTACTTAATTAAGAAATTGAAACTAAAAATATCAACTTAGAAATCAAAGGTGTGATTAGTTGTTTTATGGTTCTCAAGCTTTCAAGAATAGAGTCTCATCATTAATGGCTTCAAGGCCAACGGTTCTCTCTATTTACTCAAAACTTGGATTATGGATGCAAATGGAGGTTATTAGATCAAGATCAATGGAGGGAGTAAGTTTAAGATCAAATGTCTAATTAACTTAAAGCTAATATAAATGGAATCCCAAAACTAGGTGTTCTGTGTTAATAAGATATCCTAAGTGTGAAGGTGTGTAGTTTGAATGGGTAGGCTTAGCCTTGTATTTATAGTTTTCCAAATGAGAGAGTTTGAACTTCTTGTGCATACGGGACTAAATTCTAAAAAGCACTTTTAGATTAGATTAGGATAAACATGTTTTAGGCTTAGTTAAGCTAGGTTTAGGCTAGTTAACCTTGATTAGCAAGTGATTAGAGACGCATTGAGAGCTGGGAGGAGTTTGGTTAATCATTTTTAACTAATAGATAGCCTAAGAAGCCAATAGAAGTGGTTCAGAGAGAACTAGGGAAGTTATGAATGGTAAAAGGAAGAATGTCTAGCTAATAAGAGAGATATTAGCCCAATTAGATGATTATAGGAGGAATACGACCAAAAAGGTTTCATAAATGGGCATCCGAGAATGGAGCGAAGAATGGGGAATTAACGAAGTGTCGTTAATCAATTGAATTGGAGGAAATGCTAAGTGTAAGAATATTTTAGGTGTCTACATTTGTCCCTCTTTGGGGTGGCGCGCAAGTGATGTCACTTTGAAGAAAATAGACAAGCATAAATAAGTAAAATTTTAAAGGAATAGGAAAAAATGAGTAGAATGAAGGATTCCCCCTCGATTTTCGATGGGGTTATACAAGAACTCAATCGACGATCGAAAAGATGATAGAAAGAGAACAGAAGAAAGAATAATGAGAAGAAGAAGAAAAGAGATATAGAAGAAAAGGAGAATGAGGAAGGGGAATGAGTGCATATCCATCCACTACCTTTTAAACAACTTTATTTTTCATCATATCGCTAATGATCTTCATCATCGGTCCTTATTAAAAAGAATGAACAAGAGTCTATTATGACATGAAAAGCCATATACGAAAAAATGTCCATTGCTAAAAACACTAACTCCATGCAACATACAAAATGCAATGCAATACGAGAAAGTAAACAAGCTAACCTAACAGAGAAACAAGTATAATGTTTTTGTTATCAAGCTTCAGTTCCAACCTATTCGAATTAACGACAAGGGTTAATGATGGTGCCCCAAGCAAGGATACATGCAAGGGGAATAACGGAGGACACTTCGGTCCAATGGAAAAGCAATGTGCACTATGAAACAATACCAGGAAACTCGTTGTGCCCTAGAATACGACAAAAAGTAATCACTTAGCTTTTGTTGATGGTTGTAGATCAAAATGATTCGCGAGTTGTTTATGATGAGAACAAGCAAGAACCAAAGAACAACATTTTATAGGATGATTTATATTGTTTTTGATATATCTTGAAACACATTTGAATATTTTTTTCTAACATATTTGAATGTTTTAATGATTTTGAAAGTTTTTTGAAACTATGTACAGGAAAGACGACGAAGCGTGGATGCTCCTATAGATAGATAGGATGTACAAGGGAAAAGGCCACGTGTGCGCAAGAATATGAAGATGCGAAAATGCCCCAACGATTAGGTGGGATTATTCAAAAGCAAACTCTTCACACATAGAAGCGAGACCCAAGGCCATTATGGATAGGTTCAACATGATGAGGAACGTAAACCAATGAAGTACTGGGAAGTAGCAAAGATACCCCCAACATAAGATGGCCTAAAAGCACGTGATAGAAAGGAAGTGGGTGATTATTTTTGTGAAAGGGGACAAAGGTGTCCACAAACATGGGAAAAAAGGCAATCTCATACACATGGATGTTCTAAAAAAAGTAGAAGAATGATGTGAATGTTATGAATGTAGCTCAAAAGCCTTGCGATGAAAAAGTGATTAGCTTAAGGCACAAATTGTGAGACGAAATATGGACTAGCAAGAGTCCAACAAGGTCCCAAAAAGACATTTGGTAACATACTAATCCTGCTTACTCTCATAGAGATCCAAAGTGTGTGTACATGGAATTTATTACTTCTTGAAGGGAAGATTTAATAGACAATAAGGGAAGACACCCTAGCCAATGTGTAGGGATGATTGATTTTGAAAGGCGATTTTGTGAATAGATGGTGGAAGGATAGTCGTACATTGCTTCGCTTGCCAAAGCGTCCATAGCCCCGACGGAGATGTATTTGATTCTAATCGCAACATTGCTTCTACTCACAATCGTGTGTCTATAGCCCTCGAGACATTATTGAAATACCCCAAGAGAGAGTAATATATCAATTTACTTTTGCTTTTAGCTTTTAGCTTTTAGCTTTTGATTGATTGATTTTGATTCTTTTGCTTTCAAAACTTATTTCAACTCTCTGCTAAGAACGACATATGGCTTGTTAAGAGGAGGTGGAAGTGACCGTGTGATGACGACATTGGCTAGTGTCAACAAATATGTCCAAAATTTCTTTACAACAAGTTATTATCTCTAAGAGGTCATTTGTTCTTTAATTTACCAAGGTGATGAAAGACCAGGTCAAACGGATACCATAGAGATGGTTGTCACAAAATGCGTGTGAAAAGGCTAACCACAATATCACCTAAGGGATAAAAATGGTAGGAAGACTTGTAGAAGAATAACAAGAGAAGAAAGAAACACCCATGTGTACGCAATACCTAATTACAATGTTTGATTTTTGTACCTTTGATTTTTCTTGGTTTTCTCATTTTTATATTTTTTATTTGTTTTTAATTTTTAGATTTTTGATAGTTTTTGGAAAGGTTGGAACAACAGAGTCACTCTACTTGGTAAGATCCAACAACAATGTTTGCAATTTCTTTGATAAGGGAGACTAAGCATGATTGTTTATCAAGAGTCATGTTTTCCCGATCTCGATGATCGTGGTGAGCTCATACTCAACAAATGACTGTGATTTATCCTAAACATGGATTTCGTATGTGGGAGATTGAATTCTCCATCCAGAGGTTTATGCACTTTGCGCCATACTTGATGGTTACGTTGATGTGCGTTATTGAATCACACTTGATTTTTAACCCTAAGATTATGCGAGTTGCTAGGAGCTTTGGAGCTCTTAGGAGTTTTTACCTGAGCTTGATTAAGAAAGAGTTTGGGTTTATTATAAGCTGGTGTGTGACTTTTTTGATCTCGAGAAGGAGAAGAAATTGAACGTGGATGTTTAGAACTAATGTGAGAAATGACTGTGGGCTTGCCACAACCATTGATAGAAGAAATATGTGATGGATGAAAAGGATATGGTCCAAGAATTGAAGAGGATGGGCTACCAGGAGGTGAGCCACTGATAGAAGATGACGAAGGGCTGCCAGATATGGCCCTAAGATGGAAGAAATTAGGCTACTCAGAGGTGAGCCATGGCTAGAAGATGAGGAAGGGCTACTAGGATGTGGCCCTAAGAGGGAAGAAATTGGGCTATGAGGACATGGCCCAAGAATAGAAGATGATATCGAGGGAATACTAGGGGTGACCCAAGTATAGATGAGGAGGGACTACTCGGAGGTGTCCCATAGATAAAAGAGGATGAAGGGATGTTAGGACGTGGCCTAGGAATAGAAGGTAATGGGATGTCGGAGGTGACCCACAAGTAAAAATGGAGGACAACCTGGGTGGCTCCAAGATAGAAGAAGACGATGGGTTATTCAATGGTGACCCCAAGGTGAGATTTTGATTGAGGAATGATGATAGATAAGGAATGATTAGGGAATGAGAAGATAGGCCATGGATCAATGCTAGAACCCGAAATCTCATCATGATCAGAGGAGGGTGAAGATGGAATAACGGAAGAAGAATCAAGCTCCATGACCTTAGGCTCTTCTTCTACGTTCTGATAAAAGGAATCAATTTCTTTTCCCCAATACGCGAGCATATCAAGTTCAAGAAAGAACCCTTGTTTGCAATCCTCTAAAGGGATATCTTCATGTAGTCTGATTGTTCCATCATCCTGAGAGAAATCAATCAGTAGAGGTTGTTGATCTTCGACCATAGGAGGTTGATTAGAAGAGATAGGTTTGATAAGAGGGGAAGATTGATTGACAGAAGAAGATGAAGATGTTCGATGATGTAGACGAGGGGAAGGCTTGACCTTATCACTCCCACAAAGAGTTTTGATAGTGCTTTGAAAATATATCTTAGCACATGGCTTCTTTCTAATGGTTCGACGTGGTCGTAGACATTGATCTTTAGAAGATGGATGAGGAAATGACACAATATGATTGAAATGGATCAAGGGCCGAAGAAGGATTGAATTTGGATTGATAGCAGAAGGTGACTCAAGAGACGACATAGGCTTGACGATTTAGTGTGTGTATCATGAATGGACGATCGAGATTTAGACCTAGGTCATTTTTCTAGAAGACAACATAACGTAGGTTGGAAAGTAGGATCGCATAGCCATCCATTAAGTTGCATGACGTAGGAGTTGAATTGGATGATTGACTAGAGGGAAATCAAGTCGTGGAACTCTTCGATGGAGGAAGAGGTCGTCAGGGGGACTGATGAAGGAGGTCTTGCAAATAAAGGGAGGACCGTGACTCAAGAACCGAATTAGATGTTCAATCAATGGAACTTGGAGTCACACGAGTCTTCAAAGGAGGAAGATGTCATTGAGATGATTTGGAATAAATATCCTGCAAAGGAAGGTAGGACCATGATTCAAGATTTGATCTAGGGTTATGCGAACAATAGTTGGGATCTAAATCTTCAGAAAAAGAGTGGGAATCCGAATGGTAGTTTGATCTGAATCGGAAGAAGAGTGGAGGGAACTCCGAATAATAATTTGGATCGATGTGTCCAAACCATACCACCAACTATGAGATGAAGGTGGGGAATAAGGTACCCGATTGGGCCTCTAGTACGAAGAACCAAACGAGGCTTAGTCGTAATGGGTATCTTTTTATGTGAATGCCTAAACCTAGGTTTTGTATTATTATATGCGTGAGGAACCGCGCAATAATCAATCATGGTTGGCATTGTTTTAAGAACAAATGTCTAGGCCTAGATAGTGTGATGGAATTCCTTCAAAGGGAAGGAAGTGACATGTCAATTCAAGAAAGCATGATGACATCCAACTAGACATTTCATAAGTATGGAGATGCGTGCGTGATTTTTCGAAGAGGGTCTAAGGAAAATAGACATTGTGATGACGCAATATCGATGATATCAAAAGATTGTCCTAGAAAACAAGTTTTCTAGGTGAATGATCACAAGGAACAATCATGCCAATGTGAAACACAAAGCCAATCAATAAGGAAATACTCCCTATGTAAAATGTGTGTGCAAAATGATAGTTCGATGCAAAGATGATCAACACAATGTCAATACTTACGTCAAGCTCGAAATGAATATGCCATAAATATTAACAAAGGGTAGACATGACTCCCAATAAAAGTATACAACGACGCATTCAAAAACCAACAAGGCCAAAATTTTAAAGGGCGAGGTTTACAAATTTAAGCCACGTAACCAAACCAATTGGACATGTCTATCAAGCTTCACGGAGAAGCGAGATATTACTGCCAAAGAGGTACTAAAGTGACGCAAACAAAGGAAGAGACACCTTTTAAGATTTGGGACAATGTTTGAAATAAAACTAAGTCAAAGTATACTAAGGATGTGCTAAAATGTGGGCAACATAACGACATAATGAAGACACTTAGATCATGTTTACAAGAAACATGACGTAAGTATTTTAATTGTGTCGAGACAATGCAAACAAGGTAACACGTCAAAGGGAGATCAACTGATGAATCAATCCTAACTATGATGATGACCTTGAAATCAAGATCAAGTGGCCATCAAAGATATAAGGACACATTCACGCACTTTACATGTTTAACAACTCACCATGAAACATGGATGAGCGTAGATGGACAAAAAGTGGTGAACACTATCTATGACAACACTCCCGAAAGATGCCTTCTCTTTTCGTATATGGGAAACAAGAATGCAAAGGTATAGATCAAATAATGTAAAAATAAACTAAACGTCACTTGGGCAGAGTTTTGCCTCATCTGAAGGCGAGAAAGAAACCGAGCTAAGTGAGACGTCGTTGATTCCATGATGAAAGGCACTTAGATCCAACTTATGTGGGCTCTTTGCCTTATTCGAAAAAATAAGGTTCAGAATCCAAGTAAATCGTCATTTCGTGATGGCTCGACCTGACAAAGGACTAATAAAGTGGGCTCCAAGACAAAATGGATTCCTTAATAAGATCTCTCAACTAGGTGTTACAAAGTTGTCTTAAGCGAGCTCGATTTACCCAAAAAGTTGCAATGACTAATTTGGGAGTATCTCGGCTTTACTTTACCCCCTTCAAGCACAGTGGGCAATAAATGTGTTCATCGTGTACTCTCACCGGGTCGTCATACGGACAACTAGTAACGCTAACTCACAAATGAAAACTAGTCAAGTGGGTAAACGGGCGCTTCTGTTTCATCCACAAGGTTACTCAACGGTGGATTATTTTAGGGTTCCCGAACCACCCCCATTATCAGTAGCTTAAAGCGTTATGCCAAAGGGTTTATGTTTCATAAGCGAGATAGGGATGTACCTTTTTCCGAAACCTACAATACAGTGTGATGAAAGTGGTGTGTTTTTTTATCTTTTTAACTTAAATGTGGTTTTAAGTGGCACACCATTTGAAACCTGCATGTAAACACGTGTATTAGAGGGTTTGTATTGTTTCATTTTGACGCCTTTCTTTGACAAGTGATTTTGGTCCTACATACCAAGGTTAGTAATTTTCCAAAACGTCATATAAAGGAGATAAGATGTTTTTGATTTCCCAAATCATCCTAAGACACAAGGAAAGAGCATACACAACAAGGTATCTCACTCAAATTTTGCAAGAAATGGAAAATACCTAAGTAAAATGCAAAAAGAAGTTCTTTTTAACCAACTTTGAAAGCTAATTAAACTGTTTTGCAAGTATGAAGAAAGTGGTGAAACGTTTCTGATTCCCAAGATCACCTAGAAAGGCGCGAGGAAGAGCATACGCATTTCAAACTTTCACAAATGAAGATGCAAACATTTTAAACAAGTTAGTACAAAAGAACTTAATGAAGAGGAAACTTATAAACCACTTTGTTAGAACCCTGTAAAAGTTAGAAAACCAAGAAAATTGTAAAATTCTAGAAATCTATTTTTAGCGGTTTTAACAGTTTTAGTATTTTACGTTTTAGAGGTCTCCGAGGCACTTTGGGGTTTTGTGATAGAAGTAATGATACCAAAGGTATATTACTTTTGAATTTCCCTCGCAACGTATGTTGCATTCTCTTTCCGACGGCTATTCAAACTCCGAAAACGGGTTAACGAGGTCAAAAGATATGATCAAAATAAGGGACACCAAAAATTTGTAAACTAAACCAGATTAAACAGATATACATGCACACCCCTCAGGGTGTGTGCATGCCATTTTATGTGTGTGCACACCTATGAGAAAAATGGCATTCGGTTAGGTCTACAAGGTTTTTGTGCTACCCGAGAGATGTCTGCGCTTGAGATAAAGGTGCCTGCACCAAATGAGTAAAAAGATGGTACGATCTACGACAATGCGTGTGCGCGCCGTGGGTGTGCATATGCTAAGGTTTGGGTGTTTGCGCACCGGTTAAATTTTTATGACAAAGGGCCGAGGGTACACAGGGCGCTTATGCATGGGTAAAAGTACAGGTTACAAGGTGTCTACGTTGGCAGAGGGGTACATGCGTTAAGGTTTAGGAGTGTGCGCCAACCTTAGGGTACCTACGCATGGTTTTAGGTGCCTACGCGCCTCTGTTAAAAATGACAGATCCAAAGGCACTGCGCTCGCAGAAAGGTGTATGCACGCCCTTCCATGTAGATAGCTAAAAAACACGGGATTTTTCAAAAAAAAACTCCAAAAATGTCAAAAATTGTTAATTTGGTTTAATTCTCAAACACACTTTACCTCCTTTAGTCCTGCAAAGAGCACAAAAGCGAGACAAACCTAGCTAAACTAGTTAGGAAACCTAATTTTTATCCATTAATACAAGAAAGGTTAGTGAAATCAAAAACACTGAAACTAATCTA
This sequence comes from Taxus wallichiana var. yunnanensis, assembly GCA_018340775.1. NCBI lineage: Eukaryota > Viridiplantae > Streptophyta > Pinopsida > Cupressales > Taxaceae > Taxus > Taxus wallichiana. The sequence goes on from CM031235.1 coordinate 660,780,730, forward strand.
AAAAACTTTGAAAAATTAATCTAGAAAGCTTGAAACTAATCTAGAAATATTGAAAGTAAAAAAATTATAAACTAAAATAAAAGATTCAAAATGACTCCATTAATGGAGGATGGACTAAGTGTCCCATCGGGCGTGCCAAATGTGTTCATGGATAAATTAGATATGCTATGGAAATGAAGCTAAAACATATAACCTCAAAGCATGAATTTAATCTACACTAAACCATCATGATAAGAGATAAACAAGACTAACATCTATCATTGTATGAATTAGATTAACTCTAACCTAACATGATATAAAGCTACTCTCTACTCTTTAGATTACTTAATTAAGAAATCGAACCTAAAAAGATCAAATTAGCAATCAAAGGTGTGATTAGTTGTTTTATGGTTCTCAAACTTTCAATAATGGAGTCTCACCATTAATGGCTTCAAAGCCAATGGTTCTCTCTATTTACTCAAAACTTGGATTATGGATACAAATGGAGGTTATTAGTTCAAGATCAATGGAGGGAGTAAGTTTAAGATCGAATGTCTAATTAGCTTAAAGATAATACAAATGGAACCCCAAAACTAGGTTTTCTTAGTGTTAATAAGATATCCTAAGTGTAAAGGTGTGTAGTTTGAATGGGTAAGCTTAGCCTTGTATTTATAGTTTTCCAAATGAGAGAGTTTGAACTTCTTGGGCATGTGGGACTAAATTTTAAAAAGCACTTTTAGATTAGATTAAAATAAACATGCTTTAGGCTTAGTTAAGCTAGGTTTACGCAAATTAACCTTGATTAGCAAGTGATTAGAGACTCATTGAGAGCTAGGAGGAGTTTGGTTAATCATTTCTAACTGATAGATAGCCTAGGAAGCCAATAGAATTGGTTCGAGAGAACTAAGGAAATTATGAATGGTAAAAGGAAGAATGTCTAGCCAATAAGGGAGATATTAGCCCAATTAGATGATTATAGGAGGAATACGACCAAGAAGGTTTTGTAAATGGGCATCCGAGAATGGGGCGAAGAATAGGGAATTAACGAAGTGTCGTTAATCAGTTGAATTGGAAGAAATGGTAAGTGTAAGCATATTTTAGGTGTCTACAACATCAACAATGGTATAATTAGTATCATACCCCTTTCCAACAAGGTGGAATTTACGACCTTACCTATATGCACTTTGCCATATTTAATTCCTTAACCCCTTTCCAATAGTGCAAATAAAAGTTCTTCAATCTTAACAACTATAAGAATGACAATACCCAAATCTCCTCAAACACCGCAATGATTGAAACTATCATATTTCGAGCAAAGCAATGATTAATACCATCTACTTTCAACCATGCAATCATGATTCCCTTAACCATGTCCATAATACCTACTTGAAATCCTTATCATATCAAAGAAGGTAATGAAAAATACCTTAGTATTTTCAAACGTTAATAAACTATGAGGAGTGAAAACATTATTATTTGAATATAAGACAGATTACCTATAGAAAATATTTCTCATCTTGTCAATAATCGAAGTCATGCTTCCAGGACTTTTGAATTTAAAACTAAATTCACACACCAATAAAATAAAACATCCATCATTAACGAAAGTCCTCAATGCATATTAACTTCTCACGATTTTGAACCCGTCTATTATTTACGGTAACATTCCAACCAAGTTGCAAATAATCATGATAAGTTTTAATAGAAAGATAAAGACTAAATTTTCCCGGATATATCAATCAATATTTCAATTTTCAAGTGCGAAAAACCAACACCATTATCGCCCAACCCAAGACGAGTTATCGTTCAACCGTTGAAATTTATAACTAAAAATAACACTCAAAGAAAATCAAAACCCGAATCATATCATCAACAAAATATCCATACCCACACACAGCTTCAAAAGATATTCCTTCAACGTATTCATGCGCTTAACTAAGAATTCTCATATTACATATTACCCACATTAGGTTTTATGAAAAACTTGTACATATGCTCAAAACGATTTTAACATAGTGTTTAAGGACAAGAACCCATTATATACGCTCAATTAAGGGTGAAAAATAGACCAAAAAAGATATTAGCAATCCATAAACCCCACACGTTTAAATATATAGCCCTTGCAGTATTTCTTATTTCATTTTCACAATTAATTGAAAGACCCATCAATACTCAAAGGACCATTTTATTCACAAATCATTATAACTTAATAAACAACAAAGGAGGGGAGAAGTTCAATCCATGCCTAATAAAGAAAGAGACGCCTACAACTTCTTGTTGCTTCCACGGTCGAGCAGATCGTAGTTCTTTCCTCCGCATCTTGCAACAAAACTCTCAAAAAAACCCCTCCCCAACAATAGTGTTTCCAAATACAAAATAATAGTATCTAGAAATGACAAAATTCAACTTATTAAATATCCTTGATGCCATTAAAGAATCCCACAAAAATCTCCACGAACCGCTCTAAAACAAATTTCTAAAATTAAGCTACTTATCATTTCCGAATAACTTGATTCAAACCGGAGTGGGTTAATACTAATTTTCACATGCAAAGATCGTAAGGGTCGGAAAAGCATCAAGCCAAAAATGAACTAGAGATAACAAAATACCCTCTCGGTAGCTTCATGATCCATAGGGTTGAATTGAATGCCATTAACGTGTGTATATGCCGGTGGTGGCATGGGAGTCTAACTCCCATTTTTCTTCCATTCTCATGTGGTATACCAACCGCCAATAAAACTTAGCAATTCATATTCAAACTTGTATGGTAACATACACACTCATCATCACCTTTCTCTACTTGCATGGCGTTCACCTCTCAAGTGGTCGAAGACTATGAAAATAAACATTTAATTATTTGCATGGGTAACCATTATTGTTTGGGTCGGTCATCGACCAATCTTTTAAACATTGACAAATCTTTGTTGTGGAATCGGTCAAAAGCCACCTTTTTAATCCAACATTATCAAGCAAGTAACATTATAGCCCTCTAAAATCATTTCCCAATAATATGGTGAGAACCACATCACCAAAACGCTAAAATGCCAAACACTTACCCTTGACATTATAATATACTAAATGTCATTTGTTGTGATTTTAGACTATTAAACAGGTTTAATGATTACCTTCCTTATTGACATGGCCAAAGGCATCAAAAATCCATTTATTTTACTTCACGCCTAAGACCATCAAAGTTGATAATCGCTTAACTTTTCGTTACGATAGGGCGAAGATGCGAATGAACCCAAGCAAGTTTATACATAATGCATGGTGATAAACACGATCGTCAATACACATTATATGCAATATGGTCAAGCCATTAAACAATCAAGCAAGGAATCAATATCACTAAACCGAGTTAATATATTCTCACAACATAATAAATTGCATTTTACTTTGATAAAATGTCATCAAACCAAATTTGAACTTCTTACCTCAATTGTCCCAAATTTGCCTACCTCTTTCTAAGGACTACCATTACGCTTAACGGCCTTTGATCGCCATGATAGCAAAGGAAGGTTAGCGTCGTTCAAATAAACCATATTTTCATACTTTGAAATAACATTATTGAGAACATGTATCATTATTCCCAAAGAAGCTAGATAAACCATAGGATCAATATCTAATACAATAACTAGCAATATATCAATGTATAAAATCATCACTTTCTGCCAAGTAACTCATAACACACATCATATCATGGTGCACCGCAATATTTATTATAGGTACAACAACAAACAGCCTAACAATAAACCAAAGCAGCATGCTCATCAAAATAAGTACATACAATCATCAGAGCAAAAACATTAATAAGTCATAAATGTTAAGTACATTACGAGTGTCAAACGACAAGTGTTGTTGCACGGATGCACATGCAACTACAAGTAAGTGTGCATATCCTTTTCAGGATATGCATATACATGTGTGATTGTATATACAGCTACACAATAGAGTTTATTCTCTAGCTCTCATAACCCACTCTTCAATTACGACTTATATCTTTCAACAAAACAGACCAAGATTGTGGGATGTGACAGAGTATCTTGTTAGAGTATCATTGGCTTATTTTCTTTATGTTGTAATTTATCTAATGTTCCACAAACCTCTAATGAGACTACCAAATCAATTTGGTATGTCCTTTCCTTATCTTGAATGCATTTGATCCCCCAACCTTCTTGTTATCACAAAAACGTAACACCATGGGATATTTGGTTTTGGATCCCTACTTTTGTTAACATGAGATTATCTCTCAAGTTGTGGGACTTGCAAACTTGAGATAACCCTCTGAAGAAGGTTGGTTCCTCTTCCTAATCCTACTTGCGACAACTCCTAATGCAAGTAAACAAACTATCTAAACCTATCTATCGGTTCCAAAGAGACAAGGAGAGAGAGTGCATGAAAATGGAAATCCTACACTAGAAGCAGTGATACACCGAGAAAAGGAGATGTTGGATATTCCACAATGCATGAAAATGGAGGTGAATGAGCCTGGAGAGGTTGGACAAGCACCACATATCATAACTACACCCAAGACCATATTAAGATAAACACAAGACTACCTTTAATCCTATAACGAAACCATAAGAATGCACAAAACACCTAGACAATAATGAGAGGCAAAGAGAGACAACAAGCACATGCAAAGGTTAGCAAAATTAACACGAAACATGATTTTATTGCCCCATAGGTATGCACAGTACATCATCTGATAGGAGGAAGGCACGGGGTTCCATTACATTGTAGATGGGAAGGTTTAATCCCTATAACTACCCCTAGCCAAGAAGAAGAAGAGGGGGTGCATTGGAGGAATAATATCCAACTCTTTAAAATGTGCAAACCCCCTTACATTAAATAGAAGAAATGTAAGGGAGGAGAGAGAAGAAGCCATTAATGATGCCCAACCACCCACTAAAAGCAACTGGTGCACCTGGGCTACTCATTGGACCTAGATCTCCCTCTTCGATTTTGTCCCTAAAAATATCTTAAAAATCTATTTTTCCTGGCTCCATCCTGTCGAGCTAGGAAAGACATTTTTGACGACTATAAATTTGTCTAAATTCAATGAACGGGGCAAAATATATGATCATTCTTCTAAGGGGTGCAATTTTTGTTTTGGGGCTCACCACACTGCACCACCGATTTATTTGATTAGCTCACCACCTATCGAGTCGTTCAGTTTGACCTCCCCACATTACTCCCACCAACCTGCATTCAACTCACCTACCTACCGAGTTGACTCGGTCACTGTCTCACGGACTTCACATTTTGCATGCAACTAGGGGCGAGGTTTGACCTTACATTTGCATGGCTCGGTGACTAAGTTGCCCCATGTTGTTGTGGACCTATGCCCGCATCCAAATCATCTGTAACCTTTTCGCCCTTTGTGTTAGGTTGACCAGACCCCCGCAACATGTTCCTCGGAACCGGATCCCGGCGACATCTTAAACCACTCGGCAACCTTGTATTGGCATCATGTAAGCCCAACATGGCATTCCAACCAGGACCCTCGATACATTGCCCGACCGTTTCCCCAAATAACTTGCCATGCGATGCGGGTGCGAAACCCACATCGCATCAACATTTCCCAATGCTCCGTATGCTATGTGGATGCAAATTTGCTTCCGACTCGACACACAACCGACCTCCAACCGGTTGAGTTGTGGATCTTAATTGCTTCACATTAGCATGCTTTGCAAATTTGTTAGAATACACGTAATAGGCGTCGATCACCTAGGGACTGGTATCGGTCAAGACAAAGAAGTAACCGGCATCAGTTAGTGTAACTTTGCATCGGTTGCATGTGCATTATTCTTTTATTTAACTCACGGGAATTAGATCTAACTTTTGATATAAATTTGATCTAATGATTGTAATTACATATAGATAAAGTGCCCTAAGTTTGTATATGCCTATATAAGCTAGAAACCTAGGGTTAGAAGGTAGAATTAAAATACAATTAGAAGAATTGTAAAGAAGTTTCCTTCGGAGAGAAAAGAGAAATTTGTGAGGAAAAATTGTTGTACATCCAAGAAGGTGTGAAAGATTGCATATCTTAATTGTATTTTCTTTGTGATAATAGATTGGTCGTTTCTTGGTGGATGTAGCCCACACATGGTAAACCACGTTAAATCTTGTGTATTATTTCTTCGGTTATTTACTCGTGTTTCTTGCTTATATGTTTAGATCTGATATTTATATATGTACAACCTGTGTGTTAACCCCAACAACCGGTATCGAACTTTCTTTATTTGAGGGTTTTGTGTGTTGAATGATTTATTCACGAGAGGGATTTCTAGTTGAGTGGGAGTTATAACAATGGCGAAAGAAGAAAAATAAAAAGTAGAAAAGTTTAACGACCGTAATTATCAAGTATGGAAGATGCATGTGGTAAATTATCTCGTATCGAGGGATATATATTTACCGTTGGATGTAAAGGCAAGACCTACAAAGATGGGTGATGAAGAGTGGAGTATTCTTGAAAACAAGGCTTTGGGATCTATAAGATTGAGTTTGTTAGCATATGTGGCTTCAAATATTATCAAAGCTAAATCTACAGGAGTTGATGCATTCTTTAGCTAATTTATATAGAAAAAATCATTGCTTGAATAAATTTTATTTGATGAAATTATTTAATTCTAAGATGCAAGAAGGTGAATCTGCATCAACTCGTTTTAATGATTTCTGGTCTATTTTAAATCAATTAAAATCAATTAATGTTACGTTTGAAGATGAAGTGAAAGCACTTTTATTTCTATTGTTTTTTCCATATAATTGGGATAACTTGGTAATGGTTGTTAGTAATACAACGTCTCGCTACTAATATTTTAAAGTTTGATGGTGTGGTTAGTATAATCTTGAATGAAGAACTACACAAGAAAAATACATGAGAATCATCATCTTGGAATGCTTTGAATGTAGAAAGCGGGGAAAGCGAGAAGGAAAGATCCAAGAGCAAGAATAATGGGAAATCAAAGTCTAGGAATGGAAGATCTAAATTCAAAAGTAGAGGTATAACTTGCTATAATTGTGAAAAGAAATGACATGTAAAGAAGGATTGTTAGTTCAAGGAAAACAAAGAGAATTTTTAATACAAAGGTAAAGAGGAAAATATTGCAACTCAAGTAATGCAAGATGTCCTAATTGTCTCCTTAGATAATAAAATTGACTCATGGGTTTTGAATTCATGAGCCTCTTTCCATGTAACCCCTAATAAGGGTTATTTCAGAAATTATGTCCAGGGTGATTTTGGGCATGTTTATTTAGGAGATGATAAACCATGCAATATTATTGGTACAGGTGAAGTTCATCTAAAATTGCAGAATGGAAATACATAGATATTGATAGATGTGAGACATGTTTCAAGCCTCAGAAGAAATCTAATTTCTGCAAGACAATTGGGTGAAGTTGGTTGCATGGTTACATTCACAGCTGACTCTTGGAAAGTTACTAAGGAATCTCTTGTTGTAGCAAGAGGCAAGAATGTAGGATCATTATATTTATCTATCTATATTACTGATTCTTTTTGTGCTATCTACTTGACTCGATGCAAGCATGTGGCATAATTGGCTAGGCCATATGAGTCAAAAAGGAATGCAAATCTTAAAGACTAAGGGTAAATTATCATATTTAAAAGATGTAGATCTTGATTTATGTGGGCATTGTATATTTGGAAAGAAAAAAATAGTTAGATTTCTCAAAATTGGGGCAACAAAGGAGAAAAAATTGGAGCTTGTGCACTTAGATGTGTGGGACCAGCCTAGGCGATTCTCATGGAGGATCCCCATATTATGTGACTTTTATTGATGATGCCACGAGAAAGGTATGGGTTTATTGTATTAAACGTAAATCGATATTTTTAATACTTTTAAAAGATGGAAAACCCTTGTAGAAAATCAAACAAATTCAAAGTTAAAATGTTTTAGATCCGACAAGAGTGGTGAGTACTACAAAGAAAGTTTTCAATGATTATTGTTTTTAGCAAATGGAATACGTAAAAAAAAGTACAGTTCCTAGAATGCCATAGGAGAATGGTGTTGCAGAAAGAATGAACAGGACAATCATGGAACGTGGTAGAAGCATGAGGATACATGTTGGATTACCCTTGCAGTTTTGGACAAAAGCAGTAAACACGGCGGTTTATTTAATTAAATGTGGGCCTTCAAATGCACTAAATGGTGGAATACCAGAAGAAGCTTGGACTGGAAAAGAGGTACATCTTTCTTTTCTTAGAGTATTTGGTTTAGAAACTTTTGTGCATATTGATAAAGAAAATAGAAAGAAGTTGGATGTTAAATCCAAGAGACATACTTTTATTGGTTATGGCTTTAGTGATTTCGGATTCTGGTTTTGGGATCTAGAAGATGCTAAGATTATTAGGAGTTGTTACATTGGTTGGAATGAAAAGAGAATGTACATAGATCAAGTTTTGGTACCCAACGACGAACCAGGTTGAGAAGTGTGTGGATGAAAATGAACTCTCGGTTTAAAATTGACATCTACGGGTTTACACAAGATGTCGGTATCGGTTAACCCCGACCGCATCGTCGGCAGACCGGCGTTAATTACAAAAAGAGTCAAACTAGCGTCGGTTAGTCGAACCGACGCGTCGCTACAAGAGACCGGCATTGGTCACTATTGAAAGTGGACACGAATGTACATGATGTCCAAATCAAGCCTCTGGCACCCTAGATCTCAGTGAGAAGGTCACAAAGGGTAAGTAGACTGCGAAAGATTTTCACCTTCCTTATCTTATTTATTATTGACTGATAGTGGTGAACCAGAAAGCTTTTAAGAAGCAATGCGGATGAAACCCACAAACAAAGTGGGAGCATGGCATGGATGAGGATATGGACTCCTTAGAATGTAGAACTAGACATGGGATTTGGTTAAGTTGTCAACGAGTAAAGAGCATTGCAAAACAAGTGGGTTTACGGGATCGGGGAAGGAAGAAGAGGGTGGACCAAAAAATACAAGGCAAGGATTGCGGTAAAAGGATTTGCACGAAAGCGGTATTGACTTTGGTGAGATTTTTTCTGTTGTTGTTAAGATGACTTCTAGTCATACTATATTAATTTTAGTTATAATAGAAGATTTGCATTTAGAGCAACTCAATGTTCCTTCACAATGATTTGGAGGAACAAATTTATATCAAATCGCTTGGGTATGAAGTCAACGGTAAGGAGAAACTTGTGTGCGGGTTGAAAAAGAGTTTATATGGGGCCAAGCAAACTCCAAGGCAATGGTATATGAGGTTTGATAGTTTCATGTATAAGCATGGTTATTTGATATGTGAATTTGGCCATTGTGTTTATTTCAAAAAGCTTAGAAATTAGAGCTATATTAATTTGTTGATGTATGTGGATGATACGCGTATTGCGGATCTAGTATGCGGGACATTGGTGAGCTTAAAGAAAAGCTACCTCACACATTTGCAATGAAGGATTTGGAAGTTGCAAAGAAAATCTTTGGCATGCAAATTCTTAGAGACATGAAGAACATGAAATTGTATGTATCATGAACATTATATCAATAAGGTGTTGAAAGGTTTAATATGCGAGAATTCAAAACTTGTTAGTGCACCCATGGCTGTAGACACCTCAAATTATGCAAAGATCAGTGTTCTACATCACATGAGGAGGTTGAGTACATTACGAAGTTTCATATGCTTCGACAGTTGGAAGTCTTATGTATGTTATGGTTTGTACCAGACCAGACATTGCACAGGCACTAAGAGTTGTGAGCAGATTTATGGTAAATCTAGGTAAAGAGCATTGGAAAGAAGTCTAATAGATTCTCAAGTATTTTTGAGGGACATCCGGCATGCGGTTATGCTTTATGAAGGGTCAAATAGTTCTTTATGTGGTTATGTTGATTCAAATATGTCTGAAGATTTGGATGGTAGAAGAAGCACCACTGGATATGTTTTCACGGGGTGTGGCATGGCGATTAGCTAGATTTCGAGATTGTAAAAGTTGTGGCCTTGTCTACTACATAGGCCGAGTATGTTGCAACTACATAGGCTAACAAAGAGATGATATAGATGAACAGGTTCATGGAAGATTTGGGAAAGGAGTAAGAGGATTGCAGATTGTGCGGTGATAGTCAAAGTGTGATTCATTTGTAAAAGAACTCGAGTGTTTCATTCAAGAATGAAACATATTCATTGAGATATTACTTCATACGGCAAGTGTTGGAGGATCGGCGGTTGAAACTAGAGAAAAATCATACAAAGGAGGATATGCTAACGAAGTTGTTAACAAAGGAGAAGTTGGAGCTACAATCCACTTATCTTTGGTCTTGAGTTTGAGACTTCAAGAGGGAGAAACATACCAAGTAAAGGATCAAGGGAAGAAGTTGTATAGTACGGTACAAGCAGCAATTTATCTCCAGGTGGGAGATTATTGAGTTGTGGAGCTTAATTGCTTCACATTAGCATGTTTTACTGAACTTCTTTGGAATACACAAAGATGCAAGATTAGGCATCGATCGGTGACCGATGTTGGTCACCCGGGACCAATATCAGTCAAGGCAAGAAGGCACCGACATCGTTTAGAGTAACCGGCGTCGGTTGCATGTGTGTAATTGTTTTATTTAACTCACGGGAATTATATCTAACTTTTGATATAAATTTGATCTAATGATTGTAATTGCATAGCTAAAGTGCCCTAAGTTTTTATATGCCTATATAAGCTAGAAAGCTAGGGTTAGAAGGTAGAATTAAGAGACAATTAGAAGAATTGTAAAGAAGTTTCCTTTGGAGAGAGAAAAGAGAAACTTGTGAGGAAGAAACTACTGTACATCCAAGAAGGTGTGGAAGATTGCAGATCTTCAATGTATTTCCTCTGTGATAATATATTAGTTGTTTCTTGGTGGACGTAACCCACACAGGGTGAACCACGTGAAATCTTGTGTATTATTTCTTCTGGTTATTTACGTGTTTATTGCTTATATGCTTAGATCTTATATTTATATATGTACAACATTTGTGATAACTTGAAAGACAACCTCCCGCTATGCGACCAGTCACTCGCCATTTAGCTCACCCACTCCCGGCCTGGCTCGCTCGAGCCATTTCAAACCCCAGCTCCCCTTACACACACGAGCTTGCCAAGAAGTTCGCCGAGCTACTCACCGAGCTGAAATTTAGCTTAGTTCCCCCTTTTGAGCCCTTTGGGCAATTTTACACCAATTTTACATTTTTCCGAGATTTCTTTGAATTTTTCAATATTAGAGGCTAAGCGAGAGGCCCCGAGATGCTCCAAAGGAAATTTTACCATGGTGAGCCATTTTGCTGTTTTTTGCTCGAAAGTGGGCCAAAGGACCCCTTTTTGCCTCGATGCGGAGTTTTGACCCTGAATGGCTTGGTTGAGCTCAAATTGGCTTGAATGGCCCCAAATCCTTCCCGAGACCTTACGAAATGCTCCATGAACCATGAATTTGACACTGTGAACCGAGATTTATCTTTGTGATGGCCCTACCCGGTGCACGGACTCAATTCTACCTAGTTGTATATTTTTACCCAAGGGGTAAAAATGGATAACAATTTGGCGAGTCACGAGGACATCTCGCCTACTAGATGGAGTTGACCGGTTGTCTTGAAGCATCCATTAGGCAATTGACTCATTATTGGTAGCATGTACTAATCCCACTCTTTGTAATTATGCTCCCAAGTCTGCTTTCGAACGTTGTTGATCTTGGGCTAACTCGTACTAACCACCTCACTTACAGGATTTCAAAATGAAGATTTTGTGAGAGTGGAAAATTGTTTCGATTCTGGATTTTTATCTTTCCCTCTGCAATTTTCATCTGTTGCGGGTTGTATGATGGATACACCCGAAACTATCCCAACTTTTGGTTATGGCCAAGTCGATGTACCTCATCGATGATTGTTTAGCGTGCATAACACCTATAGATTTTTAGTAAAACACGTTCTAGTTACGCCATCATGAAACTCTTAAATTTTGATTTTATTTTTTCCTCCATGAGTCCTTGAAACAACATGCAGGGTTGAGGCACTGTGACATGGCAAGCCACCCCGAATGGTTTTCGACTTCTTGCAGTGGCATTAGAAGCTCAACCGATTAACCATAAGGAACAAGAATATGAAACATATTGAAATCCATTCCTAATCGATTTAGTTGCTCTATATTTAAATTTTCTTGAAAATTGCAAGCTGTTTTCCTACAAGTGTGAGTTTCTTTCTATGGCATTCTTCTTTGGAAACTTGATGCACCTATCTTTGGAGCAAACCCAAAAAAACACTATATACAAAATATAAATTCATACATGCTCAAGTGAGACATGTAGAGTGTGCAAAATCACTTTTTATACTAAAAGCAAACCTACCTACTCTACACTAACCGGAGGAATGGGCAACTTCACACAAACCCTGACACTAACAAGGCAAAGTAGCTACCCTTCCTCAACATTTTAGACCATGCAACTGATTTGAAAATGGGCATGGTCATGGATGAGAGACTGACATAGAGACAATCTTCCACCCAACTTGCCAAGGTATCAACAAATAAAGAAAATACCTCCTTCGGTTGATCTGTATTTGGTTGGAGGTGTTGTTGTTGACCCTTGGTGCATTGAAAATCATCCCCATGCTCTGGATTGAATATGGTCGATGGCAACTCTGACCCTACTCCAGTGAAGCTAGGTACCTGACGGGGTAAGGCCTAATTCTTATGATTTGCCCGCTCATTTGTTGTTTGGCCCCATAACTAGGGCTCTCATACAGACCTTCTTCCTGAATATGGTTGTTTGCAAGTTGATCCATGATTTGTTGTGCCTCTACAAACAACTTTGTTTCCACCTTGATGGTTGTTGGCATTCCTTGGGTCTCTTCATTCCCTATTTCCTCTTGGTTTTCGACAAAAGTGCAGCCAATTCTAGACAAGTAGAGCAATGAGGATCATTGCATTCCATAGGAACATCCTGCTCACCTTGTAATTGCTTCTCCTCGAGGCCATGAGTGCCAATAGTGTTTAAAAACACTTTCTCCTCCCCATCCTTGCCATTATGAGCTTGTTTTCATCTCCTGCTCCATCTTTTGATTTAGCTCCTTCCTTGGCACATTTTGAATCTCCTCATCCTCCCAATCTAAATCGGACCAGTCACCTATTGATACAAAATTTTCATCCTTGGTAAGATTGGTGAAGGAGAGGTGTAAGAAAGAAGTTACTTGCATTGTCTCTTATTTAGGCCGAGGTTTTGATGCTCAAGGGATCTATTTTGATCACCCGAAAAGGCCAAGTGATCCTCTAGAACATACCCCGATCCTGGTTACATTTTGCCTTGAAACAATGACATGATTACTCGCTTGAAGCTTTGATGTTTGGGGTACTACATGGGCATATCCCTTTCTCCAAAAGCATAGCAGGGCTCCCTTTCTACAAGCCTTATAGGGTATCTGGTTTAGTGATAGTTGGGTAGAAGGTAGGGACAACATATGAAATACCACAACTCCTAGGGACATTGGTGTATGGCTTAGGGAAGTTGGGTAGTGCCCTGGGTGGAGATGGGAGGGATCTTTGTGAAGCTTGGGAATGCTCTGGGCATAACAAACCTGTGAGACATCAAATGAAGGACAAGGAAGCGAAGGGGCTTCCTTATTTTGGCGAGGAATGAAGAATTTTACTTCGATCTCACATGGGGAAGGGAGAATTTGAAGTGGTGAGGGAGGGATTGTAGCAAAGTAGAGATGGATTTTTGTTTGTCGGCCTGAATCAAAATCTTCTCGGCTAATGATGCAACAATGAAGGCCTAAGGAAGAATGGTGTCCCCTACTAAATTAATACAACTAAGTCAGCATCAAAGGACCTCAAATAGTACAAGAATACCATAACTTGTGAGGGTTTGTATTCTTGAGGGATTCTATGTCACGTCCTTGTGAATCTAAGATTGAAATCCGGAATGGATTCTGTTGGAGCCCATTGTATTTTGCTGAGATGTTCCATGAGGCAAATAACATATGCATCCTCCTTGAGTTAGTTATGAAGTTGTTCCCCAGCTGATTCCATGTGGAAATGGATTGTGGTGCCAAACTGTTGTACCAATATTTTGCTTTTCCTTTGAGAGATGCAACCAAAAGTCTAAGGAAAAAATTCTCCTCTGATGATATGAATGGCACAGTGGTTGGCAACATCTTGAATGTGATCAATCGGGGACTGATCTCCATTTCCATAGAAGAGGGCAGATTTTTTAGGGCCACTTTAGGGATAACATCCCATTGCTGCAAGTGAAGAGGACTAGAATTGAAATGAGGGAATGGAAAAGCTCCTTGGAGAGCCATGGCTGAAGTGAAAACATTAAAAACAAGTTTGCAACCAGAGATGATGGGTTGCTTGAATCATTGGAGTCGTCATATGTGTTGAGAATGAGCCTCAAAAGGCTAGGATTTTACCAAGACACACATCCAATCCTAATAAAATAGTGGTACCGGCATTGAAGGACACAAGAATAGCTTTCGGGTTTTGGACCTGTTGTGTAATCGCTTGAATACTCAAAATATAAAGGGTGAAACTTAGGTCATGCAAAGCAACCTTCAAAACCCAACATGAAGACCTTCGAACTTTCTGATGCAATGCACCCTCCAAAACCCAAAACACAAGGCTTCTTGATTTGCTTTGTTTTGCAACCTTTGAAACCCGAATCACAAGGATTCGAACTTGACGCTTGTCTTGCATGCATGAAAACCCGAAATGCACTTGTCGGAAGTAGAGGCATGAAATACAACCCCACAGAAACTCAAATGCAAAGACTGGGTCTGTGCATTTTATGCTTTTCAACCTTTAAATCCCAAATTGGCTTGTAAATGCCTTCAAATTTGTGATCTCACCAAAAATACATCAAACCTAGTGAAATGAAGGTGTAGATGTAAGAACACACGTATGAAAATCTAACTTTGTCCCACCAGGTGTGCCAAAACTGTTGTCACAAAAAAATACCACCCTAGGATATTTGGTTATGGATCCCTACTTTTTGCTAACATGGGGTTATCCCTCAAGCTGTTGGACTTGTGAACTTGAAATAACCCTCTGAAGAAGGTCGGTTCCTCTTCCTAATCCTACCTACCACAACTACTCCTAATGTAAGCAAACAAACCATCTAAACCTATCTATCATTTCCAAGGAGACAAGGGGAGAGAGAGTGCATGAAAATGGAAATCCTACACTAGAAGCGGTGATACACCAAGAAAATTAGATGTTGGATAGTCCACAATGCATGAAAATGGAGGCGAATGACCCTGGAGAGGGTAGACAAGCACCACAGATCAGAACTGCACCCAAGACCACATTCAGATAAACACAACACCACCTTCAATCCTGCAATGAAACCATAAGAATGCACAAAACACATGGAAAATAATGAGAGACAAAGAGAGACAACAAGCTCATGCAAAGGTTAGCAAAATTAACACGACACATGATTTTATTGCTCCATAGGTATGCACAGTACATCATTTGTTAGGAGGAAGGCACGAGGTTCCATTACATTGCAGATGGGAAGGTTGAATCCCTACAACTACCCTTGGCCAAAAAGAAGAAGAGGGGCATTGGAGGAAGAATATCTAACTCTTTAAAATGTGCAACCCCATCACATTATCTAGAAAAATGAGAGGGAGGAGAGAGAAGAAGCCATTAATGATGCCCAACCACCCACTGAAAGCAACCGGTGCCCCTGGCCGCTCACTAGACCTAGATCTCCCTCTTCGATTCTATCCCCGAAATGCTCTTCAAAATCTATTTTTCCTAGCTCTATCCTATTGGGTTCGAAAGACCCTTCCGACGACTATAAATTTGTCGAAATTCGATGAACGAGGTGAAAGATATGATCGTTTTTCGAGGGGTGCAATTTTTGTTTTAGGGTTGACCACACTACACCACCGAGTTGTTTGATTAGCTCGCCACCTACCGAGTCGTTCATTTTGACCTCCCACATTACTCCCACCTACCCGCATTTAACTCGCCCACCTACCGAGTTGACTCGGTTGTCGGCTTGCGAACTTCACGTTTTGCATGCAAATCGGGGCGAGGTTTGACTTTGCATTTATATGGCTCGGTGACCATGTTGTTACGGACCCGCACTCGCATCCGACTCATCCACCGGCTCCTCGCCCTTTGTGTCGGGTTGGTGACCCTCGTGACATGCTCTTGAACCGGATCCCAGCGACATCTTACACCGCTCGGCGACCTTTCATTGGCGTCGTGTAAGCAGTGATATGGCATTCGACCAGGGACCCCGATGCATCGCTCGATCATTTCCCGAATAACTTCGCCATGTGATGCGGGTGCGTAACCCGCATCACATCAACATTGTTCAAGACTATGTGCATTATGCGAATGCAAATCCACTTCCGACCCCGACACGCCAAATGACCCTCTAACCTCCTACCACACGACTAAGTCGATCACCGTTTAGCTCGCCTGAGTCGTTTCAAACCCCAGCTCCCATTGCAACACACGAGTTCGCCGAAGTGAAATTTAGCTCAATTCCCCTATTGAGCCCCTTAGGCAATTTTTCACCAATTTTACATTTTTCTAGGATTTCTTTGAATTTTTCGATGTCGAGGCCGAGGGAGAGGCCTTGAGATGCTCCAAGGAAATTTTAATATGGTAAGCCATTTTGCCTATTTTTGCTCAAAAGTGGGCCCGGAACCCCTTTTTGCCTCGATGCAGTTTTTTGAGGCTGAATGGCCTGGTTGAGCTCAAATTAGCTTGAATGGCCCCAAATCCTTCCCGAGACCTTGCAAATGCTCCATGAACCATGAAATTGACCTATGAATCCAGATTTATCTATGATGGCCCTACCTAGTGCTCGGGCTCGCCTCTACCAAGTTGTCTATTTTTTACCCGGGGGGGTAAAAATGGATAACACTTCCCTAGAAAGATACACAAGCTGCAAACCTACAAAAATTATGTAATTCACTTATGACTACAAAGAGAGTATGTAGATGAATATATGGGGCTTTGAAATAAGTCCTAGTACTAGACCTAACAAAGCTAAACAAAACCCCTTTTCAAAGTGGTGCTCCTTCCAATATTCCATTTGCCACGCTAAGGACACTAAATAAGACAAACCAACCTTAAAACTATTTGGATTTTTCTCATCTCTTGCTCAATTTTAATTTTAGTAGTTTATTTGGTGATAATAACAAATTCATTGCTTGTAGGAACTAGGAAAGGAAATTGTACATTCCATTACCTGTATACTCACCATAAAACATAGAAAATAAGTGAGAAAGAGTTGGGTTTTCGCCTTTGTATTTAGTTGATCTCCACTCGTGACATGTGATAAACAACTATAAAATCGCACATTCAAATATTTGCCATCTCACTTTTGTTGTTTTTATCTACAAACAGATCCATCTACACCACAAACAAAATGTGCTCGAGATGAATACATTTTTACAAACACCGTAGGCCTTTGCATACACATTTTGTTTTTCTTTGTACTTTTTATTGTTCATATCCTACTATGCTTGTTGACAAATTTATTTCTCCTACATTTCAAGTTTTTTGGTTTTTACAGGTTCATATTTTTGGGTTTGTTTGTGGATAGGCTTATGATATTGAGTCATCAAAAATATGCATTTTTGTTAAACTTGCTTTCTTAAGTATTAATGAATCCTATAAGAAGTTAAATTTTTATTGCATAATCGGATTCATAATATTTCCAAAGATGCCTTTTATTTTCTTTTTAAATTCAATTTTTCTTGAAATATGTGGCCATAAGATCACAACAATGTCATTATTTGATATATTAAATTTATATATAAGTTACTAATATTGTTTTCCAAAGTGACACAACATGACTACATGTATCGCATTGTGAGCGTAACTAATCTTCCATCTTTTCTTCAGCAATATAGATGCCAAAACTACTTCATGTTCTCTTTTTAAATTCCAACGCATTACAAAAGGAGGTTGGATTTTGATATATTCACCCTATAAACTCCAAACATAAAAAAACATATTTCTTTAAGTCTAACAGATACCTTTATTTTGTTGATACACTAGTTATTTTAAATCAAACGATCAACCAGTGGTTTGGTTTTTCAGTTTTTAGTTTTTTAGCTAGATTCAAAACCACGGGTCTCACTCGTGTACATTTCCTTTTGAGTGTCTCCACTCAGGCTTCCACAAGCAATTTGAAGAGAAACTCATTGATTTGATAGCAACTAAATTTCTTTCCTTATGGCACTTCTCCCAGGGACATATCCCAAGGTTTTATAGATCAAATAAAGGACAATGGCCTCATTATTTCCAACGGATCTCACAGATCATCATTTGACATTTCCATTGCATCGATCTGTCACCAATTCTTTACACCGACACAAGGATTCATTCTTGCAAATCAAACACAAACTTATAGAATCTAAATTGATGTGGCTCTCAAGGAAGATATTGGTGGGAATAAAGGGAACACATAGTGAGAATGAAGACATTGCAATAAATGACAAGGAAATCATAAAGGATACGAAGGAAGAAAGAAAGAAAGAAGGCAAAGAAACTTGGAACAAATTTTTAGAAGACAACTAAAAATGAAGATTCTTGGTCCATGCCTAGAAAATATTATGAAGATATTAGTTAGTGCAAACCATTGCACGTAATTGTAGATGACTAAATTTCATGTATTACACAATAATAATGCTAGCGATATATGGTACGTTTTGTGTGCACAAATGTGGCCTAAGAATAAGTTTATTTTCAATTGGGATAATAGTTCACTTATTGCTAATTTATACTCTATAAAATTATATAGCATCCATGTTAGTGTAGGTTATTATTTATCATTTTATTTGTTTATTAGGATATTATTGCACTTAGGTTATCCCTACTCTTGTTGAGTTAGCATGTTTAAGTGTACTAGTTGTGTGGAGTTAGTTCGTTAGTTACGTGGAGTTAGTTTGATAGTCTTGTGGAGTTATCTTAATTGTCGGTGATCAATTCATGCGAGTTCTTCACCACCGATCTAAGTAGTTGTACTTCCCTCCTCATATATGTGCATCTTGGTTATTGAGTTAATATGGCGGATGATGGATTTTCATATATGATATTTGAGCTCTTTGTTTGTAAATCACTTTGTAAAATTATTCGCAAATTCTTTTCAAAGATATTAAATGTGATGTGCTATTACCATCCGAGATCTTTGCGGCTTGAAATAATCTTCTTTTAATTTCTTTCATAGTATTAGAGCGGTAGATGATGTAGACATCTATCATTAGTGTTTTTATACAAGCAAGTGTTTTATAATTTTCATATTTTTTAAAAATTGTTAGTATGTTTCAGATTGCACATATGTTTGTGTGAAAGAGAGGGCACCATCGAGATCCGGAAGGTGCCAAACCCCTCGATCATCTCTAAACTCGAATGCTAGCGACGATGCAGACAATTTTGAAGGTGTCTAGGTTTTGCGTATTGGTGAAGGGTATGGATTATCGTACAAATCCGTATGGGAAGTTACAAAGGTTGCGTAAGGATTCCACGAAAATATTTTCTGGATTTTTTTAAATCATTTATGGGTAGTTACTATTTTATGCGGGTTGCACTGATCTCGAGCTAAGGTGGATTTTGTTTAGCGAGTAGAAAAAAGCCTCTAGCACGTGTGTAGAAGTTGTTGCTACGATCCGCACTTTGCGCTCTTCGTAGCGTTGGGTTTTGTCTGGAGCAATGAAAACTTTGTGGGTCTTTGCCGCTTTTGTTGAAACGGAGCGGTTTCAAGGAAAGAGCAGAACAAAGGTGATTCCTACTAATGGATGCTTAAGTGTAGCGCCCCTCCCCCAAAGTTTTTTTTTGGTCCACAAATATTTTTTCTTCTTTTTTTTGCAAAAACCGATCTTTTAAAATTACAAAAAGAAAAAAGCTCGTATTTTTAATTTATATAGACCATTACCGATGGGAAACTAAATCTATCATAACTTTTGACCGGTAACTCAAAATTAAGAGTCGTTTTTGTAAGTGTGATTTTTGTGATTTTTTCATTTGTATTATTTAATTTGTAAAACACACTACTTCATAAAGTGTCAAAATCTAGGAAGTGTTCTAATCACACATGGACGCATTTTCGGTTGAGTCTCGGCGTCATGTTGCATTATTTGTTATCATGGATTCTTATCCATTGAAGAATGAGATTTTTTTCTCTAAAATGTGTGGACTTCAAGAGGACATAGTAAAATTTGTAGAAGAAAACATATTGTTTAAGAAGCAATACTCATTTCCACATAACCTCACTCACAAGTAAAAATGGCATCATTCACTCCCCTGAAGCAAAAATTTGCTCACTTACAACATCATCCTCACATTGTGGGCTCTTATTCTCATATTCCTAGTCTACTAGTAGTTACTCCCACACCCACTGACCTTGATTTGTCAACTTTTGAGCCTCGCTTCTACTTCGATGCCCATGAGCCTTTTGTACTTATTCTCGCATGTTCTACTTCCACACATATACCTATTGCGGAACACACCCTTGTATCCGACTTAAGCTCCTTCTATCAACATGTTCGGCTCCTTTGAGAAGCATACCACTGCATTCGCTTCTTGCATGCTTCATTCTATGGATTTCACTGCGAGGTATCGACATACATTCACAGAGTATTGCTTCCCTTATTCCACCCGTTAAGTGGGATTCTCACCACATTGGTTTCGAGCATGTACTTCACTAGGATCACACATTGGCGAGCTCTTATTTTTATTCACTCGACTATTTCCAAGGATCATGAGCTACACATGAGTTCTACACCTTCACTCAGGTTTGAGAAACCTCAAATTTCAACTATCAAACATGATCGACTGGCACACACTTTGATATTCCTTTGCATGAACTCGTTGTGTACTTTGCGCAAATCATATACAGCATCTTTTTCGCCATTCGTATTTATTTGGGTGGATTTATGATCACTCATGACGGCTACATAAGGATTCCCCGAGACGACTCTACAGGATGGCTCCTCCACCATTCACTTCTTGCTTCACCGTATATATCATCTACATTGTATTGCTTCTTGTTTTGAATTTTTTTCTTTAACAAGTGTAGTGTATTCCTCTTGTTTATTGAGAGGTTTTTATCTATATTTTCGACATTTTTGGTATATTGATAGTCACTCTTATGGGAGAGTTATTCTAGTGAAGTTCGTTGTTGTTTTGTCGGCGTTCGAGTAGTTTTGACAACTCATACAGATTTGTAACGTTGCTCAACCCATTCAAAGAAGATGGGAGGGTGTAGTGTTGATCTCACTTTTTCGGTCTTGAATCATTGGCTTGTTGTCTTCGTTGTTCTTGGATCGTGGCACTCCTATTACTTTGGATTTTGTTTTTGCCTTGTTGTCTTGGTTGTTCTGGATCATGGCACACCTTGTAACAATTGAGCAAATTATGTTTGATTTTGTTGTACTTTCGACATTACTCCATCAACAATCTCTTTGTGTTGAGTTATTCGGTGTATCCTAATGTCGATGTTTTTGAGTTTTGTGATCTAACAATGGATTCGGACCATAGTGCAAATCAAACCTCTTCTTAATCGTACGAGTTTTTTTAGCCACACTTCTTGAGACACCTTGTAACGGGTTTTTACTCTCTACTTTGTTATTATTGGTTTTAGATACCTTGTAGTATTCCTTTTTTTCCAGTTATTATGCACGTGGGTACCTCATCAAGCTTTGTTGCCAGACCCACCTTTTTGTCCACTTAAGCTACGCTTACGGGGGTGTTAGTGTAAGTTATTATTTATCCTTTTATTTGTTTATTAGTATAATTCTCACACTTAGATTATCCTTACACTTGTTGAGTTAGTTTGTTTAGGCGTAGTAGTTTGGAATTAGCTTGCTAGTTTGGTGGAGTTAGCTTGTTAGTCTTGTGGAATTAGTTTAACTGTCAAGATCAATGAGCGTGAGTTAATTCATAGCATTATGATGGATTTCCATATATAATATTTTAGTTCTTTGTTTGTAAATCCTTTTGTAAGATTATTCTAGCGAATTCATTTCAGCGTATTAAATGTGATGTGTTATTTATCATCCGAGATCTTTGCAGCTTAAAACAACCTTATTTTCATTCCTTTCGGTCCATTATATTGATCAAATATAACATTGCCCTTCATTATCTTCTTTTTTATTATAAAGAAAAAACTGCCCATTGCTCTAATTACCCAACTTTATTGCTACCAATTGATCTATTTTGCGTTGTTAAGTGGAAGCATCTTTTTGATGAAGAACAAATATTTAATTTAAAAAGAGTTTTGTACAAAAGATCAAGGCGTAACCTTGTAAACCTAAAAAAATTGAGAGCTCGGCCAAAAAGTATCAACTAAAGCTAGCAAAATAGGTGAATTCAACCCCAAAACTAACACCCTTGATTAACCATGTAGAAAGATGAGACCTTGGGACTAATAACCCCCATATCTAGAAAATTGTAAAAGAATAAAACAAGGTTGAACGCAAGAAACTTAACAAAGGAAATGAAAAGCTCATTTCTCCAAACACATTAGCCACAAGTATAGTTAGGATGCCTTTGGAGCAAGAGCAACGAACACCTTGGGCATATCATTTTGATTGATATTATATCATCTTGGAGGGAGAACTATTCACTTTATTAACATTGTGTGTGTATTGCTAAAATTACATCTAAATAGTCTACTTCCATGTGACTTCCATTGCTTGTTCATTCAATGTATTGAATTGTGATCGCATCAAAAATACATTAATACATATACTCTATAACACTCACATAAATTTTATAGCAAAAATGTCTTCTATAGTGTTACGCAGGACACGCACCCTCCTCTCCAAGCCATCCAAAGCGCCTTGGGCGTTTCGGTAAGTGCTTTTGGATGGGGATGAAACATCCCCCCACACACCCCCAAACACAAAAATGAAAAAGATGCTCTGGAACATTTTGGGAGCTTCGAGACCTCAAGGATGCCAACGGGGCGCATGACAACCCCAAGATAGTCAAGGGGCATCCTCGAAAATTACGGCGTCCTTGAAGTCCCCAAAGCCCCTAGACCATAGTTAACATGTTCTTACGAACTTTGTGAAAATTTGGTTCGAACCATACTTTGCAGTCCCCGACTTAACTTACCGAACAAGTTCACGAACATTATTTTCTCTTTTTAATTAAAAATTAAAACATTTAAATTAAAAGAACTTCAACCCAACAAAAACTAAACAAGAAACACTAATACCTAAACACAAAAGAAAAACATAGTAGATAATATATTTAGTTATTATTATGTGTAATTGGTTTTTCTTTTGAGTATTTATTATTTTTTTATATATATAGTAAATTTTCTAAACCGAACCGAACCGTTTGAAAAGTTCCAAACTTCTGAACTGTTTTCCCCTTTCAAACTATTCGAGCTTTTGAACACGCCAACTATGCCCTAGACTCCAAAGCATAAAATAGGCCCAAAAGAATTATAAAAATACATAAAGAAAAAGATTGAAAACATTAAAAATTATGACTATGAAAAGGGGAAACTGAAAATCAGTACACCACGCAGTAATATTAGATGTAAACCCTTTTCCTGTACAAAGTTACCTTCCCAAGAAATGGACTTTTGTCCTTTTTGTAGGTTTCAAAAGAAGATCTTCTAATGAGAGATTGCTGCTATTTTACATTTTTAAGCCTTTCTTATGCATAGCAATAGCATTTATAAATTCACATGCATATTTTTAGCATTTATTCAGTTTCAAAAATGTGTTGTGCAGGTCTTCACACCTTTTTTGTGGCTTTATCAGTATATTAGGATGTCCTAGAGGCCAACTTTGTATTTAAGTTTTTAGTGTTTTTCAGTTTCCTTAGCCGGTTTTTTGTCTGTGGATGGCTATTGATGTAGTTTGCATGGCATCTACTGTTCTAAAAGCTATTTTTAAATTTGGATATATAATCATATAAGTGCCATGATAAAGAGATGTTGCATACCCTTTGGTAACATTAGTGGCTCTGGTGCTGAATTTTAATCTTCATGTTTTTTTTTTTTTTGGGGGTGGGGGACCCATTATATATATATATATATATATATATATATATATATATATATATATGTGCCCTCGGCTGTCCCCTGATGTCCCCAAAATCCAGGAAATTGTTTGCTGTCCCGGAGTCTTAGGTAACCATGGTCTTCTACCATTCGACAATTCCTATGTAACTACCAAGTTGTACAAAGAAAGGTGATTGGAAACTAATGTAGAATGTTCAAGGAATATTCCAGATCTTGGGATGCTCAAGGTATATTTAGTGTAGTAGCAAAAAAAAAAAAATTCTTTAGATGTAAATAAAAATTCAGATTCATTCAGCAGAATGAACAGAGTTCTCGCCCTTTCAAGCAACCACAATCTACGGTCTATCTCTATTTGGATATGAAATTTTGGGGCTATTTGGAAACCCATGCGGCAACCTCTAAAGCCATCTGGAAGCCCATATGGTAACTCAGCTGTTACAGTACAGTTCCAATTACCTCATGAGAGCCTTCAAATGCTTATTACTTACGAGTTATCTGTAAACAGATAAGGGTTGCAGTCACATAGAATAAAAGCCCCAGGATTGAGATAGTAACAAGTAGTGGAGAGGGCTGCTGTCAAGAATGCAAGTCATGCTTATTATTTATATCTGGGTTATCTGTAAACAGATAAGGGTCGCAGTCAGATAGAATACAAGCCCCAGGATTGAGATAGTAACAAGAGGTGGAGAGGGCTGCTGTCAAGAACGCAAGTAAGAGCCAAGGGGCTGCATTCAGAATGATGCAAAGCAGAGCCAGGGCCTGCAGCCAGAAGAATGCAAGCCACAGCCAACAATGAAACTCTTCAAGAAGACCTATCGTGCATTAACACACAGGCTGATAAGGACAGTTATTATATAAAAAAGCGATGATGAGGATGAACAATATTCCTTATTGACTCGGTTATTATTTCCTTGAATTGTTTCAATATCGATTGGTTAGGATTAAGTGGTAATCTTCTTAGTGTAGAGATCTCTATGTTTCTAACGCATTGCCTTTAAACTGCAGGCATGTAAAAGCTTGGTATGGATAGGGCAATGGAGGCTGAGGGAAAAAGCAATGTAGACAATTATAAAATCAGATCAATTTGGTGACACGGCTTTCAATCAATGGGGCATGGATCAAACCAAGCAAGGGTGAGTAGATAGATGAACATGATCCATTCCAAGAGCCAGGTTATGAGAATGTGCTTGTCAGGCAGAAAAGGAAGAGCCAGATGTACCTGAGGACCACCACTTGAATACACCTTACAGAGATCAACCATGGCATTTTGAAAGTAAGTAAAAAAAAATAAAGAAGTTAACTACAAAATCAGATCAATTTGGTGACATGGTATTCAATCAATAGGGAGTGGATCAAATCAAGCAAGGGTGAATAGATAGATGAACATGAGCCATCCCATGAGTTGGGTTAGGAGAATGCACTTGTCAGGCAGAAAAGGAAGAGCCAGATATATCTGAGAACCACCACTTGAATGTCTTACAGAGATCAACCGGGGCATTTTGAAAGTAAAATAAAATAGAGAAGTTGATGGGGATTATTAACCTTTCCAGGGAAGGTTTGATCGATATTAAGATATGAAATTTTGGGACCACTTAAAAACACATGTTGAAACATACAAAGCAATAAGGAATGCTATGTGGCAAACCCGACTGCCACAATGTGATTTGACATTTATTAAAGAAAAGACTATTAAAGAGAACCATTGAACAGTTACGAGTTACATGAAAAGATTAAGTCATTGCTAAGACTTTAGTCAGTTATTTTACACAACATCCTCAAATGGAAAGTAAATAAAAAGGTAAGTCTACAAGCATTTATCGCCTATTAGGTTTCATAAAGTCCAACATCAAAGGCTGCATCACAGTTTGAACACATGAACATAAGTGATGTAAAATCAGTATTGCTCTTAGAAAATCTGAAAAAACTGTCACAACATTCTCAAGTGGCAAGAAGATAAATGACACATTTATCTACATTTAATTGGCTATTACGTTTCGCAATCAATAAAATCAGGGCCTAGTTTACTGTAAACACAGAACTGGTGTTAGAAATTCTAAAACAATTGGCTGCTTTGAGAAACTTCCTGTTGAAAAAATACACAACCAGGATCCTCAAGAAAGTCAAGAGGCACTTAATCAATCACCTGCAATATAGGTAAAAGCAAACATGGATATAATAAATTAACTTGGAAAAAGCACCATTGGATAAAGCCTCTGACAATACAGAGATTTAACTTTCAAGTCTCTGTAAGCTGACATGTTCAATGATCAGTGCTTGAAAGCTTCAACAAAAATTTTTAAATTTACAGATAAACCTATATTAGTATATCCAAGCGACCTGATATGCAGGAAAAAAACTCAGGAAAAGCCCCGAGGAGAGAGAACTTCCAGTCTCTCTATGCTGATAAGTTCAATGCTTTGATGATTTATACAACAGAAAATTAGCAAATCAAGTCCACCTAATACGTACATGCTTGGGTAGAACATCAGAAAAAAACTCTAGAGGATAGACAGCTTTCAAAGTCTCCCTAAGGTGGTACATTTCAATGCATCAAGGTTACAGAAAGAGTGTTCAATGCCTCCAAGATTTATCCAAATCCAATAACTAGCATGTCAGATATACTTGATATGTACTTGCAGGAATGTGGGAGGGTTGCAAGTGCAAGTTTTTACAAAAACTTCTGAAGCATAATTCAGCTGAAATGATAACCGATGAGACAATGGAAGTCCATATCCAGTAAGACATACACTAAAATTAACATTACGAGAAACTGGTTATTTCTTCCTTTACTAGAATTAACCTGCCATAAAAATATCCAGTTGTGCGTTTAACAAGAGTTGCAGGACATCTACGAAAAGTAATTATATGGAAGTCTTTTCCAAAAAAACAAAAAGTCTCAGACACACCTCAATTGTGATCAGCTTTTGTCCAGGAGTTCTCTCCAATAACAACAAACAGGGTTATTCTTTATCCCTTGACAGTGAGTGTGTAAAATGACTCAATCAAAAAAAGGCCATTCAGTCCTACTCCTACCACAAGGAGGGGGGTGAACTCATTGACTTCAGGAAGCCAAGGCCTGGGAGGCTCAACCAACAGGGAGAGGCACTCAATTAATAGATCCAAGAGGGACTTCAAAACAAAAGGAGTTTAAAAGTATCATTCTCTAATCCTTGTTCAATTTGACCCATGGCATAATTCAATTACATTGTTCCATATCCAATATCCGCATATGCAATATTTAGTTTTACAGCTCCGAAGGACTTATATGCTCCCCATATATCTAGAAATAAGTTGAGGTCTGATTGAAACAATTCAATGCCGCATTATTTCTATTAAAAAAATCTAAAGAAAAATACCAGGGTCCACCAGAATTAGGGTTCAAGAATCAGAGGAAAAACTAGGATAGAATTAAGCCGGACCTGCAGAGAGGGCAAGGATATTGTGCCGGCGGGACTTTTGAACCCATTTATTGAGGCAGAGGCCACAGAAGAAATGGACGCAGTCTGTTATTTTGAGGTTTTCGCAGGGCGCCTCCATGCAGATGCTACACTTGCCTATTTCTGGAGCAAATACTCTAATATGCCATGGAATCGGACTTCCCTGTTGCGATAGTGCAGGAAGGCTTTGCAGTCCACTCAAGGTCGGACAAAGTTACTACTGGGTCTTTAATTTCTATAGCCTTTTTGTTGCAATAACAATACACCAATTTATCATGTTCTTTGGATGCATCCTTCATGACCATGTCAAGGTGCTCCTTTGTGTAGCCCATTTCAACATCAACATGAACATCGTGGATTGCATATGAATCCAGAAGCGTTTTTTATGATGCAACTGCTACCATATCACAAAGTGTATATTATTAGTGTTAATGCTTTTTTTTTATCTGCAACAATTTTGATCTTGGCAAAGGTTTGTTGAACACTATTATGTGTTTATCGAGACCATGTGTAAAAGCCCTAGTAAAAAATCATGAACATAAATATCATCAGTAATACTTAAAAAGATGTGCTTTTAAAGAAAAGAAAAGAAGAGGGAAAGAAACCATCGAAATACAAAATCAATATTTTATATGTAGAACACAGAAATAAAAATAAATTTGCATTCAACCTTCACAATCAATTAACTTCATCACACTTCACCCCTGGGATCACAATCTGTTTCTTCTCCCACCATG
This sequence comes from Taxus wallichiana var. yunnanensis, assembly GCA_018340775.1. Classification (NCBI taxonomy): domain Eukaryota; kingdom Viridiplantae; phylum Streptophyta; class Pinopsida; order Cupressales; family Taxaceae; genus Taxus; species Taxus wallichiana. The sequence goes on from CM031235.1 coordinate 660,808,889, forward strand.
GCCATGACTCATACCAGGCCATCCCCTACATTGTCCCATCTTCATTTATTCTCTCCAAACCCCCTTTCCTCTTTCCCCTCTCTATTTTCTTCCATCTCTCAATTTTTAATTCCATTCCTCCATGCAACGCCCAATCCAGCTGAACAATAAGCCCCACGGGAAGTTCATGGGTTATCCCGTGAATCTCATGCAGGAGTTTCAAAATATTTATGATAGGGCCCAGCAATATTACCGGAAAATGGATGCTGAGATGGCTTCACAATCAACTGGCCACAAAATAAGGAGTTGATATGACCCCAAGGCCCAACAGTTCCACATAGGGTAGATGATCCCCACTACTGTGAAGCCAGAAAATGAAAAGACGGCATTAGATTTCTACAAATCTGTTGTTTCTATTGGCTTCAAACCAGCTCAGTCTCAAGACAAGGCACAATTCCTGGAGCAAGGTACAAGGATGGTCACCACCGACTATTGCAACTTGTACAAGAAGATTAAAAATGCAATAAGAAATTAGAGGAAACTAAGGAGACCCAGAGGAATGAAAAATTATAATAAAGGCCTTGGAACTACATGTCACTAAATCAACAGCTACTTGACATTGTACCCTAATCCCAACTTGATATTGAAAAGTCTACTAATGACAGCCTCAATAAATAATTCAAGGGGGCTAATGACAAAGTTCAAGAGACTAATAATGAGATCAAGGAGCTAGAAGGCATTGGTGTGTCCATGGACTTGATCAAAAGTGTATGCAAATCATATTGGACTAACATTATCAAGGTTGTAGCTGGCCAAGCAGAGGCGCTCAAGTTCATTCAGGATGTTGTAGCTCGGTCCCAAACAGTCAAGGCAGAGGTGGATAACTCATTAAAGAGTATTGGTTCTAAGTCCTCATAAACCTTAGCATACAAGAATCAATTATTTAATTTTCCAGCCAACAAATTAACTGCAGCTGGAATTCAGGACAGATACGATGCAACCCAGAGGACCATTGATGTACTTGATAGACAGGAAGTGGCACAACGGTGCCACAGAAAATTGAGCATATTGACGCAAACAAGAAGTGGCTTGCAAAACCACATAAAACTGCTGATTCAGGAAGGGGCTTCCATCCCCATGGGTGGCTGACGATAAACTGCTACCAGAAGGGGACTTCAAATGATGGAAAATAAGGAGAAAGATGAATCCATCTTCAAAGACTGGCCTGATGCCCCAATTTCAGAAGAGATGTGTTCAAGGTGATCAAGGCATTGGCTGGGTTGAAGTTTAATATTCACAATGCAGTGGAGAAGGTCGAGAACTCTCATACCAGGGCACCATTGAACAGGAAAAAATTTATCAGATGCTGCTCAAAATAAAGCTTCCAACACAGGAAGAATGGGGCAATCTGAAGAAGGCACCCGCATCTATTTTCCAGTCTCCATGAGGTTCTCTTCTTCCTTCTCTATTCTTCCATTCATGATATTCTTTGTAATATCTTTCATTTTTGACTCCATGCCCAATGTATACGGCATCCAGTATTCCATAATTCCTCCATGTAAGAATCACCTGAGAGCCAACAAAAATGTAGTGCATAAATGTACCCATTTACATAGATTGGCTTTATTTTTGTAATTGCTCAAGCCATTGCCTTGTATGTTCAAATTAAGCCTTGCAGGCTCAATGGCAGCCTTCGCCTTAATAATGTTATATCGCCACAAATTTGGGTGCCCACATGTCATCGATTTCATGATGTCCAATCCTAAGGCTTGCAGATCATATAGGATAAAGTAATGAAAGAGTAGTCAAACATGTCTCTCTCCGTGTAATCAAATGTCACCTTGCAAAATGAACAATGATCAGAAATTCTCGAATTGACAAACTGAATCGAACGACAGTCAATTAAAGGTGATGCCTTTTTGGCATAAATCTGATCATATAATGCATATGCAATGTCCCCTTTTTGAAATTAATTCTAGAGAAGACTCTTAGACTATTTTTATTTTCCTGTGGGCTAATGGGATGGAAAATAAGGAAAATAAATTAATAATTTAACATTAAGTGCTAAAATAACTTTATTATATGCACTCATGTTTTATTATTAATTTAAAAGTGGCTTTATGAAGGAAAAAGCAAAAAGAAATATTAAAGCACCACTTAAGTGAAATAAAGTAAGAAATTACTTTATTTTTATTTGTTTTAATTGCCAAAGTGGGGCGCCCAACTTGGGACCTTTATTTCGAGTTTTGTGCCACCCAAAAGCTATAAAGGAGGTCGCTTGGGGGTGAAATGGATGATTATTATTATTACAACATTTTCTATTTTGGAGAGTTGGAGCTTGTGCTTTCACCTTCAGCTATTGAGGACGAAATCCCTTATTGGCAAGCTGTTGAGGACGAAAACACTCATTAGCATTCAGATCTTGGGGACAAAAACCTTCAATGTTTCCTTGGTGATCTCATACGGAGGTCACACTTGAGCTTCGATTCAGTCAATCAGAGCTACGGCACGGATCCAAGGCTGTTTTCAGTGGTGGTACAGCTAGGGCATGCATAAAAATCAGATTTTCAATCTTCTCTCAGCTAGGGCAGCCAACATTCAGAAGGAGCAGCATTAGAGGGTGATACAGCAGTGTTTATCAGAGTTTTTGAGACCATTTGGAACTGGGCGAAACCCTAAGGAGGTGGAAGGGCTGTTGCAGCAGGGTTTGGGAAGTGCAATTGGTGATAGGGCTGGTGTATGGCCCTAATCTGCCCTAGGGCAGAACTTAAAGCTTCTCTTTCTTCCACTTTGACATCATACGGTCAGCTGTTTGTATTCCCCATTTTCAGTTCTGAAATAAATTGTAATAAATTCCTCGTGGTTGGAAAAATTATCTTCTTTCATTTTCATGTTCCTAGAGGGTTTATGAGTGATTTGCCCCTTGTGGGCATCCTTATTTTGATGAATTTTGATAAATAAAGGAAGGATCCAGATTGCTGTAATTTTTGTTAAGGGTTTTGAATAAAAATCAGATTGCAGCCATACTTTGGATAAGGGTTTGTAGGAAAACCCAGATTTCTTTAATTTATGCCGTAAGGGGACATTTCAGCATAAACAATTTTGTAGGGCCCGATAATTAAGACACACAGAAAAAAACATTTAATAAAGTTTTGTTGTTCAATCAAATGCCATCTTGCAAAAAGAATGTAGACTGAAACATTATGATCTGACAAGAGTCAAACAACTTCCAAATGTTCCCCTTGCTATCAATCTAAATGAATCGATGGTGTGGAAATGAATGAGGATATACTATGGTATTAAAAGGTGATAGCCTTGATGAGGACATTCTGTGAAGCCAGCCCCTTAATAGAAATGAAAAAGACTGTGGTCATCGACATGGATGGCCATTGGAACTTCAAGGATTTGTCAGAGTTTGTTAGTCTCTTAAATCTCCCTTGGTGGTGATCCTCCACATTAAGACTTAATCTAACAACTGATGGCTTTTGTTGAGCTGTGAAGAAATAATGTCTGCTATTGGATGAAGAAGACACACGGTAGCCTATTGTTGGTCTATCGGAGATGAAAGAGGATTGCTCCAAGAACACAGATCACCATCCCCTATTTTTGAGCATTTATGTTGGATTTGTTTGGATTCAATGGTTACAAGATTCTTGATTTGAATGTGAGATGTTGGGAGATGGGAGGCATAGCGAGAAGCACCCAAGCTTAAGGAGAAATGAGGATAGGCATTGTAAGATGCCCTAGACATTTGATATGACAAGATAATGGTAAAAATAAGATGTTATTATAATTAAAATAAAGAAAATGTAGGAATTGAAGGATGCCCCAATGCGTGAAGTGAGGGAAATATGGGCATTAGAAGATGCCTTAAATGTGGCCTAAGAGAAGGATGGGCATTGGAAGATGCCCTGAAGTATGAGTTAAGAGAAGGATGGTCATCAGAAGATGCCTCAAATTGTGAGAAGATGGGAGGTAATGGTCCATTGTAGGTGATGTCGAATTCAAGATCTGCACATTTATGATCAGTATGGTGATTTACTGCATGAATCTAGCTGAAATCAATTATTATAGAGTCAAGAATAATGTGTGATGATGCTGAATCACGGACAAGAGACTTTTCTATGGCATAGGCTGTGATATAATCAGGGTGGCCGATGCAGTTGTCCACATAAGGATTATTTAAACCTGCATCAGCCTTTTCAGCAGGTTGACCGATGTAGTTGATTTTGTCGGGATGATTTATAACAAAATTGGTTTTTTTGACAAGATGGCTGATGTAGTCAGTTATGTTTGGTTTTTGAATTGATTTTTGGAGATAAAATTTGAAATTTGTTGAATTACCCAATTGGTGTTTTTCAATAAATGGTGGTGGGGTAAAAGGTGTAACATCATTGCTAGTATCAAAGTAAAATTTAGCATGTTCATATTGGAATGGATCATAGAAATAGGTGGGAAGATCATCTTGTGGATCTTCAACAAAGATGGAAAGATTATTATGTGGATCTTTGTCTAGGTAGATGAGCCTCTTGTGGATCTTCATCAAAGATGGGATGATCATCTTGTGGATGATCTTCCAGATATACATTGGATATGAGAAAATCTTCTTGTGGATCTTTGACCATGATACATTGGATGGGTGGTTGAAATGAAAAAAGTTATACCATGAGGTGTTTCCCTCCACAGTGTGAAAAGAAGGGATAAAAGAGCTACCCATATAGAATCTAAATGGGTTGAGGCTCGCTAGAAAAACCCAAGGGGTGACATGAGCATAAGTGATGATAACAAGCTTAGGGGTTAATGAGGAAATATATAAGTAAAGTTGAAAAGGAAGATAAGGAGATAATAAAGCTTAGTAGCTAAAGGGAGATAAGATGATAAGAAGTTGATGTAATGGAAAATAAAAAGAAACGTGAAGATGACTTGCTCAATGGTGCAGTAAGATTCACATCAAATCACCAAAATGTGATGATGATGACGACAATCATTACAGGATATAAAAGGAAATGTGAAGATGATTCACTCAATGGTGAATATAAATCAGGATATAAGTAGATGACCATTCTAGGGCCAACACAAGTCAACGATAGCGCCAAGGAGTGTGGTAGTCATTGATCTAGAATACAATAATCCACACTCGTAAAGGCGTAGGTTTCCAAACACTTTGTTGAAGATAAGGGGTGGGGTCTTACTAGAATTCTAAGGTTATAAACTTATAAGAGTAGTGATAATAAGCAAGAGCTAAGCAATCCAGGCTATTGGTTTGAATGCCATTTGGCGATTAAGCATAGGCTGTAAGAAAAAGCAATAGATAAAGATATACTACTCTATCTTGATCTGATACATGATACATCAAACATGATCAATCATACCAACATAAATGAAGAAGAAGGGTTAGGAATACTTACCTTTGTGAAGATTGTGTTGACACATTAACCACCAAGGTCGTGGGTGGATCACAAGAGGACTAGGTAGAAGACCTATGTAGACCACAGTTGGGGACTCCAAAGACTTGGTAAAACTCGTTGGTGCAACTCCTATCCTTGTTGTTCCTAGTAACCCAATGCACCAAAGTAGACCTCCAAGAATAAGCTCTACTAAACCCTAAACTTCTTCAACCTTAAAGGCAGATTTGTGAGCAAAAGCAAAGAAGACTATGTGATGGTGATGTAGAGAAATAATAATAATGATGCCTATATATAGAAAAGCATAACCTCAAGTCCCAGTCTCTCTTAGCTGACGATATCAACCACGCTGGAAGAAGAGTTCTACTAGATAGCATCCCTCGTAATCGATGCCTTCGGCCACAAATAGTGTGGCATAAAGATGAGGAGAGAATGGAGATAGAGCAAACACTTGGAGAAGGTACGAAAGCGATTTGAAGGTGTTATAGGCATATGTGATGGTGATATACTAAGGATATCGAGAGGTCATAAAGAGATTGTAAGGAAGGTAATATGAAGGCAAGCTAGGGCAGGCTAAGGCAATGCCACGCATGACAAATCTCTCCAAGAACTGCGAAACAGCCCAACCACGCTCCCTGTAAACCCTATAAGGCACGCACTTAGGGAGATTACTGCACCGACAACCTGTAAAGAGGAATCATTAGTAAGAGTGAAAAAAAAAGGTTTAAGCAAATATTATTTTGACTGCAGGATTGAGACATAACAAGAAGTGGGAAGGGCTGCTGTTAAGGACGCTAATTAGAGCCGAGAGCTGCAGTCAGAAGGACGAATGGCAAAGAAGGCTGGTGTCAAGGGTGCAACTTGGAGGATGCTGGATAGAGCCAAGGGTTGTTGTAAGGAAGCACATCAATCCAGCTATGTAACTCTTTGAAGGAGACCTGCAGAAAATCCAGAAAGATTGTATTTTTCCTATGTAAAATTAAATAACAATGATGGGAATTAATGTTTCCTAATTTACTAAGTTATTATTTCCTTACAGTATTTCAATATTGAATGGTTAGTTTTGATAAGTGGTAATCTTCTTTAGCGTTGGAGAATAAATCTAATTTTTTATTGTATTGTCTTTACTCTACAGGAAAGTGGAAGTTTATAAGAGAAGGAGCAATAAAGGCTGAGAAAGAAGGCTGCACAGACACCTAAAAGAAATTAAATCAATTTGGTATCAATCTCAGATGATTCGATCAATGTGCCGCACATGAAACTAAGTAAGAGTGAATGGATAGACAACCATGAGCCATCTTAAGCGCAGGTGGGTAAGGAGAAAGTGCTCGTCGACCTAAGGACCAGCATTTAAAGATGACTGCCTACATCACTTTGAAAGTAAATTAGAAAAAGGGGAATTTGATGGGGACCGACAACCCTTCAAGGGGGTGTCGGATCCATATTTGGATCTGAAAACTTGGTGTCTCTAAGAAACCTATGTTGTACTTGTAAGTTTGTAACCTATGAGGCCATGTAGATGCCCATTTGGCAACCCAGATGTCTAAATACAGTTTGGTATTTGAAACTAAATAAGAAGGTATAAAGAAATGAACATTGAGCAGTTAATCTCTGAGAGCCTTAAAATGTTTATTATTTATATTCAAATTATCAATGGACGGAGGAAGGTTGCAGTCACATAGAACACAGGCTGGACGCAAGTGACAACCGGGAGCTACAATCAAAAGGACACAAGTTAGAGGAAACTGTTGTCACAGATGCAAACCAGAGCCAATCAGACCCCTATAAAATCAGATCAACCATACAGTCTACCGTTCCTTATACTTTAACCAACAATACTGCTGATTTTTACCTCTTTCATGGTGTACAATTATACATACAATGAGCAAAATGGTGGTAAAATGCATGAGTAAATTGTTATATCCCTGAAAACACTTAATAAATCTGAATATTTCTGTCAAAACCTTAGGACAGCAATATATAAAATTAACTTTTATGACAGCAGCGATAATCTGATTTTTAAACAAAAAAACAGCAAACTACAATGCACCAAAACAGACTTTTATTTATTGATTTTGAACCAGTTACACAAAGAATACCAGAGTGTCTGAATACAAGTATTTTGGAGCTGACTGGATGAACACCTGTACCCTGAATGACCACTGCAACCCCTGAATGGTATTGCCAAGCTGAGATGTGAGGGATTCCATCCTCAAACCCATGTGCAAATGAGGGATTTCGTCCTCTATTGTTGATGCAGAAGCAGAAGCTACTTGCAGACAAAGATGTAGTTGATATTTTCAAGATGAATAAACAATAAACCCCAAATCTATCTTTATAACTTCCAATCCTTCTCCAAAGTGGGCGCCCCTTTTGGAAACACATGCATGCTCCATAAACAAATAAAATAATAACTTTATTCTCTTCAAGTTGGTGCCCCATCCTAATAATAGGAATATGCAATATTAAAAAGTTTTATCCTCACTTTATCCTAAAAATAGGATCTGATTTCTCATGCAGCCCACTCTATCCTTGGCGCCTCATTATAGAATCATTATTCTAACTTTGGTGCCTAATAATAGAAGTTAATCATTCTATTATTATTTTATTTTATTTCTGCTTTTAAATATAATTCAAATGTCATTTTTCCAAATAAAATATAAAAATACCCTTGGACCACTTAATTAATTTATTTTCCTCTTTTAATTTCCCCTTAGCCTACAGAAAATAATAACAATAGGCTTCAAGTATCTAGAATTAATTAATTCTGAAAAGGGGACATTACAGTCCGCCCTTCCCGAAATTGCTTGCCCTCAAGCAATTGCAAGCTGGGATGCTTAAGAATTTCAGCACCCTCCCAAGTAGCATCTTCTGCAGGTAAATCCTTCCAACGTACTAGATACTCAGTGATAATCTTGTTCCTTAACTTCTTTTCCCTGAAATCCATAATTTTTTTATATTTGGTAAAATGAGGGTTTGGCAGGGACCCTACCCTGTTACAACATGGATCTCCAATCCAGATATGACCATAACAAACTCAAGGAACCAAAGAAAATCCAAATATCAAAAAACAGCCAGTTGGGAGGTGAAACCTTGCCCAGAACCAGCAAAAACCAGCACAAAAACAGCAACAAACCAGCACAGAACCAGTTGACTGCCAACAACACACCCAGCAAGAGGGCCAACAAAAACAAAACAAGAACTGGAGGAAAAGGCCAAAAAAACGATCAAGAGATGGCCATAGGTGTCTCAGTGTTGGATTTTTCTGTATCCACTACTGTTAAGATTTCTTCAGGAATGGATTCAACCCATATCCAATTCTGAAGCCTGTCAGAGCCCACTCATGTTAGCACACACATTAGCAACTCTATTTCCTTCTCTAAAGATGTGGGAGACTTCATCGCTCGTGAAGTTCTTTGGCATGAAAATGGAGTCGTCAATGATTTTATTGATGGTTCAACTGGGAGAGGTTTTATTTTGAAGACAGTTCAAGATATTCATCGAGTCACCTTCAACCCAAAGTTTTGAAATGTTCAATGAGGAGGCGAGTTGAATACCCCATGAGGCGGCTCAGGCTTCAGCATAATGATTAGTTTGCTCCCCCATATTTCTTGCATATGCCGCAATGAGATCTCCTTTGTTGTTTCTTATAACTCCTCCTCCAGCTCTACCTAGATTGCCTTTTGTCGTCCCATCAAAATTTAACTTGTGTCATCCTTCTTGAGGTTGTTTCCATAACGTCATACTCCTAGCAATTTTGGTGCTTTGTTGCTTTGGGGTCTTGTTCAAGTTGAAGCTGCCATTTTCTAAGAAAAATAATATCAGAATCATGTAGGCTGCCTTTGCTGCACTTGATAGCAGTTTCAAGTTCTCGTAATGAACCTAGTCGATGCTTGAAAACAATTTCTTCCTTTAGAGCCTTTTCTTTGAAAATCCACTTATTCCTTTGCTTCCAGATGGCCCAAACTGTGTGCGGGAGAATGAGCTCCCATAAAAGTCTGACAAAGACATTTTTGGTGTGATAGAACCAGTTATCTTTCATCTCTTGCACAGACTAGGATGTGTCCATGTTAGGCCAATTTTATCAAGGATTAATTCCCAAAGATTATAGGCAAATTTGCAATGAATGAAGAGATGATCAACCGTTTCCTCAGCCTCTTTGCAAAGAATGCATCTGTTGATAATTATATGTCCTTTCCTTCTCAAGTTATCAACAGTGAGGACCTTATTTTGAACTATGAGCCACCAAAAAAGTTAATCTTAGGAATTATCTCCTTATACCAAACTTTTCTCCAACAGTTTTAAGGAATGTGGGGTGGGATTTGACTATTATATCCAGATTTGACACTGTAGTTTCCATCCCCCTCATCTTGCCAAATTAATTCATCCTCGACCTTGTTTTTTGGGATGTAAATGATTGAAAGCTTTTTTTGGATAAGGGCCAACTTTTCTCTTTCCAATTCATTTTGCTCTTCTAAATAAAGTCTTCTCAACTCAGCCTTGCCATTTCAGCTTTTCATGTATCCACTTGTGGTCTCACCATACTTCAATCTGAGTCTATTTATTTTATTTTGTAGCTCAAACTTTTGTTGCTGACTCGGGTCCAAATTCCATTTATCTTCCCAAATCTTTATCTTGCTGCCATTCCTAAGTTCCCACTTGATGCCTTTAGTGATAATCTCTTTTTAATTAGAGAGTTCTAGAAGTAAGAACCATCGGAGCATCCACATCTGAAGTGAAGCTATCAGTAGTGTTCTCTTGCAGATATTTGTTTTTGTGATGCTACACCATGGAGAGTCCTCTTTGATTAATCTCCATCCCATTTTAGCTAGAAGGGAATTATTCATTTGTCTGATGTTCCTTATGCCTAAACCCCCTTGTGATTTTGGCTTGCAAACTTTTTCCCAGGCAACAAGGTGAATTCTGTTTTGTTCTTCAACTCCTGCCCACAAGAATCTTTTCTGCATTTTTTCAATTGAATCAATGATCTTCTATGGCATTTTGAAAAGAGAAAGCAAATAAACAGGTAGGTTTTGGAGGGTTCTTTTGATCAAGGTGACCTTGGCGGCGCTAGATAGGACAACCCCTTTCCATCCCGCTAACTTTGCTTGAAATTTATCCAATAGAGGGTTCCAGACAGAGATAGGGAGGTTGCCTTTAAACATAGGCATTCCTAGGTAAGTGGCTGGTAGTGATTTAATCACACATCCTAGAATTTTAGCTATTTTCTTTTGCCATTCCTCAGGAGTGTTTATGAAAAAAACAGAGCTCTTCCCATAATTTATGAGCTGTCCTGAAGCTTCCTCATAGCAATTTAACAAAAATTTGAATTGTTTTGCTTCCTTGACTGAGGCAATGGATAAGAGGATGGTGTCATCCGCAAATTGTTGATGTGACACTGAAAGGGGCTTAGAAGATGGGTTAAAACCATGCAAGAGTCCTACCTCTATGTAACTATTGATAGCTCTGCTGAGACTTTCTGCCATTATGATGAAGAGAATGGGTGAGATAGGGTCACCCTGCCTTAGACCCCTTGAGCTGCCAAAGAAACCTGTAGGTGTTCCATTTATCAAGATGGAAAACATGGGAGTTGATATGCACTCTTTGATGGTCTTCCTGAAGTGAATATTAAATCCTATCTTCTCCAGAACTCTATCCAGGAATTCCCAAGACACCTTGTCAAACGCCTTGTTCATATCAAGTTTGATTTCCATACCTACTTTCTTGCTTTTGTCCATGGAGTGAAGAGTTTCATGAACCACCACTATGACATCCTGGATTTGCCTTCCCTGAATGAAACCACCTTATTGCTAAGAGATTATATTTTTAGAAAGGGTTGCATTCTGGAAGCAATTGTCTTTGTGAGAATCTTATAGATAGTGTTTGAAAGACTTATTGGGCGAAATTCCTTAAAGTCTTTTGCTCCTGCTTTTTTGGGAATCAACACAATAAAATTGTTATTCACCTCTTTTAAGAGTTTTCGGTTCTAAAAAAATCATTTGTTGCTTTCCACAAATCATATTTGCAAACCTCCCAATAGATTTGGAAGAAGCAGGCTGGGAATCCATCCAAGCCAGGAGATTTTTCTCCTTCAAGAGAGAAAACAACCTTTTTCAATTCCTCTATGTCCACCGGTTCAAGAATCTTGTTAAGCTCCTCTTGTATATCTGCACACTGAGGTATGAAATTGAGCAGAAAATTAGTGTTATCTGCATTGTCCTGAGCCTTTTTAGATAGAAGTTTTTTATAAAACTATATAGCCTCTTTCTTGATAGATGTCATATCTTTGCTTTCCTGCACTGAACTGTCAATGATGGCATGTATTTTGTAGTGGCTTTTATGCTTCATTGTGGTGAGATGAAAAAATTGTGTTTTTGTCTCCTTCCTTTAGCCAAACTGCTCTTGATTTCTACCTCCAGTGGATTTCTTCATATGTTCTGAGATTATGGAGATCGGATAGGAGTTCCTTTTCTTTGATATAAGCGTTAACATCCATCCCTACATTTTGAACTTTGATTTCCAGCCGTTCCAACTCCTTTGTGATTTTCTTTTTCTTTTCAAAAATGTTTCCAAAGACTTCCTTATTCCAGATTTTGACGTTTTTTTAACGCTTTTCAACTTCTGAATCAATATGAACATGACAAAGCCTTGCTTGTTAGTTTTCCACCATTCTTGTACTCTATTATAAAAATCAGGATGCTTAGTCCACATTTTTTCAAATCTAAAAGGAGTCGGAGAGCTTTTTCTTTTGTCTTCAAGACTCAGAACAAGAGGGCTATGATCAGATCCTATTTTTGGGAGGGATGAAAGAAAAAAATCTTGAGATGAAAACCATTCAGTTGAGACCAACACTCTGTCAAGTTTAACCATGATTAATTTTTCTCCCATTCTCCTATTGCTCCATGTAAACTTTATCCCTCTTAATTCAATATCCATCAATGAATTATGAGCTATTAAATCAGTAAAATGTTCCATACTAGCAGTATAGTCTTGACATCCCCCTTTCTTTTCAGCCGGGGATAAAGGAGTGTTAAAGTCTCCTAAAACTATCCAGTCAAAATTTATACAATTCTTTCCAAAGGAGCTTACCTCTGTCCACAAAAGCTTTTTTCCTTTAGCTGAGATAGGGGCATAGATAGTGGATTAAATACAAGTCTTGTCACTTTGTTGGGACGTGAACAAAATAGCTAGATGATTGGGTGACTTCAGAATGGTGTCACCTTTAACCATATCATTATTCCAGAGAACAGCAATTCCCCCATATGCGTCGTTTGATCTCACATAGCTTACCTCTGCATTTCTCCACACTTTGTTTGCCAGTACTTTGAAGTTCTCGGCATCCACCTTGTTTCTTGCAGCACCAGTATGTTAGGCTTATGATTTTCGATAGTCTTTAAGAATCCTTTGCTTGACTACATTATTCAGCCCTCTCACGTTCCAAGTGATGACTTTCATTTAAAATTTTGAGTTTTTTTGGATCCCTTGAGATCCAAGGTTCTTTGCTTCCCTGCAACAATTTCCATCTCTATTGCTTTTCTTTTCTCTTCTTTCCCGAAGGTTTTCCTCTAGTTGTTCTGCTTCCAACATCAGCTTTTTTCCTTGGGGTTTTAGATGATGATGCTTCTTGCATTTTAATTTTTCCTTTTATTGGTGTTACTATCACCTTAATCTGATCCATGTTAGAAAAATCCTCCATATTTAATCCTTGGCATGCCTCTATTTCTTGTTCCACTGACTCTTCTATGCCCATCTCTCCTATCTCCACCTCTTGTTGCGCATCTTGGAATTGGTTTACCAAAGTCTCCGAATCTTCTTGAATCTTTGCATTTACTTTTCCCTATCTACATGGTTCTTTGGGCTGCTTTGTTCTTTGTTCTCTTTTGTTCCTATTTGTGCTTCCCCCTTCACTATTTCCTTTTCCTCTATTACTATATTGCTCATGAGAAGTTTGTTTATTTGAGTTTGAACAAAAACTCTTCTTCCTCCAAATCATCTTGATCCTGATTTCCAAGACAGGCAAAAGGATTTTCTTTATCTACATATTGATTTTCATCTGATTTTTTATTGTCTTGTTTTGTGCCTTTCACTGGATCTTCTTTTTGCTTTTCCTGCCATTCCATTCTTTTCCTCGGTTCCTTTGTGTGTCCATCATTAACAATCTTTGGACATGCTTTGATATTATGTCCCATTTTGTTGCACTTCTTGCATCTGGCAAAAGATGTCTCATATTCCAATGTTTACTTCTAGTTGCTGTCTTCGAATGGATAGTGAAAGTTTTCGGTAGCTCCTATCCAGTCCACATTAACACAAAGTCTAGCAAAGGCTAGTTTGGTTCTAGCTTTGGTCGCACCATCAAACGCCACCAAAACAAGTTTGCCTTCATCATCCAAAGGAGGCAATTCAATGGAAGGAACAATATGTTGTCCCAAAGCCTTTTTCAGGCATGAGACATGGAAAACATTATGTATCTTACTCTGCTCTAGTAAATCCAACTCATAGGCAACCTCTCCTATCCTCTGCTTGATCCTGTATGGTCCATAAAAACGAGGTTTGAGCTTTTCAACTCCACTCTTCTTTAGAGAAGACTGTCTATAGGGCTGCAACCTCAAGAAAACCATGTCACCAACCTCAAAAGTCCTCTCAATGCGGTGCTGGTCCACATAAAAATTTTGTTGGTTTTGTGCATGTTGGATATTCTCTTTGAGCATTCTCAATATATCTTGGCTCTGTGCAACCAAGTCTCTTGCCCCCAACACTCTACTATCTACAAATACCAAATCCACAAAGGAAAGAGCACCATAACCTACGTTGCTCAGGGTACGGATACGAGTATCCCTTTGGATACGATACGATGACGCGGATACGTCAATTTTAAAAACCCTCGATACGATACGCCTTGATACGTCCGTACATATATATTAAAATATATATATATATATATATATATATATATATATATTTTTATGTACATCTACTCATTTTACTCATTTTTTAGTCCATAAAAAACTGAAATAGTAATACAAAACTTGAATCAATGTTCAAAACATTCAATATACTTAAGACTTTGCATTTTTATTGATCATGTGGCTGCCATACATATGATATACGAATATCATGTTAACATGAATACGAACAAAACTTGAAATTTGAAAAATATACTAGTAACTAGATCCATGTTCAAATTTTCAAAACAAACAATATACTTAAGATTTTACATTTATGATTTCATTGTTCATGTGGCTGCCATACATATGATATAGGAATACAAACAAATCTAGAATATATCATCTAGATTTTCCTCAAAATCAAGTTCATGTGTGCCACTTGCGCTAGCTCCACTCTCATTAACTCCACTCTCCGCTCCTTGCGAACTCCCTTGAGCGTCATCTTCGCCATCAAATAATGAAAGTTGGGCAAGCGTGGCTACGGAGGCATCCAAGTCTGTGGTCTCTGGAATAAGATCCCAAAGTTTGTGAGGCCCTTTAGCATACTCCTCAGACTTGTGTGACAAGAGGCGCAAATTGGAGTGCACATATACCAAATCCTCAGCTTTTTTAGATGCCAACTTGTTTCTTTTAGCTGAGTGAATAAAGCTATAAGTACTCCAATTCCGCTCTGCGGAAGAATTACTAGCCACCTATTACAACAAAGAAAATTGAAATTCAAAGACAAGTTAGTATCCTAAGTTCTAACCTAATAAAATTTAAAATATTTGAAATGATTCTAAATTTTAAAATTTATAAATGTTATACCTATGAAAGAACTTTTATAGCAATAGGACGTAAGTACTTGGCATCATGGCCATGTACACGCCACCATGTGGTTGGAGTCAAGCTACTCTTGTCAAAAAGAGCCTCAATCGATCCCATGACGCCTTCTGAACCAATAAACATGCCCATTTCACTTCTGACCACACTGGCTATAGATGGATCAGGAAAAATTCTTCTGAATGCTGCCCTGGTTCCATTTCCAACTTTGGAGTCAGAAAATGGTGCTTGCCTGTTTGGTAGCCCAAGTACATCAGAGCTATAGTACTTTGGGGTCAGTGCATAAGTAAGGAGATGTAATGGGGTGGTCATTTTATTCCACCTCTTCATGACCACAGTCTTGACCTCACCGTAGAAGGTCTCTTCTGGATCTAGACCTTTTTTTTGTATTATATCTCACGATACGCTCAAGCATGGAATCTATGCCATCATATATCTCTCCCAAGCATGCTTCATCAGTATCTACATATCGGATCATGGAGAGAATGGGTTCTATAAAACTCAACAAGTACTCAACCTTGGCCCACCAATCCTCATCAAGGACCCATGATTTTACCCTTGTAGCTTTCTCTGTATTTGACTGCCTCCACACTGACCAAACACTGCTGATCACCATACTAGTTAAAGCCTCTCTCACCTTCACAAGCCGTCTCAAAAAATTCTTCAAGCATGTGAGACGCAAATCTAGTTTCTGCAACCTTCAGCAACTCTAACCTTGAGAATTTCCTAAACATGGCTTGTGACATATGATGGTTTGTGATAAACATTTGAATGTCATTTGCCTCAGAATAAATTTGCTCAATCCATGGGATTTTCCCAATCTTTTGGAGCATCAAGTTAAGGGAGTGGACAGCACAAGGGGTCCAAAAAATGTGCTCATATCTACCCTCTATGATCATTCCTGCTGCTTTACAATTTTTAGCATTGTCCGTGATGACTTGGACAACATTATGGGGGCCCACCGACTCAATTGCCTCTATTAAAATGTCAGCAATAAATTGTGCATCCTTGACTTGCCCTTCACACTATCCAATGGCTTTAAGGAACATTGCCCCTTTAGGGCATACTGCAACAACATTTATGAGGGGTCTATTTCTAGCATCTTTCCATCCATCTGAAATGATGGAAACCCCTGTTTCCTTCCATGAGTCTCTGATTGGCTGCAAAGTCTTGTGAATGTGTTCCACTTCCTTTCCCAAGAGTGTGGTTCGAACTTTTCGTAACACTCTCGGGGATTTGTACCCTTGTGGAGCTTCATCATGATACCTTCACCATTTGATGCCAATATGGAGATCTCAATACATTAAAGGGCAGCCCACATGCATAAATGCATCGAGCAACAACCTCATCAGCAACCTCCCTCTTTTCAATATTAAATGCTTTCTCCAATGCTCCTTTTGGCCTTTTTCGTGAGCTCTCTGGACTCTCTTCATCAAATGGTTCACTTTGAGTTTGAATGAAAGGATGAGAAGTAGGTCTAGGTGTGGGTGGTAGTGATGAAGGCCTTCTTTGCGAAGGAATTGTTCTAGTTCTATTTCTTTCAGCTTGTTTATCAGCCTCCTCTTGCTCTCTTAGGTACTCTGCCATTTTTTCATTTGATATTTTTGGGCACCTCTTTATCCCCACACCTCCAACACCAATCAAATGGATTTTCACTCGACTATATGAGGATCTCCCATCATCAGTTTGACAACCATGACATATCCATACCGACACCCACCACCAAGCTATTATGTTGTCTACCACCATGACACATGTCTCCAAAGAGGGAATTAGGATCATGTCTCACAGAACTGATGTGTTTTCAGCTCGGCCTTGCACTCCACCCGAAGCAGAACTTGATGCCATCCTAATCTGTTTTTGATCACCAAGATCACCATAATGGCGCGAGGTGAGAGCATACACAAAGTTAGGATGTTTAAAAAATTAAAAACATTTTGCCTTAACATAAATAAATTAGTTATGCCATCCTAATCTGTTTTTGATCACCAAGATCACCATAACGGCGCGAGGTGAGAGCATACACAGAGTTAGGATGTTTAAAAAATTAAAAACATTTTGCCTTAACATAAATAAATTAGTTATGCGGATGCCATCCTAATCTGTTTTTGATCACCAAGATCACCATAAAGGCGCGAGGTGAGAGCATACACAGGTTTAGGATGTTTAAAAAATTAAAATACAATTTGCCTTAACATAAATAAATTACTAATTAGTTATGTCATCCTAATCTGTTTTTGATCACCAAGATCGCCATAAAGGCGCGAGGTGAGAGCATACACAGATTTAGGAAGCTAAAAAAATAAAAATACATTAACATTGAACAATGCATTTAAAATAAAAAAATGATTTTTTACCAATTAATAAATTAAATACCCTAAACTATGCCATCCTAATCTGTTTTTGATCACCAAGATCGCCATAAAGGCGCGAGGTGAGAGCATACACAGATTTAGGATGTGTTTAAATTATAAAATTTAAAAAAATGCAACATAATAAATAAATAAATAACCGTAAAAAATAAAACGAAAGGATGAATTAAAAATAAAAATAAAATTAAAATACGGTATACCTGTAGAGTGTAGTGTAGAATCGTAGATCCTGGTTGCCTCTAAAATTTTAAAACAATCTCTTCCTCTCAAGTCTCAACAATGGCTTCTTCTCCTTCAAAGTTCTCCTCCTTTGTTATATGATGGACTCCAAACAATAGAAGCAATCGCTGCCCCTCCTTCAAATCTTTGCCTCCTCTAAGCTCTTTGCAAAACCTCCTTCCAATCTTTGCCTCCACTAAGCTCTTCACAACTCTTCTTTGGCTCTTTGCTCATTCAC
The DNA here is from genome assembly GCA_018340775.1 of Taxus wallichiana var. yunnanensis. Classification (NCBI taxonomy): domain Eukaryota; kingdom Viridiplantae; phylum Streptophyta; class Pinopsida; order Cupressales; family Taxaceae; genus Taxus; species Taxus wallichiana. The sequence goes on from CM031235.1 coordinate 660,826,869, forward strand.
TTGCAAAAAGACAATGAAATTGTTTGTGTGATTTCAAATGAGAGGATGGGTGTTTTTATAACTTTTTGTGGGGTAGAGGGTGTATTATTTTATTCATTTAGTGTTTAGGGTTCGGTTTTAGGGAGTAGAAAAGTCAAATATTTAAAAAAATGAAATAGAACTTTAAAAACGTTTTTGAAGGCGGATACGGCCCGGATCCGCGGCGGGTACTCCAGGATACGCGGCGGATACGCATGCACGTCCGTATCCGCCGCGTATCCACTTGTACCCGCCGCGATCCGGTACTTGTTATCCGGATCAAGCGATCTCGAAGCGTATCCGTTATCTCGATCGTCTCTCATAGGATTCGCGAGGGGTTTTGAAGTATCCCTGTAGCGTAGACCATAACCATACAAAGCTCGAAAGATGTCATACCTATGGACATGTGATCGCTGGTATTGTAGCAATGCTCTCCCATATAAAGCCATTTGACCCAAGCTAACTGCTGTCCTACCACATAAATTCAAATATCCCTCAATCCACTTGTTCACAATCTCTATTTGCTCATTTCTCTGTGGATGATAGTTGGTACTTGGAATAGTTAACCCTTTTCTGTCAAACCTGTGGAAGAGATCCTGCCAAAACAAACTAAAGAACCTACTATCACTCACAATATTTTTAGGCAATCCATGTAGCCTAAAAACCTCTCTAAAAAATAAATCAGCAACCTGTGGAGCCTTAAACTCGCTAAAATAGCAAAGAAGTGAGCATATTTAGTGAGTCTATCAACCACCCTTAAATACAATTCTTACCCTAAACCTTGGGAAGACCAAATGATGAAATCCATTGATATCAACCACCCCTATACTTGTTATCACATATTTTGCCCTCAAGGATCTCATTAGTGTAACCATTCTTTACATACTCCACAATTATTAAAGCTTTCCAATCAGCGAGATTTCAGATATAGAGCATAGAAAAGGTTTTTAAACATCTACTACAATGTTATTCTTTCCTTTAACATACTCTATGTCAAAATTATAAGCTTGGATCCGCTTACTCCGGATACGCGGCGGATACGTTTGTCGTTCTGTCATTCAAGTCCTTTTGGCCAAGAAAGAACTTCAAACTATTGTGATCAGTTTTGACCACAAACCTGCCACAAACCAAATATTGCCAGAATTTTGCCAATGCATGCATGATAGCCAACATCTCTTTGTCATAAATAGAGAATCCACGCTCTACTTCACTAAGTTTCCGACTCTCAAAGGCTATGGGATGCCCCTTTTGCATCAAAACAGCCCCTTCGCATCAAAACAGCCCCTACTCCTTCCCTTGATGCATCACATTCTAACACAAAAGGAATAGAAAAATCAGGAACAGCCAATACTGGGCAAGAACTCATTACCTTTTTAAGTTTATCAAAGGCTATTTGGGTTGTTTCGGACCAGCTGAAAGCTCCTTTCTTTGTCAAATCAGTCAATGGGACAACAAGTTGTGAAAACCCTCTCACAAACCGCCTGTAGTAACTGCAAAGACCAAAGAATCCCCTCAACTATGTCAAAGTGGTGGGTGGAGGCCAATCCAATATTGTCTAGATCTTCTCTTGATCAACCTTGTACTCCTTGGGCACTAATGACATGTCCCAAGTATAAAATTTCAGTCATTCCAAACTCACACTTGGATTCTTTTGCAAAAAGAGCTTGTTGTTCCAAAATTTCCAGCATTGTATCCAAGTGTTTTAGGTGCTCTTCCCAAGTCTTACTGTACACCAAAATGTCATCAAAGAAAACTAAAACAAATTTCCTCAAGTGCTCACTAAAAACATGGTTCATGCATGATTGGAAAGTAGTTGGAGCATTGGTTAAACCAAAAGGCATTACCAAGAATTCAAAATGCCCAAAATGACAACGAAAAGTTGTTTTGTGCACATCTTCATCCCTTACCTTGATTTGGTGATAATTGAATCTCAAATCAATTTTGGAAAAATACACCGCTCCATGTAACTCATCTATCAATTCATCAATCCTAGGTATTGGGTACCTGTTTTTGATAGTCTTCTTATTCAAAGCATGGTAATCAATGCACATCCTCATTGTCCCATCCTTCTTCTTCACCAAAACAACAAAAGAAGCAAAAGGGCTAGAACTAGGCCAGATATGCCCCATCTTCAAAAGCTCTTTGATTGTCTTCTCAATCTCCTCTTTGTAAACTCTAGGATGGCGGTAAGGAGTAATCATGACAGGTTTAGAACTGTTTCTAGCTCTATGATGTGTTGGAATCCTCTATCCAGTGGCAATCCTGATGGTAAATCACTAAATACTGTACTATGCCTATCCAAAATAGATTGTATGTCCACATGATAAGATCTATCATCAGTACTAGAAGTGGAAATACTTACCAAACAATGGGCTGCCCATGTTATTTGCCCCTTACAAAAAGCTCTCTCCATCCACTTTGTTGTGATAACCCTAGGTGCTCCATTGGCCATACCATGAAGTACAACCTCTCCTCCCTCGGTTTTGAATTTTAGCTCCATAGTTCGGTAGTTCTGTGAATTCTCCAAGTGAATGCAACCATTGCACTCCCAAAACCACATTGGTTTCTCCTATGCCCACCACGTAGAAATCATCACAAACCTTGTGTTTTCCAAGAGTAATTTCCAACCCCTTCACCCTCTTGGTGCATGGAATAGTAAAGCCATCTGCTACAATAACATTAAAACCCTAGAAATCCTTTGTTTTCAAACCTCTTTGAGCTACCAAACTCTCATCAATAAAGTTGTGAGTTGCCCCACTATCAATCAAAATAGTTACCTTATGCCCATGTAGTACTCCATGAACTCTGAAAGGATGATACCTGGGAGCACTGAAAGTGTAGCAAGAGTACCATCTAGAGTCTTTTCTTCACCTTTATTTTCAGCCATTGGTTCTTCCTCTTCTTTGTCCACTTTCGGTTCCTCTTCTTCCCCTTCATCATCTGATATTACCTCTATGTAATGCACTTGTCCCTTGGGAAGACATCTATGACCTAGTCCCCATGGATCTCTGCAAGTGAAACACAATTTCTTCCTTCTAAGTTCATTTCTTGTTTCTATCTCCTTGCTGGTTTTAGGCAGCTCCTTTTGTTGAAAACCACCCTGCTGAAATGGCTTTTTCTGTTGCCCATAAGGTGCTGGTTTTGGCTGTGTTGTAGGCTGTCCTATAGGCTAATATCTCCCTTTTGGGGCTGAAGTCTCCAAATCCAAAGCCTTTTGATGGCTCCTTGTAGAAGTAGTGTTGAAAGCTTTCACTAAACCCCTAAGAGATTCAGTTAAACATTCCATAAAAAAAACTTATCTCCTCTCTATCACATCAAATACTATCACAAAAAGCTTCTGAAATTTGGCTACATAGTTGCTTACTAAATGTAGTTGTTTGAGTTGAGCTAATTCCAAAAATGAATTTCTGGATCCACTTTGTCAAATCTCTCTATCAACATGTCACTTTGAAATCGCTATATGAGCGGATGAGATTGTGTCCTTGTGTGATTAGCCCATGGTACCACCACTCATGTGCTACACCTTCCAGATGAAGGGTTAAAAATTTCATGGCTTTCTCTTCCATCATTTGGCTAAGTGATAAGATAAGATAAGATAAGATAAGATAATTATATTAAATGTCCAACAAGTGACCACAAAAATAGGTCAATGGGACTGCACCATACAAAGCAGGATAGAAGCAGCAGGAAAAAACCCAAATGGGTCCCCAAGAACAACAAAGAAGAAGAAAGAGAGAACGAAGAAAAAGAAGAAGAAGAAGAAGAAGGGGAGGTGGAGGGAAAGGCCTCGACACCAACCCTCATGACTTTGCCCAAGGTCAGCCAAAAAGAAACTAGTGATGTGCTTTGATGTCTGGTGTCAGGGACTGGAAGTTGTCTGAAACGCCTATGATCCGTGGAGAGTCGAGATCTCCAGGTGAACCTGGTGTTCTGACGTCCATGAGAAGGGGCCCTTGGCCGGGTCTGGGTCCATAAATCTCTGGCCTGGGAAGAAGCACCTCTAGTCCTAACAGATCTAGAATGAGAGTCCCCACAAGAGTCAAGTCTCCGCTTGGTGCCCCTCTCCCCCGAGATCACAACAAAGAAATATGTGATCCGTGTAGTAGTAGTCTCTCGGAAGGTGGATGGAGGACCCCGTCGCGAAGCTTAAGAGCTTCCTGTAAATAGAGAGCGAGACACCTCTGATCATAATACCTGAAGAAGGTCATGAACGTGGGACGTTCACGGAATAGACAGTGAAACCTCCCTCTGATCTCATAGTAGGTGGGGCATCGGAAAATGAAGTGTTCCTCTGTCTCAACCTCCTGGAGGGAGCAAAGAAGGCAAATCCGCTCGGTCCTATCCAACCTGGTTGTGAGAGCCAACTCGACTGGCCCAAGGAGATGCAGAGAGCATGTATCCAATGACGGGAGATATAGGTGGGCCGAGTGATGAGTCCATTGTTGACATCAAGAAAGTGATTGGCGTAGAAGGCCATCTTCGGGCTTAGCACATCGGGGGGGTTGGTCCAAGTAACTGAATGAACTGTCGGTAAATGTCGTCTCTGATGATTCTGTGCAGGTCCTGCTTGCTCGGAAGGAGATGAGCAAGAGCATCCATGGAGTACTTGAAGGGGGGGAGACGGTCCATGTCGATCCCAATGGATCCAAAAAGACGAGAGACCCCAACATACCAGCAGCGAACACGGCCACTACGGTCAGAGAGAGCAATGGCCTCAGAGGAACGGTAGGCAAGGTAGATGTACTGTCTCTGCCTGTGGAAGAATCAGAAAGTCCCTGGATACGGTGCAAGAGTGAGGTGAGACCAAAGATGACCTCAAGCCTGAAGGGGCGAGCACCAAACTCGGCAAGGATGATATTATGAGGAACAGTCTCTTTGCACCTGATGATCCATCTGAGCATAAGGATATGAACTCGCTCAACAGAAGCCCAATCTGACTCGAGCAGTGAAGGACCCCAGGCCTCAGAACCATAAAGAACAGTGGGTCTCACAAGAGAGTCCGAGAGAGACATCTTGGACGATGTATCCTGAAAGTGGTGACGAAAGCACTGTCTCTCCAGGATCGCAAGGGAGCCATACCCCTTGTTAATGCGGGGTTGAATAGTCGGGCGTAGACTGAAGCAAGGTCCAGAGAAGAGGATCCCCAAATAGGTGTAGGAGTTGGTGATCTCCAACTCCTCCCCCTGTAAAAGAAATGAAAGTCCGAGGTCTTCAGCACATTGAAAACCATAACCTTGGTTTTACCCAGGTTGACTGTAAGTTGTCTATGATCACAGAAGAGGGCCAAAGCATCAAGTTGTCTCTGTAATCCCTCCGCAGAAGAAGCCAAGAGGACCACATCATCCGCGAAGAGGAAGGATGTAAATCAAAACCTGATGAAGAAGACAATCGTCCCCATCCTGTATGTGATCCCGGAGAAAATCCTCCAACTCATCAATATAAATACCAAACAGGGTAGGGGAGAGAGGGCAGCCCTATTTGACCCCAATGGTGCTCCTGATGAAATCGGAAAGCCCAACAAGCATACGAAGGCGACCCAAGACCTCCTCATAGAGTCGGGTGATGGCGACAAGAAGGGTTTCAAAAATACCAATGTCTCTAAGTCGGCAGAAGAGGACCTCCCGTGGAACAGAGTCAAAGGCTTTCCGAAAGTCCACGAAGCAACAAAAGACTCTGGACGAACGGTGACGTGCTTCCTCAATGATAGCACGGAGGGTAAGAATATGATCAGTAGTCTGGTACCCTGTCTTGAAACCAGCCTGCCCTCTGGCTCTGCTCTGGTACTGCTCAAGAAACTCGGATAGCTGCAAATGAAGGACAGTGGCGTATAGCTTGGAGAAAGTATGACCCACCATAATGGTCCTATAATTATTAGGGTCAGAGGTAGGACCGGTTTTGTGGATAGGGTGGATGATATGGTGGGACCAAGAATGTGGAAAGCCAGTACACACCACTTGATTGAAGAGGTCTACCAAATAACTGTTGATGGTGGTGATCCCATGTTTGAAGAACTCTGCCTGAAAGCCTTCCTCATCTGCTGCTTTGCTACAATTCATCACCGAAATAGCCTTCTTAACATTAGTATAGGTGAAAATGCGGCAGGTGGAGGGTGGGGACACAATCTGGGTCAGGGACCTGACCAGGGATATCATACAGGGTGGAGGTGTGGGTGAACAAAGTGAGCGGGTCAAGATCCAGGGGTAAGGGGAGCGTCGGGAATGATGGTACGCCAAAAGCGTTTCAGGGAATACAGAAGTGAAGTGCGGAGATCCCTCCTTCTACGGGCAATGAAGGTACGTTTCTTGTGGCGGAGGAGATTACGATAGGCAATTTTGAGGGAGGGGAAGTGGGGAAGGTCATGGGTAAAAGCCATGCGGAGTTGACGATGAAGGGATTTGCAGTCGTCATCATACCATTGGTTCATGGGGCATGTCCTCGTACCAAGGGGCCTGGAGGTGGAATGCGGGTAGGAGAGCAAGGTTGCATCGTGGATAGCGGTGGCAAGAAGGTTGTACATCCTGTCAATGGGGAACATAGTGAAGAGGGATAGAGGGGGGAGAAGTTGACGAAGGTGGAAGGAGAAGGTTACGGGTCACCCTCATCGAGTCTCAGAATGGTACGAGGGGGGGCAGTGAGGGGGGCTAGGGGTCAGGGGTGGTTTCCAAAGAGAAGGAAAGGGCCACATGGTCAGCAAGGGGAATGGGGGAGACGAAAAGGTGGTGAATAAAAGCAAGGAGGTCAGGAGTAGTCATGACGTAGTCAACTACACTCGCGCCACCACAGTGAGGTCTGCAGGTGAAAAACTGAGAGTCCGGGAAACAAGATATGCCATTGAGGATCAACAGTCATGAGATTCCCCCATTTGTAAAAGGTGTCGGCCATAAATCGTCAAGGGCCCTGCCACATCATCAAGACTTCCTGTGAAGACCAACAGAACTCGAATCCACCTCTGAGGTACAAAGAGCATCAACAGTCCTGTCATGTAAGGGGACTTGGAAGTTTTTGGTTCGAGCATTGAAATCACCCAAGAGGATGACCTCACCAACTGCAGAGAACTGAGAGATGCTAGCAGAAAGATCAGAGTAGGGGTCCCCATTCGGGCCATTCTCAATGGCGAAGGGAGAGGAAACAGGAGGAAAATAACAAACTACAATGAAGATGTCCCGGATAAGGTGAGGGGTCCGCCTAACCTTGATCCACAGAAAGCGGGCAAACTCGTCCTCAGCTGCCACAAATTCTGCCCCGAAGAGTGTCCCTAACCAAACAACCAACTCTGCCAGAACCCCTAACACCACCAAAACTCCTAGTATCCTACCTGACAAACAGAGAGCCAGTAGTAACCCCTAAGGTCCGAAGAGGACGAACGGGGCTCTCGTGTGTTTTTGTGACGAAAAGGAGATCCGAGTGTCCCAAGGCATCCTGTAGGAGACTGGGTGAAGACCAATAAGACCCGTTTCCATTCCAACATGAAATAGAAATGCCCCTGCAACGAAGCCTTTCCCAGCGGGACCGTCATTTGGACCCGGAGGCCCAACCAGGAGGGAAAGTGTCCCGAATCACAGGTCTAAGGTTTCGAATCACCGCCCATTTCCCTGCCTTCCTGGCTGCCATGACTAATTCCCGGGACTGTTTGAGCTCTGCCACCTGGGCTCTAGTGAGATCTTCATCAAGGAAGATCTTATCTGGAAGTGAGAATAGTCTCCGTTTAGCTCTAGAGAGCCCGGAGTCTATCTTCAGCTGATTTGAAACGGAGGAAGAGTGTAGAGTCAAGGCCAAGCCATGCTCTATCAATGTGCACCTCCAACTGCCCAGAAGGTATCCAACTTTTGTATCCATGCACGAGTTGTACTCTTGTCAGAGCCATCAAAAGTAGAAAGTGACAACTTCCCTAATGCCTATTGTAGGCCCCTCTGATTAGCTTGTGGTCTAGGATCAGCTCTTGGTCCACTCCCTTTTCTTCAAATTGATGAAATTAGTGAGCGATATAGCCTCTCTAATCTCACTTGGAAGTACCCTGTACTCCTCATAGTTGGCAACAATATCATTTGTTATAGATAATTGGGTTTCCACCTCTAGAATCGTTTCCTTCCTACGAAGGAAGTCAGCCGAAGGGCCCGGCAATTGAACCATGACCATCTTCTGAGTGTGTTGGTTATTGTTCACCCTTGAAGAACTTCCCTCACCGTTTGGAGCCCTTTGCACATTCATGCTCTGCATAACTTGGATCAACTGACCCATCATATCAGTTACCATGTCTTGTCCCTAAATAAGCCTGTCAAAATGTGTCTTTTGGGTCTCTGTTACCCATGACTTCTGGTTGTTTTGTAGCTTTCTTCTTCTTCATTTGTTGGTACCTAACTTCTCTGTCACTATCCTGCATGAAGTTCAAAGCTGCAATTTTTTTTATGGTTTCCTCTTATTTTTCTTTGTTCTTTTTTAATTCCCTTCCACAAGTTGGGAGGACATTCATTTTGCTACCACTTTGTATACACCTGAAAACACTTAAGATAAATCTGAATATTTATGTTAAGACCTTAGGACTACGGTGTATAAAATTAACTTTTAGGACGGCAGCGATAATCTAATTTTTAAACAAAAACAGCAAACTACAATGCGTCAAAATAGACTTTTATTTATTGATTTTGAACTAGTTACACAAAGAATACCAAAGTGTCTGAATACAAGTATTTTGGAGCTGACAGAATGAACACTTCTACCCTGAATAACCACTACAACCCCTAAATGGTGTTGCCAAGCTGAGATGTGAGGGATTCCGTCCTCAAACCCATGTGCAAATGAGGGATTTCATCCTCTATTACTGATGTAGAAGTAGAAGCTACTTTTTTAGATAATGGTAAAGCGGGGTTTTTTTTTACACAAGGACCCTACCTTGGAACAGCCAACACCCAGATTTTACAGTAAGAACAATGCATAACACAAATGAAACAAAACAGAGCAACTGCCGAAAAATGCAGCAAAAAAAAGCAGATCCGCAGCAAGACTACAACAGAAAATAAGTGCAACTACAGCAGTCAGTCAACCAAGCACATAATAGATCCTCCCCTAAATTTTTTTGAAAGCACTTCTAGTTATGGGAGGTGATCTCCTCCCCACATTCTAGATTCTTTTTTCCTAACCACCTGTGTCCACATCTCCTCCTTTGGAGTTTCTCTAAAGAAATCCCCATTCAAACACGATATTTTTATATGATTTTTGAAGCAGGGACCTTCCCAAAATTTCAAAACTTTCATCCATTTGTCTCTATTTTCAAAGGAAACGAGAGTAGAACCAATATAAAATGATTCTTCCACTGTTATATCATATTTCTCCTTATAGTCTTCCTTCTCAATAAAATTTTGTAGCCCAAGCTGCTTCTTATGCAGCTGCTCAAATTTTTTACCATCCTCCTCATCTTCCACCCGATGAGTGCTATCTTTTTCACCTCTGGATCTATAGATTGGACCACCTCGCTTCGTCCTCTTCATATTGTTCTTCGTCCTCTTCATCCTCTTCTTCTTCTTACTGGATTTTTAGGTTCATTTTGCTCATCATCATCTAATGCTACCACCGAACAGGGGCATCATCCTTCCCGGTCTCCATCTTCCAAAAATCCCACAAAACAAAGGGAAGCAATCTCGAGTATCTCTTCATCAATTTCTTCTTTAGGTTCTTCCGCTTCATGATCATCTTCTTTATTTTCTTCGCCTTACAAAACTTCCCCTTCCTTCACAGAAGATCCCCTTTTCCCTTGCATCTAGATCCTCTACATCTGTTCCTAAAACATCCCCTTCCTCCTCAAGAAGTTCCCCTTCTTCCCTTGCTTTACCCTCTTTTATCTTGACTTTGTCTTTGAGGATCGTCGTTTTCTTTCAAGGCCATCTTTTCTTCATTTAAATCAATATTAACCAAATCAAATCTCTTCTCAGCTGTGGTTTTTCTCCAGATCTGTCCTTTTTTTTTCTTCCTTACCCAACTCCCTTTTGTTGTCTGGACAAAGCTAGGAGGAGTGGCCCAATTTGGAGCACATCTTGCATTTGAGCTTGGTTTACTCATACACAACAGATTGATTCCAAGTGCCCAGTTTTGAATGCAGCAAGATCGAGTTGGGCAAAGCTCTATCAACAAAAGCATTCACACAAAACCTAGCATGCATGAGACTAGTTTGAGATTTAGTAGCTCCATCAAATGCAATAATGATCCAAAATACTTAGCAATCGCTAACAATATATCTGCATCCCAAAACTCCAGTGGCAGTCCAAGCAAACTATCCATAAAGGCATAACCCTGATATTAACATTGTCTGGATCAAAAGATGGAGTCCATTTCATAAGAAATAAACCCATATTTCCTAGAAATCGAGACCATCAACCAAAGCATGCAAACAATCTTCATTATTATTAAACTAGATCAAGAAAAAACCTTTTGTCATGACAGAGATCTCCATGTAACCTTTTGGCATCCATTTTCAAGCTGTCCATCTTCGTATAATATCAATATTGGGTCTGGGACCAAAGAACTTACCAATGAGTGCATGTTGATGTCGTTGAATGGATCTATCAACCAAAGCATCTAGAATAACAAAATGGGTCCCTTGCTCGTCCACTTGATGTTTCAGAGCCGTTTGTACAACAAGATCTGATGCCACCATCCTCTTGCTGCCCTGAAAAACAAAAAGACCAAGAGGTACCCGAGAAACCATAGAGGATGTCGGATCCAAGATTTGGTCCCCTTCAGTCCCAATCACGCTAACCTTCACGAAAAATCATTTCAAAAAAAAATCCCACCCGAAACTACTTGCAGACAAAGATGTAGTTGATATATTTCCAAGATGAATGAACAATAAACCCCAAATCTGCCTTTATAACTTCCAATCCTTCTCCAAAGTGGGCGCCCCTTTTGGAAACACATGCATGCTCCATAAACAAATAAAATAATAACTTTATTCTCTTCAAGTTGGCGCCCATCCTAATAATAGGAATATGCAATATTAAAAGCTTTATCCTCACTTTATCCTAAAAATAGGATCTGATTTCTCATGCAGCCCACTCTATCCTTGGCGCCCCCATTATAGAATGTTTTATTTAATTATTATTCTAACTTTGGCACCTAATAATAGAAGTTCATCATTCTATTATTATTTTATTTTATTTCTGCTTTTTAAATATAATTCAAGTGTCCTTTTTCCAAATAAAATATAAAAAATACCCTTGGACCACTTAATTAATTTATTTTCCTCTTTTAATTTCCCCTTAGCCTACGGAAAATAATAAAAATAGGCTTCAGGTATCCAGAATTAATTAATTCTGAAAAGGGGACATTACAGTAAATAGCGGTTCATAATCGTCTCATCTTTCTCAGTGTTCCATTACATAAACACAGAGGAAAATAGCACTAACACTCATGATTAAATGCTGGTTCATAATCATCTCAAACTAAAACGGCTCAGATGAAATGGTGAATAAAACATGGCAAGGGGCTTTTCACACTCCAAGGAAATGGAAAGTGATGATATTTCTAGAAACTTCTTGTAGAATTCACATGAGTCTGATGTTAAAAATCTGTTTCTCCTCTACATTATTCTTCATGTTTGGTGAAGCCTCTGAAAATATATCAGGGGCTGAAGGGAATGCATCCTCTTAGTTTCCCTCACACAGAGTTCATAGAAATCAGAAAGAACACCATCACCAGAGTTTCTCAATAATCCATATGTTTTGTTTGCTGATCTATGTTTCTTGATAAAACATAGTATGCCGGCCAATGATATTCTTTTTCCAATTTACTCTCTAACATCTTGGGTTTGTTACTGGTTACATGAATAATTAAGCCATTGTTAAGACTTAAGATTGTAAATTTTCATCTTATTTTCCTGTATGGCTCTATACTTTCAGATAGTTTACACAACATTCTTGAATTAAAAAAATATAAATGGAAAGTCTTCTAGCATTCAATTGCCTGTTAGGTGAATAGGCGAACATAATGATGTCTTATCAGTATTGCGCTTGGAAAAATTGAAAAAATTGTCACAACATTCTCAAGTGGCAAGAAGATAAATGATGCATTTCTTTACATTTAATTGGTTGTTATGTTTCACCGTCTCCAAAAGCAGGGACCCGTTTACAGTAAAAACACAATTGGTGTTAGAAATTCTAAAACAATTGGCTTCTTTGATAAACTGCCTATAGAACTAAAGTACCAAACCAAGATCCTAAAGAAAGTCATGAGACATTTAATCAATCACTAACAATGTAGGGAAAAGCAAGCATAGATGTATAAAATTAACTTGGAAAAGCACTACTGGATAAAGTGTCTGAAAATACAGAGACTTAACTTTCAAAAAAAAAAAAGATTTACAATTAAACCAAAACTAGCATGTCAGAGCCACTTGACAGGTGGTTAAAATTTCAGAAGAAACCCTGAGAGTGGAGAGTTTTCAGTCTCTCTATGTCGATAAGTTCAATACTCCAAGGCTATAAAAAAGTGTTCAGTGCGATGACAATTTACACAACAGAAAATTAGCATGTCAGGCCCCGCTAATATATACATGCGTATGAAAAACATCAGAAAAGCTCTGGAGGATAGACAACTTTCACAATCTCCCTAAGGTAAAGATTTCAATACTTCGCGACTATGGCGAGAGTGTTCAATGCCTTGAAGATTTAATCAAATCCAATAATTGATGTCCGATCCACTTGATACGTACTTGCAGGAATGTGGAAGGGTAGTAATGCAAAATCTTCTGAAGCATAATTCAGGTGGAATGACAAATGACGAGACACGGGAAGCCCGTAAGTAATAAGACATACATTAAAACCAACATTATGAGAAACAGGTTCTTTCTTTCTTCTTTCGCTACAATTGACCTGCCATAAACAAAATCCACTTGTGCAATTTAACAAGAGTTGCAGGACATCTACAAAAAAGTGATTATATTGAAATCTTCACCAAAAAGAAAAGAAAGAGAAAGACGTATTTAAATTTACCTCAACTGTAATCAACTGTTGTCCGGTAGGTCTCTCCAACAACAGCAACAGCTAGGGTTGTTCTTTATCCCTGGTCAGTGAGTGCATAATATGACTCAATCGACAAAAGGGCATCCATGCCCCTCCCATGACGAAGAAGGGGAAGGAAAACAATTGATTTCAGGAGGCCGAGGCCTAAGAGGGCTAGACCAACAGAGAGAGACACTCCGTTGATAGATTGAGGAGGTCGAGAACTTCCCAATTTTAAGGAGGTTACAAAAATTATCTTTAATCCTAGTTCAATCAGAGGATTATTATTTAACCTATGTTTCATTAGAGGGCTGTTCATTGACCCTCGTTAGGCAGGGTTCTTTAACTCTTGATTGGTCAATCAGATCACACTCGTCCTATAAAAACATGCACGACCCATGGCATAATTCAACACACACTGTTTCATACCCAATATTCATATATGCAATATCTACAGCTCCAAAAAAATTATATGCTCCCCAAATATCTAGAAATAAACTGGAGTATGATTGAAAAAATCAATGCCTTATTCTTTCTATAAAATGTTTAATTTTTCAATGGAAAATTACCTGGGTCCACCGGAATTATGGTTCAAGAATCGGATGAAAGACTATGGTAGAATTAAGGCGGGTCTTGCAGAGAGGACAGGGATATGTGCGTCTGCGGGATTTTTGAGCCCATTTATTGAGGCAGAGACCGCAGAAGAAATGACCACACAGTGTTATTGTAGGGTTTTCAGAGGGCGCCTCCATGCAGATACTGCACTCGCCTAATTCTGGAGCAAAAACTCTAATATGCCGTGGAATTGGTCTCCCCGTGTTGCAGTAGCGCAGGCAGGCCTTGCAGTACACCCGAAGGCCGGACAAATTTACTACTGGGTCTTTAATGTCTGTAGCATTTTTGTTGCAATAGCAACAATACACCAGTTTACCATGTTCTTGGTCAGATGCATCCTTCATCAGCACGTCAATGTGCTCCTCTGCGTACCCCATCTCAACATCAACGTCGTGGATCGTATATGAATCCAGAAGCCTTTTAGATGCTGCTGTTGCCGCCATTATCACTGCTACTGCAGCGCAAATATAGTTTTTTTACAAATATATTTTAAATCTGTAACAATTTTTGTCAGCGAGTCTGTCGAACGCTCCTTTCCGTGAGTTAGAGACCATGAACATAAACGCATTACTTACCATCGATACACCGAAAGTGGTAAGAAAAAAAAGAAAAGCATACCTAGTGGAGAACGATTTTTTAATATGTCGAACAAAGAGACAAAAATATTAAACTGCATTCAAGCTTCGTGGTCAACTCATTTTGTATGCGAGACCAGATAAATGACATTTTTGGTTTTTTGTAAAACCACATCAAAGTAAGTGAGGGAATTCAAACTCACACCCCCTTGATTGCTAGCGTGCATTCCCACCAACCCAGCTACAGCTCGCCACATATACTGACAAGTTTTCAAACTAATATGTTAAAAACCAATATAGATGTAATTTGATCGCTGCCCGCATAACCCATTCATGTATGCACATGCATGTCATATATGGTGTATTTTATGAGGTATGGATGTAAGATGGTGTATTCTATCGAGAGAATAGCCTCGCTTCGCATATATTTTTTTGCCATGGGAGGGAATAATTCTCTTTATATGAAACCCTCTTGTCAGGTATGATGGAAACTATGGGTGTGATCAAGTGTATTGATGTGGGTGTTTTGTGCATCTATCCATACATTAGAGCATTTCGTGGATAGTTGGATCATGAGTAGTTAAAACGCAACCACGGTGGTAGCTCACGTTTGGGGTAACTCTTGAATAATTGAGTCCCGAACTTGGAGGTGGATATAAGTCGGCGTGTGTTGTCCCTAAGCGTCACCAACTCAAAATAAAATCTTTATATCAAATCAATATTGATTCAATTATGTTAGCGAGGGTGCTCTAGTAGGGTTTTGTGTCGGTTGCCATTAGTATTCGGCGTTTTGTCTTCAAATTGTGTTTTTATTACAATTACGAGATAAATCTTGCATGCTTAGTATTTATTGAGTCCTTGTAGGAAACCTAGTTTTAGGATGACCTTTATAAATGGCCTCTCACAACCCAAATTAAATTATCAGCACTACCATTGATTACGATGGTGTAACCAAGAAGTAATTGCGTAAGTTTGTTCTAAAGGTATTCTATGAGGTAATACTCTAAATTTGATATTGCTTATAAATTGCCTAAGCAATTTTGTTTGATATGTTATTTTGACGAGTGAATCCCCTCAAAAGCATACTTAAATCTTAGGTGCAACCCAATTAGACCCAACTTAGTATAAAGTTGGACATAATCTAAAACATGATCAAAGGGTTTTTTCTTTTGAGTTGCCTCGACTCAACCAATGTCGCATGATCATCTTGCAAAAATTCTCAACAAGGTATGGGCAAAGCTCGTTGATCATGCTCTTCCCATGTATTACACGAGATTATGTGATCTCTAAACATGCCATCCTCAATCCTAATTGAGATAGAATTTTCTAGCATGTCCATGTCTTGTTGGCACTTTTTTGCCGTGATTTCATCCACACTCGGTCATGTTATATACAAGGAATTGATTTAATCCGAGAAAAGAAATAATAAGTGCAAAGGGAAGGGAAGGAGTTCATTCTTACTTATTTACATTTTGTATTAGGGTTAGATGCGATATGTATATTCAAATTATCAATTAACATTAACATTCATATCAAAATATACATATAGATCATCGAATGATAGATAAATTAGAACATATAGTAAAGCATAAGAATGTGAGTGCACTTGGCTATTTGACTGATTTGGAAGTTGATCTAGGTGTGATACATGGATGAACCGACTAGAAATGTCTTCTGCAAATGCTTCATCTTAGATTTTGGAAGTGCATTGTATACTAGGACATAACCATTATTTACGAGACCAAATTGTTTAGCGGTTTAATCCTTATAGATGGTTTGCTCTAGGTAGAAGATGGGGCTAGACAATTTTTGGATCTCTACAAGTGATAAGAGTATGCTTGTCATGCAATATTAGGTCTCGTAAATGTACAAAAGCCTTTCAGAATCAACTAATTTGACCCAAAACTCTTACCATGGGTAAAAATCTTACATAAAGGTTGTTGTTTGGGTTGAAGTGCGATCTGTACACCACCTATGTTGGCATTGCTCTAAAGAGGCCTCAAACCGTATGTAGTTCTCCACCTAGAGATATAATATTGTATGGATGCAACTATATTTGATAACTTGATCACTTGATAATGCTTTGTAATGGTTTGTTTTATTTTGTGTTTGACTTGGCTTTAAGGACCTTTGACTTGGGAAGCTTGACTCTAGAATTGGTTTGGAGTGCTTCATACATATGTGAAGGTTACTCTTGATGTTTGATGTTGCTTTAGGGAGACTTGGGAGAGCTTTGACGCCTTTTGAGTGATATTTACAAGTAATTTCCAAGTATTATAGGTATTACTGTGCGTAAACAAGTGCATTTGACTTGCTTATATAAAGTTTAGTAGGTATACTTTCACAATAAGATTAGCTTATAGGTAACTGAGAAATATATAAACTGAGAAATTGATTATTGGGTGGCTCTAGTCAAACAAATGTTTTTGAACCAAGCCATTAGATGGTTTGGTCCTACTTAACAGTTTGGTCTAGTAGGGAAATGGGGCATTATAAAGTTTTGGGCATGATGATTATGAGTAATGGACAACATGTAACTCGATGTGAGCATTTTTGTAAGTGGGTGAGAAGTGCATTAGGAGTGCAAATCTTGCAATGGGACTAAGGATATAACAATTAGCCTTGAAATAGGTGCACAAGTCGTAGGTAAAGGTATTAAGCCAATAATGGCATTATCACGTGATAAATTACCAAATTTAGGTGTCTAAATTCCCCCTTTAAGTTAGGAAATGAAATTTGTTTTGTTTAAGGAAAATATACCTGAGTGTGTAAATACACTTCATATTTAATTGATTGTACTTGCTTGCTTGTGTGGTTGCAAGTTCCTCAAATTAAAACCTACAACTTAGAGTGAACTCAATTCCCATATAGAAATAATTGAATGTTGACCCTCAATTGAAATTGGACTTGAAATTTGAATATTGAAAGAGCGTAAAGTATGGAAGGAGCACACATGTTTGTCTTGTTAAAGAAAGAGCTTCCTATTCAAGCACTTAGAGAGAGGGATTGGAATTGCATTATTCAAGGATTAGGGGTGACCAGTCCCATTTGTGGAACTAATAGGAACCAAGAGGGATATGGGTGTCCCAATGCACCGAATAACATGAGAAGGTTGGTTGTTTAGGTATCATAACTTTCTTCAAAATAGAATGAGATGTGTAGACACAAAATCATGCACATATTACGCTTTTTTATGTCATTAGTATGTTGTTATATGCATGAATCTCAAGTAAGAAAATTAGTCATTGGTGACATTATCCCTTGTCCATCTAAGTCCATGATTTCTTTTTGTTGAAATCCTCTTCTATATGTGTCATTTATGTATCCGCTTGTGGTCAAGTCACAGGGATCCCTGTCATCTCGTCTTTTCACATTTGTTGCCATTCATCACAGGACACCAGTGCCCATTTTGGACACTAGCGCTCAGGTGCCTGTGTCCATTTTGGGCGCTCCTGACCTTTTTATTCTTTATAACATATTTTGACATTTGTGGTCGGCCTTTTTTAGTTTTCATATCCTCATCTCGTGTGAATAGTGACCTTTTGTGTCACTAGTATCGAAATTTAAACAAGAGATCCACACACACACACACACACACACACACACACAGAGACATTAACATTAAATCTCGCTCTTTGGGTATATCTCTAGTCCTGATCACATACCACTAATCATATGATTCCTAAGCGAGAAAAGTATTGATTGACCATTGTCTTTGGCCTCTTTGCTTGCTTTCTGATTTTCTTCTTGGTCCTACACACCTTCTTGCCCAATTTGACTTTCGACACTTCAGTTTTTCTGAGTTTGGACACTAGCACCCATGCGCCCCGTCCCCTCTAGGTGCCCCCAACCTCTTTGTATCTTTCTCGCATCTTTTGGGTCCTTTCTAGTTGTTGGGCATGTTTATTTCTTACCAATTCAAACAAGGGAATCATATAAATACAAAGCTATGTGATCATAATAAAGGACCAAGCACTAAGCATCTACTATCACCACCTAAGGTTGCATTCAAAAGCATTACAAGAGCATCAAAGCATCCATCTAACATCCATACAAGGGACAAGGGACTACATTCTTCTTCATACACTTCATAGGAGGGCAAGTTCATTATTCAATGCACACATGTGTCTACATTTTCTACATCTAGCTATTGTTTGATATCAAGTGCAACTTGCATAAGAGTCACCTAGGGCACGATTTTATACACACACACGTAGAACTACATGAAGTTTGAAATATAGTACAAAGTTTAGATCGTAAGTTCACTCAGTCAGAGATCGTCGAGGTTAGTCCGACTCCCCATTTACATCTTTCTCTTTTTAGGATTTAATGCATTTTGGGGTTTTGCGTACGCTCTCTCTATTTGTAGGTTTTAGGCGAATTCAACGATCAAGCGGTGAAGTATAGGAGATTAAAGGCGACATCCAACGAACATTTCATGACCCTAAAAACTGGTTTTATAAGGTTTTTAGAAGTCGCCAACACCCAAAGAAGGTCCCTAAGCACGACAGACGCCATCGACCCTATCCAGCGCCCTAGTCCTTACATTCTCGATAGCTCTACATTTTTTTGGGTTTGGGTGCAATAAATGCGCTTTCTTATTCCAATAGTTTTTCTAGCTTGGCATATATTTGGGATCATTATGAATCAACTAAGTATCTTATCCCTCTTTTTGCACTTAGGTTTTAATTTTTTTGGCTTATGTAGACACTTAAAATAATTTTTATTGCTAAAATTGTACTAATTATCCTCTTTCCTATCATTTCCATTATAATTAGTGATTTCTCACTAATTAACTAACGTTTCCCTCTATTTTGGTCAATTAATGACACTTCGTTAATTAACTAGCCTTTATCACATTTCGGATGCCAATTAACGACACTTTGTTAGTTATAATCCTCTTCCAATTGATTAATTAACTATTATGAGTTAATTGTTAATGAACGACACTTTGTTAGTTATAATTCTCTTCTAATTGATTAATTAACTATCATGAGTTAATTAAGCCTTTTAACAATGTATTTAATCAATAAACCTTTTATTAGTTAAATCCCTCTTTCAAATGCTTCAAATCATATCAAATTCCTCCTAAATCACCTCCAAATAGCCTAAAAAGCTTATTCTAGCCTATTAATTAATCCTAGTTGATTAATTAAATCATCTCCAACTCCCATGAGTTATTAATCACTTGTTAATTCCTCTAATCAAGCTTAACAAGTCTAAATCTACTTTATCCTTTATCCCACATTCATTAGGATTCAAGCTTCTCCCAAATTGGAAAGATATATAAAGGACCCCCTACATCCTTTCACACCTACACCACACTTTTTGATTAGTGATTTATACAAGCATATGATAAGAGCCTTCTCCATTATTTGGAATAACTACTTCATCTTTGCATCCATTCTACCATTGTTGAGTAGAAAGGAAGATCTAAGCATGGCCTTGTAGCCATTTCTTGGTGAGATCCTTCCCTCTCTTTGGAGATCAAACACACAAATTTGATTACTCATGATCTAAAGAGGCTCATGCTTTTAAGTAATCATACATTTAAAATAGTAGGAATGGTTAGCATTAGATGATTTATTTCATGTTTATGCTACTAATTAACTAGTATTTCCTTTAAGTTATTATCATAATGTTAATGGTAGATTTTGCTTTGCTTTGAGACTACTAGGTGTTAGTTTCTTTCAATTAGCATAACAATTTAACATGAACACATTTGCAAGCTCGATGGGACTTACTCCATTGTCCTTTGCATTCATTTTCAAGTTTTGTAGATTAGTTTCAATTTTGGTTACTAACCCTCATTTTAGCATATTTTAGATAAATATGGTGTTTCTTAACTAGATTAGTTGAGTTTTCCTTGTTTTTGCTCTTTGTAGCTATGAAGGAGGTGAGGTGCTTGCCAAATTTGGATCAAATTGAAAAGTTTTTTGAGATTTTTTACTTTCCTTTTGTCAAATTCCATCTTTTTTGATCTTACAGAGGGGGCCTTGTGCGCTAGCGTGAAGAACCCTCGCTACTTTTTCAAGAAGCTTGTATTACTCACTTACCTTTGCTTAGGCTTTAGCTTGCTTGACTATGTTTCTTCAAGCTTTGAATTTGTGTTGCTCTGTATTTATGGTATGTATTACAACATCATAGGCTTGCACTACTAACTCTTCTGCTACTAAGACTTTAACTTTCTGTGTTTTTGTCTCAAACCCACATTTTTTACACTACCCTTATCTTGTTAGTGTATTTCGTGCTGCCTTGCGCTAGCGAGCTTATCTTTGTGCTCTGCTTGCCTTGCGCACTATTGTTGCTACACAAGCTTGCTTAATGTTTCTGTCTTGATATTTGGCTCAGTTTTTGAGGTTTACATATTCTAAATTTTGATGTGTGTTATTTTGTTTACAGTGTTTTCTAACTCTGTTTTCTTAGGTTTTAACATTTTAATCATATTTTCTAACATGTTGTTAAGCTTTAATGAGAATCATGTTTCCATGTTTTACTTAAGTTAGACTAAAGTTTGTGTATGCTCTTCTCTTGCACCTTAGGGTGATCTTGAGAATAAAAAGCAACTTTAGTTTTCATTTTTTAACATTTGGTTAAATTGGAAACTTAATCTTTCATTTTTGCTTAAGGGAATGAACAATTTATCAAGCATTTGTATGGTTCATTAATTGCAAGTTTTCCTTTTCTTTATAGTTGGGTTAATTTTTGTGTATGCTCTTCTCTTGCATCTTAGGATGATCTTGAGAATCAAAAACAACCTTTGATCCTCTTTCAAATATTGTGATTTTCTTGGAAAATTACTAATGTTTGAGTGAAGGACCATATACCGCTTGTCAAAGTCAAAGGATCTAAACAATACTAATACACGTGTGTTGCAGGTTGTCAATGGTGTACTAAACCTCATTAAGATTAAAGATAAAAAAATACACAACACTTTCATTCAACACATTGTATTTGCAGGTTTTGGTTAAGAGCTACAAATTCTATCCACTTTAAATTGGGGGAAGTATCTTGGCATAAGCCATAAAAATCATTGTGAGGATTACCCCAGAACCCCAAAGTAGTCCACACCTTAAGAGAACTAGTGGATAAAATGGGAAGTGCCCCCTACCCATTTGACTAGTTGGAAAACCCTGTGAGAAAAGCTTCATGTTTCCCGTATGGGGCCCCATTCATTAATTTGATTGTGGGGTAATGGTCTATTATCTAGAAGTAATTCTAGAAATACATACCTCTTTTAGGAAATGAATTGGTGAGTTTGTGAACAAAATCTTAGGTGAACCATTTGGCATTGGGGCCAACTTGACTTTATCCATCGTGTTTTATTGAGCTCTCACAAAGCAAAAACTTATTTTGGAGTCAAAACCTTGTTAGTCAAACAAGGGGAGAGTCCATTGAAGTTTGAGCCACGTGTTATTCATCACAAAACTTACAAGGCATCACTTTGTCTTAGTTTCTACCTTGTCCTAAGACAAGGTGAAACTCTACCAAAGTTAGGCTAAGTATTTTTCATCACCACTTGGTCTACTCCTTTGTTTTCTTGTTTCCCATTTGGGACAAAAGAAAACATACATATGTGGATACCACTAGAAATAATCGTGTCCACCACTTTTGTATTCTACTCACATGACTAGGTTGTAATGTCGGAATGTGAGTGTTGAAAGTGTGAATGGTACATCTTCATGTTCTAGTAGGCCCTTTGTCTCACACCCATATTGAGACTCATTATCATTATAGTTAGGTTGTCTCATCATTGAATTCCTTTGAGTTTTTACATTGCTCGTATCATATCAATATAGTTTTGATACTTACGTCTTGTTTCCTTTGTGAAACTTGATCTAAGTCTCTAAGTTGTATTGTTACATACTTGCATAAATAACAACTTCTTGATATACTTAGACTTATTTTTGATCCCAACATTGCCTTGAGTTTTGGAAAGTGTCATCATTACTACTCACATTGTGGTAACATCATTTTGATACTAAAATCTTGTTTTGTCTACAAATCTTGATTAACATGTCCAAATAGTGTTGTTGTGTTGCTCGCATTTGTAGCCTCCATTTTCAAGACTTGGACTTTGTTTATATCTAAACTTGTTTTAGTATACCTTGTTTGGAGATCACATCAACACCTTCTTAGTATTTAGGTCTTGTTTATTCTAAACTTGACCTAAGTGTTGATATTGTGTTGTCATTATTTGCACCAAACCTATCTTTGAAAATGTAGGGAGTAGTTATTCTTGTGATTGGATCATAGTCTTGTACTTGATTGTTTTGTCCTAGATACTTCTTGCTATACCATATCAGTGTGTCATTATTTATTCTTTGGTATCCTTGGTTCATATTGCCTTGATCCTTTGGATTGTTTCCATTCATTATTTTACATTCTTTGTGATGATTTGACGTCGTTACATTGTTTGGTTTGTCCTAGGGTCCATTTTAAATCAACCTTAGTAAAACCTTTCTTATTATGCCTCCTATCACAAGGATGGGGCATCAAAAATTAGGGTCAAATCCCTTTGTAAATGACAAGATAAACCCACTTTTTGAAGACAACACCATGGTTGATCATAGTGGTGGTGAGGAGAATTCTCCTTGGGTGGAATTTGAATTTAGTCCCACCCAAATAGACAAATTCTTGTTTCAAAATAGACATGAGGTTCTTATGTGTGTTGTAGAGTTAGGGGCCAAGTTTCCACCTACATTTGATCCTCTCTCTTAAACATGGTTCATGGAGAGGAAGAAGTAGAGCATCCTCCATGTAACATTGATGAAATCTAAACCCAGGCCATGCTTCTACTTCTGGTAAAAAAATGATGAAGAAGTGCCTTCTCAAAATGATGGAGGATATCGCATCCCCATTGTCAAAATTCATTGCGAGGATCATGAAGAACATGTTAATCGTGAACAACCTCCTCCTCGTGAGAATCACGAAGAGATACCAACCCAAGAGGTTACCTTAGAACAACAAATACAAGCTCTTACTCACCAATTGGAAAGCTTGGCTTCACATGTTAATAAGGAACCAACAAAGACTCCTAGAACAAAAAAACCTAGAGCTTCATATCACGAGTTCTATACCAAAACTCCCCATCAGGAAAAACATAAAGATTCATATGAGGAGTTATACACAGACAATAAAGGCATTGAAAACAACTAGACTTAACCACTATATAGGCCAACACCACCTACATAGGGGAAACTCTTCGACCAAGAGTGGTTATCCATGAAGAACACCCTTATTGCTTTACAAGAAGGCAATGTAGGCCATATAAAAAAAATATTAGTTTTAAGAGCTATGCCCATATCCCTTTGATAGGGCTATGTTGCAAGTAAGTACCTTTCCTCATCACTTTGATTGTCCCAAGTTTGACAAATACAAGGGAAAAGGTGATCCAAGAGACCACATTAAAGACTTCTACATGGCATGTCAAGAGGTCACTTTTAGTGATAATTATCTCATTCACCTTTTCCCACGGAGTTCTAGGGGTCAAGCACTCAAATGGTTTTTACATATACCTAAAGGGTCCATTTCTACATGGCTGGAATTATCATAACACTTTGTGCATCACTTCTCCTTTAACATGGAAAATGACATTACCATGATAGATTTATGCAATGTAAAAAAATGAAACAATGAAAACTTCACTAGTTTCCTACAATGATGGCGAGGGTTAGCTAGTCGCTTCCCTTGCTCCATACCAGAGAAAAATTAGTTAGCATATTTGTGCCTAACTTACACCTAAAGATTGCTTTCCACTTGCAAATGCATTGTGGAAACACATTTGAAGAGGTCATAGAAAAAGGTAGTCAAATTGAAAAATCATTGTTAGAAAAAGGGACTTTAAAACCCTTCTCACGCGATAATCATGATTCAAATCCTAACGAAAAACCAAAGTTCTTTCCAAAAAAACAAGAACATCATAGGTGATGGTATAATGGACTCTAAATGAGTACAATGCTTTCAAAACCATGCTCCTTTGAAACTTGCTAAGGGACCTCCGACCCCTGAGTACAAATGTCACACTTTCACCCCTCTATCTAACTCTATGTCATCAATATTAAAATAGTTAGAGTGGTCAACATGGTTAAATACCCATAAACTATACCCTATGGAGATGATGCACCTAATCCATCATGGTTTAGAGAAAATGAATATTGTGGGTTTCATCATGTCAGGGGTCACAAAATTGATAAGTGTTTGAAGTTGAAACACTTCATCCAGACTTAATTGATAGTGGCACGTGTGGAAATGGATTCCTCTTGCCCCTAAGTAAATATACCAATGCAAACTTGGGAATTTACAAAGAACCTTTCCCCAAGCATAAAAAAGGAAAGGAAAATTCAATCAAGGACATTCATCCCAAACCAAAAATGCCAACTATGTTACAAAAATGAATAATCCTTTTGATGCCCTAATTGGTTGTGTTAACCCACCTTTTGAGCATATCAAACCATTAAGATTAAAATGAAGGAGTGTGTCATGGAAACGTGACATGCTCACCTTGTTATCTCAGAACCTCCTCCATCTACCCCTCAGGATAATCATTATGATGTTTTAGAGAAACTTGAGAAAACTACTACTAAGATTTCAATCTTAGATCTTCTCAAAATATCTAATGTTCACAAAGGACATCCTTTGTAAAACATTACAGGGGTCGGAGTGTCAGTTGATATTGAACCTACACACTTCCAAGCCATGGTCGTATAAATTTCTCCAACGAGCACATAACCTTTAGTCATGAAGAGATTCTGAATAATATCCTACACATAACCTACCCCTTACACATTGAGGTCATTATCAATCATAAGAAGATAAAAAGGGTGCTTGTGGATGGAATGATCGGGCTTGAACATTTGTACTTTTGAAACGAGTTTGACAACTAGGTTGCACTAAGGTTGATCTAGAAACTAAGGTCATTACCATCAAGGTGTATGATAATGAAGAATGAAAATCAATCAACATGATCACTTTCTCACTGGGAGTAGGTCTACTACTCATGATACTAAGTTCCATGTTTTAGACTTGGAGCTTCCTTACAACATATTTCGCTTGGTCGCCCATGGATTCATGCCATGCAGGCATACCTTCTATGTATCATCAATGTTTGAAGTTATACCATGAAGGACAAAACATCACTATTCAGGGGATCCTCAACCCTTTGCTCATTGTAGAGCATTTTTGGGTTATTTTCCCACCACATTTGAATGTCCTTCTACAAAGATGGTCATTCTAATTCAATCAAAGGCTCTCGCCTCACGTGTTGATCCAGATACCTTGTCTGCTAATGATAATGGTGCATCAACATCGGTATCTCCCTTTGCTACATGGGAGATGAAGACCCTTTCAACCGGCTATGGAGAATATGATCTCCAATAGGCCCTTCTAGTTTCAAACCTCCCCCTATCACCCAATCGTGTGGTAGGCCTTGCTATAAGTACCAACAATCCAAGAAAATTGTAACATTGATGCTTTCACTCCTGGTGGCCTATTATAAGATGAAAATTTGTTTTTACTTTAATGATACCACCTCCCACTGATGAGATGGTGTCATGTTACCAAGCACCCAAGTATGTAATTCCCAATAAGATGATGTACGCCATGGGATACCAAGGGTATGGTTGTGGCACCAATGAAAAAGGTAGTGTGGGAACCTCTTCTCTGAAAACCTCATCAAAAGGTTTGTAAGTATGGTATTGGTGTCCGATCGTATGGGTCCATCCTACGGAGGTCGATGCTACATCTTTTAAATGTGAAGATAGTTCATCTAGTTATGAAAGTGAAACAGATTCTCGGTGTAGTCTTTACGAAGACCTTGCCTCCACAAACCTATTTTTTGATACGACTATCTTTACTATAACCCCTACCATATCCTTACCATTCTAGAATTAAATTATATCTATCCTTCCCTTGTTAAAATGGGACAACAACAACATGTACCAATCAACTTCTTTGAAAATGATGAAGCTATTGGTGAGTTTATGGGTCTTCATGACAACATTCTAGTGGGTGATCATAAGAAAGGATTCTCCATCAACCTTGATGCATGCATGTATTTTGGGAGGAGGTTGAGTTCTGTGGTCATCTAAGTAAAAAAAAAATAAATAAGGGCAATATTTCCACAGAGAAGCCTTGTAAAAATAATAGGTCCAAGTCCTATAGTGAAAACCTTTTTGAGGCATTGGGAACAAACAAAAAGAAAAATCAATGGAAAAAGAAGTTGACCAACCTAAGGGTGAAAATCTCATTGAGACACCCTTAGAAGAAGATATCAATCTCCCCGATCCTACACATGTATGGAGGAAGAATCCAAACTACTAGTGGAGGAGACCATTGATGTGAATATTGAACAGAGGAATTGCCTAGAATGGTTAAGTTGGGAGCTTTGCTCTTAGCCCAAGAACAAAAGACCTTTGTGTTGTTTTTGCGTGAATTTTTAGATATCTTTGTTTGGTCCTACGCAGGACATGCCAGGGTTAGATCCAACATTAGTAGTGCATAACCTAGTTGTGCACGAAGAGGCAAAGCCTATAAAAAAAAGCTCAAAAAGATGCATCCTCACGTCGCCTTATTGGTAAAAGAAGAGCTAGAGAAATTATTGGCAGTAGGCTTCATCGGCCTATTGATTATTTAGAATGGATTTCAAACATAGTCCCTATATAAAAGAAACCCATTGGTATTAGGATTTGTACATATTTTAGAGATATAAATAAAGCTTGTCCTAAGGATGACTTTCCTCTTCCTAACATTGACATGATTGTCGATTCAACAATTGGTTATGAAATGTTATCACTCATGGATGATTTTTCAGGGTATAATCAGATTAAAATTGTTGAGGAAGATCAACACAAGACAACTTTTACAACCCCATGGGGACATTCTGCTATCAAGTCATGCCCTTTGGCCTCAAGAATGTAGGTGCAACATATCAATAGTTATGATTGTCATCTTTCACGATATGCTCAAATGACATAATGGAATATTATGTGGATGACATCTTGGGTAAATCAAGACTAGAGAAGATCATCTAGTTATCTTATGTGCATCTTTCAGCGTCTTAGAGATTATAAGGTTAGACTCAACCCAAAGAAATGTGTCTTCGTGGTGTTATCAAGAAAATTGCTAGGATTTATTGTTTCACGGAGAGGAATTGAGGTAGACCCTACAAAGGTATCAACTATAATAGAGATGTCTCCTCCATAAGAACATCAAACAAGTGCATATTTTATAGGGAAATATTCAAGCAATCATAAGATTCATCTCCCATCTCGCAGACAAGTGCCATTCATTCACACATCTTCTAAAGAAAGATGTTGAATTTTCATTGGGGTTCGAACAACAACAAGCGTTTTATTTTCTTAAGGAATATCTGTCTAAACCCCCTGTTCTAATGTCACCTACTACAGGTAAACCACTACTACTATACATTTCTGCTACTCAATTTGCAATTGGTGCACTTTTGGCCCAATATGATATAGAGCAAAAAAAAGCTATTTACTACCTTAGTTATACGTTGATTGCTTACAAGCTCAATTATCCATAGATTGAGAAGGCTTGTTTGGCCGTCATTTTTTGCTTTTCAAAAACTTCGTCATTATTTGTTGAATAATAAGACCAAGCTCATATCAAAAGTTGACCCATTGAAATACTTGTTATCAAAACATGCACTTACAAGAAGGATGACTAATTGGATCATCCTACTTAGTGAATTTGATATTGAGTACGTCCATCAAAAATCAATTAAAGGGCAAGGTGTTGGTAGATCAACTAGTTGAAGCCCCTTTGTCAGGTACTAAGCCATTGAGTCTAGAACTTCCAGATGCTTCTATAATATACCTTGAGGAGTCCATTATATGGCATATGTATTTTGATGGATCCTTTACTTTCCATGGTTCAGGAGTAGGAGTTATGCTCATTACTCCATCAGGAGACTTGATTCCACAAGCTTTTAGACTTGGATTCACATGCACTAACAAAATAATGGAATATGAATCTCTCATTATAGGGCTAAAAATAGCTATACATTGGGATATCAGGAAGATCAATGTAATTGGTGATTCCATGTTAATCATCAAACAAGTTACTGATGAATACAAGGTTAAGGATGAGAATCTCATTCCTTACAAGAAACTGGTGGATACATTGAAAGAATTCTTTATACAAATCACATTCGAGTAGATCCTAGAGTACAGAATCGAGAAGTAGATGTTATGGCTATAGTAGGATATTTGTTGTGCATCCCACTCGAGAACAATGATATGCCCTTCTTCATCGAGCACTTAACCACGTCGGCATATGACATGTCAAAGTCCTATTTGGTATGTGAAGTTGTTGGTCCCCTATCCCCATGGTACCTTGACATATTCAATTACCTTCATGATGGAACCTTCCCTCCGGACATTTCCCATTTTGAGAAATGAAACCTTATCTAGCGCATAGCCCGCTACACCTTACTTAGGGGCACTCTCTATCGTAGAGGCTATGACGGGAATTTGTTACGTTGTCTTAATTCGATGAATCTATCTTGGTAATTAAGGAGGTGCACGAAGGCATCTTACTAAAAATAGTAAGTTACACTCAAAAAGTAGTTTTGGCACAATGGGTCATATAAGGATAATCATTCAAGGGGACATCATTGTTCGAGAGAATCCTAGCCATTTTTCATAGGGAATTCAAGATCCACCTTAGTTCATTCAATTGGGCGAGTGTTCGTGAGCTAATTTGGATGAGTTTCACAGTGTGCAAGGAGTTCAAAGATTATGAGTTTCACTGCATTTGGAGCTTTCCATCAACGAGGATCAACAGACTTCATCGGATGACATCTCCTCTTCTTCTTCTCTCTCTCTTTCTCTCTCCTCTTCCCCCAACTTTCTCTCACTTTCAAATGTTCTAATTCTTCGTTGGGGTTTGCACTTTTTGATATGCCTTTAAGTCACTTAAAAGTGACTTTAGAAACATAATGTAAATTAAGTCGCCTTGCTATTATAAAAGGGACTTAAATATTTAAAGTGGAATATGAATAGTCTTAAGTCATATTAAGGCATATGGAGGGTCATGAGGAAGATGATAAGTCACCTCTCATTCTATAAATTGTAACGCCATTCCCATTGCAAAGGGTTGGCAATTGATCTTGTAGACTCAAGAGTGCATTGTACCTAGAGAAAGCAAAGGAGATAGCCATTTTATTCTACTCTCTTCCCCTCTCAAATTTCTTCCATTCCCACATTATGTACAACTTTGATTTGAGCAATCAATATAAGAAGGAGTTTCTAGCTTTCTTTGACTAAGGGGTTTCTTGATACTTGGTGATCAATAAATTCTATTTGGTCTTGTTGCTATTCGCAGAGTTGTTTCTTCCCATAAATGCATGTGTTGAAGTTTCTAACTAGTGTGTGTGTGCAGGAATATGATTTTCTACCTACAACATTAGTTCTCCTACCTCTTTTCTCACTCCCCTTTCCCACCGTATGCACGAAGACTTCCCTAGCAAGAGATTGTTAGCTTTGCCGCAGGTCGCATGGAGTGCCCTTGTTGGATCCCCGATCGAAATACCACCACAGAAATCAACACTTTCTCGCATATGCACATACGACACCTACATCGGGTTAAGTAGAGGGACTTAGATTCACGGAGCGTTGGCAAGAAATCCACAAGTTTGTCCATCCGACAAGTTGGTTTGTATGGCTCAAATGTGGCTCGTGGGGGTCAACTCTTCATAGGAGCTCGGGTCCGCCGAGGTACCATGCCAATAAGTGCGATGCATAGTGGAGAAGCGGGCATTAAGCGCTTACTTGCCGAAGTATTTTGTGGGGAAAAATGACCTCGAAACCCCGGATTCCTCACTTCGACTTGCATAAATGTGAATATCATGTCGACATGGAAAAATGGTGGTCGATTCCAAAGCTCAAGAACCAATTTAGGAAAATCAAGGGCTTGTTTCCAAGTCAAACGTTGAGTGACAAAGGAGGTGAGTATCCCGAGTTGTCGATCCAATAGAACACATTCCGATTTAAGCGGGGCATGTCACATACGCATGGCCATTCATTAGCGATTTTTCGTGTTGGAGTGAAGTGCGGAGCGTGCTCGTAAAGTTGATCCCAGTATTTTGGCTAAAAAGAGAGAGACCTAGTCGATATGGAGAAGCTCTCAATGCAATGCACAATGGGAAGTTTAGCGGTTAGAATGTGGAGAGCTCAACTTGATGGACGAGGAGACCCGGTCAAAGTGGGTCATTACACTCATTGAACATGGAGCTCACTCAATACGGAGTGGTTATGTTACGAGGAGCCACAAAGTTGATGGGGAATAAGTTATTGGAGGGGAGTTGTGAAGGTGTTGGCAAAGGTTAGAGTGTGAAGCAAGGTAGGTTTGAACCACCATGCAATGTAAACATGCAAGCTCGCTAACCATCTCACCGAGTTGGCTGGCGAGTGGTTAGCCGAGTCACCATTTAAACCCCTTCAAAGCACAAATCAAGACCCTCACTAAAATCAAGTTTTATTTTTATTAAAATATTTTAATAAAATATAAATTTTTATTAAAAATATTATTTTTAATTAAATAGAGGATAAGTTCAATTTTTGAATTTATTAGGCATGATGGAATGACCTTTTCAAGTGCAATTAATAATGTAATTAAATATGTAGGCCATCATGTGCTACATTTTGGCCTAAAGAATTTATGATTCCTCTCTCTTCTCTCACGGTAGATTTTCTATAAATGTAAAGGAGGAATTCATTCCAAAGGGTTGGACATTTTT
The DNA here is from genome assembly GCA_018340775.1 of Taxus wallichiana var. yunnanensis. Classification (NCBI taxonomy): domain Eukaryota; kingdom Viridiplantae; phylum Streptophyta; class Pinopsida; order Cupressales; family Taxaceae; genus Taxus; species Taxus wallichiana. The sequence continues at coordinate 660,857,825 of CM031235.1, forward strand.
CAATATTCCTCTCTCTCTTCTGCAAGCTAGTCTATTGTGGATTGTGGGGACTTTCAAGCCTCTTTTCCAACATTGTAATGGAAAAATTTTCCTCTTCCTCATGTAATGATACATTGTGCACGTGATTGAAGTAATAAAAATTTGTTTTGTGACTAATTATTGATCCTTTCATCATTCTAGCTACTTCTTTATGCCATTCTCATGTATGCAAGTATACTGTACAACTTCAAGTTTCCATTGTAAGTTTTTGGAGTTTTTGTGCTTATCTAGGAGTTTCCATTGTATGTGGTTGAGTTGTGGTGCTTTTTCATCCTTCTCATTTTCATCTTCCTTCACTGGAAAACTGAAAACTTGTCTAACAACACCCTTTCTTGGTGCATCACCACTTCTAGTATAGGTTTTATTTCTTACAAATCTCTCTCCCTTACCCCATGAAAATGTTAGCATAGGTCTAGTTAGTTGTTTTATTGCATTAGAAGTAGTGTTGTGTTTAGTTTAGGAAGAGGAAGTCAACCTTCTCTGGAGGTTCACCTCGAGCCCAAGTCCCACATCTTGAGAGGTGATCCCATGTTACCTAATCACATCGAACGTCATGTTCACATTCTGGCCATTCAGGGGGTGTAGTGATTTGGTGATAACAATTTTTGGCACGCTCGGTGGGACCAAAAGAGTCATATATTTCACAGTGTGTGTATTGTGTTCACTTCATTTCATTAAGTTGTTGTGCTCTTAGTGAAATTTCAGCCTTAGGAGGTATACCCAAGCACAACTAGTGACTCCATTGGTCAAAGTAACCCACTCTCTGTGTTGCAGACTTTCATTTTTACCCATTTCCATCTAGTTTTCTTCCACATCTTTCCATTTTTCTCCCATTCATGAAGTGGTACAATCATGGTTTCATTCCCATAATGGAATTCCCACTTGCAGCAACAGCGGTTCTTTCCATCTTTGGGCTATTATAATCCACCTCTAGACCAGTTTCATGATGAATATCAGTTTGAGCATGCATGTCCACATGAGAAAGATGTAGATCAATTTGGTTATCCACCAAACTGGGGCTACTAAAGAACAATGATGGCATGCAGATTTTGGAATCTATCCTACACCTAAAGAAGACCACTTGTAGAAGAAGGTTTGAGAGTTGGAGTATAACATGGTGCAAATAAGGATCAATGAAATGACAAAGACAACTTGAGTTGGTTTCAGCATTCCAAACCCCTGGACTGGTCCTATACCATGTGAGCTTAATCCTCAATGAAAGCTTCAATTCATAATCAAGACGATGACTCAAGTTGGAGAATGGATCAAGAAGAGGGACACTCACGAATGTAATGTTAGTCAATCATGTCAATGGGAGGTCCTGCATTACCACCTATTAACCCTCTTTGTTTTTCCATCCATGTAGTTTCAACTTGAGCCCCATGGTCCTAACCTTCCATTCTACCCCTGCGGTGGAATTCACTACTTCATCTCCTATTCCTCCATCCCATCATGAATCTTCTTTGCCTCATTATTCTAAAATTCCTTCTTTTCTACAAAGGCCATCAAGACAAGAGGATAAAATTCATTCATTACCTCAAGTGGTGAATGAAACTATTGAATCCCAACCCACCCCTCCTCTTGCATTCCAGAATACGTTTTGGAAGGACCAAACAAATGATAGTAGCAAAGAAGAGAAGGATATGGTTGGTGAGACCAACAAAGGAGAACTTGCAAATAATCTGAAGGAGTGGGAGGAAAAACTTAACATCAAACAAAATTCATTCTTGACTAAACCTTCTACAGAGGTTGAAGCTCGAAACAAGTGGAACAAACTAGTTTTGTACGAAAGAAATCCGAACCGAAGGATGAAGAGCGAAAATCTACCTACTCATAATGCAATATCCATATTAGTTCCATAACATCAAAAGAGATTGAATCACCAAGTTGCAAAACCAAATGATTAGTAGAAGATAAAGAGTTGCTCCCACTTCCACCAAGAAGGGTATGTGTAAGTTAAAGAAGAAATAATCTCAAGTATACAGTAATTCTAACAAGTGCGATGATCCTAATTGCCATGCATGTCAAGAATTGACAGCACTTCTGGAAGGTTGTAACATCTTTCCAAGGTCATCATTAGATGTTACAATTAGCCACAAAGAGTTTCATGAGACCAAGGTAGATTCAGAGGTCATGAATGTAGATGAGACCATGCAGAGGCTTTCAAATCCTTTCCCTCTCTACCTTCTCAAAAATCAGATTTTTTAGATGAATTTGATCTTTCTAATTTCATGTTTGAGAATGAAGAATATCAAGGTGAAGGAGGTTCTAGTTCGAAGGATACTCAGATTGAAGAAGAACCTTTGACACAGTCGAAGAATGAAGAAGCAAATTATCTATCAGATTTGGAAGAATGTTTTGATGGACAAGAGCCTATGGAACTTGAAAATTCTCTATTTTGTCATCACTTCTTTTCCAACACAAAGTGCCTAGTGCTTGTGGAGGGAAATGCTCAAGAACAACTTGTTTCTCATAATTACCTTCTTGAGCCAAGATTGGAGGAATTGAATCTTCCACATCCCTCATGGAACGAAGAGGAAAATGAACACATGGGAAAATCTAGGACTGATTCAGAAGCATTGAATGAAGACTATGTCATGGAGAGCTTCCTATTTTTAGTTATGGAACTTGTTTTGGTTAATGAGTCTGATGATAGAGGAAAGTATTCTTGAAGATTTTTTTTCCCCTAATAATCTTCAAAAGCTACAAATAAGAGGGTTTGACTTTTCAAATTTCATGTCGAATGAGGGATATGTCACTGCAATACCATCCATTCAGGTGGAAAATTAGTTGTTGATAAATAGGCAACAAAAGGGAAATCAGGTCGTGAATAACCATCTTTTTCAAGGATGTCTTCAGCTAGACTTTAAAAAAAAAAAAAAATTTGAAGTTGAGAGTAAGCATAATATTTAATGGGTTAGACCATGCCCCATAAGGTATAAAGCTTCATTAGAGCCAAAGGAGGAGCCAAAACCAATCACATTCACTTGAAAATGTGAGGATGAGTTTCGTAACCTCGGGATTAGTTGTAATGCCTCTACAAAATAAATGCAGAGAAACTAAAAGAGGCATACTTTCTCTTTCCAGTTGATGCCTTGGTGAATCAAGTGGAGAATTGGGCTTGTTTTAGTTTTTCACTCTCAATCTCAACCATGTCCATTATAAAATCATTTGCATGGCTTCCCATTGTGAGGAAAGGAAGCTATTTTGCACAACCAATTTGTAGGGTTCATTTATCTCACCTATGCCTCTAGTTAGCATAGAGTAGGAATAGGTTTTTTTTTAGTAGAATAAGTGCTTGACACACTCTACATGTTTCATTTGAAGCATGTATGGTTTTCAGTTTTAGGTGTGTGTGTGTGTTTCGTTGTTGTTCTTGCACGGTGTCTTTGATGGTGGAAGTTTTTCAGAGGAGAAAGGGTTCAACTTTCATAAGAGTCTTATGATATCCCCAATTCAATGACAGATGCTTCATTCAAAACTCCACAATATGTCATAGGTGTCAAGCATTCATCAACTTCAATATACTTCATACTTATCATTGATGACGGATTTAGGATAAGAAAATCCCAAGGAGACTTTGGGATCCATCTCAAAGATCGATCAATTTCGGGATGCCAAAAAGACTCCATGCCCTATGGGTATTCAAGGCTACTTGAACTAGTGCTTAGAAGGCAATCATCCCTAAGAGGTCGTCAAAAATGTTATCCAATTTTGCCCCTTGGGGAAAAATTGATCAACGAGGGGGATTGTTGTACAATAATATTGAGATGCCTTTATGAGACTTTTTGGGTCATTTCAAGTTAATTTTTGTGTTTTGGAAATGTTTACAAAGTTCCAAGAAAGTCTCAGATAATTTTGAATTATTTTCTCCTTTCCGGGTTTTGAAAGCTTAAGGTTTGCCCGAGATGTGGAAATTGTCTGTGGTGGGCCCACTTCTGGTCAATACAAGAAAAGATGATTAAAATTGATAATTCATTATTTTAGGAGTCTTATTGTACTACCCCTTACCACTTTATTTTTGAGAAAGAGCCTATGAAAATCAAAATTCAATTAAAATAAGGTGGGGGCTCAAGTAAGCATTCGCTTAAAATCAGCTTAGTTAGTGATGTGAGTGGATAAGTCAATGCCATATAAGCTCAAAGAGTTAGCGAGTCTCGTGTTTCAACCAATGTCAAAGGCTAGCTCGCAATGAACATGCAAGTAGTGACTTTCGAATGGTGAGATAGTTTAATGAAGCTCACGGCTCGCCTGATAAACTCAGGAGGAGAGTTTGAAATATAGCTTGAGCTCGATGATGCGGAAAGAAGCTAGGTTGTCCCGAGCACGAATAGATGAAGCCGTCGGGGATCTAAGCGTATAAGATAGTATGTGAGTCATGGCATGGTGAGGACGTGACATTTGGTGGAATCGTTTCGGATTTGCAGGGAGCTCTTGGAAGAGAGTCGTGGCAACTAGGAGCATTGAATCTCACACATAAGCAAGTCAAAAGAAAAGAGGGTTGGTTTGTGTGAGAGGATAACTCACCTTCGAGCCCGCGAAAAGGCACTCGGTTGAAAGAGCTCAAGAATGAACTCGATTAAGCATTTTTCTTTGGAGATGAGCTCAATGATAACTAACAGGAATCTCGGGTGGACCCATAATCGAGTGATGAGTCATGGAAGAAAAACTTGGAAATGAAAGCTTATGAGACTTTTTTCGATTGAACGAGGACTAGCTCAAGATAGAGCTCAAAAGATTCAAAGCGAGCTACAATTGGTAAATCTCGGTGAGCTTGAATGCTAACTCGGTGGCACAATGAACTTAAGATGGGAGATCATCATGGAGGATAGTTACATCCATAACAACACTCATAATTGGGTCAAAACAAATAGTAGAGGTGCTCGAAGATTGATTGGTTTAGCAAGGAGTAGCTTGGAGCTTGGGAGTGAGTCAAAATTTGGGTCAACATTAAGGATAGAGTGATGAACGCAAATGGCTCGGTGAATGGATGGCATGATACAAGGTTGAGCTATTTAAAAAGCTCACCAATCAAGTTGAAGGACAAGTAATAGAGTTGAACTCAACAGTTAGATCATCGAGGTGACAAGTTGATGGGAAAAACATGGAAGCCTATAGAAAGCTTTGAGGCGATTCGAGCTATGGATCAAGGCACGAGGGATTCCAAGGAGATATGACTCGGGCATGTTGAAGATTCAAGACAACTAGGACTTAGCGCATGTACCAAAAGGAATAGCTTGGTGAAGATGATGTAACAAGTTCGTAGTGTGAATTGCATGAGCTAGATCATGGAGAAATTAAGTGGGTTCAATGAAGGAAGTGCATTAGGGAGGCCGAGTTGTTGCTCGGTTGACACAACAAATGATCCATGAGATGTCTTGGTGATGACAGAGAGAGCTCGTGTAGGAATAAACTCGATTACTAGCAACATTTGGATAGCTCAAGAAGTAGAAAGAAGGCTCATTCGAGCTCAACGTGGGGAAGATGGGCCAAGTTAATGATTGAGGAATTCCGTGAAAGAATTTCAAAGGAGTTCATTACGATGGCTTGGTGATTCAATTTTCGATTGTCACAAGACGAGTCGATGGTGGGTGAGGAAGTTATGTCTTAGGTGGACCAATAAATGAGATGAAGCCAAGCATTCACCATGAATAGTTTAGAGTTGCAGAGTGTTGGAGGTCGAGCAAGCAAGAGTTGGAAGAAGTCAAGTCAATGTCAAGTTGGGTACTTGAAAGCCACTAGCTCGATTTAGTACTCATCGATCTTGAGAGAAGATGGAAATAACTCGCCAATGGTGAGTCCAAGTTGGTTTGTATGTCTTAAATATGGCTCGTGGGTGTCAAGTCTTCGTAGGAGCTCGGGTCCATTGAGGTGCCATGCCAACAAGTGTGATGCATAGTGGAGAAGCGAGGCATTAAGCGCCGACTTGCTGAAGTAGTTTATGGGGAAAATGGGCTCGAAACTCTGGATTCCCAACTTGAGACTTGCATAGTGTGAATGCCATGCCAGACATGGCAAAATGGTGGTAAGGTTCCAAATCACGGAGAACCAATTCGGGAAAATCATGGCTCGTTTCCAAGTCGAATGTTGAGCTAACAAAGGAGGTGGGCATTACGAGTTGTCGATCCATAAAACACATTCCGATTTGAGCGGGGCACGTGCGCATACGCATGGTCGATTCATTAGCGATTTTTCATGTTGGAGTGAAGTGTGGGAGCGTGCTCATAAAGATGATCCTAAGTATTTTGGTTAAGAGAGAGAGAGACCCGGTCGAGATGGTGAAGCTCTTAATGCAATGCATGATGGGAAGTTTGATGGTTAGAATGTGGAGAGCTCAACTTGATGGACGAGGAGACCCGGTCAAAGTGGGTTGCCATTACACTCATTGATTGTGGAGCTCACTCAATGTGGGGTGGTCATGTTACGAGGAGCCACTAAGTTGATGGGGAATAAGTTATTGGAGGCGATTTGTGAAGGTGTCGGAAAAGGTTGGAGTGTGAAGCGGTAGGTTTAAACCATCATGCAATGTAAACATGCAAGCTTGCCAACCAACTCGCCAAGTTGGTTGGCCGAGTCACCATTTAAATCCCTTCAAAGCACAAATCAAGACCCTCACTAAAATTAACTTTTATTTTTAGTAAAATATTTTAATAAAATATAATTTAATGAAATAAAGGATAAGTTCAATTTTGAATTTATTAGGCATGATGGAATGAACTTTTCAAGTGCAATTAATAGTGTAATTAAATATGCAGGTCATCATGTGCTACATTTGGGCAAAAGAATTTATGATTCCTCTCTCTTCTCTCACAGGTAGATTTTCTATAAATGTAAAGGAGGAATTCATTCCAAAGGGTCAGACATTTTTTAGTATTTCTCTCTCTCTTTTGCAAGCTAGTCTATTGTGGATTGTGGGGACTTTCAAGCCTCTTTTCCAACATTGTAATGGCAAACTTTGCCTCTTCCTCATGTAATGATGCATTGTGCACGTGATTGAAGTAATAAAATTGTGTTTTGTGACTAATTATTGGTCCTTTCATCATTCTAGCTACTTCTTTGTGCCTTTCTCGTGTATACAGGTATATAGTGCAACTTTAAGTTTCAATTGAAAGTTTTGGGAGTTATGTTCTTATCTGGGAGTGAAGCTTTGTATGTGGTTGAGTTGTGGTGCTTGTTCATCCTTCTCATTTTCATCTTTTTTCACTGGAAAAATGAAAACTTGTCTAACAACACCCTTTCTTGGTGCATCACCACTTCTAGTATAGGTTTTATTTCTTGCAAATCTCTCTCCCTTACCCCATGAAAATGTTAGCATAGGTCTAGTTAGTTGTTTTATTGCATTAGAAGTAGTGTTGTGTTTAGTTTAGGAAGAGGAAGTCGACCTTCTCCGGAGGTTCACCTTGAGCCCAAGTCCCACAACTTGAGAGGTGATCCCATGTTACCCAATCACACCGAACATCCTGTTCACATTATGGCCATTCGGGGTGCAAAGTGATTTAGTAATAACAATTATAACAAAAGAATCATACTTCACCAATTTAAGGTAGTAGACCTTGTTCTAAAAGAGAATCAATTCAATACCACCAAGGATCGTGAAAAGAAAGGTAAGTTTGAGCCTAACTGGTTAGGGCCATACATTGTGGTTACTAAATTTGGTTCAGGTGCATACAAGTTTGTTGACTCTGATGGTGATGAAGTTAGGGAACCCATGAATGTCATGCATCTCAAGTGTTTTTATGCTCAAGTATGGAGTCCCTCAAATATCGAGAAAATAATATATACATATATGTATAAATATATGTACACGCACACACACATATTATCGAGAAAAGTAAAGAGAAATCAATGTGTCCAAGTGTGAAAACCACGCAATTGTGGCACTTTGGACAAGTCCTTTGGTGAAAACCGATTTCCGATGCCATTGGAGGGTATGTTGTTCACAAACATCTCATATCTAGGATTACGGTGGCTTTATCCTAAGCTAGTCCTTTCCTATGTTTAAGATAATTTTTAGCCTATCCCTCTTGGCCTTGATTCGGCTGATTCTACCTACATATGTGAAGAGTTTGCCTTTGTACATTCCCATCTAACATTAGGGGCAACTTTGCATCTTCACCTTCTTGCACATACGTGTGGCATTATACCCTTATACATCTCATCTATCGTTGGGGGCATCCACATTTCTTCGTTTTCTTGCACATAGCTTCAGAAAACTTCTAGAAAATCATAAAAACATTCGTATAACTTTTGAAAATCCCAAAACATTCAAATATGTTTAGTTGGAAAAATCAAAACATTCAAATACGTCTCATAGAAAACTCAAAAACAATATAACATTGTCTCGAGATAATACCAAAAACAACGTAAAACATTTCAAAATGTCCTGCAAAAACAAAGTAGTAGTTTGCTTACTTTAGTTGTTTGTTTGTACATAGTTTTGTTGGTTTTCCTTTTCGTATTATGTGCTTTAATTGGATTCATTTTATTGCTTAGATTAAGTGTTACTTTAATCTATTGTGGAGTTCATTGGGTTCATTTTTATCTTGCATGCTTGTATATAGTTGTGTTGTTTGATTAGATTTGATTAACTTGTGTTTGTCTTTTTTTTGTACAATTTGTTATAATTTCATCATTGGTATCATCTATCACCACATCTAAACATCATCACATATCAATAAATTCTAAGCTACATCATCATACAAATTAAAATTAAACATGTATGCTAAGATAACATCATATAATATCATCAATTGGGGCAAGAGGGATTATCTTTAATCCCCCTCATCATAGACCATAATAAAAACATGGGCTAAACATCATATCTCATAGAACAAAAATGTGATTAAATAAACAAGTCCATCATCATATATCCATATAAAAATCAATGTCCATATACAAAATGTATTTCAATATACAACAAATACAATATAGGCCATCATGGGAATGTATAAAAATGTGCCTTCATCATGAGGCATACATCAAAAAGAGTACATCAGTGTAATAAAGAGTCATGGATGACTCTCACCAATGCTAGGACTGCCGGGTCTTTGACTCGGGCTAGCTTATCTTTGACTTGGAGGTGGCATTTGAATCGATCAAGAAAACCTAGATGGCCTATGTGATCTCAATATGGACTTACTACCTACAATCTTGCTATAGGAGGCTTTCGTATGTCCCTCACGAGACGACCATGTGATATAGAGCCCTGTAATACACTGCCTCACCTAAAGCAATTGTGAAGTCATATACTAGATTGCTTAGCTCCATCTATCTCAACCACATGGTAAAGAGGATCACGTTCTCTTGTAATGCGGGATATGTCCACCCCTAGTTATGTCCTAAGCTTCTCTCATGCGGTTATGGCCCGATCTCTCTCGGCTCGCCTAGTCCCACTCTTGTAGTCACCGCTTTAACTGCCTATGAAGGGATTGTACCATGATGCACGTTATCTCACCCTGTATCACAGTCATGGCCCTTTATACCTGTAACATGGCCACCGATGGCCCATATGCTCCTAGAATGAGCCTATGACCAAGCACGTGTATTTACGGTCCTCTCTGAGATGAGCTAGATGGTGATTAGCATTCAAAATTGAACCCGTTAAAAGGATTTTGACCTGTCAAAAAAGTGTCAAACAAAATTTGCCCGTAATAAAAAAGCAAAATCTAGAAAATATTTGACAATAAGGAAGTTTAGCTTTTTATTTAAATTTTCATTAGAAGGGCAACTTTTCAAATTTCCCATCAGTCAATTCAGCATGTACAGTTGCAAACTGATCATTTAATTTATTTTATTCACATTCACAAATTTTGAGGACTGGACAGTGGACACTACACAAGTGTAGGTTAGGTCGGCATTACTATAGTATTAATAAATTACAAATAGTGGTTTGTGGCGTAACTTGAATCGCAAGTCTTATTAAAAATAGTCACACTGCATCACAGACACTCACATAGCCATCTTTGAGAGTGGAAGCCTTCATCACTATTTCTAACTTATTTCCAATTTCCCACTTTTCCAATTCCAATTTACAGTGCCATTCCAATTTCCCGCTTTTGCAGCCCCTGTACTCTCTCGGCAACAAGTCCAATAGTATTTTCTTGTTTAATCATCTCTGTAAGTTTGCAGGAGTACATATTTAGGTAGCCATGAATCAACAGACGAGGACAAATCACATTAAATCCATTGCTAAGGTAAGTGTTTTTCCACTTGTAAATATTTGTAGTTATAGATTTGTAGTGTATTTTAATTTTTGACTTTTTGCATGCTTCCTAGTTCTAGCATTTCCTTACTAGATAAACCTTTGTAGTTCCCTTTTGAGAAGGCATTTTCTGTTATGGTGCTCTGTCTTCTAGTTATAAGACATTTATCTGATGGCCTGTGCTTTCTCCATATTTTAAAACTATAAGAGATCATTATAAAGTAAATTTACAAAACTAAATGAACCCCACCCAAAATAAAAGCGTCTCTGAAGCTGTGGGTTTAGGGAGTGTGCTATATTTTCTTGCTCTTGGCAACGAAATATTCCCAAAATTGAATTAATTGAAGATCAATCCTAGTTTTGTTTGTGTTTAGACTCCAAGATCTTCATCTCTGATACCTGCACATGAGTATTATGAATTTGATTCAATCTTTAGCATAAAAAAGTACCATCATGAAATATGATTAAGAAAACTTGGTAGAAGTTAGCTTTCATAGACAAGACCATCAATAAAACTAATCATATTTGAAAAGCTAAATACACTGAAACTTAAATTTATTCACTTTTAGATTTCGACGAAGGATGATTGACCCAAAAAATTCCCATGGGAGAAAAGAAACAAAAATCCTAAAGCCTATAGATGCCCTATATCTAGCAAATCTCATGAGACACATGAAATTAATTGTATACAATGACAAAATATGTTGGGAAATTGTATTATAGATACTCCTAAAATTTTACCAATCAATCTAATGACTTCTTGATCTGCATTTTAGATCTAACATACTAGAATGGTGTTAGTAGACTTACAAACATTTTCTTTTCTTTTATTTAACATGTTGATTAACTTTGCACTTTAAGTTTCACGTACTAAATGGTGTTAGTGGTTAAAAAATATTCCATTTATTTAATTGATTTTTAGCCTGTAAGACAAACCATGAAGAACATCATATTATATGCAATTAGCAGATATAAATTTCACAAGCCATATTTGGTGTCATTATATATGCTTTAATATTTTTGTAATTTTGTTATAGTCTCAACAATGTCTATTCTCATTCTCAAGCCACCTATTAACATGGTTTAATCCTCTCTTATCCATTGTCTTCCCCATTGTCTCCCAATTATAACAATGGTAACTTTTTTATCTTTTTGTACGTAAGGCTTGGTAGTTTTGCTCGATTAAACATTTTTTTAATTTTAGTTGTACATTCGTTTTTGTTACACGAGTCCTAGTATTTCATTCTCAAACTTGCTATATATTATGAATGACGTGTGTAATTAGTTTGTTCTTGTCAATTGAAGTGTAATTGTTTGTGACAACTTTTTTTCATGGAAGGGTTGATCAAATATATGCCCTTCACATTGAAACTTTGACTGACCCTTCAAATTTGATCGCCGATAGTGATCCCCATTCGCCACCTACGAAATGTGGGGTGATCCCCATCTATCCCATCCATCTCCACCATACCCACCTCCTTTTAGGTGAGGACTCACTACTCGAGGTGGTGAGGGCGTAACTTGTATCACGGGCACTGTTGTGCTACATCATCTGTACACCTGTATAAGAACATGTTGTGTTTGTGCATGTGATTTTGTAATAGATACTGTGGGAGAGGACCCTATGGAGGTATATGTACCTATGGAGGAGCCTGTTGAGTTGGCACATGTACCTGTGGACCCTAGACATGGGCCTGTAAAGCTATCTCGGCCTTCGGTTGTCCTAATCTAGCCCCGTCTCACAAATCCTATCCCCTGTAAACCATGTGTTGTTGTTATTATACATCTGCATCTATCCCAAACCGAGGGGTCGTAATGCGTAGAGGAAGTATTGTGGCATACCAAGACCCATAATTTGGTGTGGTTCCAATGTCTACCACTTGTGGTTGTGCAATCCATCGCTGTGGGATAATATAACTAAAGTTGTCATGAGCTTGCCGCAGATCTAATCCATGGCCCAAAATCAAATGTCTCATGTGTCCTACGTGCATACCACATATCATCTCATGGTATGCCCTAGATATGGCCAAGTTATCGTTGTACCTGGTCAACATGGTACCACTCTCTGATGTGACTTCGAATACCAATAATAAAGTGATCAACCTTTGTAGTGTTGAGCTCTATGTTGTCATCATGCCACTGATACAATTGGTAGGGCCGCCAAGTAATCATATGAAGTTGTAGGTCATCAAAGGCATGTCTATAAAATGCGGTATCACCCATATGTGTTTTGACGTCCTCGCCCATTGACTCCCATCCCATGCAAGAGGGCTCATCTAAAGCCCCTGTCTCATAGTACTCTAGTGGTCACCCTATCGTAATGCGGTCCCACTCCCGGATATGTAGTAGTATGGCTAGTCATATGCTCCTTTGGCCTCGATAGGAAATTAAATGCAAATCCCAATACAAGTGGGCCAATATACACTAACCCCAACAGAAGACCTCTCCATCCATCAACCTATGCACTACTCTCATCAAACCAAGTGGGAAGTGCATGCCAGTATTGTCAAACAACAAGTAGCCGTTGATAAGAGCCATAAAGTAAACCGGTATCAATGCAATATGTTGATACTCAAAGCATTGCATAGGAGCATTACCATCCCCTTTCGGGATATGTCTCATTAGAAAAACATGTCCTAAATGTTAACTCGAGCCGGTCGCGATACCCGTCATACTCCACCAAGATACCCTGAATCGACACTCTGAGGATCCACCATACATCCTTTAAGGTCAAAGTTGTCTCCCCGGTCGGCAATCTAAAAGTCTTGCTCTCACTTTTCCATCTCTCTCGCTAAGGCATTCGGGAGGGCGTGATCTAGTGTAGAGTGAGGCATCCGTGCAATATGAGTCAAACTGGTAACATGCAAAATGACAATCAATCCTCATTTTCCCCACCATGTGAATGTATGCTCGTAATCTCTAAGGCACCCATGTCACTTGTGCACATCCACATTGTGTAATTTCACCTACAAAATTACACAAGGCCACTTGATTAACATCATTTATTCTCAAAAACATCTTCCTAAGGTGTTCTACTTGATTATATGTTCTTCTATTCATTCCTAAGTTTTTCACAAACTTCAAATTTTCTTCTAAAAAATTCCTAAGGTAGCGCACCTCTTTTTGGCACTAGTGCAAAAGTCTCAACAAGTGCATGCCTTTGCACAATAACTCCATCATTTTCACACTAACACAAGTTTGTGCTAGTGCGCCTATTTTCTCACTAACTTGCCCATTTTGGTGCTAGCGCATGCCTAACCTAAACTAAACTCTGGTTTTACACTAGTGTGCAACCCTTCTCGTGCTTTAGTCATAATCCATTTGTGCCAGTGTGCACCCTTCATGCTAAGCGCGCCCCTAGGGCTTGCGCTAACTAACACAAACCCACGTTTTTGTCCTAGCTCAAAAATGTCATAAATGCACTCAAAACTTAAAAATTAGTGTTTGTGTACCAATGTTGGGTCCATAGGAGGCCTCCCAAACTCTCAAACTCAATCCACGCAGTGTTTTGGTTCGAATCCGAGCCTTTTCTCTCCAACGTCGAGTAAAATCCTCTCCAAAACTCAAAAGGGTTAGGTAACAATAATTTATCGCGATGCATTTTTGCCCTCCCGACTTGCTATTTATGGTCGTTTCAACCTATTTCATCATTTTTATCGCCTCGAAATGCTAGGTGACCATCGTGATTCTTCTATAACTAGTCATGATGATTATTTTTATAAAATAGTCATTTTTGACCTTTTTGCTACGACGGGGCATATTTTTGCTTCCTGCCGATCTTTTTGCTACATGGGGCATATTTTTGCTTCCTAGTTCTTGTTAAGCAATTTCCATGCATACATGTTATTCTTTTGGGTCATTTTCTTTGTAGAAACTCATTAAAAATCCAAAAAATGGTAAAATTTCAAAAAATCCAAAAAAATGGTAAAATCATTAAAAATCCAAACAATTGATAAAAATAAAAAAATCCAAAAAATGTAAAATTCAATTTTTTTAAAATTTGGTAAAAACATGCATGCGGTTGAAGCATGTATCGGACACATTATCTTTAAACATTGAAATTTGTCCTACAAAGTATCTTTCTTTAGTTCTCAACTATTCTTTCAAACAACGACTTGCGAATCATTTTGATCTATCTCCATTAACAAAGCTAGTTTGCTTACTATGTTTGTACTCCCTTACACAAACGAGTTGTTTGGTATTATTTCATAGTGCACGATTGCTTTTTCATTGGACCCCGCATCATCTGCTTATTCACCTCGCATGTATCCTTACTTGGGGTGCAAGTTTAAACCCTCGTTGTTAACTCGAACATGTTGGAATTGAAGTTTGATAACAAAAACATTAGTGCAACTGTCTTGAACGTTGTTTGTTTGAGTATGTATGTTTGTACTTGTTTCCCTGTCATGTTAGCTTGTTTACTTTCTCGTATTGCATTACGTTATGTATGTTGCATGGAGTTAGTGTTTTAACAATGAACAAATGTTAGTATTATAGTTTTTCATGTTATTGTACACTTTTGTTGTATGCGTATATTTTAATAAGAGCCGATGATGTAGATCATATGAACAAATTGGTGAAACAAATTAGTTTATTGAACGAGCTCGATGAAAAAGCTATTTTAATATTCTTCACTATCATGTCTTATCACTATCAAATTTTCTTCTGAAACACCTGGGGCAATGAGGATCATTTTTATCCCCTCATCCCCCACCTTGTTTCTTTTATAGACGCTTCTTTCATATTTTCAATTGTCAATCAACCTATTTTATCACCCCATCGAAACTCGAGGGGGCATCCTTCATTCTACTAATTTATCTTCAAATTTTACTTGTTTATACTTGTCTACTATCTTTGAAGTGGCGTCACTTACATCACCCCAAAGAGGGGCAAATGTAGACACCTAAAATCCACTTAGTTTTATTGCTAAAATTGTACTAACTATCCTCTTTCTTAGCAGTTCCATTATAATTAGTGATTTCCCATTAATTAACTAACATTTCCCTCTATTTTGGTCAATTAACGACGCTTTGTTAATTAACTAGCATTTATCACATTTTGGATGTCAATTAACGACACTTCATTAGTTATAATCCTCTTCCAATTGATTAATTAACTATTATAAGTAAATTAAGCCTTTTAACAATGTATTTAATCAATAAACCCTTTTATGGGCTAAATCCCTCTTTCAAGTGCTTCAAATCATATTAAATTCCTCCTAAATCACCTCCAAATAGCCTTAAAAGCTTATTATAGCCTATTAATTAATCCTAGTTGATTAATTAAATCATCTCCAACTCCCATGAGTTGTTAATCACTTGTTAATTCCTCTAATCAAGCTTAACAAGTCTAAATCTACTTTATCTTTTATCCCACATTCATTGGGATTCAAGCTTCTCCCAAATTGGAAAGCTATATAAAGGACCCTCATACATCCTTTCACACCTACACCACACTTTGATTAGTGATTTATACAAGCATATGATAATATCCTTCTCCATTATTTGGAATAGCTACTTCATCTTTGCATCCATTCTACCATTCTCGAGTAAAAGGAAGATCTAATCATGGCCTTGTAGCCATTTCTTGGTGAGATCCTTCCCCTCTTTGGAGATCAAACAAACAAATTTGATTACTCGTGATCTAAAAATGCTCATGTTTTAGAAGTAATCATAATTTCAAAATAGTAGGAATGGTTGGCATTAGGCAATTTCTTTCATTTTTATGCACTAATTAGCTAGTTTCCATTAAGCTATTATCATAATGTTAATGGTAGATTTAGCTTTTCTTTGAGACTACTAGGTGTTAGTTTCTTTCAATTAGCATAACAATTTTATGATGAACATAACTTGCTTGTTTGTGTCAAATTTTTACTTTAATTGTTTATATGTGTTGGTACTTAGTCATAATTTAACATTTATATATTTCAATATTTGTTAAATCATTTGGTGAACCCGACTCACTTGACCACTCTTGGATCCTCTTTCATCACTTCTTGCATTTTTCTTAGGCTCCTACCATCATGGATATTTATATTCATGATTTCTTGCTAGCTAATCATGAGTGTCACGCTAAAATCATTACTCTTTTGGCTACTACTCGTATTCCTTCTAATACTCATCCAGACGTTGTTTATAAGACATTCATAGATGCATTTTCTCAACAAATTACTTTTCCATCTACTATAGCTAACAATATTTCTATGTACAACAATGATCCTCCTCTATATATACGAGTCTACATTAATAACTTGGGAGTCAAGCACACTTTAGTCGATACTAGATCTAAACTCAATCTTTGTCCTTTATCATTCATTCAAACTATAGGCCTTCCCGTATCTATTCTTAACCCAACATCTATCTCTATTCGAGCATACGATTCCACTACACGTCCATGCATAGGCATTGTCACCTTGTCACTCATAGTTGGGCCAAAGACTATTCCGTTCTATTTTTTTGTCATTGATATCCCAATTTCATATAATTGCTTACTTGGTAGGCCATGGCTTCATAGAATGCAAACAATGTCTTCTACAGTTCACCGATGTGTTAGATTCTTACATGAAGGCTTTGAATATGAAGTTCATGATAATAGTACACCATTCATATATTGCAAACCTAGACCCAACCACTACATTACCTATTTTGACTTCTGCTATTATACATCCTACTATTGATCTGCGACCCATGCACTATCCAGACAACTTGCCTCCACTCGAAGGAACCATTTGTACACTAGACATTGTTTAATCCACTTTAGAAACCCCTTCTATTAATGATATGGTACTTTATTGGGGGTTTGTCCATACATCGGATGTCGTACCACCTTCAATGTCTTCTCATGAGTAATCTGCATTTGCACTTCCTCCATTCACATGCACTCTCTTCATGAATAATGCTTACTAGCCGCACATTCCATTCGATCCCACTTGTTCTAACACTATTTACACACATGATGGCTTGACTTGGCTTTGCACTTTACACTCGATGATATCTTACCTCCACTACATTCGCCACATCTATATCATGGCCTCTAAGTATTTCATTTATAAGTATTTATTGCACACAATCTGAGAATTTCGCCACTTACTCTTGGACAATCGTGGTTAGATTACATTGGTGGTACATTATATCCTAATCATATCGACATTTCATTCCGCATGCCCTTTGGCCGCATTTTCTTGTACAATGACTCATTTCTTGGTTATTCACAAAACCTTACTCGTTGGTATGCACATGGATGTCCATTACCACCTTTCACTGATGAGGAATATGTAATGGGCATGTATAATCTATGCCGTAATGGCTCTCTACATGATCAACCACATACTATAGCCTACCAAGTCTCAGACGTATCACCATTCGGTCTTGACCATGACGATGACGACCTCGAGGCGATGTTTAGTTGATCATTTTCCTCTTCTTACGCTTTGGGGACATAATACTCATTTCCTCCCCTCTAGCATTGACAAGTGTCTCATGTTGATACTATTTCACTTCTTACTTCACATCTCGTCTTTCACACACATCTTGCACATCTTGATACATTTGTATCATTGATGACACACTCTTGTGCTACGGTTAACACTTGACTATTGAGGACTTACTACATTCATGAACCTCACATCACACACACAACACATTTCACACTCGGTGCATTCACGACGCATCTTTCTAGTGCATATTCATCACAACATATTTACCTACGATGCACTCTAGTTTTATGGTTCATACTCGACTATCGAGGGTATGAATTTGAAATGAACCTCACCACACTCATTCACTCTCTACACTTTCTATGCTTTACACGATCATATATTTCTAGCGCATGGTTCAAACCATTCCCATGACACACTCTTGTTCTATGGTTCATTCTCGACTAACGAGAGGGGGCATTTATAAATGAACCTCATCATTTGCATACTCATTCACATTCGCTCAGGGGGCATGTTGCTCTATCAAAATCACTTTGTATTCCATTTCATGCTCACTCACCCACATACTCCATATCTTGGTTGCACATTGCTCTTGTTTACTTACTCTCGTATGATACATCTTGCTTACTATGCTAGATGGATACATTATATGTCATTGTCGTCTCTATATACACATGCACATTCACTTGCATTCTAGTTGTGATCACAGACTTTACATAGATATTACATGCAACATGGATGCTTAGCAGCATACCTCTCTTACCAGTCTTGCAACAGGTTCCTGGGGGCATCCACTTTCGTGCACATCACAGGTGTTATTGTTTTGATTTATACTACTTCTTATTCTTACTAGAACACTACTATATTAGATCATACATGTTTTGACATACTTTTTATCTTTCTAACATAATAATGGGTTCTTCATGTGTAACATTTGTCTTGCAGAACTCTTTTACTGACTATGGTTGTCTCGATATTTTGCTTATCACTATTTGTCATTATTTGTGGGCTTTTCCCTTTGTCTTGTGTGCACACTGTATACTTTTGGAAACTTTGGCCTCGATTGTCTTGCACATCGTGAGTGATGTCCCATGTTTGAAACCCACTTTTCACAGTCTACTTTGTCTTCCTGTTTGATAGATTACACATTGTCTTTCTACATGTGTATTTGTCTTGTTTGCACTAACACTTGTTTCCAGTCACCTTGTTTGTGTGTGCCTTGGTTTCTACCAAGCACACTCTCTCCCTCCCCCCCCCCCACACGGATTCGATTTCAACATAGCATACGGTCCTCCTTTGGGCCACATAATCCTTGGGATGCCACATGCACCCAAATGAGGGGGACATCATTGGGTGAATCAGTCACCCCATACAACAATTTATAGTCACAGTTCAACACAGTTCGGTATTGGTATAACACAGTCTTGATCTCGATAATGGCCTAGAATTTGACTTGGGTCTTTAGCACAACACAAATGCAGCTGCCCAGACAATGCACCCCCCTAACCCTTCCTATGCACTGTGAGTAGCGGGCGATTACATAGTTTTTCTCGGTTTGCACAGTTCATAGCTTTACACAAGTGCTTTTACAGGATAGACACGATCCTTCAACAATTGACATGCATGCATTACACCTTCTTTTCTATTTTCACGTTGGATCAAACTGGATCGAAATGGATCAGATTTGCACACACCATTTGCAGTGGTGTTTATACTTCGGGAAGTAGTCAAAGGTTGGATAATAACACTAGACCTTTCTCCCTACACTTCTTTCGCACTTGGCATGAGATCACTCAAAAACTCGTACTTAGCGCAACTAGCATGAGTTCACCTAAAAACTCGGTCTTCACATGAGATTGTCTAAAAACTCATTCTTTTACAACATCTTCAGGATCCTTTCTATCTCTTTCACTCATCACGGATCAGTGCACATGTTCCTTTTCACATTTTCACATTTTCACTTTTTACTCGTTTGGATCAATTTTTTCATATACACATATTTGACTACTCATTTGCTCTTCTCTTTTGTAGGTTTGTCCTTATGGGAAGCAATAGTCACATCATCAAGCATCAAGTGACATCAACAACAGGTACAACATAACATCTACACATACACTTTCACCCCTAGGGTCATCATCATTTTCACTTCCTCTTCTCTAACTTCCACGCTTCACCTTTTTTAATCACTCCACGAATTTTCTTGTCTCCTCAACACGATTTTTGCCATCAATCTAAATGTTTATCGTATGCATCTCTTATCTACTTTATGTTAGCGATCATTCACCCAACAACATAAAGTGAGGAAAACATAGACACTAAATCACGCACTTTGGGTATATTTCTAGTCTTGATCACATATCACTATTCATATGATTCCTAAGTGAGAAAAGTACTAATTAAACACAATCGTTGGCCTCTTTGCTTGTTTTTTGGTTTTCTTCTTGGTCCTACACACCTTCTTTCCCAGTCTGAATTTTGACACTTCAATTTTTTTAGTCTAGACACTAGAGCTAGGACGCCAGCCAGTGCCACCCCTCACAAGGCCCCCGACCTCTTTGTATCTTGCTCGCATCTTTTGGGTTCTTTTTAGTTGTTGGGCATATTTATTTCTTACTAGTTGGCCTTTTAGTAGTTAATTACCAAAATAAAACAAGAGAATCATATAAATACAAAGTTATGTGATCATAATAAAGTACCAAACATTAAGAATCTACTATCACCACCTAAGGTTGCATCCAAAGGCATTACAAGAGCATCAAAGCATCCATACAAGGGACAAGGGACTACATTCTTCTGCATACACTTCATAAGAGGGGAAGTTCATTTTTCTATGCACACATCTATCTACATATTCTACATCTAGCTATTACTCGCTATCAAGTGCAACTTGCACAAGAACCACCTAGGGCACGATTCTACACATGTGTGCAAAACTACATGGAGTTTAATATGTAGTCTGACACCCATATCATAAGTTCACTCAGTCAAGTGACCATCGGGGTCAATGCGACTCCCCATTTACATATTTTCTTTTTAGGATTTGATGTGTTTTGGGGTTTTGTAGGTGCTCTATCTATTTGCAGATTTCAAGAAAATTCGGTGATCAAGCAACGAAGTACATGTGACATCCAACGAACATGTCGCGACCCTACGAAATTAGTTTTCGAGGTTTTGAGCGAGTCGTCGACGTTTAGAGAAGGTCCCTGCGCCCCGACCCCCGTCCAAGCACCCTAGTCCTGACATTCTCAACAACTCTACATTTTATTGGGTCTTGAGTGTAACAGTCTGCTTTCCTATTCTAGCAGTTTTCAAGCTCGACATATCTTCGGATCATTGCGAATCAACTAAGTATCTTATCCCTTCTCTTGCACTTAGGGTTTTAAATTTATTAGCTTATTTGCTTGTGTCAAATTTGTACTTTAATTGTTTATATATACGTTGGTACTTAATTAGAATTCAACATTTTTATATTTCATATTTGTTAAATCATATACACAACCTACACATTATTATGTTGGTTGGAAATTCTAAAGGAAATCAAATCTACACACCATCACTACCATTAAAGGGATTGCATTTTTGGGCTACATATATTGCATATGAAGGGTAAGTGTTGAATTTCATACCACACATTTGCATGTATTCTAGTTATATCTCATTATCTTGGCATCATTGGTGATTGTCGTGAGGGAAACCTAAGGACGCTATTTCACACACAAGTACACATAATACATGGAGTCTGGAATGTAGTGCAACACTCATTAATAAGTTCACTTTTTCGTGGTATCATTAGGGTTAGTCCGACTTCACATTTTACATATTTTATTCAAATTTGATGTGTTTGTGAGCTTGTGCAAGTAGCTAGGGTTTGTTTTGCAAGTTACAAGTGTGATTGAAACCCTAATAATGAAGATAACACAAGTAAAGTAGAGATTACAATAACTTGATCTTGAGACCCATAAAAGAAGCGAGATCTCAAGGGCTCGCACAGTCCAATGCCCGAGTTGGACACTAGCATCCAGTGCCTCTGTCCTCCTCACGGGTGCCCATGTCTAGCCTCGGTGCAGAAATCTAGAATCCTCGAAAGCTCCTGCGACATCGTTTCGTCGGATCTAATATATACACAGGTCTCAGATATCTATAAAGCGCATAAAAATTAGCTAAGTTGCTTATTTCTCCCATTTGCTTATAGTATTACATTTCTCGAGTGCTTATCAATTATATTTTATGTATTTTATCATATTATTTACTTTGAAATTAGATTTGATTCAAATTAAATTAAATAATTTGGTGAACCCACTCTTATTTGAACTCCTTGCCTTAGGATCCCAAAACCATCATGGCCAAAAGAGGTTCCCATATCCCAAACATGATATGACCGATACGCGTATGTAACCTATTTTCTCCAATGCCTCTAAAAAGTAGAATTACGTGACCTCGTGCATAATCCTCAATATGATCTCGTAATCCTCCAACAACTCCTCCATTCCAAGACACCTTTCTTGTTGGTTTTGAAACCCTTAATTTTTGCATAATTTCCCCTAACAAAAACTTTGCCTCATGTTCTCCCTCATCCACTATAGTCCCTAATGTTGCTTCATCCTCTTCTCCTCCTCTTATGGTAAATGATAATATTAATACATATTTTTTTGTATGAGTAGGCTCTAGCTTGTGAACACATGGATGCTACTACTTCTACTTCGATAATGAAAATGTAAATGTGCATAATGATGTTCCTACTTGTAGTCAAGATGAATGTAAATATCTATCTCCTACTCTTCCTACTTTTGAAATTATTTCCAATGATTACCATGATAAATCATATGTTAGTACTCATATACAAGTTATTTATATGTTGATGTTACTTTGGATGAAATCCTTGATTGTGAAAATATGATTGATAGTGATTTTGATTATACTTTTGATCATGAACATGTTAGTAATGATGTTGCTTCTATTAAAACTATTGAATGTGAATTTACTACTCCTCTTTCTTCTACTTTTGAAGTTATTTCCAATGTTTCCCATGATGATTCCACTTCTACCCCTAATGCACCTCTTATTGTGTCTCTCGAGCCTACACCTAACATACCCATAAAACCTCCATGTTCCTCTCCTCCTCTTCCACCTCCTTCTCCTTCCACATCCACTCCTCCTTCTCACGTTCCCATGATCACTCACAATGGAAAGATCCAACCCCTCAATGTGCCTCTCACTTCTCCAACCATTCCTTCACATGATATCCTACCCTCGTGCATGTTGTTAGTACCCTGTAATCTCAAATTCATACCCTTACCCTCGAAAGTAAAGCCTATTATGCTTCCATTTACAATAATTCCCTTCATGGCAATCCCATTCCTATAAAGATTCACAATTCCACTTTCCCTGAGGACTTCATTATGCCAACTTTCTCCTGCTTTGATGGTACTGACAATCCTAGTTTACATCTTGAGCATTGTCATTTAGCCATGGTTGCTTATTCCAATGATCACTTGTCACTCAAAACATTTCATCACATCCTTGTTGATCATGCTCTCCAATGGTATACTCATTTGCCTTATGGATCCATTAGTACTTATTATGATATGGAGGATACTTTTCTTAGACGATTTATTTCTAACAATGGTCCTAAAGTTACATACAAATGTTTGCCTTCTTTGCATCAAGGAAATAATGAACCAATTTTAGATTACATTTTACGCTTCAATTCTTGCATGCATCAGTTATTATTTCAGCCTATTGATTTAGAAATGCAATTTATCTTTTTTTCGTGGCTTAATTCCTCCCTTAAAAGAAAAGCTATTATATGATACATGTGAATCATTTACTCTTTTGTGCTATAAAGTTATTGATTTAGAAAAATACCTCATTGTGGATAATGTCTTAACACCTTCTTCTACTTCTTCTATTCCTCATATGCCTATTAAGTATTCCCTCTTCCATCTATTGACCATCCTAGGCTATCCACATCTCTGCGCTTCCTCATAAGCGTCTTCCTTCCCCTCCACCACGTTGACATTCACCTAAGTCTTCTTCATCTCCCACTCATGAACCATTGCACTTCTCACATAATGTTAAACCACATGATGTCTTGTGAACCTTACTTGATAAGCGGCTCATCCGTTTACCTTATAACCAACATCATCCACCTCACCGCTTACATTGCCAACGTGACCACCATTTCTGCAATTTTCATCACATCAATGGCCACCGTGACAATGACTCGTTATGCTCTCCATGATCACCTACAACAATTAGAAGACAAAGGTGTCATTTCTTTCCACTCTCGCTCTCATGAGTTCTCTACCTCTCTTTTATCCCACACAAGCGAAGTTCTACCATTATTCACTTGTGTCCTTCACCTACTCCTAAGGTTATCATCTGCCCACCTCCTAAGGTAATTATTAATTTGTGTCCTCCAACTAATCCACCCATAGTTGCATACTCTCATCCCTTGCACATTGCTACCACATCTCATTGGCTTCCTAATCCTCTTGCTTATGCACTTTCTATCACCATACCTTCTATTATTGGCACCATTTCCCCGACATCCACTTCTACACTTATCCTCACAAAGTGTTGTTGCTTCACATGTTCCCTCCATGCCTCGCATGCATCTTCATCTCGATAGGTGACATCCATTTTTCATCTTATTACCCTATGACACACTCTCGTGATATAGTTCACACTTGATTGTTGAGGGCATACCGTATCAATAAACGTCTCCTTTCACACCTCGTGCTCTATGTTGCATGTCGTATCTTTTCTAGCATCTACTTGCACATGACAAACCCATTTCCCGATGACACACTCTTGTTCTATGGTTCATTCTTGATTATTGAGGGGCATTTATAAATTAACCTCATTCTCACACTAGGGGCATCACTCTTCTTCCCTACCTTCATCCTCGCCACACATTGCAAACATTATTTTACATCTCATCATTATTCAATTATCAACACATCATTATTGCTACTTTTATTTATCTACCACATTACATCACATCCATACATTTTACATGTTATACCATACATTCCTATTCACACACATTCTTTATCTAGTATAACACATTTCAACCATCAACAATATATATCAAATCAACCATCCCAACAATGCCTATAGAATCTATCAAACTAAATAAACACTACCAAGAACATATCATCATCATCACATAATATACAATGCACATCAACAATAAATTCCACATCAACACAAGATTATATTACACACACACACACACACACACACACACACACACACATATATATATCCTCCAAAATCACAAGTTACAAAATACAATTGCTTAGGGGAAAGCCCACATGTATCAATACATCATATACAATGGATCATTTATCATCCTCGCTATCAATATCTACAATCGTGGGAGATTTAAAACTAGAGGCTTCACCGCTCACTCTACGTCGTTGGTGTCGGCCTCTATACCTCTTTAGCTAACTTTGTAACACAAAGCAAGCTCCATCGCCTACTTTGCATCCGACTCTACTGACTCCACATATCATGCAAAGATGTCTTGCACTAGGATTCTTCCTTCTGACAACTCTCTCATTTGCTTAGCCTTTGCATGAGCCTCGTCGCACTCGTTCAACAAAACTATACATGTGGTTGTAGCTATATCCACCGACTTAAACAAATGGGCATGCTCCCTCGTAATAACATCAACCCGCTCTAGCATACCTACTCCACAAGCACGTCTAAGGGCATGTTTCGAGTCAACGTGTGCGGAGGTGTCCACAACCAATAGAAATCACCTGTAATAATAAAAATCATTAGCTATTACACATCCTTGCCTCGAATCAAGCAATAATAAATAATACTAACGATCCTCTCTCGTTGTTGCTACATCGTCTCTCTTAGGGGCGGGTGCATGTCCCTCTATTCCTCCAACTGTTGGCCCACCAACCGCATCCACCACTACTATAAATATTAAAATCCATCATTGTGTCACCACCATTGGCTATACACTACCGTCAACCCACAACATCCACTGTATAGGCCCAATGGTCGATTCGCCTCATTAGGCCCTAGATGCGCTAATTGCACTCTTGTCGGGCCTAACCTCAAACATGGTCGCCTCGTGGCCCTAGTAGATTGACACCATATATATGGCTCTAAGGGCACATCTTGAGCCATGCAAAACTACCTCGATACTGCGTTCCCCTGAAATAACTCAGTCACCCGTGGGAAATTATCCTCTAACCACATAGTGTGTCATATGCATTGCAACTCTACACCATCCTCTACCCAGATTTCATAGTATCTATATGCTCTCGATATAATGGTCTCAGGGCCCATCTGATCTATCATTGACCTATATGTAGTCGTACCCATCCTCCTAATATGGGTGCCAACTCACCTCGTTGTGAATATCTTGGGTCAAGCTTGATCTGTAAACTTCTACTTTGGAACTCTACGAAATCACACAATTATGTTGTTTTACTTTCAACTTTGGAAAATGACAGATTTGATTGAAGATTAGAGCTTTAGTGATTGATTATCTAGTGCTATGGAAAGGAAATTACAGAGAATAGGAAAGAATTCAAACTCCAAACACCGATAATTTTATCCTGGAAACCCCTAATGGAGGAAAAACCAGTCGGGAAGGGAAAAACGCTCTTTCTTCCCACTTTTATTGGTCAATTATAGACAATTACATATTACAAGAAGTAGAAATGGAGACAACAATGTAAACCTCTCCCTTCTTATGTTTGTTTTCTCTGTCTCTACATCTTGCTCCTACATTCCACTTCAAAGACCGAAATCTTGTTCACTTGCTCTCATTAAACTTAAATATTTTCTCTTTGATCTCTTTGGATCTCTGAATGCCTCAATTCTCTTGCTCCTCCTTGTATTTATAGCCTTCTCCCATGTCCTCCCATGCACTGGAGAATGGGAAAGGTTAGGGAGGGAAGAGACACAATCGGGTGCTTCAAATTCACGTCCATTCGTGCTCCATTTCTCTTTTCTATTCGAAAGTGTTAGGATTGCTGATCTACGCAGATCGGCGGTTTCGTGGATCGCCACCTTGACCGGGAGGTGATTCTTTCAAGAACCTCTATTTACCTCATTTTCCTTCATTTTCTTCAATTCTCCTTCTTGGTGCTAATGGAATTGATGAAATGGTGTGTTTTTCTAGATCCCTATGGATCATACCTTCCTTGCTTAGGAGGATTTTGGTCCCACAAAGCTTAGTGGGGGAGTGGTAGAGGAATCAACTACCTCTCTTGCTCCTTCGAGTACCACTGGGTCTGCCTTGATGTCTTTTGTCATGTGGATCTTTGGTTTGCTGCTTCAGTGTTGCATCCTCCTCTGAGTTGCCTCGAGTACAATCCTATTTGGAAGGCAACTTTTGTATGTTTCCTTCTTTGTCATGCATAAATGGCTTTAGTAGGTGCGAGCTCTTGCAACTTGCTATCGCCTTTATGTATCTCGTATGAGGTATGGATGAAGGTTTCTTTTCCAACCTACTCAAGTATGGCGAAGGTCCCATACTGTAGTGGTTTAGTCCTTTCTTGTCTTTGTCTCTTGAGATGGATTGGTCAAATCCTCTCCATGTATGTTCTTTATTATAGTCACCAATGTTCCTTGTATCTCCTCTTCTCATTGTTTTGCCATGGTCATGTCCAATGAATCAATAGGTAGATATGGCAACAAAATAGTGAAGTTTGTATTGCTTTCGTAGAATGAGCGGTTCTGTGGTGGCTTCTTCGTAAAAAACTAACAAGTGTTATCCAAAATATTTGTGCTCTCAAGTCCACTCGCTTTTCTTCTAATGAAAGCAAGCAAAATTGATTATTTGCCTGAATAAGTCTTTGTGCTTGGTTGACACTTACCATAGCCTTCTTTGATTTGCTTTGGTGTGCCAGATATTGAAACTAACTCTGTCCTTGACCCATATGTACCGAGTTCTCCCTCCTTGTGAACAAAACATCCTTGACATACAAGTAAGGACTTCCAAAGATAACATCAAATGCATCAAGTGGAATGATATCATCCTCTAATACATCAATATATCGGGTATTTATCCCAAACTAAAACTTACACTTTCTTGTAACCTACATTTCTACACCATTCTTCACCCATCCCAATGGGTATGGATGTGGATGCATGTAAGTCTCTAGGCCAAGTTGTTCTCTACAACCACATCAAAATCAAATTTGAATGAGAACCGAATCTACTAAAGCATTTGCCTTAGTCTTCTTGATTTGGATTCGATTTGAAATAGCTTATTCAACTCTTCTTCTGCACCCCCATACATGTTAGTGGCCGTGCACCCTAGCCTCTCCTCTACATCTAAATCGTACTCAATCTCCACCTCTCCTCTATCTTCACGGTGGCCAAGGATATATTGGAATCCTTGGTTTGATGCTTTGGTGTAATTCCTTATGCAACTTCTAACATGTGGCATTAGTATGTCCATTTATATCACAATTCTTACAGAAATTCTTAGGATCTTTACAAGTATGCAAAACGCAGTAGTGGCATGCTTGCCTTTCCATTTACCTCTGCTACTTGTCTTCCCTTGATCTTTTTCTTGTTGATCCGTTGACTAGTCTTCCTTTAGCCATGTTTCCCCTTGTTTCTTCTCGTCATCAATGTAATATGCTTGTATACAAGCTTCGTTGAGATCCTTGGGCTTCGTGGAGATTACCTTCCTTCGAAGGTGAGTGTGAAGTCCTCCCAAATACTTGGTCAGAATGTCCTCATCCTCCAAGTCCATATTAAGCAATGTGGCTTGTCTATGAAATTTCGTAGTGTAGTCTTGCGCTTTGCTTCTTTACCCTGTCTAAAGTATTGCCACTTAATCATCATGTCAATCTTATGGCCAATAAGATAGAAGTTAGCTCTAAGCAATTCTTTAAAACCTTTCCAAGTACTGATAATAGGACATTTCTTCTTCTCATAAGTGGCTGGATGGGTTTCCCACCAAACTAGAGCATGACCTTCCATTTTGAGATGTGCAAAGGTGATCCTTTGTGCCTCAGTAACATTATGCACACTAAAATAAACTTCCAATTGTTTTAGCCACTTATCAAGCAATTTTGTATCTACTTATCCTTCAAAGTTCTTTATTTCCACTTTTGTTTTAACTTTAAAAGGTGTATGAGCATATTTTACCTTCTCACTTATAATTGGCGTCTCTTCTTCACGCTCTTCTCATTCTTCCTCTTCGTGGCTCTTTCATATTCCAAAATTTTCAGCCAATGCTCAAACCCTTGAGTCTATGGAATCTTGCTTAATCGAAGTCATCTTTTGCAGATTTGAAAGCTCTTCTTGTTTTCTATGCAACCTATCCATCATGGTCTCTAGCATCTCGACTCTACGGACCAAGTTCTCTTCTTCCATTTGAGCTTGAATTCTCTGTTTCCACTTCTTTGTAGAAATATTTGGTTCGCAAGGTAAAACTTCTTCACCTTTGGACCTTGTCACTATCATATAAATCATAAGAAATAATCGAATACCACAGTCCTAGATATATAATCAGCTCTGATACCAAAATGATCTGTAAACTTCTACTTTGGAACTCTACGAAATCACACAATTATATTGTTCTACTTTAAACTTTAGAAAATGACAAATTGATTAAAGATTAGAGCTTTAGCGACTGATTATCTAGTGCTATAGAATGGAAATTGTAGAGAATAGGAAAAAATTCAAACTCCAAACACCAACAATTTATCCTGGAAACCCCCAATGGAGGAAAAACCACTTTAGGGAAGGGCAAAACGCCCTTTCTTCCCACTTTTATTGGTCAATTATAGACACTTACATATTACAAGAAGTAGAAAATGGAGTATAAAAACGGAGACAACAATGTAAATCTCTTCCTTCCTATGCTTGTTTACTCTGTCTTTACATCTTGCTCCTACAATTCCACTCCAACATTGAAGATCTTGCTCACTTGCTCTCATTAAACTTAAATATTTGCTCTTTGATCTCTTTGGATATCCGAATGCTTCATTCTCTTGCTCCTCCTTGTATTTATAGCCTTCTCCCATGTCCTCTTGTGCACTGGAGAATGGGAAAGGTCAGGGAGGGAAGAGACATAATCGGGTGCTTCAAATTCACATCCATTCGTGCTCCATTTCTCTTTTCTGTTCGAAAGTGTTAGGATTGCCGATCTGCGTAGATCGGCGGTTTCAGACCATCACCTAGGTAGGCAATGGCGTGTTACAGGACCACCACCCTATAGGGTGGTGGTTCCATAACCGCCACTCTGCATAGAGCGGCGGTTCTATCTAGAACCTCCGTTTACCTCATTTTCCTTCATTTTCTTCAATTCTCCTTCTTGGTGCTGATGGAAATGATGAATTGGTGTGTTTTTTTGGATCAATATAGATAAGATCCCAATTAACTTTTGGCCAACGAGTGGCTTCAATATAGTAATATTCTCACATGCCCACATATGTAATAAAGTAGTGGCTCTAGCCCACTACTTTGTGATCCTCTGTGTAAATATATACAAGTCTCTGTACAAATGTGC
Source organism: Taxus wallichiana var. yunnanensis (assembly GCA_018340775.1). Lineage (NCBI taxonomy): Eukaryota > Viridiplantae > Streptophyta > Pinopsida > Cupressales > Taxaceae > Taxus > Taxus wallichiana. The sequence continues at coordinate 660,888,002 of CM031235.1, forward strand.
CAATAAACACTATTCCCATGCATATCTAGTACCATACTCCTCAATGCTACGACAAATATCATGCATCCTACATTAAATCCCCAACCCACCACCCTCTCACCATTTGAAACTATCACAACATTGTGATAAATTTCCGCAATCACGTAACCCCCGGATCTCGAATAACATCCAAACTAATACGAGGCCTTGGCTTGCCCATATCCTGTGAAATATTGTTGTGCTTTGCCCTCACTTGACTATAAGCATCCACTTTGTAGCCATAATATGTACTCTCTCTCCCACTACCAAAGAATCGTAGTATCCTTTATACATCCTCTAAGGTCACAGTCATCTCACCAAGGCAACCATAATGTACATGTATCAACGCACCATTTCTCACACAAAAACAATCAACATAGGCATATTATGGGCTATCTCCCCCAATCTAGCAATTTGTGCCACATACCGACTGCTCGTTCAATATATCCCACATCGCATTTGACAAACCCAACGTAAGCAATGCAATCAAGTGATGACCCACATGAAACTCTTTAGAGTGTGTCCTGTGCACCACATAAAAAATAATGAAATTCTTCCATTAGCACACCATACATACTGACAAATCACTCATCATAGCATCAAATTTATCGAATATGAGCATTTCACAAAAATAGTGCCAAAAATTGCCCCTAGACATAGACACCCGAGCGAATCACTAGGGCCGAACTCGAGCCCTAGTGTCTCAAGAGATAGAAACATCTTGTTCACTCCTGTCACGGTTAGAAATGCCAAAAATATAACAATTCAAATTTTACTAATAACGTTAAAAACAAGCATTTTGAACAAAAATTTCCAACAATAATCACACTTACCAACTCTACGTGGTCTTTTGCGGATTTTAGCATCACGCGAAGATGCTAAAACCCGCAAAAGACAATAGAAATAAAAACAAGGCTGCATATCACAATAGAAGCATCGATGAAGCATAAGACATGAGAAAGAGAGTGGACCATCAAAACTAGTGGATTATAACAAAGTCGCACCTAACTCAATTTAAAAGTGTGAACCGCTTTAACTACTGACATTAAAACTTTGTATAGAAATGATATGATAGAGTGCCTTTCAAACAACCTCTATCGATCATACCTATTTGCAAATATTGAATCGTGATTGGTCCTTGGTGAGCAGAGGGTGGTTGGCTCTCTTCATTATTGGCACGATTTGATCTTCTCCCTCTCTCTTCTCTTCCTTCTCTATAAAAATCAACTCGATATCATTTGTAAAGGATCCTCTTGATTGTAAAGTCACCATGTCAAAATAGTGGCCAAGATTTCACAAGTTGTAGACCTTTGATCTAGTCACATGTAATGCATTCAATGCCCTTCCCTAGTGATGTAATGGACTATGTATCTATTTTATCAATCAAATTTTGTTATTGTGGCTCATATTTGCTCTATACTTGCATTTATCGTGTCTCTTACCTCTTTGTTAATTTATGGCATATTGTGTGTGGGTTATACTTGCATGGGTTTTCATTTCTCTGTGTCTAAATGTGTGGAATGGAATGGTTCACACACGGTTGATTTGTGGCATTTATCTGCCCTCTCATTATTGTGTTTTATTTCCTATTCTTCCCCTTAGAGAGAGAGAGAGAGAGAGAGAGATCCCCTTTCTATTTTGGCGCCATTTCCATTTCATTAGCTTAGTTTAATTTCATGCATTCCTCCTTCCCATTTTCCCTTACAGATGAGTAATTTAACTTAGGAGTAGTATTAGCATTAGGTTAGATAGGTAGAGGAATTTGACCTTCTTTGGAGTTTTGTCTCAAGGAGCAATGTCCCACACCTTGGGGACATTCCCATGTTTCACTAAGGTGTTGAATCTAGTAGATTCAACAAGGGTGCAATCTTAGGTGACGATAGTATACATGCGTAAGGTATTTGTGAGCCCATCGCATTACCCATCTCGACCACACGAAAAGGTATTAACTACAACTCTCATGCTAAAAATAAAACTAATTTCAAATGGGTTGCAAAATAATGATGATTTGTGATACAAGATACTCAAGATAATCATGTATCTCATTCGATAGTGCTAAACCAACCATCTTTACAATCAACCACTTTGTCATGTGTTATTCATGATAGTACATCTTTTTGATCCAAGGTGACCACCCATTCTTTATTCGGATAGACTATTCTTAATTCATAGTTAGTCATAGCTTTCCCTCTGCTTGTACATAGGTATTTTCAAAACATTGCAAAAAAATTCAAATAATCACATAATACAAAAACATTCAAATAGAAGGAAAATACAAAATCATTATACAAACTAGTATGCTTGACTAGTTTGTTATTGTATCTGAGTTGCTTGTTACATTGATTTGATAGATAACATATCTCTTCTTTACACACATGCATTCATGTGGTATCTTAAGCTTGATGCAGGACATTCACATATTATTACATAATGATAGGAGCTAGCTTGGTTCCTTACACTACTCTTTAGGGGCATCCCTCCATACTATGCATATGATTTTGTTCCATTATATATTACTTTACACCTTCCTTGTCATGTTTGATTACATACCACCTATTGGGTTAACATGACTAACACATGTGTCTTGTGCAATGCTAACCTATCTTGTTATTTTATTCTTGTCATTATTACTGTGTTCTATACTTGTTTCATATACTATTGTCACTACTTGTTTATACGAATTGTTTCCTTGCTTGTTTACCACATGGTTTGACTTGATTATCTTACATGATTACAATACGACGATTGTTTCTTCGATACATCTTAAGTGCCTTGTTTATATTGTGACACTTGTGGGTGTCCAATGTTTGTGTTTTTATGCCTATATTGCATGTTTTTTTTTGTTTTTCTGATTCAAGCACATTGTGTCTTCTATTTTGATTGTCTTGTGACACCGTGGGTGTCCCATATTTGTAAATTTATGCCTACACATGACTTGTCTTTATACTATATGGCTTACTTGACTTGACTTTACACTAATGATCCTACTATTACTTTTGACATATTGATTTTTGTTATGATATTTCTATACTTGTTACCCCTATGGAATAGGACATGATTGCTACTTTTCTCTTGTTGATTATTTTGCACATGGATTGTTTCTTGTTGCTTTGCTCATTGCATATTGTGTTTTTTTTCCCCATGGTTTCTACTACATGCACAACCTTTTTGTAGTATGGGTTATCAAACATGGTCACTATTCCAACCTTCTATGTTGATATCCTACACAAATTATCAAACATATGGTACATGGGTACACATATTTTATTTTGAGCCACATGCTCAAATGTTTTATCACACACACCTCAAAAGAGGGGGCATTCATTGGGTTATTTCTACAAGGTACAAATAGTTTACACAATACATGAATAGATTCTTACAGGTTTTGATCCTCGGTAAAGGTCACAAATACTAAAATGTGGCATAATTCAAATAAGGTCAAAACCATACAGTATGGTTATGACCATGGTATAATCTTGACCATTTTCCTACTTTTCCAAACAGAGGGCATATTCACTCAATTATTCAATCTATATAAGAATCACAACGATTTACGTGATTTTCACAAAGTTACAACTATAAATGACACATTTTAGAAAAAGTCACGGGAGGCGTGAGTACTTCATTCCTTCTTCATGTCACTATTCTATTCTAGTTGTAAAAACATGATTTGGGGGCATGAATCTCCTTCTCACCTTTGATTTTTTCAACTCTACATAATCAAGTTTAGTTGCGGTAACACCTTATGGGGGCATGATAATGTCCATTCCTTTCAAGGTCTGATTGTTCAAGTTAGTAAAAAATTGGGCCTAAATCCTCTGCCAATGTGGACCACGGGTTACGTGGAAAGTATCAAAACAACTAGGTTCTTTTGTAAATTGATATTTAAATTTATCTCACTGCATTCTCAAATGAGGAAGGCAATAAATTAGTTGAGTTCTTTGTAGTCTAAATCCTTCCTCTCTAAAAAGATCCAAAAGGGGCAAATATGACTCTGTCCTCACTCTCTCTAGTGTTAGGATGTACCCAACACTCTAACATCTCATTTGGCACAACGTTGGGGGCTTATCACCCCCAATCCTTCAACATTTCAACTTCTTGAATTCTCCAGGCATGACATGAAATAAGATCTCCTACCTCCACACAATTAACAAGTGTATTCCATCCATGTTTTACATCTCTTTACTTATTTAAAAGCATAAAGTTATATGCATTATCTATATCTTGAGATAAAGTCCATCTTTTATCATAGACATTGACTATAATCTTTGTTGCAAGTCTTATCACGGAACATGCCAACAACAACACATCATATAATCATTATCGAATAAATGCAAAGTGTGTGCACACACTTAGGTATGCTTTTTCTTTGAGTATGCAATTTTCAATTACATGATTAAAGGGGGGCAAATGTAGACAATAAAGTTTGGTAACTTGTTCTTGAGCAATGATAAGTTAGACCATGTTCCCTTGTTAAGACAAATGCTCACATTCGAAATCCAATCACCTCATCTCTTTAGATCTTCTACAACTTGCTTATCTTTACACTTTGCTTTATCGTTAATTTTGAGAATATTATTTGATCAAAGCAACATTAAACCTCTGATATTCATGACACAAATTTTAGTTTTGGTTTTCATCTCTTCGGTTTGAAAACACAGGGAAGAGTCATGATGTAAGATCCATTTTGGCCGACTTTGCATGCGGTCCCGCCCCTTCACATTCACCAACTTTAATTTTAATTTCAAATTTTTCTTTGGGTCATTTCATCTTCCCAAGATCGGACTTAATAGAGTATTTCAGCTCGAGAAGGCTATAAAACCAAGTTAATGTCAATTTATAACTCACATGGTACTCTCACAAGGTACTATTGCAAATATATTTCCAAAAGCACTCAAATGGTTCCTAAATCTGCGAAATTAGTTGTACATCGTCTAAAGTAGTCCCTACTACAAGTATGAAGCACTCAACCAGGTCAAAGATTCTAGCTTCCTCCATTTCAAAGCATGCAAAGATCATAGAGCCATGTTTCAACAAGAGCAAAGTCACTCCAAACATTACATAAGAGTTTCAATTGACAATGGGTTAGGTTACATAAGTGAGGCACACCACATCTCATTACTTTGCTACGTTGGGCACATTATATACTACGTAGTTATCCCGCTTATCTTGGTGTCAAGAGACACAAGGGTACCCCTAGTGGGTTGGTTAGCTATTCACACTTGCACAAACACCTAAGAGAACTACATGAGGCTTGATCCTGCAATGATGACAAGTAGTTCAACTCTTGAATTGGTTCATAACTAGGAGTTTGACCTCCAGCGTGATCTAACCTTACCACACACACATGTTTTCTCATTTTTGTTTCTAGTGCCTTATTGAAGGGTTCTACAGGAGTTACTGGTTTCCACTTTTTTACAAGTGATTATAGGTCATCCCAAATTTGTGCGAGAAAGAGTGACATACAACAAAGATCATTACCAAATAAGTAAAGCGCATGAGCATTGCTGAGTCAAGTCCAAACTCACAAAGGGTCCAAGATTGTATAGCTCCGTGTTAGGACCATATCGGGTATGGAGTGTACATAACTTGTACAATCCTATCCCCTGTTGGGTTATAACTTTAGAACTTTCACTAAAGAATCTATGGTTCTTGATCAACCTGTTCCACTATCCTACAAATTTAGATCATCCTTGATTTGTTCAAGAGATAATTTTATCTCTTATCTTATATATTCAAGCAAATAGTTAATGTTTATTAGTTGTTATATATATGAATACATAATTTTGATCGTGAACGATTAGTGTCGAAAGTTTCTTATATCACAATAGTCTATTTATTACAAACCCTTACATCTTTTTAGTGTTGTGTACTTTCCATAACATAGATTTAATCAAGGTGTAAACACTATGAAAATATGAAGAAAGGAAAATTACCAAATCAAAACAAAGGGCTAAGGAAGAGAGACCAAAGTCCTTTGCAGATAAATAATGTCATCTACTTATTACAAATTTCATACTATGAATTTGTCATTTTATGTGATGTACATGACACATTTTCATTAATCTTAAATAATTCTTTAATCTTTCATATTATACACTTTATTTTTCATATATTACACACTTTAATTTTAACGAAATATTTCGTATTAACGAAATGTGTAGTACGCATTTGAATCTACTAACATACCTATCTTAGATAAATCTATGTAAAGATGCCAAGAGGTATCATTCTCAAGGCACCTATTTTGTATTTGTGACAAGTAAATTGGGCACCTTGAGAATGCTACCTCTCGACATCTTTACATAGATTTATGTATGATATGTATGTTATTTATATATGAGATACTTTTATATTATGAAGTTATAGAGAAGGATTTGGGAAGGCTAAGCAAGGGCTATGAAGTAATAGAGAAGGATATGGGAAGGTCGAGCAAGCAAACATATGTATCCTACAAGCAGACAATTATTATGTTAGTAAGAGGACCACTTCCATTATGCCATCACCCCTACTATATATGGGTAATTTAGAGGGATTAACAAATACCTAGTGACTCGAAGCTTCAAGAGCAAAACTCTAACACAACCCACACACCATTGATCAACCTCATTTGGAACAACACACACCAAGCCCTTAACGCATGCTACAGGTAAATTGTATGATTTGAACCCACCAACTTGAACCACCTAAAACAATGGTCGAAGTTGAATTAACCAACCCTAAGAACTATTAAAATTTATATGGAAACTATTAAAATTTATATATTACCATTAACCAATCCAACCAACTAATATGAACTTATTTTTTAAATTACACAAGCGATCACCAATCACCATACCCCATAGTGATGGGCAAAATTCACAACGAACTCATATAACACATGAAATGAACAAAGTCATAATCCACATTCACTACTACTAGCAGTAAATAACAAGATAAGAATTACAAAACATGTTCCCAAGATTGGGCTCGCTTGGTCTCGGTCTCTATCTCTATCTCTCGCTTTAAGGGGCTAGATCGTGGATTCGATTTTGATTTAATCGTAGTGTGTGGAGTGAGACATTTACATGTTACCCCAAAGGTCGATCCATGACACTCTCCTTGTATTAAAACCTCGTTCTTTAATGCTCCGATGATTGAGCATTCACCAATCCCTTCGAAACAACAACTTCATTCCTAAAACATACGTAAATGGACCAAGACAATTATCGTCTCATTCATTTTTGGCGTCTAGATCTAACTATTCAAGAAAGACTCCAATTCAAGACTAGATTTTTCCAATGAAATGCCCCACCGCATATCACTACGTGGCCTTCTTACCATCCACGACTCCATTTCCTATGCAGTTTGTTTATAAAATTTATTAGGCTATACGAGTTTTATCACTAAACGAAGTCTGACGAGGCACAATTTACGTGAAATATGCCGGAACCAACTAATATTTCCGTTGTACTTGTCGCCTGAAAAGCAGACCAGACAGAATATATTATATATTTTCCTCCTTTACGTCTTACATATTCATCTATATCCAACAAATACGAGAATAACATAATTTAATAAACAAGATTTCTTATTTGTGGGGATAAATGCAAAGAAATTGCATAGAAAGTGAGGGGAGTTTTTGCCCTTTAAAGTATTCATTGGATATTTCGATGGCTCGAATTAAATATTCGGTGATGGAATTAGCTGGAGTTTATAAGGATTTAGAGTCCGGTAAAGGAGATGGCGTGTACGATTGACTGAGGGGTGGCAAAAGAGCTGCACATTTTTGAGTTGGAATTACAGTGGGAAAGCAGGGCCTCAGGACTTGGTTTTCGCAGGTTAGTTGTTTTATTACTTTTATCTACTGTGTTTACCTTTTATGAATCGATTTCAGAGGGGTTTAGATGTGTTAATGATTGGTTACAGTTCGGGAGTCGGTTCAGGTTGTGGCGCGAGGTTTTAGCTGAAAAGAAGTTGGCTTTTAAAAGAACTCTGTTGATTGTTCTTGGTATGTATGGCATTTTGAAGGTTCCTAGACGGGAATTCGTCTTGTGGATGTCATGTTTTAGGACAGTTTGATATGTGGCTTGGGTTCTTCTGCAGTATCTTTGGCCATTTGTATGTTGTGTACTGGGTTTTGGGTTTCTTACCTGAGTTCATTTATGTAGATGAGAAGCACTTTTTTTTTTTTTTTTTTGTGTTCAATCGTGGGACAATGAGTGGTAGTGGGTTTATTGCGCAGCAAATTTGAGGAGTGGGTGTTTTGTTGGGTTTGCTCTGTTTGACATTTCTGTGGTCATTTTGGCAAGGAAGTTCACTGGGTTGGGGCATTTGAGAAGGTAACCTTATTAGGTGTACTGTGGTTGTGGTTATTATGTGGCTTTGGAAGTTTATATGACTTGTAAAAATTACATTTTCATAGCTACTTTTGTGTTGATGAGATCTATAAGCATCGAGTCCTCCTGAGGCTGTACACTTCTAGAGGCGATGGATCTGTCTCCTGCTTCAACTTTTAATTTCATTACTGATAGATTATCATCTTGCGTCTGTAAAGGGATCTGTGGAGGTGTGTTGTATTGTGACCAATTTCTGGTGTTACAGTGTTACTTTCAAGCAAGAAATTGTTGATACGCTTCACCTTGGTCTCCTCTCTCGTGAATACTTTGTTATCGTAGAAATGTTTCTTTTTTAAATTTGTAGAGGCTTTTCAACAAGCTTGGACCTATTTATCCCTCTCGTTAACAATTCCTCTGTGTAGTAAGAATTACCTTCGTTTTATACATTATTGGCTTTCTGAATTTAGTGTGAGCTGGATATGGTGAATTTCGATGCATGCAATTATTAAAAGGGACGTGTTTGTATATTTGTTTTAGTCATTGATTTGTTTGTACTGTGTGGGGACTTTGCAGTTTTCTCGAGGGATTGGGATGAACAGGAATAAATTTTTGAGACTGGGGGAAAAGCTGCTGATACCTCAGTATTTTGGGGAAAGAGAGTAGCATCAATCGTATGCCCTTGTCCTGAACAATCTCCTGTTTCTGGCTTGCTTGAAATTATTCTTCATATCAGATATTATCAGTCTTTTCTGCACCATTTGACGGCTGGCTCTATACCTGGAAACAGTTGCGGACAAGGAAAAACTGAAGATGTGCATTAATGTTATCTCAATACAGGCTCTGCACTTGTTCTAAAGCTAGTTGTATCCTCGATTTCTAGTCACTCTTGGAGATAGTGTAAAAGAGGAACTTGCAGGAGGATTTTGTCTGAATGCAGCATCGAAAAGGTAGAATTTTGTCAAGGGATCCTTTCAAAGTCTTGCTAACCTTCTGCATCTTACCTTTCTGTGTGGAACTTTTGAAGAGCAAATCTCATCAAAAATTTCCTCTCCCTTATGCAGTATTCTCAGAAATACAGAACTTGCGGATGTTGATTGTTGCTTTGACAGTAATGTTGTGGCAGAACAACTGCTTCTAATTATTATTCTTACTCTCAGCAGCAGTAGTCACTAACCAAATGTTTGAAGGCGAGCCATTTGATAAATGAGTATACTCTGAATGCTTAAGTTAGGAGCCTTTGTCAGGAACTAAGGAAGCCTCCTTAGTAAAAGCTGGTGACATAAACTGCAATCTTGTATCTTACCTGTGGCCAATTCAAAGACAGGGCTTTGCCCTGGTTTTACACTGCAAGTTTATTCAGGGAATTTTTTTACACGGGCTGGGTGGACTGTTGTGTATTTAAAATAGATTAGATGTCTTTCAGAAGTATTGTTCGTGATGTAAGAAATGGGATTGGTAGCTTTTCTAGGCGAAGTTTTGAAGTAAAGTTTTTACATCATGATGGGAGAAAATCCCAAAGTGCAGTTTTTGATGGAGAGATTCTAGCTCCTCTTATCCAGCAAAGTCGCTGGGCTAACCTTCCTCCAGAACTATTGCGTGATGTGATTCAGAGGTTAGAGGCGAGTGAAGGTACTTGGCCAGCTCGCAAGCATGTTGTTGCTTGTGCTGCAGTTTGCAAATCTTGGAGGGAGATGTGTAAAGAGATTGTCAAAACGCCGGAGCAGTGTGGAAAGCTTACATTCCCTATATCAATGAAGCAGGTAAGACGGAATCTTTCTAGTTCGTGGTCAATTATGACTGTAAGTTGGAACAATTGGTCTCTGTTTTTAAATGCAATTTACTCTATTCAATTTTCTTTTCTTTTTCTGTATTTTGATACACGTAGCATACTTGAAAGAGAAATATTACATGTGATGCTCACTTCTGCATAGATTGAAAATGTTAATGTAAGTGTTGGTTAGATGCTAGCTGCTAGCTTGCAGCTTGTGCTAGTATCTGTTAAGTGTTCATTGTCTTTTGCTCTTTTAGGTGTACTTTGTTGATTTGGAACCACAGAAATTGGATTTTTACTGTTACTGAAAATTTGTTGTGATTTCCTTATTAATGGACAGCCTGGGCCAAGAGATGCACACATACAGTGCTTTATTAAACGTAACAGAGCAAATTCTACATATCATCTGTACATGGGTTTGAGCCCAGGTAAGTTCTTTTTCATGTATAGGCCCTATTTTAGAATCTATTACTATGCATCTAAAATGTTATTCTGAAGTGCTTATAAAATTTGATTTAAACACCCTTATTATATGATCGACTATTTTAATCACGTTAATTGCCAGTCTGTAATTGCTTGTAAGTTCTTCCTTACACATCCTTAGATGATCTAGTCTTTGGATCACGTAATGTCCAAACTAGTGATGAGTTTTTTTGATAATTTCTTCCGTTTATGTTGATTGTGTTGTTTGCTTTGGTGGATGTCAAAAATTCTAGTTTGAATGTGTGATGCCAAATTGAAGTGAATTTTGTGCCATCCTTTTGTGCTGTTTCTGTAACCAATTTTCATGATATATCAATTCCACAACTTTGGGTATCTTTCAAAGCTAAGACAACCTAAGGTTGTCTTTCCCATCCTCACATGGTAAGGGATTAGGCTTTAGGCTTTAGGCATTGAGAATTGCCAATTTGTTAAACGACAGACCATCCATGTCTATGAACTGTTTCTACGAATTATTTTGTGATTTATCTCACTTGTTATTTACTTATTCCAATGTCCATTTAATGTCTCGCTGTTTATTGGCTACCTTATTGTAAGTTGTAGCTGCTTGTTTAGATGTTTATTTCCCTGTTGGTTGTTTGTACACAGTTGCAAAATGCTCTCATGTTTAATAAAATCAATATCTTTTCCAATTCGAGCTGTCTTATATTTGCATATCGAGTCGTTCATATGGACTTGTCCACCCCTTAGTGTTCAAAATGAAAATGGTAAAACTCATTTGCAACAGCTCATACCAAAAAGTACAATCACTCGTACTTTTGAAAGTGAAGAACTATTCTTTTGAAATAAATGCTTCAGAATTTTGCCTTATCGTATATAATTGTTTTAGCATGTCCTGTTTCTTGTTTTAACAATCATTTTTTTGTTCCATATGTGGAGGTTGATGTGGTTGCTTTTAACTGTTTTACAACAATAAATTCTAATGGATCATCCTGTTTTATGAAAACTTCAGTCATTGTCATAATATAGACAGCATTGTGCAATTACTGCACAATAAGAAATGTAAATCATTTTCAGGATGTGCATGCTTTTTTAAAATTGCATTGAATCCATCGTTTAGGTATTTTCTAATGATGCGTCTGGTATATTCGATCAATATTACATGTTGGGTGTTTGGAATACAATAATTATAGCCTGGATACGTTTTCTTTAATGCTTGTGCTTTTCTACAAATCTGGTAGCCTTATTGAACCATGTCACTTTAAGCAGTGTCCGAGGAATATGTTGCTTAGCACATTATATTTAAATGGAGTTAGTTCTGGAGTTCAATCCTTTGGGATGTAGATAGATCAGTGCTAGTTTATATCTTCCGCACAAAATTGGCTCTCATTTTAGTTATGTAATGATTATTATGGAGAAAATATAACTCATTTTCCAATGTGCGGCTGCTTCCTTCATTGGTAGAGAAATCATCATAATTTCTTGAGCTAGTGTTACAGATCATCGTAAGTGTATTCATATTGACAAGTCACTCACTTTAGCACAACCAAGTAGGTATGGCACTAGCAATTGCACGCAAAATGTGTGATGGAAATGCCGAAGGGGATGCATTGAAGAAGTTAAACTTGAGAGAGCGAAACATTGGAGGAGAAAAAGGGGTGATGAAGAAGGGGTTTGAGGGAGGAGAAGTGAACTAGTGGGGAAAATGATGGGGGAACTATTGTGCGAAACTCATCTTTCTTACAATTGGGTATATATGAACCACGTGCCATTTTTGTCAATCATATGAAAGAGAAAGGGTGTGCGGTGTGCAGGTTGTTGAGGCAACATACTTTGGATGATGAATACTTCTAAGGGAAACTTGCATATGTTTGAATCTCAAATTTTACATATGTTAGATATGGAAACTCTGCATTTAGGGTTCCTTATGTTGTCGATTTCATGCACATTTGCGATTAGGGTTTCACCTTCAATCCTTCAACTTTAACTTCTTCACCGTCTTCCTATTAGCATCTCCAAAGTGCATTGCTAGGGTGCACTTGCTAGTTACAATGAATAATTAGACTTTTCCATCATGGTACATTGGAGCGGAACATGTTTTCTTGGCGTGAAATCCTTTGTTGAGTAAGGTTAGGACATCATAAATCATCATTTTCTTAATTGAAGAAGAATACCCAAAAGCAAGGAAATTTTATTTTTATTTTCTTCAAAGGCTTTTGGGTGTGTAGGTCAACATCAACAATAATACAATATAGTGGGTCCATTCATTGCAATATTTTGGGGATGAGAGATGATGTTTGAACTTGCACAACATGATATTGGTGGTATTTTAGAAAATTCATAATAGAGTGGTTCACCGATATCCTCGTAGCACCAAATACAAAACAATTTCCTCACGTTAGCAATATGAATTCTTGGCAAAAATAAAAATCGAAATCAAGGAAATGTTTTAATGTTGGGCATTGCCTTTTTCACGATAGCCAAAATATTATTCTCTCCAAAAGAGAAAATTATTTATATGTGGATGCCCTCTCCATGGTTTTCAAAGGGTTACTTATTTCAAATGTAGGCAGAATTGTGACAATTTTTAATATTCTAACCTGGAAATTATTTAAATGTGGATGGCCTCTCCATGGTTTACAAAGGGTTACTTATTTCCAACATAGGAACTGTGTTACTTATTTGGCCTCTCCATTACCTTTTTTCATGATAGCCAAAACACTATTCTTCTCAAAAAGAAGAAATTATTTATATGTGGATGGCCTCTCCATGTTTCGCAAAGGGTTACTTATTTTGAAACGTAGGCAGAACTATGACATTTTTAATATTCTAACCTGAAAATTATTTTTTGTGGATGCTTATTTCCAACATAGTAACCATGACACTTTTGGATATTCTAACCTTGATGGGTTGGTTTAGTTTTTTTTTTTGAGAGGTGACAAATTTGGAAAGATATTTTGACATATCTCTAGAAGGTTTGATTAAAATATTTTCCATATTGAGGAGAAAACAAGGAGAGAATCTTTCAGGGGCAGTGTGCGGATATGATGAAATAAGTATTGAGTAACATGAGTCAACTTAATCAGATAGTATCAAGCTTAAGAATAACATTGTACTGTCTTTTTTACCTCCTGTGTCTTTTTTAGCCGTATGGAGGGGCCGAGCAGTCAACACTGTCAAGTTGTTTGTCAGTTCTATGGCGTGCACAACTGGGCCTTACACAACTGAAAGAAATAGAATTTTTTGAGAAAATTGGCTCTGCCATTTTTAATTTTATGTTTTATGGTGTCAAGGTTTTCAATTGGACAGTGTTTTATTTGTGCTCCACTTTATCGTCTCAATATTGCTTGCATTATTCACGTGAGTGCAATTAGCACTTAAGGAGTCCAAAATAAAAAATATGGAAAACCTAATAGGTTCAAGGTTCGAAACCCAACCACAATGCTTGCTTCCTATAGCACTTTGTAGGACCCCCTTTTCAGTTTTAAGCTTGAGTAATTTTTGGAAAACAGGGGATGCATGAATAATCATCCATAAATGAACCCCTTCAGAAATTGGTCATATGAGCGCTAGGTAGATTTTATCTACTGATTGAAAGTTTTAGACTAAGACTCCATACGATTTCTTATGTTGTTGAGTGCAAATTGCTCTTTGATTTACAAGGAGGGATTTTTACTAATAATACCATTAAAGTGTACTGTGTAATGTCCAGGCCTAAAAGAGATTCCTTGTATTGACGAGATATCAGAGACGTGGAAAAACCCTTGCAGTAGGTGAAATTTTCAAAATTCATGAGCTCTGAAACCAAAGGATCCATCTTTCCTACCCCATTTTCCTCTGTCGTTAAAATTCTAAATCCCCTAAATTTGTTTCCACATAAAGGTAGGAGCAAGGCTTACACTTGTGAAATTTTGTCCACAGAAAGTAAAGGAAAAATTGAAGCCCCACATGGAGCTAACAGTACCTGGGATTTTGGAGACTCGTTTTTGTGGAGAAGAGCCATCATTGATTTTGACTCCCCAGCTTTCGAACCCTGCAGCTATAAGACTGCAACTCCATGCAGAAGCAAGAAGATGAATAAGTGCTTGCTTTAGTGGCAGACATACACTGCATACCCAAAAATAAATTTTAGTGCCCTACCACTACCTGAGATGGCGCTGCTTCCGCACAAATGCTATGCCAGAATCCAAGGACACAGAGATGAACGGTGACAGGGAAAAGTTTACAAATTCTAAATGAAGTGGCAAGTTATACCGGTGTCATACATTTCACCCATTCTTCCTCTTCTCTTCAAGCTCCACGTACCTAGAGATCCATGCATTTATGCGCATTATCAATTTTCAGGAAAAAAATAGTACTTACTACCTATGTCACAGGGTTCGCCGAACTTCAAGTAAAAAGTTCGAAATCCGGCGAACTAAATGAAAACCGAAAAAAATCGTTGCAGTTCGCTCGAAAATTCGCACGAAAAAGGGCTTCGTTTTTTTTTAATTAAACTGTATTTCAAAAACGTTTTTTCGATTAGGGTTTTTGGATTTTTCTAAAGAAATCAACACTAAGACAATCGGATTTTCATTGTCGACAGTCTGAATTTATTTTGCGAATTCGTCCGTGGATTTTCTTCGTGGGCGTGGCTCCACTCCGTGACTCGTCACTGTGGACATTGGCGTGGCCTGGCGTAGCGTGGCATTAGAGCAAATCACGTGAAGTCCAATATTATCCGTTCTCGAAGCCTGAAGGTGTTTCTTGGATTATTTATTATATAACAAATATACTGAAGTGACCACGATTAACTTGGAATATTTATTATATAACAAATATACTGAAGTTGCTTTGTAATAATAAATTATAATATTATTATTATTATTATTATTTTTTATTTTTCATTTCATATTCTTTTAATAATGTTTTAACTTTTCAATTTTTTATAACGTTTTTATATTTTTAAGTGTGTTATAATTAAAATTTACATATTATAATGTATTTAAATTTGTAATAATATTATTCTATTTATTAATTATATTTAAATATTTAATTATATTAAAAAAATTGCAAATTACAGTAGTCGAATTTAATCACGATTTTTTTGCCGAATTTAATCCTCGCCGAACTTAATCCGAATTTAATCCTCGCCGAACATGAACACGAACCTGGTGACTTAGCTTACTACCAAGTGAAATATTTTACAAATTTAAAATCCTTAATTCATTCACATCAAGATAAAAACTAACTTAAACTTTATAATCTAAAACTTAAAAAAAAGGCAATAGCTTAGAAAATCCTAGGTCACACGAGATTGCTCTAACAACATTAGAAAATTAAAGAAAATTTTCATGCCATTCACTTTGGCAACAAATTCTTTCTTTTACTTCAACGAGAAAAATAGTGATTACAATCATATGAAAATCTAATACTATATTAACATCGCAATATCTGTGGAACATTTGGTTCAGTGTGAGAAGATAGGCTGATGGCTAGCCGGATCAAATAGAAGACATTAACAGAGAGTAGTTAAGCTGCAGGTGCCATGTCAGAGGGTTACCTTTTCTGATTCATACTTTATTGCAATATCCAGGGAACAAATGGCGTTCACGTCTTTCATTGACAGATGACCCTAAATAAAAAATAATTTGTCGTTGATATAGAAGCTGGCAGATTGTGTTAGAATTGGCAACTTCGGGTCTATTAGAATTGTAAAATGCCATTGGTGTAATAAGAAAGGCCAATACCAAAACCTAATGTACAATCAAAACACATAAAATTCACAATGGAGGTTAAAGAGAACAATCGTCTCCTGTTTCGAGATGTTCTAATTGCCTGAAGGCGAGATTTGTCCCTCTCTTTACAGAAATAAGACACATACTGATGTATATTTATATAAGTGGACTCCAATGACCACCCACCACAGGAAGGTGGTAATAAATATGTTGTTTCAGAGCCATAAGAATCTCTGATCTTGCGCACTGAAAGAATGACGGGAAACACCACCACGAGGCACTTAGAGAGCTAGAAGGCACCTTGAACCAAACTCAATCATGGATGTTAAGAAGGTGTACTTGCTAAGTTCAAGGTACCCCAAAGAAGCTGGCAAAGATCCTCAAAAGAAAAGGCATCAGAACATACTTCACAACTATCAAGACCACTAGAAATTGTCTTAGTACTGTAAAAGATCTGTGTGAGCAAACCCTTAAAAAGGTTTAAGAGATTCTGTGCTCGTGTGTTGTTCCCTACATCGGCGATATTAGCAGATCATTTCAAAAACTTCAAAGAACACAAGATTTACAATGTAGCAATATTAGGCAATCAGCATTGACGAAACACAAACATGAGACTAATCTTGCAATTCTCATTGGTTATGCAAAGTATCTGGCCATATAGAAACAATGAAAAAATGTAAGGATTAGAGAAGCTATTGACATTGAGAATATTCCTTGGAATTTTAATAGAGATGATGGATACAAACTTGGCAACACCTGGAAACCGAAGATCGACAAACTTACTCGAAGCGAGGGTAGTTAGAAATTAGAATTGTGTAAGGATTTAATTAGCTTGTTTGATAATTTTTTATTAATTCTGATTCTTTTGACTAGAATCGAGTTAATTAGTTAATTAATGGATGAATTATTTTTGAGCGAGTTAATTAATTAATTAATGGATGAATTATTTTGAGCTAATAAATCCTTATTAGATTAATTAGCTTTTTTTTTTGGTGTCCTCTCCATTTTGGCCAACCCTTGTCATTACATCTTACTGCCTTTCCTTATTTGTATTGCAAAGTTATTGATGGACAGTGGACTACTTTTTCTTCAAGCATTGGGTTTATTCTCGTCTCTGTGAAGATGGATCAATTAGTGGGATTTGAATTGTCGGACTACTTCTGAATCTAGAGAATTATATATATCGATATATGCATCAAAATGCTCTTACCAACATGAGCAACATGACCAGATAAATAAGACCAGAAACATCATTACAAAGTAATGAGGAATACAACATTTGAGTAAGATGTCAATTAGCTTTTTCAGATGGACTCTAAAGAAATGCACAAAGCTGATAAATCACATCATTCTTGAATGCTCCTTAGTTGAATATGAAATGATCTGCAAAATAATATCTCGTTAGAATAAAGGCCTATGGTCAGACAAACAAGATAAAGAGGCCCTGTGCAAATAAATTATAAAGAGATGGACATGGCCAGTAGACCAAGTCATTCCAAGATGTCTATGCAGTGATGTCTGAGCAACACGAGTTACCTACTAAGCCCTAATCATGTACAGTTGAAGCCCAACATACTCGAGTGTTAGGATCTAATTCTGTTCAGCCAGTACAAGCCATGAACCTGCAACTGAGCCTTTTCAACAGTGACACATATCTGATTAGCTAATTTTAGTTTACTATTTTCATTCAACAAGAAATAACTGCTACTGAACCTAATCCATATACTTCATTCGAACAACAGAATGTGGTTTCAATTTGAGATTTTTTCTAAGAACGATTGTCTTACACTAAATTGGCTCTTAGGTAGATGAATTAACAGGAGTATATTTATCTAACTAATGTCCCTTGTTTATTAAAATTGAGTTTTTACTTAAACATGTAATCATGCAACTTGTTTTCTGGGGTGGTAATTTATTCCTGCGCGTTTGACCTCATGGAGCATGTATATCCAAATATATGAATAAAGAATGACAAGGATTTTACGAGATACAAATATTGTCCAGTCCACTTATCACAAAATCCATTTTATCGCAGGACATAGAGCATATTAGCCTGCTTGTTTTCCTTCTAAAAAAGAAACAGGATATTTCTGGTTCTTGTGAGGCACGTACAAAGGTCTGCTATCTGTTTATTTTTCTTGCTGCATGGAGATCACAGTTTACTGATATCACTTTAGTCCATTCCCGTTGGACAATGAGTTTGTTTCTTGCATTTGAGTTTGCCTTCACTTTATTGTCCGAGTTGTTTATCTTTCAAGATTTCTTTTCTAACGTAAATTCATACAGTGATTATATTGCCGAGTTTGATACATTTGAGTGTATCAAACTAGTAATTGCTTAGATCTATTTAGATACGAAATAGGTTTTATTACTTTCCTTATTGGACTAGTTGTGCATGTTCTGTAAGATCTTTTTTAAACTTTACATGCAATTTTGAATTAATATTGAATATGCATATGCTTGTTTGCAGCCTTGATTGTTGAAAAAGGAAAATTTCTTCTTTCTGCAAAGAGAGTCAGACGAGCCACATATACAGAGTACATTATTTCTATGGATGCAGATGATGTGTCTCGAACAAGTAGTACATATGTTGGCAAATTAAGGTAGAAAACTCACATTTCATTACTCTAATATTCGATGACCTTTCTTAGCCTATTTCCAGTTTTCTACTAAATTATGATTATTGTGTCTTGCATATTATTTTGGGTAATATCGCTTTTTCACTGCTGACTTATCAGGTCAAATTTCTTGGGCACCAAATTTGCGATACATGACAGGCAACCACCAGTAACCACTGCAGTGTCAACGAAGCGAATGAGCAGAAGGTTTTATTCTAAGAAGGTATCTCCAAGAGTACCTTGTGGTAATTATAACATAGCTGACATTGCATATGAACTTAACGTACTTGGTACAAGAGGACCAAGGCGAATGCAATGTGTAATGCATTCAATTCCAGCCTCAGCTATTGAGGCTGGAGGAAGTGCACCAACCCCTTCAGAATTTCCTTCTTTATTGGAGGACTCCTTTTCCTCATTATCCTTTTCCAAAACAGCAGAACAATCTCTGGATTTCAGCAGTGCCAGCTTGTCGGAAATTTGCATTGGTATTCAGAGTAAAGATGGCCCCCTCATTTTGAAAAACAAATCCCCAAGATGGCATGAGCAGTTGCAGTGTTGGTGTCTAAATTTCAAAGGGCGTGTTACAGTAGCATCTGTTAAAAACTTTCAACTTGTTGCAGCTGCGGAACCCTCTCAGCCTGTGGTGCAGAGTGATCATGATAAGGTCATCCTTCAGTTTGGAAAGATTGGAAAAGATATTTTCACCATGGATTACCGGTACCCATTATCTGTCTTCCAAGCTTTTGCTATTTGCCTTAGCAGCTTCGACACAAAACTGGCTTGTGAATAATACAACAGAAGTTGGCTGCTTTGTTAAAACAATTTTCTGGTTTGGTGAGTGGCAGATTGCTCCATCATTTGATTATTCCCTTGTTAGGACATGTTAGCTTGATTCTGAGGGTCTGTATGTAAAAGTCTTGGTCCTGAGATCTGAAAGGATGAACCCTAAATCCTTTTCTGCTTTGATCTATAAACTAGAGCCTGTAGTTCCAGTCATTTATATCCTTTGGCAATCTGAAGGATTTTATTATCAAGGGTTACCATTCTTCAAGCTCTAATACCATGCCTTTTGTGCCATCCCATCAGAAAGGTTTAGATTGATTACAACCAACATTCACCCAGGTCAGAATTATTGGCTTTGAGGTCACTATTTGTAGAGCCTGCGGTGTTTAGGTTGGCAATACAAAGCTTTGGTTTGTGCTGTTCATACTAGCCTATTGTCGTTGCGAATGGGAACTGCAGACTGATAGCAATGCAGTCAGAATGACAAATTTGATGAATGTGTTATACAAGGGAAGTTGCGTTCATAGAAAATTATGCAATGTATAAGTAAATATTTTAAGCTCGATATGGGAAGCATTATAAACTAATTAAATTTGTATGGAAAACCAGATAAGAATTTACAAGTTTTCTGTAATGAGCATTGTCATGGAAATTACAATGAGGATACCTGGAGAATATGGGTTAAACAAGGGCTACTCATTAATTCTAGTAAAACTATGAATTAGAAGGAAGTAGAGGAACCAAAAACAATGTCGATTAAATGCCATTTTAAGCTTAATGAATTAGGTCACAAGATTAGTTATAAACTAATTTTCCATTTCATCCGCCAAGGTTTAGAGCGAATTGAGTATTGCATGTGTGGTGAATTGAACGGATGAAAATTATGTCAGTAAAACTGGTGGTAATTTTGAAAATTATGTGAAAACCAAGGATGGTCCTATGGAGGGGCCTATAGCTTCTATTTATTCTCTGTACGTGGTTCCATGTAGAGTTTAGAAATGTGAAACAGGATGAAAGAGATGCTTTTGCATAAAATGTTTTTAGGAGGAAACTTTTAGTGGTTGCTTGAGGTGTGATGCAGGCTGCAGAACCAATCAATGTACATCTGCTCTGTAACCTGCAGACCAATACCTACAATATAATCCAATTATTAGCTGCCCTATAACTTGCTGATCAGAATACTCGTGCATACATGATGGTGAAATCATTATCGCATTGAGCAAAGAATATGCAATATACTGTTAACAAAGAAGAGCAGCGTGGCCAAAAGGAACAACAGCTGCCAGCAACAATATTTTCTTTCAAAAACAAAATGAAGACCGACTTTCTTTCCTTGCAAGGGGTAAGCTAAATATTTTGAGCAGGTATGGGAGAGAAAAAAACAGGGTATTTTAGCATTAATAGGTTCCATGAATTTTTATTTTTCTTTGCAGAGACAAAATAGGAGACTTTAGCAGTAGCAAAAACAAGGTCCCATGAATCCCAAATAGATTATTGGAAGGAAGAATTGGAGGGAAACTCAATGAGAGATGCCAAGTGGCAGAAAAAATCCCAAAAAAATTTAAGCAGTTGAATTTTCTGTGCCCCCCATTGCTTTATGGGGCTAGAAAAGCCTCTCCCTAAAATGTAGCTGCTGAGAAATTTCAGGACTTATGTTGGGTTTAAGCAGCAGCAATAATTTATTTTTACATAGGACCATATCTCCCAATTAAATAGAAGCAGTAGCCCCTTGCATGGGACCATGCTCTAAGTTCCCTCCTATGCGAGAGCCATATGGCCCTAAAACAAGCATTCAATTTAATAAAGTGAACTATAAAACATGGCAGTTATGATAGTGTTTTAATTTAGAGGGAACAAATCCTCGACAACTTTACAACAGGGCAAAACAAACTAATTGGATTTTTTTTGAGTGATATAGGATTGCACAATCCCATGGATGCTCTTAGACACCTAGGGCAAATAGAACATAAGCTTTCGCTCATAAACTGGTTGTGAGCAACTAAATGGATTTTTCTTTTTTCACGGCTTTAGATTCATACATCCAAGTTACATCCTTAGGGCAGTGCCCTTTTCACTTGATCAAATACTCATAATAGTCTTTATTCCTTGTGCTTTTATTGATTATGATGTCCATGATTGCTTCCATTTGTGCAACTCTCAACAAGTGGGTATAAATCTGAAACATTAAAGATAGGAGAAATGCCTAATCTTTTAGGCAAACTCTATTTCATATGCATTGGTTGAAAACTTGTGTAATATTTTATGAGGCCCAATCTTTTCATTTTGAGCTGCTTATACTTATCTCTTGGAAACCACTTATTGCATAAATGTGCCGATACTAAGTCTCCCACCTCAAAAACTCTCTTTGCGATTTTGATCAACATATTGTTTGTATTTTTTACCACTTTCTTCCAACCTTATCTTTATTTCCACGTGCACATCATACATGGCTTGGGCATAATTCTCACCTTTAACACTCTTAATTATCTCAGTTGTGCTTCTTAACTTGCAAACTCATCTTGGGTTGTTGCCATGTACAAATGTACTTGGCTCATTCATGTACTTCGATTTGAGTCATTGTAGGCAAATTCAGTTTGTGCCAAAGCTAAATACCATTGTTTGGGCTTATCACTAACTATGCATGTTAACAAATTCTTAAGAGATTTGCTCACCATCTTTGTTTGTCCATCAGTTTGAGGGTGACAGTTCAATTAAAATTCAATTTTGTGCCCAATCTCTTCCACAATGTTCTCCAAAAATGCCATACAAATTTAGTGTCTCTATTTGACAATTCTCCATGGCATCCCGAGCAACCTTAGCACCTTTTTGAAATACAAATAAGCAAAATGGGTGGCATCATTTGTCTTCTTACATGCTATAAAATATGTCATATTGAAAATTTGATCAACAATTTTTTTTTTTGAATCATTACCTCAAATGAGTCCTTGGTAAACTGAGCACAAAATTTATGCTCACCGCATCCCATGGCCTATTTGCAATTGGTAATGGCTGATAGTCAAGTGTTCTGACTTTTACCATTAGCATGTTGGCATATTCCACATCTTTCCACAAGCTTCTTTACATCCGTACTCATTTGTGGCCAATAATATATGCCATTAGTTATAACGAAGTCTCATCGTATCTAAAATGACTAGCTAGACCACCTTTGTGCTTCACTTTCAAAAGATTCTCCCCCATGGAACCTTGAGGTATGGATAACCTCTTCCCTTTGAATGACAAACCTTCTTGAAACATATACTTCAGCCACAAGAGTCATATTAAGAGTTGTTGGGTTTTTACATATTACTCATGCTTCTTTGAACTCGAGTCCTCATCAAACAATTCTTTTGTTGAGTCAAACCCAACGACTTCCACTTGGAGCTTGCTTAATACAAGAGTTTTCCTATTCAAGGTATCTGCCACTTTGCTAGGTTTCCTAGTCCTATATTTTAAAACTCTGTTATAAACATAATATTTTTCTCTTTGCTTCATTTAACTTTTCATCGAAATAAAGAATATGTTTACGTTTTTGACTAGGTACTGCACCTACTTGTTGTTCCATTTACATCACAATCAATTTAGAACACTTTATCAAAATAAGGCAATGTTAAAACTAGATGTTTTGTAGCTTTCTCTTCAAATATTGAAAAACTCTCTTTTGTTACAATTGTCTATAGGAATTTCTTCTTGTCTGCCTTCATAGTTTCGGTGATGGGTGTAGACTCCTAAATCAATACATAGTTTTAATACTAAAATTACACTAATTATCCTTTTCTCTCCATCATTTTTTTTTATAGTTAGTGGTTTCACCTAATTAACTAACATTCCCTTTTATCTCGGTGTAAGGAAATTACTTGGATAAATAAGAATATTAGCTACAGAAGAACACCAAATAACACAAGATTGTAGATAAATGATCACAATACACAAGTAGAATAGCTTAGCCACTTCGAGGGGGCAACCTCTAAACCATGCAATAAGACTCAAATGCTCAATATGATGATCAACTACTCCTCCCTACCACCTATATATACCAATCCTATGCTATGGCCAACACTAAGGCCAACCTATTAAACATATGAAAGCATAAATAAATAACATATGACAAGAAGAGAGATTACGTAAGCCACAAATCGGCTATACACATCCTATGTAAGATATATGATTAAGGGCATAGCATGCCCCTCCTCTTCGAAGCAATATTGTCCCCAATGTTGAGAAGCTTTGAATGTTTCTTTGCCGCAGAAATGTGCATCCTCCCAAGTTGTCTTCATTGTTTAGATTTTTCCACTTGATCAAATACTCGATGATGACCCTTGTCCTCAATCGCTTTGTGCATGTCTGAAGGATGTATTATGGTTCCAAGATGATTCTTCCCTCCTCATCAAGCTCCGGTAACACTGTTTGGGCTGATACCATCTATCCAATTACCTTCTTCAAGCAAGATACATGGAAGATTGGATGTATTCGAATGGCCGGAGGAAGTTCTAGTTTGTATGCTACATTACCAATCTTTTGTAACACTTGATAAGGGCCATAATAATTAGGTGAAATCTTATTATATTCTTCTATTGTTTTAATGACATTTGCTTATATGGTCAGTAAACACACAAAAACCCAATCACCGACTTCAAAATGTCTTTCACTGCAATGTTGGTATGCTTGCTGCTTCATGCGGTTTTGTGCCATGGCCAAATTCTCCCTGATACTAGAAAGTACCTTTTGTTGGTGTTGAATATGCTCTTCAACAACTCAAACCCTTGGTTGGACTCTCAAAGATGAGGTGATGGATGGTAGATGGTACCCATATAATGCCAAGAAAGGAGAAATTTTAGATGAAGTATGAAAGGAGGTGCTATACCACCATTCTACTAGTGGTAACAATTGGACCAATCTCGCTTGCTTATCGAGGTAAAACAACAAAGATATCCCTCCAAGCATTTGTTGACCACCTTTGTTTGCCCATCGATCGGGATGATAAGATAAACTATGAACTAGTTGCGTGCCCAAACACGAGAACAAGTCACCCAAAAATTACTCGTGAAGATAAGGTCTCGATCACTTTTTATAATATTTGGTGTCCCATGTAGCTTCCGAATCAGATATCCATGAACCCCGCTGCTACTACACTGGCAACAAATGGGTGTGATAAGGCACAAAAATGGGCATATTTGGTGAGTTCGCCCACCACCACCATGATTACATTTCCCTTTCTCGACTTAGGCAATCCCGTGATGAAGTCCATGGACACCTCTTCCCACCTCTGACTAGGAATAGATAGAGGTTGTAAAAGACCCGGGGACTTAATTGTTTCGCCCTTATTTTGCTGACAAACCATGCATTCTACCACAAATTTTTGGACATCCCCTTTTAGCCCTTCCTAGAAGAAATTGTGCTTGATTCGATGATAAGTCTTCAAGAAGCTAGAATGCCCCCTATTAGAGAAGCATGGAGCTCAGATAGAACCCCATTTTTAAGGGTTGAATTCTTACGTAGGTATACTCTATCTTGGTACCACAAAGCATATCTTTTCCATACAAATTTGTTTGACATGCTTGGATCCTGTTGGAGATTCTGAATGAGATTTTGTGTACTTGAGTCATTTTTCCATTCAGACCTTGCATCCTCTATCCAATCCTCTTGTAATATAGATATGACACACAACAATGCCTCGATTGATTCATCCTTTCGAGATAGAGCATCAACGACTACATTCTCCTTCCCTTTCTTGTATATTATCTCAAAATCATACCCCAACATTTTTTAGACCCATTTTTGTTTTTCTTCAGATGATAAACATTGCTCTAAGAAGTATTTCAAACTATCATGACCTTTACTTTGAAATGTGTCATGTCTGCTTTCTCCAAATTAATAGCATAATTGGAGTTGTGGGAAATTCTTCTCCATGGAATGAAAAGAGAAAATCAAGGAGAAGACTTATAATATGTCTTTTATTATTTTATGAATACTTTAAAGTGTGCTAGTGAAGATTATATGGGTCAACCTTGTTTATTAAGGAAAAATAAATGATTATGAGGGGTCGGCGAAGGCATAATGAATGGACATAAAGGAAAGGTCACATCTTTTCACATTTGGCGCCACCCTTAGAAAAGTATAAATAAGGGTCATGTGTGGGCATTTTTGTAATTAAAAATCAGATTTTGAGAGTTATCTCTCATCTTCTTACCATTTGGGACGAAAACCCCATATGAGGTCCATATGAAGGACAAAACCCTTCATATTGACTTAAAACAATTATGTATTTGTAGATTATCATTTTATTGAAGATTATTTTGTGCCAATTCTGATTTTATCAGCTATTTCTACCCCTTCGACTTATATTTAACTAAAATTTGAATTATTAAACATTAATAACATCAATTTGAATTGCCTAATCAAGTCACCATGTTCTAAGAAGTTCAAATATGCCTTTGCACAAATTTCGAGGCAATATTTGGGGAAGTTCAAACTCCTCTTTGACTGCTGCAATTTCCAGATTTGCATAATTATTTCCAATGGTGTATCTTTTGCACAAATCCATTCGATTTGGCCATAATATTTGTCAAAAATAATAAATAGTCATTTGATAATTGTTGGTGAATGATTATTGGTGAATTTTGGCACGATTTATGAAGATTTCAGTTTGATGTAATTTAATTACAGTTCGTAGTAATAAAAATCAGAATTCTGGAAATTTGATATAAACCCTTAAAAAGGGTCATTACAGTGGTATCAGAGCATGGATTCTCAAAAGGCTGGGGTTTCGATAATCACGAAGGTGGAAGATCTCTTCAAAAAATACCAAGCTCTACCAGTAGACATCCGTAATGCCATGCCATTTCCAGATTTCATAAGATGGGAATTCGGTATTCTAGGTGTGCATGTGAATGGTCATAAAGACCTCCCTCAAAAGATAAATAACATCAGCGTTAGTGATGAAAGAAAGATTGGAGAACAAGAAGCAGTAATGGAAGAAATCCATATAAGGCAGTCCGTTGGTCCGCTTGTAGCAGCAGGCAAAAAAGAGCCTAAAGATGAAGAATTAAGCTCGAGGAGGGACCACCAAGACATCCCAAGCACTTGTGAACAAGGTGCGAAGGAAGAAGAAGTGGATGAAAGCTTTGTTGAAGGCCCGAGGATCGAATACAATTCAGATGTGTTGCTCCCTAGCTTGTCTTCACAAAGAACTGATCACCATCATCAGTTCGATTCAAATATGGGCAGATTACAGAAGCACATTGAATGGTAAGGAGTACCCACATCCTATCCATGCATACAACAATACAAGTACAGGAGCTATGATAGAAGTGACAAAGGATAACCATCCCTCCAAAATCCATGGTTTGAACGCTAAGGTAACCACTCCCTCTTTCAGTTTGGTTGGCCATTCTCTTAATACTCTTATGTTGGAAAGAATGACTTGGAGTAGTATTGAAAATAAAACTTGTGAGCCATGGAAATGGGAGAAAACTCCCCATAAAGAGCAACATGAAGAGGCTGGACTGATCCTAGCAGCAACAAAAAGAAGGACAATTGAGGGAGATATCAGCATTGTGAAAGCACCAGGACATGGGGGAATTGACAAGCAAGCATCAAGCAAAGATACAATGAAGGTAAGCACCCAGAAAGCGGAAAATCATGGAGGTATGATGTTTTTGAAATATTGCTTGCATGCTGATTTGAACTCAAAAGTTTTGAGCAGCCCTTGGCATGGAAATATTTCAGTTTGGGCCTATATATTAATTCAGATTTTTCACCATGAGTGGATAATTAGAAACACTCAGGTTTCATATATGGTGAGTCCACTTTGGTCACTAATGATGAGATACCTTTGTGCACATCACACTTCATGGGATGAAGAGGAAAAGGGTGTTATTTTTTGCATTAGAGTATTTTCAGATTGTGATGAGGCTAGCAAGGAGGGTGAAATTGGACATGATGGCATTTTGGTAGGAGCACCAAATTACAACTCTTTAATTGAAGGTGATCTACATGGGTACATGGTAAGCTCCACATTTCCATTTCATCAGTCATTTAATATAAAGGATGTGTGCATAAAATTGGTGTGGAATGAATGTTACTCCTTTGATCCGGGCATAATAACTCAGCTGAGTTTGAAAAGTATGATGGAGGGCAATCAAGGGGTTGGTTTATGGTGTATTAAGCTTGCCAATACAAGCCTATATGCTGCTGATTTGGAACAGCAGACATGTTACACAATAAATCAATTCCTTTCATTAGTCATTCATGTTGAGAAGAGTTTCTTGCACCATATACTGCTTCAGCAGTTACTTTGGGAGACATATCAGGGAAAAATTCCTTTATTTTGGCCTATATGTTCGAAGGATAAGAGCAGCTCCTGGAAAATTTCCAATCCATTTCTTCTCAGCATACCAAAACAGTTTACAATTACAGAGAGGATAGCGGATGGGTTCTCTATGCAATATACAAAAAGGTGCTCTCAACTCCACATCTCCATAAGATCAAATAAGGTATGTGCTGATTTTTTGGTGATTAATGTGGCTGAGTTTAAAGATCAAGGATGGCATTCGTTGAGAGAGTTCACTCTCAATTATCAAAGCATGAAGATAAGCCACGTGGACCAAGGGTCATTACACAAAATCTCATTGCAAGATTGGGAGTCATCAATATCAGTGGAGTATGTTGAGAACAAGATTGCTAAAGATGTGATTGGTAGAGAAATCCGTAAAGGAAGGTACCAGGTGATGGTTGGGCTTATTCCTTACCAAAACCAAGTCTAGTTGATACTCGAATCATGGGTGAAGAGTCAGATTTGGAGGGCTGATCATGATACTCCATGGGCTAATCATCGGGGCCACTTCATGAGACAAAACAAGCGTGAAGAAAATAATTTTAGTCCTCCTTATTTGTGGAATTTAGAAGATGCTTGCATGATATGTTCCAGGAGGCATAAGTTTGAGGGAAATTCTGTATATTCTCTATATGGGTGGACAAAAGGATATTATGGGAAACTTGCAGCTGTTCACATAGTCACCAGAGTGGAGGAGGATGGTTCTAATTTTCAGTTCTATGACCCCATAATAAGGTACGGTTTTTGCTTAGTCTATTTAGTTTACACTACAACAGAGTCATACAAAGTTTGGGGGCATTTAGAGATCCAAAAGTCAGAGGAACTTGCTTTCAAAGGTCACATGGAGTATGAGTTCCACTTGGAGAATGATGAAATCAAAATTTATGAGTATGATTTTCTCGAATTTAAGGACAAGACAACTGCTGAACTTAATCATGGGTCTGTTGCTCCTAATTTTTCAAGTTATGCAAATCAAATTTCAGTCTCTTCTTATCTCACAGGATTGCTTTCCTTAGTGAGTTTTCAGATTGATGATTGTTATACCATGATTAGAGGATCGAATGTGCAAAAATTAGAAATGAGCAGCAGTAAATTGGTTTTTTTGAGTGCATTCCTTCATGGGATATCAAGAGAGGAAGATTTCAGTTGAATAAAGAAATAAAATCAGGTTATGATGTATCATTTTCAGACTTGTACATCCTGATTTTTGGAGGAGAAATGCTTGATTACAGACCATGTTCAGGACAACTACCAGATGCATGAAGATTGTGGAACTCCCACCAGCAAAAAGACAATTGCAAGGCCAGAGGGAGTGTTGTTAAACACTCAAGTTTCTTCTAAGGAGTTTGTTTCTTGTGTAGGTACAAAGATGAAGACTACAAGGATCACATGGGATCCAGGAGATTACGATTGCTTGGGGACAAGCAATCTTGGGGAGGGAGGAATGTCATGTCCCTTTTCTCCAAATTAATAACATAATTGGAGTTGTGGGAAATTCTTCTCCATGGAATGAAAAGAGAAAAGCAAGGAGAAGACTTATAATATGTCTTTTATTATTTTATGAATACTTTAAAGTGTGTTAGTGAAGATTATATGGGTCGGCCTTGTTTATTAAGGAAAAATAAATGATTATGAGGGGTCGGCCAAGGCATAATGAATGAACATAAAGGAAAGGTCATGTCTTTTCAGTTTTGGCGCCACCCTTAGAAAAGTATAAATAGGGGTCATGTGTGGGCATTTTAGGATAGAGGAATTTGTAATTAAAAATCAGATTTTGAGAGTTATCTCTCATCTTCTTACCATTTGGGATGAAAACCCCATATGAGGTCCATATGAAGGATGAAAACCCTTCATATTGACTTAAAACAATTATGTATTTGCAGATTATCATTTTATTAAAGATCATTTTGTGCCAATTCTGATTTTATCAGTTATTTCTACTAGTTCGACTTGTATTTGACTGAAATCTGAATTATTAAGCAATAATAACATCAATTCGAATTGCCTAATCAAGTCGCCATGTTCTAAGAAGTTCAAATATGCATTTGCATGAATTTCGAGGCAATATTTGGGGAAGTTCGAACTCCTCTTTGATTGCTGCAATTTCTAGATTTGCATAATTATTTCCAGCGGTGTATCTTTTGCACAAATCCATTCGATTTGGCTATAATATTTGTCAAAAATAATAAATAGTCATCTGATAAATGTTGATGAATGATTATTAGTGAATTTTGGCACGATTTACGAAGATTTTAGTTTTATGTAATTTAATTACAATATGTAGTAATAAAAAATCAGAATTCTGGAAATTTGATATAAGCCCTTGAAAAGGGTCATTAAAAATGTCTTCCCATTAGATATGGTCTCCATTGCTTCACTGGATGAAGTATGGCTAACATTTCCTTCCCATAAACTAGTTTTGATATATTCTTACCTTTGAATTGTCGACTCTAAAGGCAATGGGTTGACCTTATATGAGTATTGCCCCCATACCATACCTTAAATCATCACATTCAATAATGAATGTTTTGGAAAAATATGGGGTGGCTAGAACTGGAGTGGTAGACATGGCCTCCTTCAACTTCTCAAATGTTGTAGTAGCTTCCTCATTCCAATGGAAAGAGTTCTTCAATAAAGCTATGAGTGGTGTTGTTGTGCTGCCATAATTCCTGAAAAATCTATGATAATAGCACAGTAAGCCCCAAAAATCCTTGGATATTCTTTAGGATTTTGGGAACCTTTCATTCAAGCATGGCTTTAATTTTTTTAGGACCCACTTTAACACCTTCATAAGAGACGATGTGACCCAAATATTCAACCTCCTCGACTCTAAAAGAACACTTAGAAGGATTTGCATAAAGTTGATGTTGTTTAAGAGTTTCTAACACCTTATTTACATGGTGCAGGTGTTCCTCCCATGCTTTACTATAGATTAATATATCATCAAAGAACACTAAAAAAACTTCCGTAAAATGGTTTAAAGATAGAATTCATCAAGCTTTGAAATGTAGAGGGTGCATTTGTTAGTCCAAAAGGCATTACCAAAAACTCATAATGACCTTCATGTGTCTTGAAGGTTGTTTTATGAACATCTTCATCCTTGATTCTAATATGATGATATCCGAATGAAGATCAAGTTTTGTAAAGTAAACAACACCATGCAAATCATCAATTACATGAATATGAAACTTATCTTTGACTATGTACTTATTGAGTTCCTTGTAATATGGACACATGCACCAATTTTCATCTTTTTCCGTACCATCACTACAGGAGAAGAGTAAGCACTCTGACTATGATGAATAATTCCTACTTCTAACATCTCTTGTACTATCTTCTCAATCTCACTCTTTTGCATATAGGGGTACCTATAAGGTCTGATGTTGGGTGGTTGACTCCTTGGTACTAGCTGGATGACATGGTCATGGTATCTTTTTGGAGGTAAACCTTTTGGCATATCTCCAAACAAAATAAGTGCTCATTTATAACTACTTGCATATTTGAGGGTATAAATGTATTTGACTGATGTGCTTCCAATGAAAATAGTTGTGCCACAAACCCTCTACACCTTTTCTAAGAAATTTTTGCATTTGGTGAGAGCTCACCAACTATGGGGACTTTTCTCTTAATCCTTTTAGTTTAAAAGTCCTCCCTTCTAATTGAAATTGCATGAACAACTCTTGGAAATTGATTTCAATGGTCCCAAGGTTGTAAGCCACTGAACTCCTAACACAATTCCTTCTCCTCCCATGGAAATGACATACATAAGGCTAGGTAGCAAGTAATCTCCCATGGCGAGGTTAATATTATGACATTTTCTTGAATAACTAACAGTTCCCCCATCAACGATCATTACTTGACATTCTGGAGCTAGATAAACAAAGCAGTTCAAGCGTACCACCAACTTATGATTGATGAAGATGTGAGTACTTCCCAAATCAATCAAAACTGTTACTATCTATTTTTTAAGAATCCAACCACTTTGAGGGTTTGAGGAGTGCTAATACCTGAAATTGTGTGACATTATATTGTTGGTCGGATCTCTTAATTCCTCCTCTCGGCTCTACCTCTTCATCTTCTTCATTCTCTTCTTATTGATTAGGCCTCTCAATTCCTTAAGAAATAGTTCATTTGTGATTTATGAGTTTTGAGATCTTAAGAAACTTAATTAATTGCTTAGAGTGTGATAATCACCCAATGGATGTGGGACCATCCATACAACAGAGGAGGCCCATTCGGCAGAGGTATGTACCTCTTTTTTGTCGTTTTATGTAATTTTTTTTGGTTTGAAATGTTGTACGAGGGCATATTTTTAAAATTGAAGGGATTGCCAATGATTATGTGGATTGCCAATGATTTGGATGGATTGTTTGGCGATCCATTTGAATCGCTTAGCGATCAAGGTTTTGATAGAAATTTGAGAAAATTTTGATGTGAATGTGTTCTAATCCATGTTTTTATGTTTTGTGGATACAAGTGAAGGCAAATTTGACCATCAAAGATAGGAATCTAGTGATTCTCGGCGGAGGTGAGGGAGGATATGTCGGATGAGGATTGGGCACATGTAGAGGAGGTGGGTTTTGTGGGGATGTATGACTATAGATGCATCCATAGACATCGAGGGCTGTTGTTGGCATTGATGGAGAGGTGGGATCCTGCCACTTGTACTTTCTGGTTACCAACAGGTGAGATGACCATCACCTTAGAAGACATTCATATGATTACTAGATTTCCCATACATGGAGAGGGAATATATTGTATTGATGATACTGAGAGGGAGGAGGTTATGAGGAGATATTACGGGGATGATGTTGATGATGTGAGGTATACTACACATGGATTCAATTATCAGGCTTTATATTCTTCAGAGAGGGAGGGCTATACTGGGATGACTATGATGATGATGGGGATTACCTTTTTTGCTTTTCTTGACTCGGTGGTGGTCATTTTACCTGGATGATGATGGGGGTAGTAGTAGCGATGATGGAACATAAAAAAATCTTTGCATGGGCCCCTACTTTGTTAGCACAAAATTATAGGGAGCTATGGGCCTGGAGTATTCAAAGGATATTTGGGATAGATATTACTTTTTTATTATAGTGTTGGGCCTTTGAACATAATTCTGTGGCTTGTCCTTATGGTTTACCATGGGGAGACATAGATATAGTTAGGAGATCAGCTGGTTTCATGGGATGGCATGTTGGTGCAGGGGCACTTTGGAGGAGTATGTAGTGAGTACCATTATAGACATCTCCTTGCAAGGTTACATGCAGGGGATGTATTGTGGAGGCCCTTTATTGGATTTCCAATATGGACGGGTTAGGAGATGGAGTTCAATGTGACTCAACAAGACTTATGGGTCCAGAACGATGCCAAGGAGAGTGGGAGCTCATTAGATTTAGTCACATCATGTGCTGGTTTGTACTGATATATGATGTGCCCAAGGCTCCAAAGACTATATAAACAAGATGATGGGGATGTGGATACTCCCAAGGAAATGATGGGGCCACAATTTTCTATGCATGATGAGGAGGGAGCCATGGGTATCGATGAACATGTAGATGTGGTTCCCATAGATGGTCTTTGTGTGTGTGTGGGTTATAGAGCATTATGGACTGGGGTGTATGCTACATGCGAGAGAGCTCATTTGGATCAAGGGGATAGGAGATAACATGCCCGAGTGGAGGGGGAACATCAGGAGGGTGGTGGTGATGGTGGAGAGGGGGACAAATATGGAGATAAGAAAACCCTAGAGGCTACGATTGCATGGTTGACAACCGAGAAGGCCGTAGTGGTGACAAAGAGGGATGGTATGAGGATGGAGAGGGATAGATTAGTGATGGAGAGGGATAGTTTGTAGACAGAGCATGATAGCCTTAGCCAACAGTTGGCATAGGATACAACTAATCGGGACAGGTACAGATAACACCGAGATACCACGAAAATATCTCTTGACATTTTAGGGACATCGGTGTCAAGTGCTAAGTTGACGGCTCGGACTTAGGCCAGCGATCGAGATGGGTGCACTAGTATTATTAGCATAGCTCACTACCATTCTGTCCATGACAAGCTAACATATTATAAGGAATTAATGGTGTGAAACTTACCTACCGCACTTCATTACGTGGAGTATCCAGGTCAAAGTGGAGCGGGCCCTATTACTAGTACAGTGAGTGTGGGTTAGCCACCTCGAGGTCTAGATGGAGGAGGACTAGATGGAGGAGATGGTAGTGGAGCTGCGGGAGCTCGGGGCTTTGGAGGTGGAGGGGGTGGTCAAGGAGTATAGTTTGTGGTAGTGATTTCTTTGTGGGTGTCCAGTTTACTAGATATATATGATATATTGTATTTTGATATAGATGGATCTTTGTGAAGCCTTTATTTTTGATGTATAGATTATGATATACGTGATTTTGGGGGATTGTACACACCCAAAATTGCATGTGCTACATTGTTAGAAAATGGTTACAAAAGTCCCCAATGATGATTCAGTTCCTTTCAAGAAGGTGTTCGAGCTCCAATTTCCATTCACTTTGTGTATATTTGTTGCCTAGACATCTTTACTTAGCCTTCCCATGCTTTCTTCCAGCTTTCTACTCTTTCTGCACATGTTTTGGCCTTCAATGCCAGGACCGCCACCCTTCTTGAGCGACAGTTCAAAACCACCACCCAAAATGCAGGCAGCGGACTTGCCCGCTTTTTCCGATTTCTTAATGCGTGTTTTAACATGCGACGGTTCACTTAACTTCACTTTTTACATGCATTTGTGAGCCAAATTGTCTAAAATTAGCTTTGATTGCTTGGTTCTCCTTCCTCCTATTTTTAAATAGATTTAATGGGTTGGGAATGACTCTCCTTCTTGCCTTGTACATGAAGGCACCTCCCATCTTCCATTCCTATATATTCCATGCTTGTATTCAAGCAAAAGGGCATGAGAATTTTGTGTATCTTATATTGTATTACTGCTGCGATCTTGCTAGGATTGCATAGCCAAGCTCTAATCTCTTGTGCTATCTCTCTTCTACCTGCATTACATCTAGACTGCCATCAAGATGCCATTGCTCAAGCGCCATCCTCCTATCTTTGTTCTTGCATTCCCAATATCTTGGACTCATATGAACACTTGGAGAAAGAAAGGAACATACTGAGGGGATAGATACAGACACAACTAGATTTGTCAAAGCTCTTGCTTGTCCAGGTTGGAATTATGTGTTTGTTTGCCTTGTGTGTTGAATTGTTAATTTCATATCAAATAGAGTAGAAAATCATTCATATCAAATAGAGTAGAGAATCATTCATTTCAAATAGAGTAGAGAATCATTCATTTCAGTAAGTTTTCCTTTCAACATTACTAGGAAGTTGTGAGGAACAATATCCCTTTTCGGGTCATGATTTGTTCTTCACCTTTGAGGTAGGGTTTGGAGGATTTTTATCAGATTAGGTTGTTTGATTTAGATTAGATTCATACATTTGCACAAGTAACTAGCTACATCTGGTTGACTACTTGTCTTTAGTTTATTTATTAGATTAGAACACATTGCTTAAAGATTAGAAAAGAACAAAAAGATTTCCTTTGATAGATTAGCTTGCTTTTATTGCTTTGATCCAAAATATTGTGAAAACCCCAAAAACATAGATTAGATCTCTTTTAGTAATTAGTTTGCTTATTAAAATTCATTTTATTTCATTTTGTATGACCATCAACGGTCCACAATAGGAAAAGACATACAGTTGTGATCCATTGGTCCCACAACCCAATGGGCCAGAATTGATAACTAACATTGATACTAGCTTATGTTTGACAATCTTACACACACCGCAACTTTTGCTGAGAAGATAGAACAACTCAATACACTAAACATAGCTGCTAATCAAGCCTACAATTATTGGACTCTCCCGACAATAGGGTTTGATTACGTGCATGACCATCCAAGGGCCACAACCCCCACGAGTCTTTGGTTGTGATCCTCAGGTCCCACAACCCAATGAGCCTGCCAATCAGTTAGACATTGACACTAGTTTGCATACATTAGTATTCAGATCTTCACCACTTCCACCAGATATTATCACACAACTTTCCTTACTAAACATAACATCCGATCATGCTAATACTTTTGGACTAGACCAAAAAATTGCCCGTAAATACCTGTGGCTTCATCGTGCCTCTTGTTCTTACTTCCATGACCTTGTCTGGAAATCTATACGAGGCACCCACAGTCATTTTCCACGTGTTCAACAACCAATGAATAGAATCTCGGCTGAGCTTGACATTGATTAGAGTCTACGAGCGGCTATTATCTTAGACCGAACCATCACACCACTTCAAGTTAGGAGAGCATTCTTTACTTTAGACTCATAGATCCCGACATTGCGTGTTGAAGATATAATATTGCCTAATTAGCTTGATCCCCATCACCACACTCACATTCACAATCATTCTACACCGGCTGTCTTGGCATGACCTTGGGAGGTCGGGTGCGAAGAAGGTCATGTGTTGATTTTCTGTCGTACAAATTGGTGAACCCAACATGAAGATCTAGTCTCTAAACATTTCCACTTTCTTCGTCCATCCTTTATTTTGTGGGTATTCTTATACCCCTCGAATATGTCGGGATATGACAAGTATGGTCGGCCCATCCCGTTTTGACATGTACCATTACCAATCAAGTATACCACAACAATCACCTTCACTTTCAACATGGGCGGACAACCGCTCATCCGCTCAAAACCCTCTACTTCAGGGAACCAATGTTGGTTCCTTTATACGTATTGAGGAACTTGACCAGGTCACTCAGACCTATCCCCTCAAATAATCAAGTTCAAATAACATGACTTTCACTGGTGAAGCAAGTTCATCTCCTTGGGTATTGTTTTAACATCCCATTAGCATGCAATCCGATCAACTCCCCATCTAGATGAGGAGTATTTAGCATGATATGCTAGGAGTGAACAAAAGTTCCAGAACATGAACCAATATTTCAAGGTTGCAAGGACAAGGTGATGTCCTGCTTCAAAACAATAACGCTACCCCACCTCCAACTGAAAATACTACCAATGAGGAGTGGCAACATTGTGAACAATTCAGAGCAGGTTACCATACTCCTCAACAACCCCCGAGGGTTCAACAAAAGGTAACTAAGCAAGGCACCGCCCTATCAACGGGTGATGTCATTTCAACTTTGGTAGACAAAGTCAAAGAGTTAGAGCTTGCCCAAAATACACATAATTCATCTCGGGGCAAGCGTGAGCTCCTTCCCACCTGTAGAATTACGGGCAAATACCTACTACATAGAATCCTCTAGTTTACATGAATACTCAAAACCCTAGAGATCTGCTTATGGGGACGAGCACCTTGGGTATGCCCCCAAGCCACGTATGGATATCAATAATGAGACACCAACTTTTGATATAGGCCTGACACGTGGCTTCACTTGAGTGGCGATGGAGTCACGACTCACTTTTGCAATTTTACCTCTTTTCAACGCGGGCTCAAAAACTCAAATTGCTTCGCCGACCCGCCTCCCCACTTTGACTTTCAATGCGGGCTCAACATTTGACTTTATCCCTTGGCATGGGCGGGGCCACGGTCACTTTATAACTTTAAGATCTTTATGGAAACAAAGCCAAAATTCAGAATTGCTCCGACGGCCCACCTTCATGCTTTGAATTTTCAACGGTAGAATTATGGCTTACTTTAATCTTTACACCCAAATGGAAACAAAGAAAAAATTCCCAAATTGCTTTGACGACCCACTTTCCTGCTTTGAATTTTCAAAGCATCAAAACAAAAATGGCTTGCCTTTCCACCTTCGCTTGAAACATGACCACGTGTCCCTTTGTGGGCTAGTTCAATATTTTTGTGTTTTTGACTAAGTCCCTTTTGTTTGGCGGGGCCATATGTCTGACCCTGGACATGTGGAGGCTCAATGCACATTTGGGACCTGCCTCCAGATTTTTCCTTTGAAGTTGCGCCGAGCTGACACATGGAGGCTTCCGCAAACCCTTCTATACTTAGCCGATTCACCAGCCGGCTCTGCCCTTTCTTTGACTTAGACCACATGGTGAGTTCGCGTAAACTTGGGAACCCACTCTTGATTCTTCCTTTGAATTTACACCGAAGAGACACATGGAGACATCTGCTAATTCTTTTATACTTATCGATTTGGGCCTGTTGCCCACTTGACTTCTGTTGGACCCTAGACATGTGGAGAGTTGGCGCTCATTTAAGTTTCTGCTTTGGATTCGCCCCCCTGAAAGGATGCCGAGTTGACGTGTGGCTCCTTCCACTGATTCTAGACTCTTGAACACCAGACTCTGTCTCTTTGTTGACTCGACCACATGGTGAGATGACACTCATTTTGGGACTGGCCCTTTAGTCTCACCTCTAAAGTTACGCCATTGAGGCATGTGTAGGCTTCCACCGACCCTCTTATAGTTAGTCAATTAAAAGGCCGGCTTTGTCCCTTTTTTGGACCTGGGACACATGGAGGGCTGGTGCAAGTTTGGGGAACTACCCTTGGCTTCGACCCTTGAAGTTGCACTGATGAGACAAGTGGTGCCGTCTGCTGAACCTTTCATACTTAGCCGATTCGGGCTTGTTCTGTCTTCATTTCGGAGCTGGGACACGTGGAAAGCCTGCACTTATTTGAGGATTGTCCCTTGCGCTTTGCCCTTAGAGTTGTGCCGTTTGGATGCATGGAGGATTCCACTGCTGCTTGAAACATGGCCATACTGCATCCAATCAGATATGTCCACATACTACTCGTGGATGTTGGGGAAAAAATAGACAGGGAAGATACGCCCGTCATTTACGATCATGGAAAAAATAAAAATAAAAGGGA
Source organism: Taxus wallichiana var. yunnanensis (assembly GCA_018340775.1). Taxonomy (NCBI): domain Eukaryota; kingdom Viridiplantae; phylum Streptophyta; class Pinopsida; order Cupressales; family Taxaceae; genus Taxus; species Taxus wallichiana. The sequence goes on from CM031235.1 coordinate 660,926,838, forward strand.
AAATCCCACCTTTACGCCTGAATTTTAAATTGATTTCAATGGAATGAAAAACGCATCAACTAAAGAGAAGGATTGACAACGACATTCAAATGAAGGAAAAGATTTTCAAGAAAAAGCACAGATTACTCCACGATATCGACTCAAAATTTTCAAAACTTGACTTCAAAAAGAGGGGAATTTTGAGGTCGACAACAACTGGCTCTTTTTGGGGATGACTTGATACAAGAATGAGGCAAGATCGAGAACCATAAAAAACTCGGGAAAGCAAATCGGTGCCTTATCCATTAGGCAAATAGAGTCAAAGGAAAAACCAACACAAAAGAAAAAACACACGAAAGGAAAACAAACCAAAAAGGAAAGACATAAACCAAACACAAAGGAACGACCAAAAACCAAAACACTGTACACAATATACATAAGGACCGACTAGTAACCTAGGACTTGAAAAACGTCAAATATTGCCCACTATAAGGAAGTGAGAGAGGAGATCCATCCATATAATCCAAATAGAACGAATTTTCTCCAAAGAAAGTGCTTGATTTTGAAAGGACCAAGCCAAAGAGAATTAAACTTACCATGGCTTCGCCGAGGTTCATGTATTTTTTCCCACAACGTAACAATGTCTCCCACTTGAAAATTTATGGGTCTAGATTTCTTTTCAAACAAAGCTTTCACCTTCAGTTGATGAGCTGCGATTCTATGAAAAACCTACAACCTGTCTTCATCTAGCTTCTGAAGATACATGATCCTCTTGTCCAAGGAATTGGTAAAACTTGAATCTTCAATAGCCTTCATTAGATGCAAGGTTGGTAATTCCATTGTTACTGAAACTAAGCTTCAACACCATACACCACTTGAAATGGAGACATCCCAATTGCTCTTTTGGGTGTAATTCTATCTGCCCAGAGAGCATCATAAAGTTTCTTGTGCCAATTCCTCTGAGAGTCATTGAAAAGCTTTTGAATGATGGTTACCAGATTCTTATTTGTTGATTCTACTTGTCCATTCCCTTGGGGGTAGTAGTATGAAGAATGAGCAAGGGAAATTCCATAACCATAGCAGAAATCCATCATCTCAAAAGAAGAAAAATTCAAAGCATTTTCAGTCACAATCTTATTTGGTACCCCAAACCTTATCAATATGTTTTGTTGGTGCTCAAATTTGTCTCACCCCATTTGTCATTGAAATTCTTTAGTTTGTGGCCTTTGTTATGTTTTCTGTCTCCTGGGCTCAAATGGTGGTTCTCCTACATTTTACGGTTTGACAGGTGAAGTTTCCCAGTCAAAATCACTTCTCGACATCAATTGAAATGTGGCCCTTTCTGGTTGGATGTGGCTCTACGGGGCACTTTAAAAATTCTAAGGCTCACTTCAACCTAAAACATGTCCACGTGATGAGGCTCACTTCAACCTAAAACATGTCCACGTGGTGAGCCCACGCTTGCTCAGGGTCTCCGCTCTTGGGGACCATCTTGAAGTTGCGCCATAAAGACACGTGGAGGCTTCCATTGGGCCTTCCCGTACTTAGACTTTTCAAGAAACTTCCTAAAGGGCCTGGGACACGTGGAGGGACCGTGTGCATGTTTGGGGTCTCTACTTTTTGGGACCATCTCAAAATGCGCCATTGAGACACGTAGCAGGGGAAATGGAGAAACGGAGCTTTGGGGTTATTTAAGGTTTTTGCCTTTTATAAAAAGGGATAAAATTGTAAGTTGAAGTGCGGCCTCGATAGGAAAGAAATGCTAATGTTGAATAGTAAAAATGGAGGTGCAGGCCACGGGGAAAATATGGAACTTTTTCCATTTTTGGAAAATAAGTATAAAGTGAAAAAATGAAGCACAGGTCTGCTGGGACCCACATTGGGACACGTGTCAAGCCCATTTTCTAAGGGCGAGAGGGGCGGAGAAAATGTCAAAATTTTACTTTCTTCCAAAAGTTATAAAATGTCAAAAAGTGCTCCTAGACCCGTTTCCAATCACATTTTTCCATGTGGAGGGCTCAAATTAAAAGTTGAAAGGCAAGATCAATGATAGCTGTGCATTTCATTTGATTTTGCCACCATTGAAGCTCCAGGATGTTTGGAGATGCATTTTTGCATCATTCTTCATCAATTTTTTGGTAAATTCATTTCGTTTTGGTCTACAAAGTTCAATTAAATCAATTTGGAAGCTCAATTTGTAAATCTGAAGTACTTTTGAAGTGGATTTTGCTTGGGCTCATGTGAAAATGAAAATGCCAGATCAAAATTGTAGAGTAAAATTTCAGAGGGAAAAAGATGAAATGATGAAAGTGCAGGTGCAAAAGGTGAAAAAGGCGTTGCCTCGAGAGCAAAAAGGATGACCTGTCAAGTCCAACTATGCAGAGGCTCAAAAATGATTAAAAAGGGATTTATCACATGACAGAATCAGAATGATTAAAGGGACTCCCAAAAAGTTGTGGCATGACATCCTAGTTAGTAGTTGAGGGCCCAAGAAACATGATCTGTTCATAGTTGGTCCACCTGATGATTTGGATTTGAATTTGTTAAATGTCTCTATCTAAAACAAATTGGTAATAAGCAAAGGTCCCTCGAATATTCTTCTCTTTTGAGGGGAAAAGGTGCTGCAGTGCTAAGGGTGAAGAATATGCCTCCAGTTAGAACAATGATGCAAATATTTGCAATGATTCACCTTTTTGAAAACACCTAGCAACCTTTTTGTGAATCTGTTGAATGTCACTTTCTGCAAATCATGATCCGATATGTGCAACAAAGGTGCTTCGAATATTCCTCTTTTGGGGGAAAATTGGATGTAAAGGGTGTATTATAAATGCAATGAGATTACTCTTGCAAATGGTCAGAGTATGAATTCTTGAGAAATTTTTTGAGAAAGCCGTCTTCCCGAGAGGCCAAAGCCGAGATTACCTATTATTATTATTTTTGTTACATTTCCTATCATGTCAAGTTAGTTGCAGATGTATAGCCACCGACAAGCTTTGAGAGTGCTCTGAAGCTTTCCCTGATGAATCTAAGCAATTTTGGAATTAATTTGTGTCTAATCTCTAGCAATTTTGTGTCTTTTTTTTTTCGAATGTCTGCAAATAGTTTCTTTCATTCCTATTACAATCTTACACTAATTTTTTTGTGAAATCACATAGGATCTCATCCCTGTGATAGTCTAATGGTATTTGCAATTTCATTTCAAGAAGAGCCTTCATCTTGGATGAGATAAACAAATTTAAAATCAATTTATTGTCATTTGTTGATAAAGATTGTTTGTAAGTCTTCGGGTGTACCTTAGGCATGATTAATCAGAAAATTTAGTGTTTAATTGAGTCTTCTAATTCAAGCCTTCGTGTTGGAGTCTCAAAGATTATGTGAAAATGTGCTGATCTGGGCCTCCATTGAAGCACACCTTCTGGTTGAAGGAACGTCTTGACTGTTTTGGAGCTTTTTGTTGTGAAGTTGTTCATTATTGTGAAGTCCCTCCAAAGATCCGGTATAATCAACTTTATCCTGCTTCATCTCCCACCAAAATCATTTAAAACAATTGATCCACCCTGAACTACCCTTGTTTTCCCTGTGTATCAACAAAGGAACAAAATCTACTTGCAAAAATATGCAAAACAATCAGATCTCTTAATGTCTTTAGTAACCTTTGCCTTGTATTGAAAATATCTCCATAATTTGGAAGTGACAACTCGTGAGAGTCAGATTTGGTGTGTTGATCATATTTTCCCAAGGTTTTCTTTATAAAATTTGTGCAAAAGAAAGGTATCTGCATCTCCTTCAATAACAGAGGTTACAAAATAGGTTCTCTTACCTTGGTTGAAAGGCACAACCTAAAATAGTTAGGATAAGATCAAATCCTTTTAAGGTGCTACCCACTTCTTCAAGGCCTGAGTGCTAAAAAGTTAGATAAATTGCTTCCCCGGCTACAAAATGACATACATAATCATTTATCTGCTTTTGAGTGTCCTGTCAAATCCATGATGCTGCTCGGTTTGTGAAGAAGAGTAAATCCGGTACCAACACGGTTCTGGTGTTGTTGCTAGGGACTTCAATTTGATCCATGTGCATACATATTTGAGTTTGTATCCATTTGGCCCATCAACATGCTTCGGCACCATTTTCAGGGACTTGTTGAAAATATTTGAAATATTTGGATACATATCAAACCCTGGTAATGTTTCTTACAAATGTTGTGTGCAAATACATTGTTAAGAAGTCATTCTATATGCAGATTTGTGAGATTTGTTCGAAGTTATATGCTCATCTGTAATTTTCCCAGTTTCCAGCAGTTGTTGCACTTTGCTTGCATTGTGATTGATAAATTTGGGTAAAAGAAGATCAGATCTGATAAGTTTTGCAAGATTCCAGTATTGAAAGACATTTGACAAATTATCTTTTAGTGCATTTTTGCACATCTGAGGTGAAAATCCTTAGTGGCGACTCTGTGTTGATTTATTTTGATAAATGCCAGTGTCTTAACCTCTGTCAATGTAAATTTGTTACTAATCTTTGCAAAGCTAGAAGGAAGAAGATATTTCTTCACCGCGGACCCTAGTAGAAGGTTGTTTCCAGAGTTTGGAAAGTCTAATTTAGAAGGAGGAAGAATTTGGAAGGTTGTTGGAGATCAAGCATCAAGAAAAGAGATCTCCATTGGTGAAACTGATCGGCACGTGATTGAAGATTGCAATGCTTCCTCAACTGCTTCTGAATCAGGTAGTCTCTTTGTAAATCTGAATTCTCCATCTGGAGAGGGGCCTTCTCATTCTACCCATGTATTTGAAAGATTTGCATCTCATTCTACCCTTGTATTTTCCAAATATGATAGTGTTTGCCGTGAAAAAGAGCCATTAGGGGATAGTCATTCTAAAAATTGTATCCCTGTACCACATAGACCCCTCACTCCTCATCACTTTGTTTCTCTTGTAAGATCACCTCCTCAGAATAACATGGCTCAGCCTCCACCTAGACCTCCATTTTTGTTAATACTTTTGGTCCCATCAGTTTTATAGGTATGGATGGCTATCCGAATGTTGTGCCACAGGATGTAAGAAAAAATATTGCCTAAGTTTCAAGGAAATAATGCAATAATTGGTGATCAACACTTGAAACTCTTTGTCAATATGATGGAGGATTTCAAATAGAGTTTGAAGATGTATACATTAAATTATTTATTCATACTCTAGAAGAGGATGCAAGGGACTAGTATAAAGCTCTTCCTGATAACTCTATTGATTCTTGGACTGAAATGAAGAATGCATTTAGATTGTAGTATGGTGACAAAATAGACCCTAGGTTTCTTTTTGTCGAATTTGAGAATATTAAAAAGAATCCTAATGAATCAGTGCATGATTTTAATATGAGATTCAATAAGACATTGAGAAGATTGCCTATGAATTTGAGGCCATGTGATGAATCTTGTCTTATAAAGTATGCTGATGCATTTGACAAGAAGGTTGCATACTATTTGAGGGATAAAAACCCTGGCACTTTGAGGCAAGCCTTTACTATGGCTCTACAAATTGAGAACAACATCAAGGCCATTGGAAAACCTCCTAAGAGGGAAGGTGTTAAACTGATAAACCCAGAAAAACCTCAAGCAAGCAAGAGTGTGGATCTTGAGGAGGTTTTAAAACTTTGGTAGGGGTTGTCAAAGAAATCTCCTACAAACTAGCCTTGGCAAGAGAAAGGAATTGGGAAGAGTTCACAAGGTCAGCAAAAGGCACAAAATCATGAAAGATTTGGCAATCATCCTAGGGGTGATCAGAGGTCAGATGATAGAGGTAAAGGACCCATGGGATCTACAAATAGACATCCCCAAGCACGTGAAAGTAGAATGTGCCTGATCCTCTCGATACCCTGGGTTATTGCTTTGTTGATGAAGTAATGAGATTGATTGGTGTGATAGATGCTTTCTACCCCATCCTCCATGTGAAGTAAATCAACAACAAGAAGAAGTGATAATGATGATGAAGCTGATAATGATGATGGTACTGATGATGATGCATGCATGGTGGATTCCTCTACGAGTTCACAGCAGGGAGCAACCTCAACTGAGATGATGAGTGCCAAAACTGCTAAAGATTTCTGGGATTGCATTCACCGGGTATTACCTCTTCCTCCCACTCATACTTCTAAAATTGATATGGTGCAAGCTTTTGAACTTCCTAATAATGATTTTGAGTACCTAAGATCTCTAATGATTGAGAAGTATGATGGAGGGATACCTTCTGAGGAGGATAGGCAGTTGTTAATGAATGTTGTGGTTGGCCATGAAAAAGAATATAATACTAGGAGTAGGGTTGCCAAAGGGGCAGGGCCTCAGGCCAAACCAAAAATTCCAGTGCTTACCAGTATCCCAAAAGAGACTCCAAAGAAAGATACATCTGGAAAGGCCTTGTTGTCTCAAGTAGAACTTGTGTCCCTCCTATGCTCAGACTGTAAAAAATCCTGTGCCATTAGATGAATTTGTAAACCTCCCTCCTAACACTGCATTACCCAAATATGTTCCTTGTGACATAGCCCAAATCTTGAGTCAGATCAAGATTTTTGTTCCTATTGTTGAATTGCTTAGAATCCCTGAGCATAGGAATAGAGCATTCGAATATTTGGGGTTTAGAGAAGAAAAAGTCACCCAAGGCAGAAATGTTGAGACTCCTCCTACCATTTCAGAGTTGAAAAAACCCCAAGTACTGGAGGAACTAGGTGAACCACCTGAAGTTTACTTGGGAACATCTTTGGTTGAGTCTCAATTAAATGTTGATCCATTTTTTACAACACTGATTATTAAAGATAGACTCTTTACACAATTGTATGTTTGATTCCGGAGCATCATGCAATGTTATGCCTCTGGAAGTCATGAATGAATTGAACATTAAAGTGACAACAACTTATGGCAAGTGTACTTGCCATGGACTCTAGAGAGGTGCCCGTTGTTGGATGTGTGAAAGGTTTGGTGGTACAACTTGAACTTATCTAGGTAAGAACTTGAAACTTGATGTTGTCATTATTGATTGCCCTACCAAATGGGGCATGTTGTTATCAAGAAAGTGGGCTGCAAGTGTTGGTGGAAATGTTCAGATGGACATGTCTTATGCCACCATACCAATTGAGGGCAACCTTGTGAAGTTACCTGGTGAAAATAAGATGTTATATCTTATTGAGGACCCCAACAATGCTTCTTATGAAGTATTGCATGCAGATATTGATATTGATAACTCTGTGAGTTATGTTGCTTTCAAGGAATATGAAATTGATCAATGCAGGTATCATGAGCAGGATGATTTTCCTAAGACTTTGATGTTTGATGCAACCTCGAAAGATGTTAGAAAACTTGACCAGGAATAAAAGGATAAGCCTGAAGAAATGTGGTCAGATAGTGACTTGGATGGAAAAGAGAGGAAATCATATGACCAGCTGTTAAAAACATATCGAACTAGCTTAGCATGGTCATATCCAGAATGGCAGGCACTTGAAGTTTTTCTTGATTGTTTTCTTTGAATCAAGATGCTCTCCATTTGTACAGTGTATAGTTCTTTGTTCTCATCTGATTTTGTGTTTTTGTTCATTTTGGTCCTTGGTGACCTGGTTTTACTGGTTTCTCGGTTCATTTTTGGAGGATGGTTGTGGTTGTTTTGCTCTGAAGCTTATTCTTTGACTCCATTGCCCAATGGTATGTTTTTGGCACTTGGTCTACTATTTGTTCTTGTGGCACTCATAGGGAGTGCCCATCCCCAATGTCAGAACCTATGTTGGTGCTCAAATTTGTCTCACCCATTTGTCATTGAAATTATTCAGTTTGTGGCCTTTGTTATGTTTTTTGTCTCCCGGGCTCAAATGGTGGTTCTCCTGCATTTTACATTTGTGGTGAAGTTTCCTGGTCAAAATTACTTCTCGGCATCAGTTGAAACGTGGCCCTTTCTGGTTGGATATGGCTCTGTGGGGCACTTTAAAATTCTAAGGCTCACTTCAACCCAAAACATGTCCATGTGGTGAGCTCACGCTTGCTCAGGGTCTTTGTTCTTGGGGACCATCTTGAAGTTACGCCATAAAACACGTGGAGGCTTCCGTTGGGCCTTCCCGTACTTATACTTTTCAAGCAACTTCCTAAAGGGCCTGGACACATGGAGGGACACACATGTTTGGGGTCTCTACTTTTCGGGACCATCTCAAAATGCGCCATTGAGACACATAGCAGGTGGGGAAATGGAGAACCGAGCTTCGGATTATTTAAGGTTTTTTGCCTTTTCTAAAAAGGGATAAAATTGTAAGTTGAAGGCCTGACAGGAAAGAAATGCCAATGTTGAATAGTCAAAAACTGTAGGTACGGGCCCGTAGGGAAAATATGGAACTTTTTCCCTTTTTGGAAAATAAGTATAAAGTGAAAAAATGAAGCGTCTGCTGGGACCCACATTGGGACACGTGTCAAGCCCATTTTCTGAGGCGGAGGGGTGGAGAAAATGTCAAAATTTTACTTTCTTCCAAAAGTTATAAAATGTCAAAAAGGTGCTCCTAGACCCATTTCCAATCACATTTTTCCATGTGGAGGGCTCAGATTAAAAGTTGAAAGGCAGATCAATGGTAGTTGTGCATTTCATTTGATTTTTCCACCATTGAAGCTCCAGATGTTTGGAGATGCATTTTTGCATCATTCTTCATCAATTTTTTTGGCAAATTTGTGTCGTTTTGGTCTGCAAAGTTCAATTGAATCAATTTGGGAGCTCAATTTGTAAATATGAAGTACTTTTGAAGTGGATTTTTGCTCGACTCATGTGAAAACAAAAAATTCCAGATCCAAAATTGTAGAGTAAAATTTTAGAGGAAAAAAGGATGAAATGATGAAAGTGCAGGCGTAAAAGGTGAAAAATGAGTTGCCTCAAGAGCAAAAAGGGATGACCTGTCAAGTCCAGATGCACAGAGGCTTTGAAAAATGATTAAAAAGGGATTTATCACATGAAAGAATCAAAATGATTAAAGGGACTCCCAAAAAGTTGTGGCATGACATCCTAGTCATTAGTCGAGGGCCCAAGAAACGTGATCTGTTCATAGTTGGTCCACCTGGCAGATTTTGGATCTGAATTTGTTAAATGTCTCTATCTAAAACAAATTGGTAACAAGAAAAGGTCCCTCAATATTCTTCTCTTTTGAGGGGAAAAGGTGCAGGTGCCAAGGGTGAAGAATATGCCTCCAGTTAGAACAATGATGCAAATATTTGCAATGATTCACCTTTTTGAAAACACCTGACAACCTTTTTGTGAATCTATTGAATGTCACTTTCTAGCAAATCATGATCCGATATGTGCAACAAAGGTGCTTCGAATATTCCTCTTTTGGGGGAAAATTGGATGTAAAGGGTGTATTATAAATGCAATGAGATTACTCTTGCAAATGGTCGGAGTATGAATTCTTGAGAAAATTTTTTTGAGAAAGTCGTCTTCCCGAGAGGCCAAAGCCGAGATTACCTGTTATTTTCTTTTTGTTAGATTTTCTATCGTGTCAAGTTGGTTGCAGATGTATAGCCATTGACAAGCTCTGAGATTGCTCTGGAAGCTTTCCCTCAATGAATCTAAGCAATTTTGGAATTAATTTGTGTCTAATCTCTAGCAATTTTGTGTCTGCTTTATTTTTAGAATGTCTGCAAATAGTTTCTTTCATTCCTATTGCAATCTTATACTAATTTTTTTGTGAAATCACATAGGATCTCATCCCTGTGACAGTCTAATGGTATTTGCAATTTCATTTCAAGAAGAGCCTTCATCTTGGATGAGATAAACAAATTTAAAATCAATTTACTTGTCATTTGTTGATAAAGATTGTCTGTAAGTCTTCGGTGTACCTTAGGCATGATTAATCAGAAAATTTAGTGTTTAATTGAGTCTTCTAATTCAAGCCTTCGTGTTGGAGTCTCAAAGATTATGTGAAAATGTGCTTGATCTAGGGCCTCCATTGAAGCACACCTTCTAGTTGAAGGAACGTCTTGACTGTTCTGGAGCTTTTTGTTGTGAAGTTGTTCATTATTGTGAAGTCCCTCCAAAGATCCGGTATAATCAACTTTATCCTGCTTCATCTCCCACCAAAATCATTTAAAAACCATTGATCCACCCTGAACTACCCCTGTTTTCCCTGTGTATCAACAAAGGAACAAAATCTACTTGCAAAAATATGCAGAACAATCAGGATCTCTTAATGTCTTTAGTAACCTTTGCCTTGTATTGAAAATATCTCCATAATCTGGAAGTGACAACTTGTGAGAGTCAGATTTGGTGTGTTGATCATATTTTCCCAAGGTTTTTTTATAAAATTTGTGCAAAAGAAAGGTATCTCGCATCTCCTTCAATAACAGAGGTTAAAAAATAGGTTCTCTTACCTTGGTTGAAAGGTACAACCTAAAATAGTTAGGATAAGATCAAATAATTTTAAGGTGCTACGAACTTCTTCAAGGCCTAAGTGCTAAAAAGTCGATAAATTGCTTCCCCAACTACAAAAGCGATGACATAATCATTTATCTCGCTTTTGAGTGTCTGTCAAATCCATGCTTTGCTACTCGATTTGTGAAGAAGAGTAAATCTGGGTACCAACATGTTCTCTTTAATGAAATTACACACCACCTCATGAGTAGTGCTTTTGACTGGAATATCCTCTATCCACTTTGTGAAATAGTCTGTAGCAGTTAGTACGTGAGTATGTCTAACACTGGAAGGTGGGTTAAGAGTTCCAATGAAATCTAATCCCCACTATTGAAAAGGCTCATCAATCACTACTGGTTTTAGTGGTAAAGCAACCAACTTAGGTCTCCCAACAAAATTCTGACAGGCTTCACACTTACCTACCCATTTTGATGCATCTCTAAACAATGTAGGCCAATAGTACCCAACACGAAGGATTTTATGGGTAGTGACAGTAGAAGAGAAATGGCCTCCACAAGCCTGATCATGAAAAGTTGAGAACAACTTCTTCTGTTGCTCTTTGTCCACACACTTCAAGAATATTCCATCTATGCCTCGCTTGAACAAAGCATTATCCCATAATACATACTTGTAAGACCTTAACTTAATAGCCCTCTTTTCCTTGCACTCAAGTGAGATGGAAACTCTCCATAAGTAAGAAAATGTGCAATATCAACATACCATTCATCTGTTGAATTGAGGAAGAGGACAATAGGAACATCAACTGCTTCTTTGGACAATTTGCATCAGCTCCTTCAACAATAAGCTCACATAAGCCTTTACCCTGACTAGCTTAGTTGGCTTGATATCAAGGTCATATTCTTGGACTTTTTCTACCCAATTACCTCTCTTAGTTCCAAAATCTTGTTGTGTAAGAATAGACTTGATGGTTGTATCAGGTACAAGCACAACAGAGTGAGAATTAAGAATATAAAACAAAACTACTTGACAACTTTGACCACTACAAAAGCATGTTTCTCCATCATAGTATATTTCAATTCATGAGCTTTTTAGAACATAGCTCATGAAGGAATTTGAAGTTCATGATCCTCATAATTCTCTCGAGTTAGCACAACAACCAAGGTACTCTTCTCTCTGTAGCATAGCAATAGATGATAAAATCCTTGCTAAAATCAAGACATGCTAAGATGGGAGTTTTAGCAATGGCTTTCTTGATACCTTCAAATGCTTCTTTACCTTAGAAGTCCAACCAAATTTTTGCTTTCCTTTCATCATGTGAGCAATGCTCATAGTTAGTTCTACAAAATCAAGAATGAATCTCCTTAGGAAGTTTATCTTACCAAAGAAAGAGTGAACACCCTTTTTGCTTGTGGGAAGAGGAATCTGTTGGATTGCTTGAACTCTTTCTGGATCTATCTTGATTCCTTCTTTGGAGACAATATGCCCCAACAACTTGCCTTCAGTGACACAAAAGACAAAATTCTTTGGATTGAGAGAAACTCCATGTTCTCTACATTTCGGAGGACTATTTCAAGATGCTGAAAGTGATCTTCCCTTGTTTTGGAGAAAATAGTCAAATCATCAAGGTACACAACAATACACTTTCCTTTAGACTACCAAAAGCCAAGTCCATTTCCCTCTAAAAGGTGGCACCAGCATTGATAAGACCAAAAGGCATTCTCTTGTAGGAAAAGGTGTCCCCAAGGAGTAGTGAAAGTAGTTTTGTGTTGATCTGGGTACTGACTTCCACTTGATTGTATCTAGAGAATCCATCAAGCATAAACAACATCTCGAGAGCCTGTGACAACTTGAAAACTTGATCCATCATGGGGAGAGGATAGTTGTCCTTCAGAGAGGCCTGATTCAAATTCTTGAAATCCACACAAATGTGAATCTCACCATTCTTCTTCCTGACAGGCACAATGTTGGCAATCCATGTTGAATGATGTATAGGAAGATGATATCTTTCCTTTAGTAACTTTTGGATCTCTTGAAAAATAGTGCCAACAACCTTGGGATTGTATTTCCTTTGTTTCTTTGAAAGGTTTGATCCTAGGTTTTAGAGGGATAAAGTGTTGCATCTCCTTTGGTTGAAAGCCTTGAGATCATCATATGAATAGGCAAGAACATCAACATACCTTTTTAGTAGATTTACTGCCTTCTTCTTCTCCTCTTGAGTGTAACATTTTCCAATGTTCACCATCTTGGGTTCATCAAGACTCCCAATATTAATCTTTTCACATTTAGCAGATTGCCGAGCTCCTTGGGAAGCTTTAGACTTAATGTACCTATCATGCTTATCAAACAAATCTTCCAAACTCACCAGCCCTTTAGGGATCTTGTTACCTTTCAATTTGATGCAACCATCTTGATCCATCTCTTCCTTGATATCTCCTTCATTAGAGGATACACACTCTCTAGGAAAAGTCTCACTTCCTTCAAAATACAACTGGTCAAAATTATCCTTAAGCTCCAAGAATGAGAGCAAGTGTTGATCATCATTGAAAACCTACCAGTTATTTGCATTATCTGGTACACTGGGCCTATGAATCATTTCAATGGTAAATTTCTCCTGAGAGAAATCTGGGTGAGGAATCAACAGAGATCCTGAGACAACTAGAGAATCAGCTCTAGTGTTCCTTTCTCTTGGCACAACTTCAATGGAGAAAGCATCAAGAAACTCAATGGAATCCTAGACAAGATTTCTATAATGTTTCAATCTCCTATTCTTCACTTGAAAAATATCTCTGACTTGTTTCACAATCAGCTCTACATCACCATGAGCACAAAGATTCTTCACTCCCATTTCTTTTTCCATGTTCAATCCAAGTATGAGTGCCTCATATTCAGTTGTATTGTTTGTATTTTCAAAACAAAGCTTGAAAGAAAAAGGATGAATGTTCCCTTCTGAGAGGTCAACACCACTCCAGCTCTAGAACTAGCTGAAGAGAAACTTCCATCAAACTCCAGAGTCCAAATGCCATTGGGGTCATGAATCACTCCCTTAGGAAGTTTTGCCTCATCTTGTGACATGATCATGTAGTTACCATGCCCTATATCTTCATAGAGTATTTGTGCTTTTGGATCATCATTCTTTTACACAATGTATTCAATTGTTTCTCAGGTAGTAGCTTCTTCATTTTTCCATTGACCGGGATCAAAGCATGTGACCAATCCATTTGAATTTCACCTCCTACCTCCTTACAAAATTTCTACTCAACAACATCCCATATGAGGGAGGAATATCAACTACCAAAATAGTGGCTAAGACCCTTTTCTCTGGAAAAGCAACAAAAGCTACTTGTGCATCTTTAATTCTTCCAACCAAAGGCACTTTTCTACTCTCCATGGAATAACAGAACCAAAGGCATGTGTTAGAGTCAGGCCCAAAGCATGAGCTACTTTTGCAGGCATTACATTATCTGATGCTCCTGAGTCTATAACACAATTATTGAGTTTATGGCCATAGCTATGAGAAGAGTCACATAGAATGGTTCAATTTTCTCATTAGGGGAAGTGACTGCAACCACAAGGCTTGATTGAGGTGAGGAAGAGGGAGTGGGAAAAATACCTTTAGAAGTATTGATGAGGCTTTGGATTTGGAATTGACAAAGTTTACCATTTTAGCAAAAGCTTTTGGATGGGTTTGGTAAAACTCTACCTCTAAATTTGGATTTTGGTCTTTTTGAGGTGATCAATGATATCAAAAGATCCAGGTGGATGGGGCATCATTCTAGGAACTTGAGAGACTTTTGATTTATCATTTTTAGGATTTGAAGGACAAGAAGTTTTGGAAATAGAAGTAGAAGAAGGAGGATTAACATTACTCACCTTTTGTGTGGAGGCAGTGGGAATAGGAGCTCCTCTTCTTACAACCACTAGAATAGTTATAGGAAACTCCTTGGACTTCTTAGTAGGCTACACCACTTTTTCTTTTTTCTGTTCATTTTCTCCCAGTCATAACAACATATGACTCACTATTCATATCTACCACTCTTTCATCATATTCATCTTCATCATCCATACCTTCAGTGGTGAGGAAATGAACTTGAGATCCACCAAGCTCCTCTAGTTCTTCATCAACCTCTTCTTCTGGTTCTTCATAGAGTTCATTAAACTCCTCATCATCAGGTTCTTCAACTTCACAAGTTGCATTGATTGGAACCTTGATGGGTGGGCCTTCAATAGCCAATCTAGTCTGAGAAGAAGGAAAATGGTTCCTGGGCTGAAAATTCTTCCTTGGAACATCTTGGTAAGGAGTATGTTGAGCCAATTGTTTCTTGATAGCAATGAGATCATTTGCAAGCTTCTATACTAACTGATCAAAATTGGCTCTAGGGGAAGAGGAAGAAGAAGAAGCTTTAGATTTGGAGGATTCTCTTTTCAGTTTACTAGACATGATTAAATCATCCTCAACACTGATAGCTAAATGTTGATCAACATCCAAGTTGCAAGGTTAGCTCTCCTTAGTGCATAACTCACTTCGGGTAACTGAGCATTGAGGAAGAAGCACTTTTGGATTTGATCCACTGATGAGTGTTCTATGGAATTTTATGAATTAGCTTGTTGAATTTAGCCACAAACTCCCTCATGGGCTCAAATGGTTCCTTCTTGATATGAGAGATTTGAGCTAATAGAGCATGCACATCTTCAATAGGTTTGAAACATGCTGCTCAAACTGAGTTGTCATGGTATTCCAATTAGTGATCGTCCCAACAGGAAGATGATAAAACCAATCAACAACATTTTCCTGCAATGTCTCCACAAAAATCTTGATAGAGACATCTTCATGTTCAACCCCAAGAATCCCACATGCAACAATGAAGGCTGCAATGTGTTCATCTGGATGAACCTTCCCATCACCCCTAAAATTTGGGAAAATTTTCCTGTTACCCCTAGGTAACTCATGCAATGGTGAGGAAGAGAAAGAGGCCCAACCTATTGTCCCCAAGGCAAAGGGGCTGCCATCTTTGGAAAAATTGACTGAAGGGGAATTGAAACACCAACAAGTATCAAAGCACGAGATTAGGACTAAGATGTTCTTGAGGAATGCTATCCTTGGAATTTCTATCTTTAATAGGAGGTGTGCTTGTAGAATGAGTTCCTCTGTTCTTCTTCTGGAAGAGAGAAGTTTTGTTTCTCTAGAAGTTGAAAATGGGAATCCTCAACCCCGAGAGCTTTCTTCCCACGTGTATACCATAGAGTCACTAGACAAAAATGATCTTGATTTAAATGATACTTTAACAAACCATAGTTAGGGGACAACAAGTCCCTCCTCTTTAATGGGAGAGGTTCCCTTATTGAAAGCAAGCAACAAAACTTATATACAAATGTACAACTTTCAAAGTGTGGATTCCTGATACTTTGAAACATTTTATGCCCAAAGATCATCAATACGAAAGAATGGAAGAATTAAGGAGATGAGAGAGGAAGAACATAACAATACCTTTAAGAAATATAGATAGCAGAGTATAACCTTATACGTATTGAACCAAGGGAGATGCAGAGTAGAATCATTCACTTTCATAACAATATAATTCCACAGACACAAAGTTCTAGAAATCATATAAACAAGAACACAAAGTTTCTTATCATAAAAGATGGATGATTCACAAATTTTCAGACAAGGAAAGAAGGAATAACAAAGGAAGAAAAGAAAAAAAAACTTATGTATTGATTACTTTTCAATCTATTACATCTACAGAGTACCAAGATCCAACCCTAACAATGGCATGGAGAAGCCATTAAATAGCTTCCAAGAATGGTTACATTCGGTTACAAAAATGATGAAACTGATTCAAGAAACCGATGTCTGAACTTCTCTAATGCCTCGGCCATTTCCATGCCTAGTGGTAAAAACTAGATGCATTGAATCACAATCATTCATCCTACCTTTTAAACTTTGAATTTGAGCCATCCACGTGGGAGAGATTTAAACTAAAGCGGGCTTGAGGATGCCTTTTTTATTTTGTGCCTTTTAGAGAAATGGCACTTTGGAACATTTTGGCCCACCCACCCACTTTTGATATAGGCCTTGACACGTGGCTTTACTTGAGTGGCGATGGAGTCACGTGGGTCACTTTTATAATTTTACCTCTTTTCAACACGGGCTCAAAAACTCAAATTTCTCCACCGACCCGCCTCCCCACTTTGACTTTTGATGTGGGCTCAACATTTGACTTTATCCTTGGCATGGGTGGGGGCCCATGGGGTCACTTTATAACTTTAAGCTCTTTATGGAAACAAAGCCCAAATTCCCAAATCACTCCGATGGCCCACCTTCCCACTTTGACTTTGAATTTTCAATGCAAAAATTTTTAAATACTTTACTTTAAAAACAAAGCCAAAATTCCCAAATCACTCCGAATGGCCTTTCCCACTTTTGCTTTTGACTTTTCAAAGCATCAAAACACAAAAAGGGCCCACCTTTCCACCTTTGCTTGAAACATGACCACGTGTCCCTTTGCAGGCCAGTTCAGTATTTTTTGTTTTTGACTAAGTCCCTTTTTTTGGCGGGGCCATATGTCTGACCCTGACACATGTGGAGGCTCAGCACACATTTGGGACCTACCTCCATATTTTTCCTTTGAAGTTATGCCGAGATGACACATGGAGGCTTCCACAAACCCTTCTATACTTAGCCGATTCAATGGCCGGCTCTCTTTCTTTTTTATATGACCACACGGGAGCCCATGCACACACTTGGGACCCACTCTTGATTCTTCCTTTGAAGTTACATCAAGAGACACATGGAGACTTCCACTGGTTCTTTTATACTTAGCCGATTCAGGCCTACTTTCCCACTTGACTTATGTTGGACCCTAGACACGTGGAGAGTTGGCTGCACTCATTTGAGTTTCCACTTTGGATTCACCCCCTGAAAGGGCACCGAGATGACACGTGGCTCCTTCCACCGGTTAGGACTCTTCAATGGCCGACTTTGTCTCTCTTTTGACTCTGACCACGTGGCGAGTTGGCATGCTCATTTGGGGACTGCCCTTTGGTCTCACTTCTAAAGTTACACCATTGAGGCACATGGAGGCTTCCACCGACCCTCTCATACTTAGTCAATTAAATGATTGGCTCTGTCCCTTTTTTGGACTTGGGACATGTGGAGGGCTGGCACAAGTTTGGGAACCCTTGGCTTTGACCCTTGAAGTTACACCGATGAGACATGGGTATCCATCCACTTGAACCTTCCATACTTAGCCGATTCAGGGCTTGTTCTATCTTCATTTTGGACTTGGGACACATGTGGAAAGCCTGCACTTATTTGAGGATTATCCCTTGGGCCCTACCCTTGGAGTTGTGCCATTTGGACGCATGGAGGCTTCCACTGTTACTTGCTTGAAACATGGCCATGCCACATCCAATCAGATGTCCATGTACTACCATCCAATCCAGAGATGTCCACGTACTACCCATGGATGTTGGGGAAAAATTGACAGGGAAGATACGCCCATCATTCATGACTGTGGAAAAAAAAAAATAAAGGGAAAACCCCACCTTTACGCCCAATTTTAAATTGTTCTCCATGGAATGAAAAATTACAAAACAATACCAGGCTCTATGTGATCCACAACCAAAGAGAAGGATTGACAATGACATCCAAATGAAGGAAAATATTTTCAAAAAGCATGGATTACTCCATGGTACCGACTCAAATTTTCAAAACTTGACTTCAAAAGAGGGGAATTTTGAGGGTGACAATAATGGCTCTTTTCTGGGGATGACTTGACAGAGGAATGAGGCAAGATCAAGAACCATAGAAAAACTCTGGGAAAGTAGACCAATGCCTTATCCATTGGGAAAATAGAGTCAAAGGAAAAACCAATACAAAAGACAAAACACACAAAAAGAAAACAAACCAAAAAGGAAAGACAAAAAAAACAAAACACAAAGGAATGACCAAAAACCAAAACATTGTACACAATATATAAGGACTACCTAGTCACCTAGGACTTGAACAACTTCAAATACTTCCCACTATAAGGAAGTGGGAGAGGAGATCCATCCATATAATCCAAATAGAAAGAATTTTCTCTAGCAAAGTGCCTGATTTTGAAAGGACCAAGCCAAAGAGAATCAAACTTACCATGGCTTCCTCGAGGTTCATGTCTTTTTTCCCACAATAGAACAATGTCTCCCACTTGAAAATCTCTGGGTCTAGCTTTCTTGTCAAACAAAGCTTTCACCTTCAGTTGATGAGCTGATATTCTATCAAAAACTTGCAACCTGTCTTCATCCAACTTCTGAGATACATGATCCTCTTGTCCAAGGAACTGGTAAAACTTGAATCTTCAATAGCCTTCATTAAGTGCAAGGCTAGTAATTCCACTATTACTGGCAACTGAGCTTCAACACCATACACCACTTGAAATGGAGACATCCCAATTGCTCTTTTGGGTGTAATTCTATCTTCCCAGAGAGCATCATAAAGTTTCTTGTGCCAATTCCTCTAAGAGTCATTGACAAGCTTCCAAATGATGGTTACCAATTCTTATTTGTTGATTCTGCTTGTCCATTCCCTTGGGGGTAGTAGTCTGAAGAATGAGCAAGGGAAATTCCATAACCATAGTAGAAATCCATCATCTCAGAAGAAGAAAAATTTGAAGCATTATCAGTCACAATCTTGTTTGGTACCCCAAACCTTATCAAGATGTTCTCCTTAATGAAATTACACACCACCTCAGAAGTAGTGCTTTTGACTAGAATAGCCTCTACCCACTTTGTGAAGTAGTCTGTAGCAGTTAGCACATGAGTATGTCCCAACACTGGAAGGTGGGTTAAGAGTTCCAATGAAATCCAATCCCCACTATTGAAAAGGCTCATCAATCACTACTGGCTTTAGTGGCAAAGCAACCAACTTAGGTCTCCCAAAAAAGTCTGATGCTTCACACTTACCTACCCATTTTGATGCATCTCTGAACAATGTAGGCCAATAGTACCCAACACGAAGGATTTTATGGGTAGTGATAACAAAAGAGAAATGGCCTCCACAAGCCTGATCATGAAAAGTGAGAGAACAACTTCTTCTATTTCTCTTTGTCCACACACTTCAAGAATCTTCCATCTATGCCTCACTTGAACAAAGCATTCTCCCATAATACATACTATGCAGACCTTAGCTTAATAGCCCTCTTTTCCTTGGCACTCAAGTGGAGGACACTCTCCATAAGTAAGAAAATGTGCAATATCAACATACCATTCATCTATTGAACTGAGGAAGAGGACAACAGAACATCAACTACTTCTTTGGACAATTCTACATCATCTCCTTCAACAATAAGCTCACATAAGCCTTTACCCCAAACTAGCTTAGTTGGCTTGATATCAAGGTCATATTCTTGAACTTTTTCTACCCAATTTCCTCTCTTAGTTCCAAACTCCTATTGTGTAAGAATAGACTTGATGGTTGTATCAGGTACAAGCACAATAGAGAGTGAGAATTAAGAATATAAAAATGAAACTACTTGACAACTTTGACCACTACAAAAGCATGTTTCTCCATCATAGTATATTTCAATTCATGAGCTTTTAGAACATAGCTCATGAAGGAAATTGGAAGTTCATGATCCTCAGAATTTTCTGAGTTAGCACAACAACCAAGGTATTCTCTATAGCATAACAATAGATGATAAAATCCTTGCTTGAAATCAGACATGTAAGATGGAGTTTTAGCAATGGCTTTCTTGATACCTTCAAATGCTTCCTTACCTTAAATTCCAACCAAAGTTTTTCTTTCCTTTCATCATGTGAGCAATGCTCATAGTCAGTTCTACAAAATCAGGAATGAATCTCCTCAGAAGTTTATCTTACCAAAGAAAGAGTGAACACCCTTTTTTCTTGTGGGAAGAGGAATCTGCTGGATTGCTTGAACTCTTTCTGGATCTATCTTGATTCCTTCTTTGGAGACAATATGCCCCAAAACTTGCCTTCAAAGGACACAAAAGATAACTTCTTTGGATTGAGAGAAACTCCATGTTCTCTACATTTCTGAGGACTACTTCAAGATGTTGAAAGTGATCTGCCCTTGTTTTGGAGAAAATAGTCAAATCATCAAGGTACACAACAACACACTTTCCCTTTAGACTTCCAAAATCCAAGTCCATTTCCCTCTGAAAGGTGGCACCAACATTGATAAGACCAAAAGGCATTCTCTTGTAGGCAAAGGTGCCCCAAGGAGTAGTGAAAGTAGTTTTGTGTTGATCTGGGGTACTGACTTCCACTTGATTGTATCCAGAGAATCCATCAAGCATAGACAACATCTCGAGCCTAGTGACAACTTGCAAAACTTGATCCATCATGGGGAGAGGATAGTTGTCCTTCAGAGAGGCTTGATTCAAATTCCTAAATCCACACAGATGTGAATCTCACCATTCTTCTTCCTGACAGGCACAATGTTGGCAATCCATGTTGAATGATGTATAGGGAAGATGATCTTTTCCTTTAGTAACTTCTAGATCTCTTGAAAAATAGTGCCAACAACCTTGGGATTGTATTGCCTTTGTTTTTTTGAACGGTTTGATCCCAAGTTTCAGAGGGATAAAGTGTTACATCTCCTTTGGCTGGAAAAGCCTTGAGATCATCATACGAATAGGAAAGAACATCAACATACCTTTTTAGTAGATTTACTACCTTCTTCTTCTCCTCTTGAGTGTAACATTTTCCAATGTTCACCATCTTGGGTTCATCAAGACTCCCAATATTAATCTTTTCACATTCAATAGACTACCGAGCTCCTTGGGAAGCTTTAGACTTAATGTACCTATCATGCTTATCAAACAGATCTTCCAAACTCACCAGCCCTTTAGGGATCTTGTTACCTTTCAATTTGATGCAACCATCTTGATCCATCTCTTCCTTGATATCTCCTTCATTAGAGGATACACACTCTCTAGGAAAAGTCTCACTTCCTTCAAAATACAACTGGTCAAAATTATCCTTAAGCTCCAAGAATGAGAGCAAATGTTGATCATCATTGAAAACCTGCCAATTATTTGCATTATCTGGTACACTGGGCCTATGAATCATTTCAATGGTAAATTTCTCCTGAGAGAAATCTGGGTGAGGAATCAACAGAGATCCTGAGACAACTAGAGAATCAGCTCTAGTGTTCCTTTCTCTTGGCACAACTTCAATGGAGAAAGCATCAAGAACTCAATGGAATCCCAGACAAGATTTCTATAATGTTTCAATCTCCTATTCTTCACTTGAAAAATATCTCTGACTTGTTTCACAATCAGCTCTACATCACCACGAGCACAAAGATTCTTCACTCCCATTTCTTTTTCCATGTTCAATCCAAGTATGAGTGCCTCATATTCAGCTTGTATTGTTTGTATTTTCAAAACAAAAACTTGAAAGAAAAAGGATGAATGTTCCCTTCTGGAGAGGTCAACACCACTCCAGCTCTAGAACCAACTAAAGAGCAACTTCCATCAAACTCCAGAGTCCAAATGCCATTGGGGTCATGAATCACTCCCTTAGGAAGTTTTTCCTCATCTTGTGACATGATCATGTAGTTACCATGCCCTATATCTTCATAGAGTATCTGTGCTTTTGGATCATCAGTCTTTTTGCACAATGTATTCAGTTTGTTTCTCGTAGTAGCAACTTCTTCATTTTTCCATTGACCGAGATCAAAGCATGTGACCAATCCATCTGAATTTCACCTCCTACCTCCTTACAAAATTTCTACTCAACAACATCCCATATGAGGGAGGAATATCAACTACCAAAATAGTGGCTAAGACCCTTTTCTCTGAAAAGCAACAAAAGCTACTTGTGCATCTTTAATTCTTCCAACCAAAGGCACTTTCCTACTCTCCATGGAATAACAGGAACCAAAGGCACGTGTTAGAGTCAGCCCAAAGCATGAGCTACTTTTGCAGGCATTACATTGTCTGATGCTCCTGAGTCTATAACACAATTACTAAGTTTATGGCCAGCTATGAGAAGAGTCACATAGAATGGTTCAATTTTCTCATTAGGGGAAGTGACTACAGCCACAAGGCTTGATTGAGGTGAGGAAGAGGGAGTGGGAAAAATACCTTTAGAAGTATTGGATGAGGCTTTGGATTTGGAATTGACAAAGTTTACCATTTTAGCAAAATATTTTGGATGGTTTGGTAAAATTCTCCTCTGAAATTTGGATTTTGGTCTTTTTGAGGTGATCAATGATATCAAAAGATCCAGAGGTGGATGGGGCATCATTGCTAGGAACTTGAGAGACTTTTGATTTATCAGTTTTTAGGATTTGAAGGACAAGGAGTTTTGGAAATAAAAGTAGAAGAAGGAGGAGGATTAGCATTACTCACCTTTTGTGTGGAGGCAATGGGAATAGGAGCTCCTCTTCTTGCAACCACTGGAATAGTTATAGGAAACTCCTTGGACTTCTTAGTAGGTTACACCACTTTTTCTTTTCTATTTGTTTTCTCCCAAGTCATAACAACATATGACTCACTATTCATATCTTCCACTCTTTCATCATATTCATCTTCATCATCCATACCTTCAGTGGTGAGGAAATGAACTTGAGATCCACCAAGCTCCTCTAGTTCTTCATCAACCTCTTCTTCTAGTTCTTCATAGAGTTCATTAAACTCCTCATCATCAGGTTCTTCAACTTCACAAGTTGCATTGACTGGAACCTTGATGGGTGGGCCTTCAATAGCCAATCTAGTCTGAGAAGAAGGCAAGATGGTTCCTGGGCTGAAAATTCTTCCTTGGAACATCTTGGTAAGGGGTATGTTGAGCCAATTGTTTCTTGATAGAATGAGATCATTTGCAAGCTTTTGTACTAACTGATCAGAATTGGCTCCAGGGAAGAGGAAGAAGAAGAAGCTTTAGATTTGGAGGATTCTCTTTTCAGTTTACCAGACATGATTAAATCATCCTCAACACTAATAGCCAAATGTTGATCAACATCCAGAGTTGCAAGGTTAGCTCTCCTTAGTGCATAACTCACTTCGGGTAAACTGGAGCATTGAGGAAGAAGCACTTTTGGATTTGATCCACTGGATGAGTGTTCTGTGGAATTTTATGAATTAGCTTGTTGAATTTAGCCACAAACTCCCTCATGGGCTCAAATGGTTCCTTCTTGATATGAGAAATTTGAGCTAATAGAGCATGCACATCTTCAACAGTTTGAAATTTGCTCAAACTGAGTTTTCTTGTCATGGTATTCCAATTAGTGATCGTCCCAACAAGAAGATGATAAAACCAATCAATAGCATTGTCCTACAATGTCTCCACAAAAATCCTGACAGAGACATCTTCATGTTCAACCCCAAGAATCCCACATGCAACAATGAAGGCTGCAATGTGTTCATCTGGATGAACTTTCCCATCACCCCAAAACTTGGGAAAATTTTCCTGTTACCCCTAGGTAACTCATGCAATGGCTGAGGAAGAGCAAGAGGCCCAACCTATTGTCCCCAAGGCAAAGGGGTTGCCATCTTTGGAAAAATTGACTGAAGGGGAACTAAAACACCAACAAGTATCAAAGCACGGAGATTAGGACTGAGATGTTCCTGAGGAACACTATCCTTGGAATTTCTATTTTAACATAGAGGTGTGCTTGTAGAATGAGTTCCTCTGTTCCTTCTTGCTGGAAGAGAGAAGTTTTGTTGCTCCAGAAGTTGAAAATGGGAATCCTCAACCCCGAGAGATTTCTTCCCACGTGTATACCATAGAGTCACCAGACCAAAAATGATCTTGAAGTTGTTCTTTTAGAAAGGGATCCATTTGAAATGAAATCCCCAATAGAGTCACCAAAAACTGTTGGGTTTTTAAATGAACTTTAACAAACCACAGTTCGGGGGACAACAAGTCCCTCCTCTTTAATGGGAGAGGTTCCCTTATTGAAAGCAAGCAAAAAACTTATATACAAATGTACAACTTTCAAAGTGTGGATTCCTGATACTTTGAAACGTTTTATGCCCAAAGATCATCAATACGAAAGAATGGAAGAATTAAGGAGATGAGAGAGGAAGAACATAACAATACCTTCAGAAATATAGATAGCAGAGTATAACCTTATACGTATTGAACTAGGGAGATGCAGGAAATAGAATCATTCACTTTCATAACCAATATAATTCCACAGACACAAAGTTCCAGAAATCATATAAACAAGAACACAAAGTTTCTTATCATAAAAGATGGATGATTCCAAAAATTTTAGACAAGGAAAGAAGGAATAAGAGGAAGAAAGGGAAAAAAATTATGTATTGATTACTTTGAATCTATTACATCTACAGAGTACTAGATCCAACCCTAACAATGGCATGGAGAAGCCATTAAATAGCTTCCAAGAATGGTTACATTCGGTTACAAAAATGATGAAAATCTGATTCAAGAAACCGATGTCTGAACTTCTCCAATGCCTCGATCATTTCCATGCCTGGTGGAAAAACTAGATGCATTGAATCACAAATTGTTCATTCTACCTTTGCAAAATTTGAATTTGAGCCATCCACGTGGGAGAGATTTAAATTGAAGCGGGCCTGAGGATGCCTTTTGTATTTTATGCCTTTTAGAGAAATGGCACTTCAAAATTTTGGCCCACCCACCCACTTTTGATATAGGCTTGACACGTGGCTTTACTTGAGTGGTGATGGAGTCATGGCTCACTTTTATAATTTTACCTCTTTTCAACGCGGGCTCAAAAACTCAAATTGCTCTCACCGACCCACCTCCCCGCTTTGACTTTCGATGTGGGCTCAACATTTGACTTTATCCCTTGGCATGGGTGGGGCCACGGGTCACTTTATAACTTTAAGCTCTTTATGGAAACAAAGCCCAAATTCCCAAATCACTCGATGGCCCACTTTCATGCTTTGAATTTTCAACGGTAGAATCATGAATTACTTTATACTTTACGCCCGAATGGAAACAAAGCAAAATTCCCAAATCACTCTGATGGCCCACTTTCCCGCTTTGAATTTTCAAAGCATCAAAACACAAAAAGGGCCCACCTTTCCGCCTTCACTTGAAACATGACCACATGTCCCTTTGCGGGCCAGTTCAGTATTTTTGTGTTTTTGACTAAGTCCCTTTTGTTTGGTGAGGCCATATGTCTGACCCTAGACACGTGGAGGCTCAACACACATTTGGGACCTACCTCCATATTTTTCCTTTGAAGTTACACCAGATGACATGTGGAGGCTTCCACAAACCCTTCTATACTTAGCCGATTCAACGGCCGACTCTACCCTTTCTTTGACTTGACCACGTGGCGAGCCCACGCAAACTTGGGAACCTCTTGATTCTTCCTTTGAAGTTACACTCAAGAAGAGACACATGGAGACTTCCGTTAGTTCTTTTATACTTAGCCGATTTAGGCCTCTTTCACTTGACTTTTCTATTGACCCTAGACACATGGAGAGCTGGCGCTCATTTGAGTTTCCACTTTGGATTCACCCCTGAAAGGTTCCGAGCCGACACATGTGGCTCCTTCCACTAGTTCTGAACTCTTTAATGGTTGACTCTTCTCTCTTTTTGACTCTACCACGCAGGGAGAGCTGGCTCATTTGGGGACTATCCCTTTGTCTCACTTTTGAAGTTACGCCATTGAGGCACGTGGAGGCTTCCTCACCCTCTTATACTTAGTCGATTAAATGGCCGAGATCTGTCCCTTTTTTGACCTAGGGACACGTGGAGGGCTGGCACAAGTTTGGGGAACTACCCTTGGCTTCAACCCTTGAAGTTGCACCGATGAGACACGTGGCGCCATCCACTAAACCTTCCATACTTAGCCAATTTAGGCTTGTTCTATCTTCATTTTGACTTAGGACACGTGGAAAGCCTGCGCTTATTTGAGGACTGTCCCTTGGGCCCTACCCTTGGAGTTGCATCGTTTGGATGCATGGAGGCTTCCACTACCACTTGAAACATGGCCATGCCGCATCCAATCAGAGATGTCCATGTACTACCCATGGATGTTGGGGAAAAATTGATAGGGAAGATACACCCGTCATTCATGACTATGGAAAAATAAAAATAAAGGGAAAACCCCACCTTTACACCTAAATTTTAAATTGTTCTCCATGGAATGAAAAACTACAAACAATACCAGGCTCTATGTGATCCACAACCAAAGAGAAGGATTGACAATGACATCCGAATGAAGGAAAATATTTTCAAGAAAAATCACGGATTACTCCAAGGTACCGACTCAAAATTTTCAAAACTTGACTTCAAAAGAGGTCCAACAACACATACAATAATCAAGGACCAAAGATCCTTAATAAGAATCATGGAGTCATGACTGACGGTGTGACTGACCATCCCAAAAAGCCTAATGTTGTTAATCCTACCAGTACAGGTGCTACAAATAACAACAATAATGGAAATAATCAGAGAAACAACAATTTCTCACCCTTGGTAAATGTTGTGGATTTTAATCGTCCTCAACAACAACAACAACAACCTCAACAACAGAGACAAACACGACCCCAAGCCCTAGTCAATACCCAGGGGGTATCCCAACCAATTCCAAAACCAAGGGCGAGGGTTTCAAAATTTTAATTATAACAATCAACAACCAAACAATAACCATAGTTTCAGACCACAATAAGGAACAAACCAAAGGCCTCGAGATTACGACCCTGACTTATATTGCGGTTTCCATAGGGTTCGTGGGAATGATGCAAGAACTTGTCGTAATTTAAACAAGTTTTTGCAGCATTTTCTAGAGGACCAAAGATAGTTATTTGTTGCCATGTTTTTGGAAAACCCAATAACACGCACTTAGAATGCATACATGGGACCGGTATCTCTGCATAACACACTATTGGGGATCTTTAATGATCCTCTTCACATGCATCCAAAGGATGGTAGATTAGATCCCAACGGATCAAATAAAGGTATTGTAATAGGAACTCATGATTGTGAGGCCTCAACTTTGTCAAACCTATAGGTGGCACATCCTTTGGATGGTTGCTAGCAAACAAAGATCATGGGATTGGTAGAGTTAGACGCCAAAGCCCAAATTAATGCTACTATAAGAACCAAGGATTATTCTTTGCAGCCAATCCTGATTTATCCAGTTATGTCAGAAAATGCTCATGATACGCTAAACAAACCAGTAGGAGCTTATGATCTAATCAATGATCTAAACAAGACCTTTTTACACATTTCCTTCTTGGATCTACTAAATAATTCCTCTACTCATTGAGCTGTTTTGTTAGAAGCACTAGGTCTTGACCATTTGATTAACGTTACCACCCACCAGAGGCACATATAAATCACATAGACTTCAACGTTATTCCTCCAGGGCAGCCTGAGAGAGATATTGGGTTCGTCTTTGACATCATCAAGATGCCCACATATGTTGAGATAGCTCGTAGGGGTGACCCAACTTTGTTTATGCAAGTTTGGATTTATAATAACTATGTAAAGCGTGCAATGATCGATGATGGGGCAATAATTAACATAGTCCCCTTCTCTTTTATTCAAAATTTAGGGTATGGGGAGACCAACTGCTCCTCAACATGAAACACATTGAGAGGCTAAGATAGCCTCAAGGTGACATTGATTGGAACCATAGTGTTACCGGTTACTCTCGGGCCCAAGATGATACTCACTAAGTTTTATATTATAGACCAGGAAACCAACTATAATATGATCCTTGGCCATCCTTGGATCCACCGCATAAAGGGAATACCCTCCACTTTATTCCAGGAGTTTAGATTCCTGCATTTAGGGAGATTCTTTGTGGCCCAAGGTGATTTAAAACCCTTCATATACATTTGGCCAACTTAAAGAAGAGGTGAGGGTGCACTCGAATTCAAGCTTCCCACTAATCGCTTAAACAAACCTGCATGTGTGGTACCAAAAGAAAATCTAGTTCCTACAATGGAGTTAGAAATCACGGGTTTGATTGAAGGTATTCCAACGATCAAGGATGTAACCATTATTGTAAAGACAATGTCGCTAGGAACCACAACAAAGATTTTCGAGCTATTAGAGAAGAATTTTTGTATTCTCCTCCCCTTTGATTATATGGGTATGGGACATACCTTGGGACTCGATTCCTTACAATAGACGAGGTTTGCATGGTTGAGGTAATCAAGTAAAGGGGAAGGTACAAAGGATGACTTAACGCCCACATTTCTATGTAGTTGTTGGAATCTCCATTTTGATGGAACCAAGTGTCGTTTTGGCACCGGGGTAGGTGTGATCCTTACCTCGGCCGAAGGAAGGATTCTACCTGTTTCTTTCAAGTTGAATTTTGAATGCACAAAAATGGGGCTGAATATGAGGCTCTCCTATTCGGTCTCATTGTAGTTAAGAGAATGGGCATCCTTAATATTAGGGTGTTGGGTGATTCACAACTAGTCACAAATCATATATCTGAAGTATATGAGACTAGAGTGAGCATCTACAACTTTACAAAACAGCAGTGCTAGTTTTGACAAAAGGGTTTAATTTCATTTCAATAAAAGTAGTTCCATGCAAGTAGAACCTTGTCGCAGACTCTATAACAACTTCTGCTTCATGCTTCACCCCAAGTAGTGACCTGGAAGATACCAACTTCATGGTTTCAATTCACACTGCGAACCCTTGATTCGTAAAACACCAATGACCCCAATGTTGACATACGTAGAAACCAAGAGTCAACCCAATTGTTCAGAGCACATTAATAGTGATGAATCAACTTTAAGTTATTTAAATGCTTTGGTAGAACTACATCTTACCTATCATGAGATAGACCTTTCCTTAATTTCACATTCCTCTTCTTATTTTGGGAATCCCATGATTGAATCCTCCCGGGAAGGGATCTTGAGATTTACAAGGTAGAAGAAGAAGGGGATTTAGAATTACCTCCGGCCCCACCTGAGTTTGGGGAGGGTAACACCTCCTTAATTGAGGGAACGATTGATATAAACATTGGAACAAAGGAAGAACCAAATATTTTGAAACTAGGATCCTCTTTAACTCTAAAGGAGGTGGAAATACATACTCGATGCTCAAAGAACATCAAAAGGATTTCACATTTAGTTACAAAGAAATGACGGGAATTGCACCACATATCGTGGTGCACAATCTCATCACCAAACCAGATGTAAAGCCGATTAAGCAAAAGTCGAGACCCATGAAGCCAAAAGTGGCCCTCATGGTGAAAGAAGAAGTAATGAAACTTCTCTAGGTGGGATTCATCAAGCCAGTTGATTATTCACAATGGGTATCTAATATCATCCTCGTTCTAAAAAAGAATGGAAAGATCCATATTTGCATAGACTTCCGGACATTAACAAAGCTTGCCCCAAAGATGATTTCCCATTACCATCCATCGACGTTATTGTTGACGCAACAACTGGATTTGAATTTTTATCTCTCATGGATGGGTTTTGGGATATAATCAAATCAAAATCTCCAAAGAGGATCAAGCCAAAACCACGTTTATAACTCCTTGGGGAACCTATTGTTATGTTGTCATGCCATTCGGTCTTAAGAATGCTGGCGCCACATACCAACGAGAAATGACATACATATTCCATGATCTTATTCATAAGATTGTGGAATCCTACGTGGATGACCTACTGGCCAAGGCTAGGAAGTGCTGCGATCACCCAAAGGTGCTTTGTATCATCCTTTCATGCTTAATCGAGTACGGTATCACATTAAATCCGGAGAAATGTGTATTTGGACGTAACAGGAGGCAAGCTTATGGGTTACATTATATCTTCACGAGGGATTGATGTCGACCCAACCAAAATCTAGGCTATGTTAGAAATGGTTCCACCATCAGACGAGTCTGGTATTAGATATTTTCTTGGGAAACTCGGTGCAATCTGAAGGTTCATCCTTAACTTGACCTTTGCTATTCATCCAATCAACAATTTGTTGAAAAAGGATTATAGCATTGATTGGATGGAAGAATGCAATGAGGCCTTCGAGGTAGTTAAATGATTCTTGTTGTCCCCTCCCACGCTAATGCTGCCTAGATCGGATCACCTATTGATCTTGTATTCACAAGCTATAGATGTTTTGCTAGCCTGCATGTTGGCTTAAGAGGATGATGATAAACGAGAACATGTAGTTTATTTCATTAGTCGATGTTGCTTGATTATGAAACACATTACACACAGAGTAGAAAAGGAATGCCTTGCCATAGTCTTTACAACAAAGCATTTAAGGCATTATATGTTGAATCAAGAAACAAGGGTTATTGTTAAGATATACCACTTGTGGACATTCCTCATGCAAGGATCCTTGTCTAAAAAGGTTGGGCATTTCATAACCTTAATGGGTGAGTTCAAAATAACATTTGTAAATTAGAAATCCGTTAAGGGACAAATCATTGTGGACTGGTTGGCTGACAATCCATTGGATGGGGGTGATTTGGTAGATCTGGAATTTCCCGATGAGTGCATGTACTTTGTCAAAACTAGGCCCCCTATCTTTGTATGTCCTTGGTATACCAACATTGTTAACTTCATCATGGACCACACATACCCAGAAGGGGAAACATCATAACAAAGAAGGTAATTACATGTCATTGTTGCTAAGTATGTTATTTTGGAGCAAGTGCTCTACCATAGAGCCTTTGACAGAATGTTGTTGAGATGTGTTGACGCCAAAGAATATGAAAAGATTCTTTATGAGTCACATAGTGGAGTATGTGGAGGTCACTTTGGCGGCCACACCACTACTTGGAAGATACATCGGATGGGCTATTTCTGGCCCACTCTAGAACATAACGTAGTAGCTCGTTTATGTGCGAGATGTCACAAATGCCAACAGTTCTCCCATGATATCGACATACCAACACAAGCTTTACAACCAATCACAACCCCATGGCCCTTTTCCATATGGGGCTTGGATTTGATAGGGAAGTTATCTCCCTCATCAATGAATGGCCATAACTTCATAATCATGGCCACATAATACTTTACTAAGTGGGTAGAAACCATGCCCCTTACCACCATATTTTCTTCTATAATCTCTAAGTTCATCTTGAACCAAATAATTTGTAGGTACGAGGTACCACAAGTCATTATTTATGATAATGGAATGTCTTTCAAAAATTATGATGTGCATGAGTTGTGTACAAAGTTTAAAATAAGTCATCACACAACTTCTCTCTACTATCCTCAAAGCAAATGGAAAAGCCGAGGCTACGAATAAAACCTCAAAACTGTTAAGGAGAATAAACAAGATTGCTACCTAAAGATTTTTCCAGCCTTGTGGGCCTACCAGACTTCAGTTAGAACATGAATACGGGCAACCTCCTTCTCTTTAGTGTTTGGTGCTAAGGTGGTTCTGCCGCTCGAGGTCAAAATACCTAGTCTTCGTATTTCACTACACGGGATCCTGGGAGAAGAGGGTTATCGAGAAGCATGAATCTCCCAATTAGAAAGTCTTGACGAGGCTAGACTTAATGCTAAACAACGGAACAATGTTTATGCTAACCATATGGCTCGGAAATACAATAAGAAAGTTTATGAACATGATATCTATGAAGGATATTTGGTATTAAGACTCTATAGTTAGATAGACAAAAAAATCGGTGAGGGAAGGAAATTCAGACCTAGGTGGTTAGGTCCGTATCGAGTAGTAGAAGACTACAAAAATGGGGCATTTTTCCTATGTACACTAGAGGGTGAGGATTTTAGTGAATCTGTGAAATATCTTCACCTAAAGAGGTACTACGCATGATCCACCAACATTTTCATATGTACGTTAAACTGCATCTGTATTGCATTTTCATCCGCCAATTCATTCTGTAAAGTTTGTGATCAAGGGATTTATTCTTATAGAAACTCCTAAAAAATTCGAAAAAACATTGGAAAAAAATTCAAATCATATCTCTTCAAATCTTCATAGTATCATCAATTATTTCTGAATCATTTCATCAGTTCAAGCAAGATAAGACAAAGTTTTGACCGTGATCATACCAAGGCCTACATACTTGGTTCTGCTTATAGTTTCTTTCTAGGTTAGGTGTCTTTGCCTATAGTCTATTCTAGAAGCTTCATGGTGTCACATCTATCCCGTGAAAATATCTTTGGAAATAAGAACATACTAAACATTTTTCCTAGATAAGTAAGTCAAATGCAAGTCCACAGAAATTTTTTATTTTACACATTTCTTTTCCCTACCAACCTTCGGTGTTGAGCCTACATCTCTTACTAGTGATGTAGGGTTGGGAAAGGAGAGAAATTCCCTTACTCACCTATTCCTTGTCTGTGGTGATGAGCCCATGCTTTCTCCTAGTAGCATGGGGCAAGGAATAGGGGTCTCGTTGACAAACTTGAAAGTTACAAGTAATTCGTTCAAATATTGTGAAATCATAGGTCAAAAACAAAGTGAGTTAGATGTCTAAAATTCCAAAAGATCTTAAAACCCCAAACCTAGATTTTTTCAACCAAGTAGCCATCTATAGATCCAAGTCTAGATAAACTACAAAGTAATTCACATTCTAAACTATGAGGTAGCTTGAGTAGGATAGGGTTGTAGCATCTCAATTTGGTTCTGCCAAACCTTTGTCTTTCTCTCGTCACTATCATTCAACAATTTTTGTAACTTGTGCCCTTCCTGGCTCTTGGTGTTGAGCCCTTGCATCCTACTGGTTGTGTGGAGTCAGGAGTGGGGCAAGTACATCTTCTTATCATATCGTTATATCATCATGTTTTGTCAAGACAATATGAAGTATCAAAGGTTGCTTAAAGAAGCTAAAGTTCAAATATCACATTGTGTTCACATAATCATATATCAACATCATGAAATACAAAAAGAAACCATTCTATTATCATTTTGCATCCACTGCATGCATTACTCAAAAGTATAGAAAAACAAAATATCTAAATATCTAGAGTACACATAAGAGATAAACCAAAATAAAGTTGACTCGAGATATGTTGAGATACCAAATTGAAAAAAGAGTTTGTATATATCATGATGAGTCAAGTTTGTATACAATGTCACCATGCACTAGGCATGGTCAAAACGATTGCAATGATCCTGAATCATACAAAAATCGTATAAATGACCAAAAAAATGTCATCAAAGAAATAAATATGGCCCTATGGCTTTTCAGTCCCTGTGAGATCCCTCAGATGGCACCTGGTCGCATCTAGGGCTCCTATTACAGCTATGACGATGCTGGGAGTGAAAATAATGATGTAAGTGCTCATGGTGGCATCTGCTACGAGAATGGATCTGTCTCATCAAGTGCTCAATAGTCTCATACCTGGCCACTTGAGTATAGAGGGAAGTCACTATCTCTGCTACCTTCCACACAGGTGAAAATATGTCAGGGTGTCACTGCGGCTAATGGCTGGCTCGAATTGGCAACCATCTTAGCTTGGGTCATCCCTAAGGGGATCAACAAAGTATCCACGCATACTCGGTGAATGAGATCTCACCACTCCTATGCCATCGCTGCAAGAAGAAAGAAAGAAGTGATAAGTTAGGAAAACAAAAGAAAGAAAGAGATACAAGTCAAAATTCCTAACAAAAAAAGAGAGTATTAAAACTTACTCGGGTCTCCAGGAATCCAAATAGGGTCGGTAGCTATTGCTGCTGGTTATGGTTATGGCTACGAGACTTCCCAAAGCCCGAGGTGAATCATTGGCCTATGACAGATTTGTTTTCCCCCACTTTACCATTAGGAAGTGTTGAATGCGAGATTAAAGTCTCTCTCTCAGCACTAGCCTCCTCGTGTGCTACTCTCAACATCCCCTGAGTGTCATGCCACTCATGGCCACTCTCTTCCTCCTCCGCATGGGCTACCTTGCTAGTCCTAACTCCAACCCCCTCAACCTCTATGTCCTCTCTAACTGAATCCTCCTCGTCTCATCCCCAGTATCCTCCTCAGAGTTGGATTCTAGATCAATAGGCTCATCCTGCTCCCGATGTGAGCAGAAGCGGCCGTAATTTGAAGTAAGGGTGCTCGAGGGGCACTAGCTACCCAATGAGCACAAACCACCCATCTAACTATAATGGGCACACCTGAAATGACCAGCTCCCAACTTGAAATTCACTCTAGGGCCCTTCTAGGCCTCTTGAATGGTCCTATAAACTAGAGTGATGGGAGGGAGCATATCAATGTATGGAAGGCCAAACTGTGGGAACTTGATCAAATGGGTGGACCTCAAGTCTCCCTGCTCTGTCAACCAGCTGACCTGTCGAAGAGAAAGCTACTATGGTGGTCACCTCCACTCCCCATATCCTTGCCATGTCTTGATAAGGTGTGGCAGTCATGTCTGCCATAGTCAAGGAAGCCACAGGTTGATGTGGCATCCTAAGTACTGACATACCTGTCCATATAGCTTCTTGAATAGCCCCTAGATCTGATACTGGTACTCCCCTACCATAGGGGATGAAACACTCATAGACCTAACTCATCACAAGAGTGGGGTGGCTCAATGACTACCCTTGCCATCTGACCACCCTGTATAGATCATGATAGGTGGTCCCCAAGATATCTGTGCCCCAAGCATATTTACAGCCATGCCCCTTGATCTGTGTAATGATAAGAGCCCAACAATACAAGAGGGTATCACCACCCTTGTCCCCAATTAGTCAAGAGGACAAAATTCCCATGATGGCTCTGCGTATGACAGGAATGGGAGTGGTGGCAATGGACCAAACCTTCATTCCCTTCTTTGAGCCAGATGAGACAATGGCATCTCCCATATATGTAGCCCATTGCATCATCACAGCCTTGGACCCCACTATCTCCAAAGTCAGTCTCCTCCCAAGTATCGGGAGCCCAAGAATATGGTATACATCCTCCAAGGTGATAGTCCACTCACCCCAGAACACTGGGAACCGGAAAGTGTTCCGGTCTGCATCCCAATAGGAAAATAAGTCACATAGAATGTGACTAGCATGAGCAATGTGGGGAGAAATCTGGAGAAGTTTTGTCTCATCCTGTGTTAGCTGATCCAAGATACCAGGAGCCAATCACACTCCCTCTCCCAACTCCATCTAATGTACTCTTATTTCTTACGCATTAGCAAAAACACGTAAAAAGAGAAAGTTAGTAACATATACCAAATAATAACCTCACCAAAAACATCACAAAACATGAAAAATCCAAAAAATTCAAGTTAAAAAAACACGTTTGGTCATTCTATTCAAAACCACCACCCAGTGCAGGGTGGTGGTTCCAGGACCACAGCCTTGAAAGGGCGGCGGTCCTATGACCGCCACCCTGCTTTGGGCGGCAGTCCTAGACCAATTTTCCAAAGCATCTTTTACCCTAAAAATGCTAAAAAGACAATAAAAAGACCATTTTCAATGAAATAAAAGCACGCCCTATGGGCGCCCACCACTAGAGACTCATTTAAGACAAATTGTTTTGAAAACAATCCCCCTAGGTGAACTTTTCAACATTTTTACATTTAGGGTATAAAAAGAAAAAATTGGAAATAACTAACCTTTGATCACACCGGTCGATCTCCTACACGCGGACACATGGTCACGACCACGTCATGGTCTTATTGGCTATACTCTCATCAAAAATGATCACCACGGGTCCAGAGCTCCAAATTCACCAAATCAAATAGCATAAATGAATTGGAAATGAGTTGTTTTGATATATATATATATATATATATATATATATATATGTTGTTTTAACCTCATTTTAAGTGTTTGCGTTCGTAGGGATGGAGCGTTGATGCAAGTATATTTCTATAGCCACTCACAGATGGTGAGTCCTTCTATCATTTTGGTCTAGCATTTATTTTGTAATATTTTATCTATCTACACATGAGTATTTTTTTCCTGTTGCAGGTAGCAGGAGTTTGGGTGGCAAGATTCCAACACATGGGTGTGTCAGGTATAGCTTCTAACTCCCCATATTGGGAATGCCATACTCGAGACTCTACGTTTTACGCCTTTTCACAACTAAGACACTTCTCGAGGGGGTAATATGTACACACCCAAAATTGCATGTGCTACATTGTTGGAAAATGGTTACAAAAGTCCCCGCCTACTTTTTCTAGATTCTTCATGCATGTTTTAACATGCGATGGTTCACTTAACTTCACTTTTTACATGCATCTCGTGAGCTGAATTGTCTAAAATTAGCTTTGATTGCTTGGTTCTC
Source organism: Taxus wallichiana var. yunnanensis (assembly GCA_018340775.1). Lineage (NCBI taxonomy): Eukaryota > Viridiplantae > Streptophyta > Pinopsida > Cupressales > Taxaceae > Taxus > Taxus wallichiana. The sequence continues at coordinate 660,963,300 of CM031235.1, forward strand.
CTTCCTCCTTCTATTTTTAAATAGATTTAATGGGTTAGAACTGCTCCTTCTTGCCTTGTACATGAAGGCACCTCCCATCCTCCATTCCTATATATTCCATGCTTGTATTCAAGAAAAAGGGCATGAGAATTTTGTGTATCTTACATTGTATTGCTGCTTTATGATCTTGCTAGGAATTGCATAGCCAAGCTCTGATCTCTTGTGTTATCTCTCTTCTGCCTGCATTACATCCGGACCGCCATCAAGTGTCATTGTTCAAGTGCTACTCTCCTACTGCTATTCTTGCATTCCCAATCTCTTGGAATCACATGAACACTTGGAGAAAGAAAGGAACATATTGAGGGGATAGATACAAACACAACTAGATTTTCCAAAGCTCTTGCTTGTCCAGGTTGGAATTGTGTGTTTGTTTGCCTTGTGTGTTGAATTGTTAATTTCATATCAAATAGAGTAGAAAATCATTCATATCAAATAGAGTAGAGAATCATTCATTTCAAATAGAGTAGAGAATCATTCATTTCAGTAAGTTTTCCTTTCAACATTACCAGGGAAGTTGTGAGGAACAATAGCCCTTTTCGGGTCATGATTTGTTCTTCACCTCTGAGGTAGGGTTTGGAGGATTTTTATCATATTAGGTTGTTTGATTTAGATTAGATTCATACATTTTCACAAGTAACTAGCTACATCCGGTTGACTACTTGTCTTTAGTTTATTTATTAGATTAGAACACATTGCTTAAAGATTAGAAAAGAACAAAAATATTTCCTTTGATAGATTAGCTTGCTTTTATTGCTTTGATCCAAAATATTGTGAAAACCCCAAAACATAGATTAGATCTCTTTCAGTAATTAGTTTGCTTATTAAAAGTCATTTTATTTCATTTTGTATGACCATCAATGGTCCACAACAAGAAAATACATACAGTTGTGATCCATTGGTCCCACAACCCAATGAGCCAAAATTGATAATTGACATTGATACTAGCTTACGTTTGACAGTCTTACGCACACTTGCAACTTTTGCTGAGAAGATAAAACAACTCAATACACTAAAAATATCTGCTAATCAAGCCTACGATTATTGGATTGCCCTTGGCAACAAGGTTTGATTATGTGCATGACCATCCAAGGGCCACAACCCCATGAGTCTTTGGTTGTGATCCTCAGGTCCCACAACCCAACGGGCCTGCCATTCAGTTAGACATTTACACTTGTTTGCGTACATTACTATTTAGATCTTCACCACTTCCACCAGATATTATCGCACAACTTTCCTTACTAAACATAATAGCCGATCAAGCTAAGAATTTCTGGACTAGACCGGAAAATCACCCGTAAATACCTATGGCTTCATCGTGCCTCTCATTCTTACTTCCATGACCTTGTCTGAAATCTATACGAGCACTGTTATCCATATTTCCCAGGCTAAATATCGGATCAGCTACAACCCCACATAGAAAGAACCTGAGAAAACTTGTTCAGATATATAAATAGGTCACAGAGGGACTCAATAATGGAATAACAGGGTTAGAAAAGAAGGGGCAGTGCCACAGAGGAACTAGGAGCAAGAAAGGGGAAGAAACGGTGAAGATCTGAAGTCCTTGGGTTCAAAACAGTTTAGGAAAGGTCTGAAATCAACTAAGTATGGAGGAGGCAACGGAAAGAACCATGTGTCCTAATGACACTTCTCCAAAGATGAATCCAAAAAGGGAATCCCAAACAAGCGCCAGGCTGCCGCGTGTCCCAGGTCAAGAGATATGCCCCGCCAAGCAAAAGATTTAGCTAAAAAGTTGTAAAATGGGCCACAACTCTACCCAAAGGAAAAAGTCAGCGTTTGGGCCCGAGTCAAGGCCAAAGCGGGGCATCAGAGGAAAAGGTGAAAATTTTCCTTTTGAAAAAAGGCATAGAGACAAAATTGAAGCGCATCTCCCCAACCAACCAAAGGGTGCCACGTGTCCAGGCGGAGCTTCGGGGCGCGGGAGTTTTCTGAGTTTTGCATTTTTTGTGAAAAGGGGAAAAAGATAAATTGCGCACCCACAAGCTTGATTTTTTCTCTAATCTAGCTGCCACATGTCCCATATCAAAAGGGGACCCATTTTTCAAACTATTTTCCCGCCCATTTGTATGGATTCGATACAAAATTTGAAGGGGCATATCTTTCAACTCAGGGCTTGAAATATTACAAATCTAACACCGTTGGAAGTGTCTCGACGTCTTCTACACCATGGAAAGATAAAAATTCATTTTTTTCAGGCCCTGGTAGGTGAAAAATGGAGAAAAATATTTAGGCATTTAATGTAGGATCTCCTTGCCTCAACAACCAGATCGATTTGATCTGTTTCGCCGTTCCTCTTCCTTCAAGGTGCCGAACCAAGGATTGATGTAGTAAAGACAGATTTGGGGGGAGATTTTTTCAAAGGCATTAACAATAGTGGTTGAGCTTCAACCTTCTTTTCCCACTTCTCCCTCTCTTTCTCCTCTCTGATTGAATCTATAAATATAGGGGCGAGATTCATTGTAAGGGGTTGGACATTCTTGATTTTACAGGCTCCCCTTTTCTTTTGGCAAAGAAACTCATGGGGTTTTAGATCGTCCACTAAACTGTAATATGTTTTTACCTTTTGGCCACTTTGTAATGCATTGTATCAATCTGTAGAGCAATAAAACATGTCTGTGATTGAATTTAGATCCTTTCTTGTCCCTTTTACTTTCTCTAATCTTTCATTATAGATATGATTATCTTGTGCTTGGTTATCGTATGGATTTGGTAGGTTTGTGTCTATTAGCAAAACTTGTGTTCATCATTCCTTTAGTACATCACCTTGTAGCTTAGTTATTTCTTGTTTCTTATATCCCCTTTTCACTGTCTCTTTGGAAATTTTTAGATTAGATATAGAGAGAAATCCTCTGCAAGCTCTCACGTATGCACCTAAATAGAGGAATATGAACTAACCTTTAATATGGAGAGATTTCCCACTTTTGTAAGGTTCCACACCTTGGGTAAAGTTCAATATTATGCAATCACACCAAATGATCCTGCCTTAGAAAAGTATATTTTTAGAACTCATTTGGGGGTGCTGTGATTTTGTAGTAACAATTTTGGCATGCCTAGTGGGACCTAAGAGGTCTTCACTTCATTGCAACAAGATTGATGCACACTTTTCGTAAATATTTATCTTATGAGAAGCTTTAAAGTGCACATCCGGTGACTCTGTCATGCAGTAAACAACTCATTCTCTCGAGTTACTGGACTGCTTTCCATTCACTTCCATTCATCCTTCTTTCCATATTCTTTCATTCTTTCCATTCCATGAAGTTACACAATCATGACTTCATTTCCACCATGGAATTCACATCTACAACAACAACAACACATTCCAACTCCAATAAGCTTTACAAATCCTTCAAATCAGCATTTTGAGCAAATCCAAAATCAACATGGTTACCCCTATGAGCAGTAGTGCCAAAATCAGTTTGGCTATGGAGCTTTCCAAGAGCAAGGGTATGCAAACAATGAAGAAAATCAAATGCAAGATGCTGGTTTGCTGGAGAAGATCCAAAAAATGGAGATTGGCATGGTGCAATCAAGAGCTACAACTCAAATGAAGGCATTCAAAATTGGTTGCAGGGAACCCTATCCATGGGAAGGCCCTTTTCCAAGACACTACAACCCTCAAGAGAAGTTGGAATTCATAATTGAGATGCTGCCCCAACTTGCACAATGGACTGAGGAGATAGAAGCATATGAGCAGAGTCTGAATCAACCTTGTCAATGGGTAAGTCATTCAACAGTTCCTTGTATTTCTTCTTCTTCATCTCAAGCTTTACCATTTCAACAATGTCAAGTTGTAAACCCAACCAATGCTGTTTTGCAGTTGTGAAAACCATCCCTCCATCCCCTAGTCTCCCATCCCATCTCAAATTTTCTACCCTCTTCTCTTCCAAATCCAAATCCCCTCCACAAGAGAAAAAAGAAATACCTTCCACTCCAAGGAAACAAGAAGTTTCATCTCTTCCACCACCACAAACAAATGAAAAAATGGTTGAATCCCAACCCACTCCTTCTCTTGCCTTCCCAATTCCATGTGTAGAAGAAGAAATTTTAAAAATCAGTCATGAAGGATAAGAAGAAGAAGAAGTGAAAGAAGAAGAAATGGTTAAAATATTAGTGAGCTTAGCTCTTAGGTTTGGGATAACAGAAATTCCTTTGCTGGTCAAGTCTTAAGAGGAGAAGAAAGTTGAAGAGCCAGTGGTGGCTAAGACTGAATTTGCAGTAGATAAAGAACAAGAAAAGGAAGAAGAATATTGGTAGTTAGTTTACTCGAATGTATTGTCCATGCCGGCACTTTAAGTGAAGAGAATGTTGATCCAATTCAAACTGCCCAATTAGTCAAGGAAGGAGAAAAAAAATCAGCTCAAATTCCAATTGGAAAGGAACAAGTGGATGAGACCAAATCAGAGTTTGTAGCAACAGAAGAAGAAGACATTATTGGTGTTTTCTTGCTTTCATTCGAAGGGCCTATTTTGGTTGATGAATCCATTTTGGAGGAAAGATCTAAAAGAAATATTGCAGTCCCAACTTGTCCTCTAGAGCAGCTAGTTTGAGGAGTTTGATATGGAAAAATTCATGCTAGAGGAAGAGTTCAATCAAGAGCAAGATGGTCTTCAAACAACAGAGGAAGGAGAAGCTGCTCCAAATCCAAAAGAAGAGTACATTCCAGCTGTGGAGGAGAAAAATGCAGATCCAAAGGCTTTGAACACAAAACAGGCTATAGAAGAACCTTCAGTTCTTCCTTCCACTTCATCTTTCTTGAGCTCTAATGTTGGAGAAGATTTTGATCTTTCAAACTTCATGTTGGAGGATGAAATAAACCATGGTGAACAAGTTGCAAACCAAAAAGACACCATGGAAGAGGTTGAACATTTATAACAGGAAAACAATGAAGTAGAGTACTTGTCTAATTTAGAGGACTTTTTTGATGGAGAAGAACCAATTGAGTTTCTATTGTTTTCTCCTTCATTCACCCTTCAAATATGTGAACTGCTTTGTCATGAAGGAGAGCACTCATTTGCAGCAGTCATGCTTTATAGCAGCCTTTTGGAATCTAGTTTGGAAGACTCAAACCTTCCATGTTCTTCATAGGAGGAAGAAGATAAACAACATAAGAGTTCCACCATTCCTTCCACGCCATTCACCCAAAGAGGTCTACAAGAAGACTCCATTTTTGGAGTGGAAAATCGAGCAATGGGCATATCAAATGGATCAGACCTTTCCCAATTAGGTATTTGGCTTCATTGGAGCCAAAGGAGAAGCCAAATCTAGTCATGCCCATTTCAGGGCATGAGGATGAGCTACAAAGCACCAAGGATCAGCTGCCATACCTCTTCAATCCAAATGTAGAGCAACTAAAAGAGGTATTGGTTTTGTCTTCAGTTGATACTTTGGTGATTTGGGTGGAAGATCAGCTTGTAGTTAGTTTTTCACTCATCTAACTAGCCATGTTCAGTGCCAAATCAGTTACATGGCTGCCATTTTTGAGGAAGGGAAGCTATTTCTCCCTGCCAGTTGCAGGCTTTGTTTGAGCTCCCTTTGCTCTTGGTTAGAGTAGTGTAGGTAGGTTTATTTTCAACAGAAGAAGTTCTTTACACGCTCTGCATGTTCTATTTAGAGCATGTATGATTTCAAATTTTGTATATAGTTGTGGTGCTATTTTTTTGCTCTTGTGCAGTCCATTCAGAGAGACAGATGAAGCCCTAGGTCAAAACAATTTTCTACTCTCAGAAACCTTCATTTTGAGATTTCTTATGAAAATTAAGAGTGCAAACAGCAGCTTGCTCATGAGTCGAGGCATAATCGGTATCGACCTTCGTTCTCGACTCCATGCCCAACATATGACAAGGCAATTGATCTTTTCATCTAACAGTAGTTACCCCTGTGAGTTGCCAAATTGTTATCCATATTTTGCCCCGGGCCAAATATTGGATCAACCATGACCCCGCATAGAAAGAACCTAAGAAAACTTGTTCATATCTATAAATAGGTCACAGAGAGACTCAACAATGGAATAACAAGGTTAGAAAAGAAGGGGCAGTGCCGCAGAGGAACCAAGAGCAAGAAAGGGGAAGAAACAACAAAGATCCAAAGTCCTCGGTTCAAAACAGTTCAAGAAAGGTCTGAAATCGACTAAGTATGGAGGAGGCGAGAAAGAACCACATGTCCTAATGACACTTCTCCAAAGATGAATCCAAAAAGGGAAGCCCAAACAAGCACTAAGATGCCACGTGTCCCAAGTCAAGAGATATGCCCCTGCCAAGCAAAAGATTTAGCTAAAAAGTTACAAAATGGGCCGTAACTCCGCCCAAAGGAAAAAGTCAGCATTTGGGCCCAAGTCAAGGCCAAAGCGGGCATCGAGGAAAAGGTGAAAATTTTCCTTTTGACAAAAAGGCACAGAGAAAAAATTGAAGCGCATCTCCCCAACCAACCAAAGGGCGCCACATGTCCAGTGGAGCTTCGGGGCGCGGGAGTTTTCTTGAGTTTTGTGTTTTTTGCGAAAAGGGGCAAAAAGATAAATTACAGACCCGCAAGCCCAATTTTTTCTCTAATTTGGCTGCCACGTGTCCCATATCAAAAGGGGACCCATTTTTCAAACTATTTTCCCACCCATTTGTATGGATTCGATACAAACTTCAAGGGGCATATCTTTCAACTCAGGGCTTGAAATATTGCAAATCTGACACCATTGGAAGCGTCTCGATGTCTTCTACACCATGGAAAGATAAAAATTCATTTTTTAGGCCCTGGTAGGTGAAAAATGGAGAAACATCTTCAGGCCTTTAATGTAAGATCTCCTTGCCTCAACAACCAGATTGGATTCAATCTGTTCCACCGTTTCCTCTTCCTTCAAGGCATCGAACCAAGGATTGATGCAGTAAAGATAGATTTGGGGAAGATTTTTCAAAGGCATTAACAACAGTGGTTGAGCTTCAACCTAATTTTCCCACTTCTCCCTCTCTTTCTCCTCTCTGATTGAATCTATAAATATAGGGGCGGGATTCATTGTAAAGGGTTGGACATTCTTCATTTTGCAGGCTCCCTTTTCTTCTGGCAAAGAAACTCATGGGGTTTCAGACCTTCCACTAAACTATAATATGTTTCTACCTTTTGGCCACTTTGTAATGCATTGTATCAATCTGTAGAGAAATAAAACATGTCTGTGATCGAATTTAGATCCTTTCTTGTCCCTTTTTCTTTCATCTGATCTTTCATTATAGATCTGATTATCTGTGCTTGGTTATCATATGCATTTGGTTGGTTTGTGTCTATTGGAAAAACTAGTGTTCATCATTCCTTCGGTGCATCACCTTGTAGCTTAGTTATTTCTTATTTCTTATATCCCTTTTTCCCTGTCTCCTTGGCAAGTTTTAGATTAGGTATAGAGATAAATCCTCTGTAAGATCTCACGTATGCACCTAAATAGAGGAATAAGAACCAACCTTTAATTTGGAGAGATTTCCCACTTTTGCAAGGTCCCACACCTTGGGGAAAGTTCAATGTTATTCAATCACACCAGATGATCCTGCCTTAGAAAATTAGATTTTTAGAACTCATTTGGGGGTGCTGTGATTTTGCACTAACAACACCCGCGAGTCATTTTCCGCGTGTTCAACAACCAATGAATAAAATCTTGGTTGAGCTTGACATTGATTGGAGTCTATGATCAACTATTATCTCAGATCGAACCATCACACCTCTTCAAGTTAGGAGAGAATTCTTTGCTTTAGACTCACGAACCCAACATTACGTGTTGAAGATATAAGATTTCCCACTTAGCTTGATCCTTGTCACCACACTCACATTCACAATCATTCTATGTCGAATCTCTCGACATGACCTCGTAAGGTTGGGTGCAAATAAGGCCACGTGTTTATTTTCTATCGTACAAGGACTCCTAATGATGTATAGAGATATTTTGGCATAGTTACATATATATGATGATGATGGGTTTGAGTTATGATTCATGTGTTGATTTTTATGCTTATTAGATGTGATTTGTTTATGGTTGCATTTTATTTGATGGATGTTTTAATGTTATTTATGTGTATTATTATTAAATGGATGTCTTATGGTTCGTTTCTTGATTAGCGTTAATATTAATAAATATGTAGATGTTTTTATGGGTGCATAATGTTATATCGATGTTTTGATATTGTTATAATGACAGAAACATTGTAACTTTGATGTGATCAAAATGTTTATCAAAATGTATTTTAACTCCTAAATAGGAATAAATATGAGATGATTTCTTTTATACTAGATTTGATAGATACATGATAGGAATAAATATGGTTAAGGAACTTACACTTCCGACCCTTATTACAAATGTTAACATATGACTAATAATAGGTAGTCACACGTAGGATCTTGGATATAGATGTAAGTGAAAAGTATACCTTCCCAAGAAATGGGAAGGGTTGACATATGTAGGTTGTGTGGGATAAAAGGTTCTCCTGTCAATGGTTTCATAGAAAGATGTCCCATCTATTGATTTTATTTTTTACGCAAACCGATTTATGCAAGAATTTTTATTTGATGGGAAGGCTAATCAATGTAGGAAACTTTCCTAGGATGCTTTTTGATATTTGATTTTTCAGAGGTTGATCGATGCGGGAAGCCTTTTTACATAGGTAGCCATCCTTCGAGGGAGTGGTCTCGTAATTTACATTTTTGATTGATTTTTCTTTTGGGATAGGCGTCCTTCGAGGGACCAGTCTATGATTTTTTAACAAGTAAGCTGTCATTTGAGGGATTATTCCGTATTTTTGATAGTTTTCCTTCAAGGATTAGTCTATATATTTTCGGTAAAATGCATCGATCAATATTTTTGACTTTCTTTTAAGTTGAGGGAAAAACCTTAATAGACCATTTCAAGGAGGGGAAGAAATGTGTACACAAACTACACATGTGTGCCCCATGACATGTATTTGGTTGGTAAACAAGGTGGATGAATGTAATGATTGTGATATTACTTGTAAAGGAGGAACTTGTCCATATCAAAGGTGTGATGAACAGAGCCATGGTGCTCATCTTTAAGGTTTTGGGATAGTGATGGGAAACCACACACTTTCAAATCATTACAATGATAGGATGGTTGGTTTGATGATGAAAAAGGACCTTTGATGTGGCTACTCGCCATGTTGGTTAAGCCGTGACAATAGAAAGGTTACAAGTGGAAGGCATTCAGAGGTTATTTTTAGGTTTACCATCAAGGGAGGCTAAACGATACGCTCCCAACCCATACTTGTGAGTGATGATGTATAAACCAATCAATCTAATTAGGGGAAAACTTTCCACATTTACTCCTTTCCAAAATAGTGATAATTTGATTTTATTTGAGAATGAGATCACCTATGTTAAAGTCACATTATTTTACATGTTTATTATATGTGTATTTGATGCACTATGATGATGTTCGAGATCTCATTAAACGTTTTTAATCTAGTATCTCTAATTTTGATAGAAAGTCTTGTCGATAGTCCTCGTCAGGGATGAAGTCTCGATAGATACACAAAGTGATGGGATTGGAAATTCAAGGGGTAAAACCACCTCAAAGCCATAGACTAGTGAGAAGGGTATGGAACCTATAGGAGTATGGATGCTAGTTCGTTAAGCGAAGGACAAAATGAGATTTGGAGATGCCAATTCCTACCTGTTTTGTTGTTGGTTTTCATGAGGTTTTTGTTAATTGTTTTGTTAAAGGCTTCAAATTGTCCATTTGATTGAGGATAGTATGGTGATGAAAGGATAAGATTGATATTGAATGTGTCACAAAGTTTCTTAATGTCCTTATTTTTGAAGGATTTACCATTATCAACGATGCACTTGTGGCGGATACCAAAGTGACATATGATATGTCGATAGATGAAATTGATGAATTTATTTTCCTTAGTATAAATTTAAGGGAATTATTTAGCTAAAGTGTGGAATAATAGTAGTTAATATAACTAGGAGCAACAATAAATATTAGTATATGAAGGCAGTAAATAAATATATAAAGTGACCCAAACAACTAGGCTAATGAAAATAGAAACTATAATGCGAAAGAAGGGTTGAAAAGATCTTAGTTGATTCGGTGAACTTACTTGGATTGTGTCACGAGTTGACTGGAGAAACATGAGGACAAAAACTATGTTGAGGTCCAAAACTTGCAGATATGGGAAATATGAGTGGACAGGGGTTACTGGGAGAGTATCAAGGAACTGTGGGTGCCTTAGTATGAGTTACGGGCATGATAGTCTATGCGGGAGGTCCAAAAACTAGATTTGCAAGGTTGTGAGATGATCTCAAGCCTTCGCCGCCTGCATGTCGCACTAAGGTATCTCGAACTACACCGGATGTCACCAATAGTCAGTGATGAAGAAAAGACCTGCAAAACCCCAAGACAAACATCAAACCCTAAAAAAATAAAGATGCATATGAAGGGGTCAGACTATCCTCAGCTGCCACAATGGTGGACTTACTAATTGAGCGCTACACTACATCTCAGACCTGATGTAGTTCTATGTGCAAGTGTGTGCAATCATGCCCTAGGTGCTCTTGTGCCAGTCACACTTTGTGAAAGTAGTGAGAAATAACTATGTGTAGAAAATGTAATAGAATGGTGGATGGAATAGAATAAAATTCCCTCCTATGCAGTGTGATGTAGATAAACTAGCCTTTTGCTTTGTGATGGAACTAGATGGATGCAAATGGAGCCTTTGATGGATGCAACCTTAGGTGATGATATGAGTGCTTAGTGTTTGGTCCTTTATTATGGTTTCATAACTTTATATTTATATGGTTCTCTTGATCTAATTTCGTAATTACCCCTAAGAGGCCGACCACAAGAAATATGCTCAAATAGCTAGAAAGTTCCCAAAAAGAGGTGGGAAAGTGGAAAGAGGATGAGGGCACCTCGACTAGGACTAGGGCTCCTACGGGTGCCCTAGTATAAGCATGGGCACCCTAGTCAAGGTTAAAAATGATGGAAAAAATGAAAATAGATTGGGAAAGAGTGTATGGGACGTCAATAATGATGATAGAAATCAAAGTAAAATGGCCAAAAGATAGGGGTTAATTAGTAATTTCTTCACTCAAAAACCATATGAATAGTAGTATGAGACCGAATAAATAGTGTCTAAAGTGCATGGTTTTGTGACTATAGGAATGACATCAAACCATTTAGTGAATTATTTAGTAGCTATGATAATAGAATGATGTTTTTGTGACAAGTGAGGATTGATGGTACCAATGAGGTCTAATCCCCATTGTGAGAAAGGCCATAGGTCTTGAGATGGTTGTAAATCTTGACTAGGGATATGAGTGATGGTTGAATGTTATTGAAATTTAATGAATTTCTTAACATACACACAACAATATTGATTTATGGTAGGCTAATAATAGCCCAGTCAGGAGGACACACTTAGTGACAACAATACTATTGAAATGTCCACCACATATACCATCATGGACTTATTGAATGGATTTAGTAGACTCATGAGATTTAAGACATCTTAATAAGAGGCCATCGAATCTATGTTTATAAAGGATACTTCCTAAAATGATGTAGAGGGCATTATGTTGGAGGAAAGATTGTTTAGCGTTCCTAGATAGATCGAGAGGAATTTCAAATTCCAATAGGCAGTCAAATGTTTGTGTGTACCAAAGGTCAATTGGATTGTTTTCATTAATGTTTATGGAAGGGAGTTCATTGTTGTGGGATGGTTGATTGAGTCCATAGAAAACAATTTTTTTGAATTATCAGTTGATTCTTCAATTGATAAGGGGATGAGGATACTTGAGAAGCCATGGTGTCTCGCAAACTTGTTTGAAGATTGTATAACTGTTTGAATATTGTAATGATCGAAGGATTCTAAGAAGAATTCAAAAATGGATTTATATTTATGTAAAACTTCATTTTTACATTGGTAAATTCCTTTAATTTGATTGATGATAAGCTGCAAGTTTCCGTATATATCTAAGATTTGAACACCAAACATGACAACAATTGAAGACCCATTATTAAAGCTTCATATTCATCCATGTTATTAGTGCATTTAAAGTTAAGTTTGAATGATAAAGGGATAAGAGTCCCCCAAGGAGGTATAATGATGATACCAGCCCCTCCCCCTTGTTGGCATTTAGATCCATCAAAGAAGAGGGTCATTTTAATAGGAGTGAATTCTTGATCGGTGATAGTGTTAATAGACTTGTCAGGAAATTGTTCATGGGGTGGTTGATTATCGGGAGAGGAGCCTTGGTGAGCTGATCGGTGATGGCTTGTCCCTTGATAGATTTATGTAGGATAAATTCAAGATCAAACTTGATCATGAGCATAAGCCACCGAGTGATGTGGTCACTATGATATATATTGGAGTGCATGGTTTTTAATGGATTGAAACTAATAACAACTTAAGTCTTGTGATTAAGTAGATAATGGTGCAATTTGGAAGTTGCAAAGTATAAGGCACAACAAAAATTTTCAATGTCAATATAACAAGTTTCATATTCATGGAGGGTGTGACTTATATAATAAATGACCTTATCATGACCATGCTCACCTCGATGAGTGAGCATGACACTCTAGGCTTGATTTGTAACAAATATGTAAAGGTAAAAAGCCTCCCCTTCATGAAGAGGTGTGAGTACATGCGGCGAGAGGAGGTATTGTTTGAGTTATTCGAAGGATTTTTGAAAATTGTGATCCCATCTAAAGTTAACATCTTTTCTAAGAAAATGGTGAAAGGGTTGACATTGATCTGATAGTCATGATATAAAGCAATGGATGTACCGAAGCTTACCTTGGAGGCTGCGAAGATATTTGAGGTTTGATGGAGGCTGCATTTTAATGATGGATCTGATTTTGGCATGGTATACTTCAATGCCCTGGATAACTATGATGAACCGTAAGGTTTTTTTTGATGAGAACACCGAATACACACTTAGCGGGGTTAAGATGAAGAAAATATTGAATAAGACAGTGAAGATTGAATCAAGGACAATGAGATGATCCCTATGTTTTTAGATTTCCCCAAGAGATCATCAACACAGTCTTCTATGGTTTTCTTGATAAGATCATGAAAAATGTATGTCATATCGCGTTGATAGGTAGCCCCTATGTTTTTGAGTCCAAAGGAAAACAATGATAACAAAAATTCCCCCAATGAGTAATGAAGGACATTTTGTGTTGATCGTCGGTAGCGACGAGGATTTGATTGTAAGTAGAGAAGTCATCCATAAGAGATAACATATCATGGCTAGCTATTAGATTGACAAGATGACAAATGTTTGGAAGAGGGAAATCATCTTTTGGACATGCGAGATTAAGATATCAAAAATCAATGTAGATGAGTAACTTTCCTTAGGCCTTGGATATGGGTACAATGTTAGAGACCCATTATGAATAGTTAATGAGTATGATGAAGGGTCTAAGTGTCATGATTAGTTTTATAAGTCAATAGATCTATTGTTATAGTATTGAGAAATTTTTTTAGGGAATGGAAATTGTGTCATCAGTGTCCATAGGATCATCGTCCTTAGACAAGGAAGATGGTTCTAATTTTATAATGGCTTGAGATGCGGCATGTGTGGTTGATTTGAAAGATGGTATTTCATATCCTAGTCCATATTTTTCATGTGGTTTGAGGGAATGTTGAATGATTAGATCATGGATTCCCTATTCATAACGACTGATTCCAAACCCTTTATAGGAACAAAAATGGAGATACATCTATGTAAATAATTGATTATATAAGAATTTGAAGTTTGATATGAATGACATGGTGTGACGTTGATAAGTAGGTTATGAAGAGGGGTGGTTGATCCCTCCATAGATGAGATTTGTTTTCAAATGTGGGGGACCATAGGAGATAACATCTCTGATGTTGGGTTCGTACATGGGCTGTTTATCATGTATTCCATATGTCTTGGGTGTGGGAAGTGAATTGAGTGTGAGGAGACGATACTCCCCAAATAAAGGCATTTCATATTGTTGTCAAAGGAATAACCATATGATAATTTGGATGATGGGATGGATGAAATTTTTGAGGCTTCATTAGATGAATCTGAGTTTTATTTAGGAACAAACACATCATTTGGATGATACGTCATGTTACAAGCTTTGAAAGGATTATGATCTGCAGGAACAGTAAAGGTTTTACCTTCGTGTTCATATTTAAGACATTGATGGAGTGTTGATGGGATACAATGCATAGTGTGAATCCAAGGTCGAATCCTAACAATATGTTATATTAGAACTCTCCTTCTACTAGATATAAGAGTTTGGGAAGGGTTTTGACACCAAATTTCGTGAGGTAGGATGAAAATTTCTAATGTGGGAGTGATTATATCATTAAAGGCTTAGAGTATAGCTGGTGTTTGTGTGATAATGTTGTTTGGTAATCAAAGTTGATTAAAGGAAAATGACAATATGATATTAATACTTTGGGTGGTGATGAAAAGGGGAAGATCGTGGTCTTCTAGTTATAATGATGGTATTTTGGAAGTATCAAAGGAGATAGCAGTGGATGTTTTGAGAGTGCCTACTAAGTTTGTAAAGAGTTGTGGATCGTATGAAGGAACTAATATGGACTAAAGGGATTCAATCATGGCTTGTTTATGTGAAAGTGAGGTTTGAACCAGCTCATAGAGAGACAAATTGACTGGGATTGGTGTAGTTTGTTGACAAATTTTTGTATCATGGTGGTGGATTGTGTAGGATTGGTGGTAAGGATGGAAACCTTGGATTTGGGGGCTGATGTTTGATTAGATGATTCAAGAGTGAGGGGAACAAAAATTTGGACTTGTTTTGTTATGAAGGGTTGGGTTCATGGGTACGTGTTCAAGTGGTAATATGCACTGCATCAATTTGATGAGGAGGGGTTTGGATGATGTAGATGTAGTGGTTGTGGGTGTCTTATTTGATGTTTTTGATTTTTATAAGTTTGAGGGTAGAAGACCCTTATTTTCAAGGTTTTGATGACAAAGTGAAGATCTTTACAATATTCCACAGAGTGTCTTGGTGTATGATGATATCCACATAAGGATTAAAATTTATACTTGGAGGGTTTCCATTCTTGAGAACTGGATGAATTAAGGGAAGGTAGTGTTATGAGTGACTATTGGAGAAGCTTTTCAAGGGTTGATGCATAGTATCCTTTTGAGGTGGATGTTGAAGGAAATGATCTTTCATTTTGTTTGAAAAATGTGGGAGACACTGCTCTTGGTGTAATTTATTTGGTCATGTGTTGAGGGATGGTTTTGATTTCATGACAGTGATGGGTAACTTGGATGAGGGATGTGGCCCAAGGATAGAAGGAAGGGGTTTTGATTTTTGTGTTGAAGAAGTAGATAGTCACATGATATGATTGTGAAATTTTTAGATGAAGGGATACATGTGATGGAATTCTCGAAGGTGTATGCATAATTTTGGGCTACATGATCATCATATGTGATTTTCATAATTTTTATGATAGACTTCTTTTGTAATGCTTGTGAAGATATTAAAAATAGGTTTGAGGAGGATGAAGCAGATGTGGATGAAGGAGCTTTATTTTCAATGATAAGGTCTAAGAGTGTTATTGATTTAATGTTTGCTTGTATCTATAATGGAATTTCTAGTTGATGGTTCGAGATGTGGATTCTTTGATCGAGTTGCAGATGTCACAAGTGATAAATCATGAATAGTGTTTATGGTATGATGTATTTGACCAAGAGATGGGTAATGGTTTGGAAATGATTGTTTAAAGATGTCGAGGTTTTGATTTTGAGGTGCATTAGGATTATCTAATTGTAAATCACCTTTTTCGATCAGATCTTGGAGGAAATTTCAAAATGAGTGACACCTTTCAATGTCACGACCTTTGACCCTATGGTATTTGTAGTAATCATTGTCTCTGTACTAAGAGGGTTTTGAAACATACATATCTATAGGGCAGATAGGTGGAAGAGTGATCATGTTGGAAGCCAAGAGTTTTTAAAAATTTCCTATATGATTCACCAATAGAATTGTAGTTACGTTGAGGATGAGAGCATTTGGTGTTTGAATGTTCTTTGTGAGTAGTTTTGAAGACTACTCTGCGTCGAGTTGATGATTTGGATTTGTCTTGGCTAGAGGATGGTTTTGATGAGAATTTAGATTTTGGTTTCTTTGGTCTAAGTTTGACTTTACCTTCTTCAAGATCTCGAGCTTGAGTTTGTGACCCATTGCAAAGGATTCATCAAAAATCTAGAATGACTGAATTTGAAGTGTGGATGACATATGTTTGTCACAAGAACAAGAAAATAATTCAATGAGATCGGTATGTGGGAGGGAAAATGACAATTGATTGTTAATACCCCTACAATGAGTGACGAAGTTTGCAATGGATTCATCTTAGAATTTTTTGATTTTATATAAGTCGGTGATGGTGATTTTACAGGTGATATTGATTGAGAAGTGTTCAAGGAAGAGTTGGGAAATTTGAGGTAATGAAAAGAGTGAATATTGTGGAATCTTTGTTATACCAAATCTAAATTAGGACCAACTAAGGACATGGGAATGTTCTCAACATTAAGTCCTGATCGTGAGCTATGAGGTAATAGACATGAGGAAGGACCAAATGTGTTGTTGGGGGTCTTCTTTATTGTATAATTTAAGGAACTTAGGAAGCTCCTAGTGAGGGGGATAAGCTTTATATGGTAAGGAAAAGTGAATAGGTTTGTTACATATTTTTTCATATGATAATGTGTTTTTAGGACCCATAGAAGTGGCCTCGAGACTTTATATTCTATTCATTAAAGCCTATAGAGGGTATGGTTGTGGTTGTTGTTGTGTATTGGATGAAGGTGAGCTAGGTTGATTATAAATGATTTTTTTTTTTGATATGATTGTGGGATGTTTTGCTTTGATAAGGGGTACCTAGAGGGATGTTATAAAGAGGTTGTGATACTAATTGTTGTGATAGTTGAATGTAATGATATTGAAAAGGCATGGTAGTGTTGAAGAGGGGTTGTGATTATTACGGTATGTATTGGAATGAAATTGATGTGTGGATAAGAGGTTGTGATTGCTATGGTATATGTTGGAAAGGAATAGAAGAGTGAATGAGTGGAAGAGATTACTTGAGGTACGTGATGAAAGGGAATCAAGGTATAAATGAGGGGTTGAGATTGTTAGGGTATGGATTGAGAGGAAGTGGGGATAGTAGATGATTGTTGTGAGGATGGGAAAATAGTATAAATAGAGTTGGTATTAATGATCAATGTCGATGTTGGGATAGACATGAATGAATTTTGGAAAATATACATGGGTTGTTGGGATGGGGTAGGCTGAGCTACACTTGATGGGATGGGTACATAAATCATAGGGGAGTTTGAATGGTAGAAGAGACTAATAAGGTTGATGTGAAAGATGATATGTTGGTATTACTTTGAGGTGGTGTAGATCCCGAGGAGAGGTATGCTTTGAGGATGTGGAATGTTGATTAGTCATGTCATATAAAGAGACCAAATTGAGGTAAAAGGATATGATAGGAGCCAAAGAAACAACAATAGATGCTTCAGGTTGATCGCAAGGAGGATAAGGATATACCAAATGAATGATCGGCTCATGGTTTGGATCAATAATATGAGAGTAAACACATGAGGTGTCAAGTACATAAGGTCATGGTCTAGGTGTGAATGGTTGAAGCTGAACACCTTGGGCAGCAAGATACACATTCGGTGTAATGGGGTTTGAATCCAACATTTCGAAAAGACAAGTTCCCCACTATCAAAGAAACATGGACTAGATGGGTCAGGTATTTTGGATGATTCGATTCACTACTTTGGGAGAATGTGGATGTTCTTGATCTTTTGGATAGAGTGATAGGGATGCTTGCCATTATTCTAGTAGATGTGAGGCATCCTCGATGCGGGTTTGAAGATTTTTAATAGATCGATGAAGATTTTTGTCATATTTTTAGAGTTTTGGAGACGATATTATTTTTTTATAAGAACCATGAAAGCAAACAATCACTTAAAATAGAAGAATGTAACTAGATTATAAATTACAAGTAGTAAAAAAATCACGCAAATATCTTGATTAATTAAGGAAAAAAATATTAAATGTATAAAACAAATGATAGGGTCCTAGGAAATGGCAATCTATGGATGGTTTTAGGTGATGTTTAAGGAAGAAGCCCTTGATCTACCCAAAGGTACATGAGGCCCAAATCTGTGTTGGTGTTGTTGGGTTTCAGAATGGAACATGGCTAGAAACCACAGTCAGGGGACAAATGTGTCCCTCCTCTTTAATGGGAGAGGTTCCCTTATTGAAAGTAGGAAAAAAATGTACAAATATACAACTCTCAATGTTTGGACCCTGATATTCTAGAATGTTTTCATACTTAAAATATTATCAATACGAAGGATTGGAAGAGTAGAGAGATGAAGAAGGAAGAAAACAACAATGTTTTCAGGAGATATAGGTAGCATAATATATCCTTACTCACATTGAACCAAGAAAATATAGGAAAAAGATCAATCACTTCATCACCAATGTGAATCTGCAGACACAAAGTTCTAAAGATTACATAGACAAGAACACAAAGTTTCTTTTGAATGCAAAGACAAATGATCCATTGAATCGAGCAAGGAGAGAGATATATATAACAGAGGAAATGAGAAAGAAAGCTTCTGTATTGAATTACTTCCAAATTTACAACATTCCTAGAAAACTAGAATCCTTTTTTCCATGGCCAAAACATGTTCTTATAAAAATTTGTGTACATCCATACTTTGTCCCCAAGAAAAGAATATCCAAAAGGAATAATGTTTATTGTAGATCCATTTTTGGAAAGTGACATGAAACAAATGCACTCATGAAAACTAGAGGTTCAAAAAGGTGAATATTTCATCATTTCGAGCATGATTACTTTAGCAGGGGGCATCTCATGATTTTCTTCTTCATGTGGTCCTACCATTTCCACCTTTTAACCACTTTCATAGCACTCAAGTGCTTACTGGTAAGTTTTCCCCTTTTTTATTGTGTATGCCCGATAAAATCTATTTTCTAATAATCAAACTTTACATCTCTTTAAACTTATCGATTTGGCTCCACAACAAACCAAAAATGCATCTCATGAATAAACGACAAGGAAACAGAGAGAGAAGAACAAAGAATGGTTCACATTTGTATTCTTTGGAGCTCTAGTTTGTTAATGGCGTCAAAAACTAGATGAGTGCATTTTGGCCACTCTTTCCCTTTGTTAGCTTTGAAATTGGACCCTACGCATGGCAAGCTCCAAGACAACGATGGACCTGGGAAAAAAATCCATGTTTTAAGACATTTGGGAGAAAAACGTAATTTCTCATTTTTCTCCCCTCGCATCCCCGCCAAAGGTTAGACACGTGGCACACCCTGATTGGAAATGGGGTCGCGGATCAAATTCTCATTTTCCTCCACTTGTTAGCCCGCTGTCCCAATTTTTAACATGAACACGTGGCACACCCTGATTGGAAATGGGGTCATGGCTCAAATTCTCATTTTCCTCCGGTGAAAAAGGCTCAAATGTCTCAATTTCATTCTTCAAAACATGGCATCACTCGATGGCATCGTTGCAAGGATGTGCTTCACTTTTATACTTTATTTATTTTGAAAAGGGGAAAATTCCAAATTTTCCCTCCTGAAAGTCCATGCCTCTACCATTGAATTTTCAACGTAGGCCACATGTCCCTTTCTGATTCACTGGGCTTTAACTCAGAATTTATCCCTTCGAATGAGTGGGGCTGCAAGTCATTTTAGAACTTTTCACCCTTTTTCCATAATGCCTTAGAGAATAAAATGGATCCATCACCCCGAACTTCCACCAAAACTACTCTAGCCAATCAGGGACCCACGGGGATGCGGGGCAAATCTGACATTTTTTCCAAAATCACCAAAAGTGATAAGTTCAAAAAGGAACCCATCCAGCCGCATCCAATGAGAAGCAAACATGTAGCTTCACCTTCTAAGAAAGAATTTGATGGGAAAAGAACGTAGAAAATTGCAGAGAATGGGAAAATGCCATTTTTACACCCGATGAAGATTTTCTTTCTAGCACAAAGTTAATATGCGAAGAATGCAAGTTTCCACGTCCTTCAAATGCATAAAAGAAGATCATAAACCCCCTCCCATCCATGAGAAATAGATAGAAAACATTATAATGGCCGCAAATTGAGGAAATGCATAAAACATCATGGGGGATCAAAATGAGCACTTGAGGGGCTCGAAACATGAATTCCTCCATGGAAAGACTTCAATTTTCACGAAATTGGATTTCAAAAAAGGGGAAAATTGAGGGGACAAAAGTGGCTCCTTCTGGGGATGATTTGGCATAAGGAAAGATGTAAAATCAAGAACCATAGAGAATTCTGGGGATGAATCATATCGAACCAGCCTTATCCATTAGGCAACAAAGTCAAAAAGTAATATCAACACAGAAGACAACACACAAAGGAAACAAACAAAACAAAAAAACCAAAACAAAATGCTATACAAAATGTATAGAGGGACCACCAAAACTCCTAGGTTTTGAACAACTTCAAAAATTGCCCACTATAAGGAAGTGGGAGAGGAGAACCATCCATGTAATCTAGGTAAAAAGAGTTCTCACCAACAAAATGTCTAATTTTAAAAGGACCAAGCCAAAGGGAATCAAATTTACCATGGCTGCCTCGAGGTTCATGCCTTTTGTCCCAAAGAAGAACATTGTCTCCCACTTGAAAAGTTTTGGTTTAGCCTTTTTGTCAAACAGAAAGCTTTTACCTTGAGTTGATGAGCTGATATTCTATCAACCACTTGCAATTTGTCTTCATTCAACTTCTAGAGGTACATAATTCTTTTGTCTAATGAATTGGTAAAGTTGGCATCCTCAATGGCCTTCATCAAATGTAAGGTTGGCAGTTCCAATGTCACTAATAGTTGAGCTTCAACTCCATATACCACTTGAAAAGGAGACATTCCAATGGCTCTCTTAGGTGTAATCCTATCTACCCATAAAGCATCATATAGTTTCTTATGCCAATTCCTTTGAGAGTCATTAACAAGCTTCCAACAATGGTGACCAAGTTCTTGTTAGTTGATTCTGCTTTCCCATTCCCTTGGGGATAGTAATATGAAGAGTGGGCAAGGGAAATGCCATAGCCATAGTAGAAATCCATCATCTCAGTAGAAGAAAAATTGGAAGCATTGTCAGTGACAATCTTGTTTGGTATCCCAAACCTTATTAAGATGTGCTCCTTGATGAAGTTACATACTACTTCAGAAGTAGTACTTTTAACTGGAATGGCTTCCACCCACTTGGTGAAATAATCAGTGGCAGTCAAAACATGAGTATGCCCTACACTTGAAGGTGGATTGAGTGTCCCAATGAAGTCCAAACCCCATTGTTGAAAAGGTTCCTCAATCACCACTAGTTTGAGAGGTAAAGCAGCCAATTTGGGTCTTCCAACAAAGGTTTGACATGCTTCACACTTGCCTACCCACTTTGATGCATCTTTGAACAAGGTAGGCCAATAATATCCAAAGACGAAGGATTTTGTGGGCTGTGACAAGAAAGAGAAATGACCTCCACAGGCCTGGTCATGAAAGGCTGAGAACAATTTCTTTTATTGCTCTTTGTCAACACATTTCAAAAACCTTCCATCTATGCCTCGTTTGAACAATGCATTTTCCCACAACACATATTGTGCAAACCTTAATTTGATGGCTCTCTTATCCTTGCACTCAAATGGGATGGACATTCTCCATAAGTAAGAAAGTGTGCAATGTCAGCATACCATTCATTAGTTGAGCTAAGGAAAAGAACAACAGGATATCAAATTCCTCCTTGGATAATTTGGCATCAACTCCTTCAACAATGAGTTCACATAAGCCCTTTCCTCGAACTAGCTTGGTGGGTTTGATGTCAAGATCATACTATTAAACTTTGGCTACCCAATTTCCTCTCTTGGTTCCAAATTCTTATTGTGTAAGAATGGATTTAATAGTTGTATCAGGCACAAGCACAATAGAATGAGAGTTGAGGATGTAAAAACAAAAATGCTTCATAGCTTTGACCACTGCAAAAGCATGTTTCTCCATCATGGTGTACTTCAACTCATGGGATTTCAAAATATAACTCATGAATGCTATGGGGAGTTCATGACCTTCAGCATTCTCCTGGGTTAACACAACAACTAGAGTACTTTCAATAGCATAGCAATAGATAATGAAGTCTTTGCTATAATCAAGGCATGCCAAAATTGGAGTCTTTGCTATAGCTCTCTTGATGTCTTCAAATGCAACCTTTCCTTCAAAGGACCACCCAAAAGTCTTCTTACCTTTCATCATGTGGGCTCTGTTCAAAGTAAGTTCAGCAAAATAAGGTATGAATCTTCTTAAGAAGTGAATCTTCTTAAGAAGTTGATCTTGCCAAAGAAAGAGTGTACACCCTTCTTGCTTGTGGGGAGAGGGATTTGCTGAATTACTTGGACTCTTTCTGGATCAATCTTGATTCCCTCGGAGAAAATGTGTCCCAATAATTTTCCTTCAAAGACATAAAGACATTTTCTTGGGATTCAAAGAGATGCCATGCTCCTAACTTTTGGAGGACAGCATTCAAGGTGTTGAAATGATCAAAACCTACTCTGGTTTTTGAAAACCAAATCGATCATCAAGGTATATGACTCATTTTCCCTTGAGACTTTGCCAAAGGATAGGTCCATTGCCCTTTGAAAGGTGGCAATCCAATCTTGATGAGGCCAAAATTAATTCTCCTGTAATCAAAGGTGCCCCAGGAGTGGTAAAGGTAGACCCTTGCTGATCTCAAACTTACTTCTACTTGATTATATCTTGAGAATCCATCAAGCATGGACACATTTCTGAATTTATAATAGTCTGTAACACTTTATCCATTATGGGGAAGGATAATTATCCTTCAAAAAGGCTTGATTCAAATTCCTAAAATCAACACAAATTAGATCTCAACATTCTTGTTCTTGACAGAAAAATATTAAATCCAAAAAAATGGTGAATGGGGAAAATGATCTTAGCCTTCATAAATTTTGGATCTCTTTAAAAGATTGTATCAATAATTTTAGGGTTATACAACGCTAATACTTTTACTTTAAGGGCTTGATCCTTAGGTTTTAGAGGAATGAAATGTTGCATCTCTTTTGGGCTGAAAATCCTTGAGATCAACATAAGAATATGCAAGAACATCAAAGTACCTTTTCAAAAATTCGTTGCTTTAAAATCTCCTCTCTCTGTGTAGCACTTTCCAATGTTTACCAACATGGGTTCATTAAGACTCCTTGATTTTATCTTTTCAAAACTGAACTAATACTCTTTAAGAGATTACCTTTGGAATTTTGTATAATTTATGTACCTATTATGTTTATCAAATAACTCTTGATAAACACCAAAATTTAGGTTTCTTATTACCTTTCAATTTTATGCATCCATCATGATCCATTTCTTCTTTGATCTTCTTCATTTGGGGAATTTTTCTCTCCAGGAAGATTTCCAATTCTTGTAAAGTAACCTCAACCATCAAAATTATCTCCAAGTTCAAGGAACGAAAGCCAAGTGTTGATCAACCATTAAAGACCCGCATTTCTTGCATTGTTAGGCACACTTCAGGCCTACATGAATCATCTCAAGGTGAAATGACATCAAATCATCAAGGTATACAAATATCCCCATTTTTCCCTTGAGACATATACATGCATAAGGCTAGGTCCATTTCCCTCTAAAAGGTGGCACTTGTCTCCATTAATAAGAATTTCTTTTAAGCATAAGCGTCCCCAATTGAGTTGGTAAATGCGAACATGGATATCAACAAATTCCTTCTACTTGATTATATCCATCAGAATCCTTCAAGCATGGACAACATGAAGAACTTTAATTCCATCCTTGTAACACTTGATCCATTTTTGGGATCCCAATTATCCTTCAAAGAGGCTTTGATTCAAATTCCTAAAATCAACACAAATCCAATCTCACCATTGGATTCTTCTTGATAGGAACAATATTAGCAATCCACGTTGAATGGTGAATGGGGAAAATGATCTTAGGCTTTAATAACTTTTGGATCTCTTGAAATATTGTATCAAAGCAATTTTAGGGTTATCTTCCTCTACTTTTAGCCAAGGGCTTGATCCCAATATATTTTTAGAGAATGAAATGTTACATCTCTTTTGGTTGAAAAGCCTTGAGATCATCATCATAATAATATTTTTAAAAACATCAAAATACCTTTTATAGCACCGCATAGAATCTAGGACTCTAGCCTCTTTGTCTTCATGCCAAGATTTTTCCAATGTTTACCAACATGGGTTCAACTTCTTTAGAGGACTACCCAAAATTTATCTTTTCAAAGTCACAGACTACTAGCTCCTTTGGTAAAGTTTGAAACTAATATTTTTATTTTTTCCAATCTTCTCAAACTTACTTGGGATTTCTTTCTTGGTATCTTGTTAGAAAGAGTGCATGCCCCATGATCTTGTTTTTTTGCTATCTTCTTCAATTGCACACTTCTCAAAGGGAATATTTCCACTTCCTTATCAAAATACATCTTGGTGAATTTCTGAGACAATGTGTCCCAATAATTTTCCCTCGCAAGTGACACAAAAGACATATTTCTTGGGATTCATGCCATTGCTTCTACACTTTGAGGACACACTAGGTGTTGAAATGATCACTCAATGGTTTTTGAAAACATAGCAATCATCAAGGTATATAACTATGAATTTTCCTTTGAGACTGCCAAAGGCCAAGTCCATTACCCTCTAAAAGGTGGCACCAACATTGATGAGGCCAAAAGGCATTCTCCTATAAGAAAAGGTGCCCCAAGGAGTGGTAAAGGCAGTCTTATGCTTGATCCGCAACACTTACTTCTACTTGATTATATCCTAAGAATCCATCAAGCATGGACATCATTTTTGAACCTGTAATAACCTGCAACACTTGATCCATTATGGGAGAGGATAATTATCCTTCAAAGAGGCTTGATTCAAATTCCTAAAATCAACACAAATCTAGATCTCACCATTCTTCTTCCTGACAAGCACAATATTAGCAATCCACGTTGAATGGTGAATGGGGAAAATGATCTTAGCCTTCAATAACTTTTGGATCTCTTGAAAGATTGTATCAAAATAAATTTTAGGGTTATATTGCCTCTGCTTTTGCTGGAAGGGCTTGATCCTAAGTTTTAGAGGAATGAAATGTTGCATCTCTTTTGGCTGAAAAGCCTTGAGATCATCATAAGAATATGCAAGAACATCAACATACCTTTTCAATAGATTCACTGCTTTCTCCCTCTCCTCTTGTGTGCAACACTTTCCAATGTTTACCAGCATGGGTTCATTAAGACTCCCAATGTTTATCTTTTCATAGTCAGCAGACTGTTGAGCTCCTTTGGAAGTTTTGGACTTGATGTACCTATCATGTTTATCAAATAACTCTTCCAAACTTACCAACCCTTTAGGTATCTTATTACCTTTCAGTTTTATGCATCCATCATGATCCATTTCTTCTTTTATCTTCTTCATTTGGGGGCACACACTCTCTAGGAAGATTTCCACTTCCTTCAAAGTACAACTAGTCAAAATTATCTCTGAGTTCAAGGAAGGAAAGCAAGTGCTGATCATCATTAAAGACCTACCAATTGTTTGCATTGTCAGGC
This sequence comes from Taxus wallichiana var. yunnanensis, assembly GCA_018340775.1. NCBI lineage: Eukaryota > Viridiplantae > Streptophyta > Pinopsida > Cupressales > Taxaceae > Taxus > Taxus wallichiana. Next base: position 660,989,003 of record CM031235.1, read on the forward strand.
ACACTAGGCCTATGAATCATCTCAATGGTGAATTTATCTTGGGAGAAATCTAGATGAGGGATCAATAGAGACCCTGAGATAGCCAAGGAATCAGCCCTGGTGTTTCTTTCCCTTGGCATGGCTTCAATGGAAAAGGCATCAAGGAACTCAATAGAATCCCAAACTAGATTCTGTAATGTTTCAACCTTCTATTCTTCACTTGAAAGAGATCTCTGACCTATTTTACAATCAACTCTGCATCTCCACGAGCAAGGAGATTCTTGATCCCCATCTCTTTTTCCATGCTTAAACCAAGGATGAGAGCCTCATACTCAGTATGTATTATTTGTGTTTTCAAATTGGAGCTTGAAGGAGAAAGGATGAATTTTCCCTTCAGGAGAAATAAGCACCACACCAGCTCTAGAACCAGCTGAGGAGCAGCTCCCATCAAATTCCAAAATCCAAATGCCATTAGGATCAAGAAGCACTTCCTTAGGATGGTTAGCCTCATCTTGTGACATGATCATGTAGTTACCATGACCAATGTCCTCATAAAGTATTTGTGCCTTTGGGTCATCTATTTTTTGCACGATATATTCAGTTTGTTTCTCAGGCAGTAGCTTCTTCATTTTCCCATTCACTGGAATAAGAGCATGTGACCAATCCATCATGATTTCTCCTCCAACATCTTTGCAAAAATTTCTACTCAGCAGCATGCGTAGGAAGGGGGAATATCAGCTACCAAAATGGTGGCTAAAACTCTCTTCTCTGGAAAAGCAGCAAAGGCTACTTGTGCATCCTTGATCCTTCCAACCAATGGCACTTCTCTACTTTCCATTGAGTAACATGAACCAAAAGTGTGGGTTAGGGTTAAGCCTAGGGCATGAGCTACCTTAGCAGGCATCACATTATCTGAAGCACCAAAATCAATAACACAATTGCTGAGTTTGTGGCCAGCTATGAGGAGAGTGACATAAAATGGTTTGATCTTCTCATCAGATGAAGTGACTGCTACCACAAGGCTTGGTTGAGATGAAGGAGAAGGAGTGGGCAAAGAGACCTTTAGAACTAGGGGATGAAGGCTTGGATTTGGAATTTACAAAGTCTACCATCTTAGCAAAGGCCTTGGGATGGGTTTGGTAGAATTCAGCTTCTGAGATCTGGATCTTAGTTTTCTTGAGATGGTCAATAATGTCAAAAGAACCAGAGGTAGATGGAGCATCATTGATAGGAGTAGATGAAACTTTTGACTTATCAACTCTATCATTTGAAGGGCAAGAAGTTTTAGGAGCAAAAATAGAGGAGGAAGGAACAACAAACCTACCTTAGGTGTGGAAGAAGTTGGAATAGGAGCTCCTCTCCTTGTAATCACTGGAATGGCTATAGGAGGTTCCTTAGATATTTTAGCAGGCTGCACCACTTTCTCCTTCTTGTTGGCTTGCTCATGAGTCATGACAACATATGATTCATTGTTCATCTCTGTAACTCTTTCTTCATAATCATCCTCTTCATCTATACCTTCAGTGGTGAGAAAATGGACATGAGATCCACTCAACTCTTCTAATTCTTCATCAGCTTCCTCTTCATGTTCTTCACATATTTCATTCTCCTCCTCATCATCAAGCTCCAACACTTCACATGTTGCATTGACTGGAACTTTAATAGGTGGGCCTTCAATTGCCAATCTGGTTTGAGGAGAGGGCAACCGATTCCTGGGTTGAAAGTTCTTCCTAGGAACATCTTGATAAGGAGCATGTTGGGCTAACTGCTTCTTGAGAGCAATGAGATCATTAGCAAGTTTCTATACCAACTGATCTGCATTAGCTCTAGGAGAAGATGTGGAAGAAGGAGATGCTTTGGATTTGGATGATTCTCTCCTTAGCTTTCCAGACATGATCAAATCATCTTCAACACTGACAAAAAATCTTTGATCAACATCTAAAGTGGCAAGATTAGCTCTTCTAAGTGCATAGCTCACTTCAGGTAGTTGGGCATTAAGGAAGAAACATTTCTGAATCTGATCCATAAGGTGTGTGTTTTGTGGGATCTTGTTAACCAGCCTATTGAATTTGGCCACAAATTTCCTCATGGGCTCATGTGACTCTTTCTTGATTTGAGAAATCTAGGCCAAGAGGGCATGTACATCCTCAACAAGTTTGAAACATTGCTCAAACTGGGTCATCATGGTGTTCCAATTGGTGATGGATCTAGCAGGGAGATGATAAAACCAATCAACAACATTATCTTGCAATGTCTCTACAAAAATTCTAACAGAGATATCCTCATGTTCAACTCGAGAACACCACAAGAAATAATGAAGGCCATGCAATATGCTCATCTGGATGAACCTTCCCATCACCTTTGAATTTAGGGAAATTCTTTCTATTGCCTCTAGGAAATTCATGCAATGGTTGGGGAAGAGCAAGAGGCCCAACCCTTTGGCCCCAAGGCAGAGGAGCTGCCATCCTTGGAAATATTGTTTGGAGAGGAACTGAAACACCAATGAGAATCAAAGCATGCAAATTAGGACTGATTTGATCTTGAGGGATGTCACTCCTAGAAGTTTTGTCTCTAGTAGGAGGAGTGCTTGCAGATCTTGTTCCTCTTCTTTTTCTTGATGAAGGGAGAGAGAAACCTTGATGATCCAGAAGTTGGAAATGAGGGTCTTCTTCCCCAAGGGTTCTTCTACCCCGAGTGTATCTTGGAGTCACCAGATCAAAGATGATCAAGAAGTTGTTATTCAAAACTGGAATCCATTTGCAATGAATTCCCCAGTGGAGTTGCCAAAAACTGTTGGGTTTTAGAATGGAACATGGCTAGAAACCATAGTCAGGGGACAAACATGTCCCTCCTCTTTAATGGGAGAGGTTCCCTTATTGAAAGTAGAAAAAAATGTACAAATATACAACTCTCAATGTTTGGACCTTGATATTTTGGAATGTTTTCATACTTAAAAGATTATCAATACGAAGGATTGGAAGAGTAGAGAGATGAAGAAGGAAGAAAACAACAATGTTTTTAGGAGATATAGGTAGCAGAATATATCCTTACTCACATTGAACCAAGAAAATATAGGAAAAAGATCAATCACTTCACCACCAATGTGAATCTATAGACACAAAGTTCTAAAGATTACACAGACAAGAACACAAAGTTTCTTTTGAATGCAAAGACAAATGATCCATTGAATCGAGCAAGGAGAGAGAGATATATATATAGAGGAAATGAGAAAGAAAGCTTTTGTATTGAATTACTTCCAAATTTACAACATTCCTAAAAACTAGAATCCTTTTTCCATGGAAAAACATGTTCTTATAACAATTCATGTACATCCATACTTTGTCCCCAAGAAAAGAATATCCAAAAGGAATAATGTTTGTTGTAGATCCATTTTTGGAAAGTGACATGAAATAAACACTCATGAAAACCAGAGGTTCAAAAAGGTGAATATTTCATCAGTTCAAGCATGATTACTTTAGCAGGGGGCATCTCATGATTTTCTTCTTCATGTGGTCCTACCATTTCCACCTTTTAACCACTTTCATAGCACTCAAGTGCTTATTGGTAAGTTTTCCCCTTTTTTATTGTGTATGCCCGTTTGATAATCTCTATTTTTAAACGTATCGATTTGGCTCCACAACAAACCAAAAATACATCTCATGAATAAATGACAAGGAAATAGAGAGAGAAGAATGAAGAATGGTTCACATTTGTATTCTTTGAAGCTCTGGTTCATTAATGGCGTCAAAAACTAGATGAGTGCATTTTGGCCACTCTTTCCCTTTGTCAGCTTTGAAATTGGACCCTACACATGGCAAGCTCCAAGAAATGATGGACTGGGGAAAAAAGCCACATTTTAAGACATTTAAGAGAAAAAATGGAATTTATCATTTTTCTCTCTCTCCGTATCCCCGCCAAAGGTCAGACACGTGGCACACCCTGATTGGAAATGGGGTCACGGCTCAAATTCTCATTTTCCTCCGCCACTCATTGTCCCGATTTTTAACATGAACGTGTGGCACACCCTAATTGGAAATGGGGTCGTGGCTCAAATTCTCATTTTCCTCTGCCGGCCTGCTGTCCCGATTTCATTCTTCAACACATGGCATCACCTAATTGGTTGCGGGGATGTGCTTCAATTTAATACTTTATTTATTTTAAAAGGAGAAAATTCCATCTTTTCTCCCAAAAGTCCATGCCTCCGCCGTTGAATTTTCAACGTAGGTGATGTGTCCCTTTCTGATTTGCTACGGGCTTCAACTCAGAATTTATCCCTTTGAATGAGTGCGACCGAGTCATTTTAGAAAATTTCACCCTTTCACCATAATGCCTTAGAGAATAAAATGGATCCATCACCTCAAACTTCCACCAAAACTACTCCAACCAATCAAGGACCCACGGGGATGCGGGCAAATCTGACATTTTTCCAAAATCACCAAAAGTGATAAGTTCAAAAAGGAACCCATTCGGCCACATCCAATGAGAAGAAAATGCATAGCTTCACCTTCTGAGAAATAATTTGACGGGGAAAAGAACGTAGAAAATTGTAGAGAATGGGAAAACACCATTTTTGCACCCGATGAAGATTTTCTTTTTGCACAAAGTTAATATGCGAAGAATGCAAGTTTCCACATCCTTCAAATGCATAAAAGAAGATCATAAACCCCCTCCCATCCATGAGAAATAGATAGAACATTATAATGGCCGCAGACTGAGGAAATGCATAAAACGTCATGGGGGATCAAAATGAGCACTTGAGGGGCTCGAAACACGAATTCCTCCATGGCAAGACTTCAATTTTCATGAAATTGGATTTCAAAAAAATAGGGGGAAAATTGAGGGCACAACATGTGTCGATATGGGGCTTGTATTGGGGCCTACCCCCTCACTTCACAGTCTCGCAAAAATAAAGGAGTCGGGTGTTTAGCCAATATATTGGCTACTCGATTGATTATACTCGACAAGAACACTAAGTCGATTCTCCTCTTGGTGATGAAATCCAAGTAGGTCCACTTGGGTAGGAATGTTTTGATGCAAAGTTGTGTTTGAAGTGATTTGGTTATGTGTGGGGAGATTAAGTGAATGCAATATATTAACCTCCTAATTAAACTATGTGATCATAAAGGATGACTGGTTTGTTTTGATACAAAAAATAAATTTTGATTTCGATGAGGACGGGAGAAAAATGCAATGCTTTGAAAGAAAAATAAAGGAAAGAGATGCACCTATAAAATGCTTCCTTTTTAATTTTAATTTTTGATTTTAGATTTTTTAGCATAGCTACAATGCAACAAACAAGATCCTAAGACAAGGACCTGCAAGGGTTAGATGAAAACAAAGAACAAAAAAGAAAAAAGAATGTTAAAATCTAATTGACTAGGCAATCAAAAATAATATATACAAATCGTAGTCAATTTACAAGAATCATTGGCGATTCACCAAAATCACTAGCGATATGACCAGATCGTTAGCGATTGCAAAGAAAAAAAAAACCTCGATATGAAATTTTAATTTATTTAAAATAAAAGAAAAGGGACCGGGCCCCATCGGGCATGCTAGAATGTACTGTAGATTTTTTTATTTCCAAATTTAACTTAATGAAGTGAAATAATGAAAACAAACCGATCTCGAAGATGACACAATTTACTGATACCCATGATGATAGATGTTGATGTTACTCTTGGACAAGGCTCCTTCCTATTTTTCGCCAACGAAGAAACTTTCGAGATCAAAGAAACTAAAAAAATAGATTAGATAGATAGATAAACGAGTTGCTCGGTAAAGGTTGAATCCAGGAATCCAAAGGGGCTTCCTTGGAGGATGTCAACTCACTTTGATACAATTAATTAGCTTGATAACAATGATAAATATGTAAAAATGATATGGATAAATAGATAATTGACAAGAAGATTTATAACTCAAGGTTGAAGGGCAAGTCTTGCATCTTTAAAGGTAGCCCAAGTAAGGGTGGATGCGATATGAACATATTCAAAGTAGCTATACCTGAATTCTTGTCTCTTTCTCGATCTCATGGAGGAATTCAAACTGATATTTGATGTTGTCGATGTCGGTGGAAAATCATATTACACACAATGTCAACTCATGAAGGATGTTGTATTGTTCCCAAAAGAAGGGTTGTTGAACTATAGGAAGGTCGTAAATTCTTGTAATAGGATGAGGATGATTAGGTACTCATCATCTAAAGGAAATCCATGCTTGCAGAGAACAAGTTAAAGCCACAAGATTGATAAAATTGAGATAAAACTGATGAATTGATAAAAAGGTAGAAATTGACAAGGATCACTTTGGTGATTTAGAGGAATTGCTGGAGATTCGGAGGATCATTTGGTGATTTAGAGGAATTTTTGGTGATTGGAAAAAGTCACTTTGGTGATTCTTTGTAAAATGACGAATTTGATAAAAATGAAAAACAAAGCTTTAAAATGATGATTTTAAATTATTTTATTCCTTAGATGAAAGATAAATTATAAAACAAGATAAACAAATACCTTTAGTTTTGGAAATTATTTGAAAGAAGTCTTCAAACACCGAATGGAGCTGGTTAAAGTAGATGGCAAAATTTTGAGCTTCTCGAGAGATGATTGATGAAGAAGATGATAAAAATGATGTGTTTGACAATAGCTTGTGATTGATAGATGTCCTTAATGATCCATAAAATGACTTAGAATCACCATGGTGTCCAAAAACAAAGTGTAGACATGAGAAAAAGGTTTTGAAGATCCTTGAGAAAGGAGAAAAAAACTCCTATTTATAATCACTAGCGATCGGTTAGGATCATCGACGGTCCATGTTTTTCAGGGGAAAACATTTGGGAAGTGGTTGAAACCACTTCCAAACAGGGATTTCAGGTAAATGATGAGGGTAAATGGTTAGGGGATATTGTGGAGGTTGGGATGTGATAGTAAAATAGATTTGAGTTATTTTAAAATGGTTAAGGTGGATTTAAAGTGGTTAGGTGGTTTAGGATGAGTGAATAGTAATTTTATGAGAATGTAAAATTGTTTTTACAAAAGTGTGAGGAGGTGACTTAGGATAATGATTTTTAGATAGGTTTTAGATTAAATAATGTGTGTAATATGAAGTAGGTGGGTTGAAGAAAACTCAATGTTTACACAGAGTGATGGGGTTATTTTATCTCTTGTGGAAGGCCCCCTCACGATGCTCTAAAATAGTAGGATTTAGGGATCAAGGTCAAAATTTAGGGTTTGAGATTTTGATATGAATTCAGAAAAATATGAAAATAATTAAAGAATGAACTCAAACTAAATTTTTATCCTCTTTCTGGAAATGTAAAGAACATGGAAAAGTTCCAGTTGATAGAGAAAATTTATCAAATAACCTAAAATTGATGTACCTTGTAATGCCTATGTTGTGTTGATATCTGTACTTGCTTTTTTGAATGAGGTTGGAAAGCATTGACATGTGATTTTGTTGAGTTGTTGTGCTCTTTTGAATTGTTTGATCATGTTTGCTGGAATGATATCAATTTCCTATGAAATATGATTGTTAATCATTCTTATGGCATTGTTGTACTTATGTTGATTTATCATCGAGTACTCACTTGACTGGTTGTGAGATAAACTAAGTGATTTCAGCTTATGGAAAGTGAAATCAGATTCTTGGGATAGTAGAATAGGTAACCTAGTAAGCTATCTAAGTTTTGTTATAATTTTCTATTCCTAAGACTATGTTATCGATATTAGATGAAGGAAAATACCTTGGATCAATTTCAGTGATCCAAGGCATTCTCCTTGATCGATATGTTATTACAATCATAATTGATAAGTCTAATTGAATTCCTAATGTTTTTTGATATTGCAATTATATTCAGAATTGGTTGACTATAAGCTGACCTAAATTGTTTAATATCACCTTTTAATTGCAGTCATACTTCGCTTAATCTGATTTGAGTCGATTCGAGTAATGGTGATATTCCGATTGCTTGAAGGCCTAATCTAACCTATACTAAGGTGATGACTGTATTCTAAGGATCTAAATTAATCCTATTTTCATTTGATTAAACAATATCAACCTAAGCTAAGGTTGACACATTATGTTAACGAGACCCTAAATCTATCTAAAGATCCTAAGTTCTTAACCTAAGACCTAACCTAAGGACCTAACCGTGGATGACATGATGTTGAAGGGTTAGAGAATGGTTAAGAAGTGGTGCCAACCCACCTAGGTACTTGGTGAATTTAATGAATTTTATTGGTACACACCACCACCTTTGGCAGTGACCAAGTCTAACTTGGCATGCACGCTAAACAAGGCTTGCTAAGAGTTTAGCGGTGGCATGATTAACTAAAAGTTGGTTGCTATTTTTGAAATGGTAATTGGTGGTTGGTGGATTAGGGGAAAATTAATTGGTAGTTATGCGATGACATTTAATGATCTTGGGAAAATGAAAAACCACCTTGGAATGGGCATGATGGTTTTGGGAGAAAAGATAGGGGTTAGTTTTCACTTTGCATTTGGTATTTCAAGCACTTTGGCTCTATGTTGATCTTTTGGTTTTGAACTATTAGTTTGTTTTTGGTTGATTTATGATCTCTCCATTGCATGGAGGAATTAGTGGAGAAAAATTTATTGCTTGGGCTATTAAAATGATGAGAAGGAGAAGAATGGGCTTTTTATGGAATTTGTTTGAAATTTTTGTGGAATATTTCGTGAAAGCTTGGAGAGAGACTTTGGGAGCTTGGAAAAGATTTGCAGGAGCTCTACTAGGCATGATAGGCTCTAACTCCTTGAAATAATTTTCTCTATTTAATTATTTCATGAAAATAACTCTGCTCTTGAAATGGAATTGTGTTCTCTAGTTTTGGGTTTTGTGTATTTGTATTATTATTTGATTATATGGTTATATTATGGATTATTGTTTTGAATCTGTTGTATTCCATTTAAATGACTTCTGTAGTGTATTCTTGACTGTGACTTAATGGATTTGGGTATAGCTATGATGGGTTGTTTTGGAAAAACAAATGCCTATTACGGTTGTGTTTTTGTGTCATTTCAAGCACCATAATCCTTGTTTTGATAATACCCTTTACTACAGGGTTTAATGCAAGTTTTGCATGATTAAACATATATCGAAGTGGGTGTTTTTGTGTTTATGTTTTGGATAGAATTTATATTACTGGGAAATGCCATATCGATTTGATTTTGGTTAAAAAAATCTATAAACAATCTATCCTTGTTCTATAATGATTGATTTGTCAATTTGTTTTATATCAACTATATATCTAGTCATTCAGTTTAAGTTTAATGGGTTCCATTGTTAGAGAAAATAAATGTATTGGGTGTTTGTTTATTCAAGTCTAGTATGGAATATTTGAAGTCAAATTGGGTTTTCTAAATGGTATTACCAGATCCATTCGAGGATTCTAGGTAGTTAAAGTTATTATTAAATCTTTTTACTTTGTTTCTCTTGAATAATATCTCTGTAACTTTTAATTTTGAGCCATAGGTTGATGGATCATTGAGCTTTTGAGATTCACAGACACTTGACTATATTTTATCTTATATGCTTTGTTCATTCCACCTTTGTGGAAAGGATTCTATGTTGATGGGTTTTATGTGGATAAATATTCTACACTCGACATGCTTTAAAATTTATTTGAATCGTTTAAGTTTTTACCAAACCACATTGAGCCTTAGGCTCACTCCGGTCAAACTAACACCAATGCGAACTTTATATTGTGGATGCAATCGATTTAAGTATGGTTCGAACCAAGTATGAATTTTTTTGAGAGATATGGTTTTAGTATATTGTGATGATCGAGTTCAACTCAACTTCTTACCTAGAGTGCAAACTACTCTCCTATCCTATGAAATGTGTAACAATATTTATATTCTTAATGTGAATAACTGTTAAATAGTTTTGAAGCTTGTTAAAGGTTTAATTTTGAGATTGTGGATCGATTAACAACAATTTTCTGGTTCTTACTCTTTTCTATCATTGTGAGTCTTTTTACATCCACGGGTAGCCTAGACTAAAGATATATATATATATATATATATATATATATTATTTATATTTAGATGGTTTGATTGATCATTGTGAAGGTGAAGGTGACCGTGGTATATAAGCTTAGTCATTTATATCGATTTCTTTCCCATAAATCAGTGGCTTCTTAGTTGAGTTTGAAATGAATGTTCATTCATAATAAGTCCTCCTGATGGATGATCTTGTTTTGTTATTTGGTTTCATTTCATATTTAGTTACTTGGTTATTACTGTTTTGGAATTTACTTAGTTGTTATAACATAGTAGTAAATAAGTTACTACCTTGCTAGCTATTGCTTGAATGAAATATAACAACTAGTTGATTAAGTTATATAAGCTTTGTTAAACAAAATAAAGGATTACAATCATATAAGTATGGGCTTAAATGACTACAACCTTATTATATTGTACTCATATTATTATAATTAAGTTACTACCTTGCTTGTTATTTCTTGAAGGAAATATAACAAATGTTATATGATAAGTTGTGTAAACTTAAGTAGTAAGATATAAGGATTACAGTCATATAAGTATGGGCTTATATGACTGCAATCTTATTTATTATTGCACTTATTATTTGATTGATTAGGATCAATTGCATATGTGTTGGGGTACTTTTTGTGTCTTAAATTAAAATTTGATTGAATCAATTGAGTGTAATGCATGTGTTAAAATTGTCTTCTTTTTATGGGTTCATTTATAATGTTCTTATGGTATGATCAAAAGAGTTGTTTACTTTCTTTTGAACCTTAGGATAATTTCATTAAAAAGTAGTGTTCCTTTTATGAAATTATTAAGTTAGAGCATGTTTTTATGAAGATTTAGTACCTATCATGCTCAGTTCATATGAATGAAAATGCTAACAATATTACAGATGGACTTCATGAAAGATGAAAGAAGGAATACTTATAAAAGTTACATTTATTCTATTGATTGAAGTTAATTGATTCAGTTACATGATTATTGTATAAACTCCTTGAAGTATTTATGTTTGAAAACATGAAAGGCATATGGACCATTTATTGTAATTACTTGAAACATGATAATTGTGTAAGGCAAAAATGTGTTTGAGGATATTTAAAGTTGAATGAAATAAATATGTTTACTTGATTCATATTATTCAAAGAGGAATGACAGAATGTTAATGTTGGAAATTAGTTGTGATTCCTTTATTAAAAATGATGCAGATTGTATTCATAATATTTCTAAGCTAAGCATAAGTATGATTATTGAAATGCTATATGAATTTGTGAATGATTACTCTTATGAAATAAAAGAGACATGGACTACTATCTATGTAGCTTGTTAATGTGTTAAGTGAAGGACTTGTTAGATAAAGTCCATTAGTTGAATGGATTATGAATTATACTATTATGATCATATGAATATGATATTATGTCCTTTAACCTGAAAGTATGGGAATATACTTATATGATTGGAATGGTCTTTAAGTATTGATTCTTAAATACATACTTGTTGTCTAAATACTTATTGCAGTTTGAAAAATAAATGACATAATAAAGGTATGTACAAATGAATACTTATAATTAAACTGTAAGTAAAGAAAATTTGTATGCTTATGTTGAAGTGTTTATTAACTTTGATAAAATATGTTACTTGATAAAAGTATGATGCATACCTAAAATTATTAGCTATGTATAAATGAACTCTTCCTATTAATGTGAAATGAAGAGGCAATGTATTAATGTTGCCCTATATTTTCTATAACTAAATTAGGAGCATGAAACTTAACTGAATTAATGAGAAATGTATGCTTAATTGATTAAGATTAATACAGACTTAAATCTACCAATCTTGTACTTAAATGAAAGAATGTTACGATCCTTACTTAGGAATATTCATTTCAAACCCTAGATGATCCATAGGCATGACACCTATCGATGCAAGTAATAAGGGTGAATTAAAAAGATGTGAATTAAATGAATTAATGAACTTGTTAAGTTATGGTGATTCACTTAATGGAACTTGACAGACTATCACAACATAGTCACTGCTACACAATACCCATTCAATGATGCAAGTCATTATTTGGTTATTGTGGAGCCACCACTATGGCATGATTATCTTCTAGCTCCCTTAAGTGTTGCTATCATAAAATGTGGATCTAGGTCTCTATTATACACTAATTAGTGATAGCAGTATGTCCTAGTGCCGATGTCATCTTATGATGACTACGGGTGATGAAGTGGATCCAAAGCGATGTAAATTTATTTGGATGGACTTGTTTTCCCTTAGTAACCTTAAGCATATTATCAACACTAGTCTATGCATGATAGCTCTACCTAGTATCTAACAAGGACATGGATGTGATTGACGTGATTCAAGATAGTCTAATCTAGATAACAGTTTTGAGTGTGGTGAAATACATATTCTATTGACGAGTATGCCATCTTAGAATAAAGACATGGCATACATGTCTTGAAACTTTGGCCAAAGTATCACAAGATATGATTGCGTTGTCTTGATTTCACCTAGACTAAAGATGCATGATATCAGATGGGCATCCGTAATAAGTACCCAGATAGGCTCTTTAGTTGTTTACACTTGATTGACCCTTAATGGAATAAGGGAACCACAAGTATACTTGGTATACACATGAGAGATCGGTTTAATACCGAGTCATGAAATGAGAGATCGGTTTAGTACCGAGTCATTACAACTGCATATGGTTTATTGTTATGAGATGGATTAGCTAAATGAATGTTTGTTCTAAATTATGTGAATTTGGAATAGTGAACATTAAGATTTATGTTGGATTTAAATATATGGGTATTTAGATCAAGAAGCATAAAGTAATTTTTTTCCCCCCTTGTTATTGAAGTCTTAAAATGAGGATGTTACATAAATTTTGCAAAAAAGTAAAAATATATTTATATTTCATGACGATCTTACTTGATTAATTTCACAACACCCCCAAAAATGTAAAAAAATGTTATCCAATTGGAGATATAACCAATTCTTTGCAATTAGGGTTTTAACACCGTTCTATTTGAGATCAACCTCGATACCACTTACAAGGAAATTACTTGGATAAATAAAAATATCAGAAGCAAGAGCACATTAAAGAACATAATATTGTAGATAAAGGATTATAATATGCAAGTAAAATACCTTGCCACTCTTCGAGGGACAACCTCTAGACCATGTAATAAGACTCAAATGCTTAATATGATGATTAACTACTCCTCCCTACCACCTATATATACCAATCCTATGCTATGGCCAACACTAATGCCAACCTACTAAACATATGAAAAGAAGAGAGATTATGTAAGCCACAAGTTGGCTATACACATCCAATGTAAAATATATGATTAAGGGCGTAAAACTTGGTCAATTAATGACATTTCGCTAATTAAATAACATTTCCCCCATCTTGATGCCAATTAATGATACTTCATTAATTATAATCTTATTTTAATTAATTAATTAAACATTATTAATTAATTAAGCCTTTCATCTTCTATTTAATCAATAAATCCTCTTATTGATTAAATCCCCTCTCAAATACTTTAAATTATACTAATTTCCTTCTAAATCACGTTCAAATGGCTTCGTAAAGTAACTTGGTCTTTTAATTAATCATAGTTGATTAATTAAATCACCCCTAACTTCCATGGGTTACTAATTTTTACTAATCTCTTTTAATCATACTTATCCCTTTCTAATTCTACTTTAACATTTATCTCACATTCACTATGATGCAATCTTCTCCAAAATGGAAAGCTATATAAGGAACCTAAATACTCCTACCAATATTAAACCTTCATACACCATGTCCTTGTAAGACATTTGCACTTGATAAGATAATTTTTATGTTATTGGAAAGCTTTGTTCAAATCCCTTTTCTACTTAGCCAAGAGTAGTAAGAGAAGAACAAAAAATGACAATCAAGCCATATTGGTGAGATATCTTCCTCTTCCTTGGAGAAATTCCTTGATCGTGCATAGTTGCATTTGGTTCATAAAGGAAATACCTACAATCTAAAATCACATCCAACAATCAAAGGAGGTTTTCATTTGATGTTTGATTTAATATTTTATGCAATTAGTTTAAGCTTTCCTTTATGCTTTATCATGATGTTTTTGTTTGATTAAATAAGTTATGAATCTACTTGGTGTTAGGTTCTTTTCATTAACTTAGATTAGTTTAACATGCATACATATGGCATGCACAAAGTGGGACACTCCTTTGTCTCATGCACATTATTTATGTTTTCTTAGTTTAGGCTCCATTTTACATGCTCATTATTTTAATTTGTTAAAATTCATGTTTTTGAACATGTATCATGATGTTTGATAGTGTTGAGTCTTTCTTTTGGGTATTTAGGAGGTAAAATGCTGTCAAATTTGAGTCTTGATGAGAAAAATGTTAGAAGCAAAAATCCTAAGAGGTGGTGAACCAGTCTTACAAAATTTTTACTTCATTTGCCATATCTTATATACATGCTTCAAATCAACCATTCAACATACATATTTAATATGTGCTTATAAGTGTGTAACATCCATCCATAAGTACATGAAAAAATAAAGAGAGAAATAACACAACATATAATGTGGGAAACCCTCAAGGGGAAGAAAAACCACCATAAATTCTGTATATATTACTGAATACAAAATAATTATGTGAATATTACATATCACACAATATTTTTTAGTGAGACACCAACCCCAAAAGGAGAACCAACCCCTAGTTTAGTAGAATAAAAATCCTACAAGGAGGATACAACCCACTAAAGTGATCAAGCACCAATTCAACAACCTAAATATGAATATCACCGATGATTTGTTGCTCCAACAATTGATTGTGATCACTAGTTTAGCTTCATGCATTCAAAACCCTCTCAAACAAACTCTTCTCCTACTTCACTTAAACTTGCATCATATCATGTTGATTAGGTATAATGACCTTGAACACTTGCTCCTCTAATCTTCTCAACTTTTCATGCCTCTTCTTAAGTCTTCCCTTGACCCCTCTAACGTCTTCTTTCACCTTCTCTATCTCTCTCACATCTCTCTCCACTCCTCTAACTCAAATGAGAAAATACAATGCACTTTTATACATGACTCTAGCTTACACAACCATATAGGTTGACCAAGACCAATAAGGTTGGTCATTCCAACTTAATTTTTTTAAAAACATCATATAAACATCTTAGAAGGACCAAGTAGGTTGGAAATGGTCACAAAAATATGAACTAGCTCAAGGCTTCTCAAACATGCCTAAAATAAGGTGTCTTCATCCAATGAATGCTTCTTAGACTACAAGGAATCATAAAAATTCATCAAGAATTCTCAACCTCCAAACAAGTAAGGAACATCCTCTAAACACCAACAATCAGATCAAGTAACTATGTACCACCCATATTCACCATGGAATACATCAAAAGCAAGCACACCAAAAAGGTCTTTAGTACCTAAATAACTAGTCCACAAGAACAACCAAATTTGCATATCAAATCATGATGTCAAGAATTATTTGGAACATGTACTAAAGGAACATGATTCCAGATCACTCTTCAGATCTATGAGGCACCATAAAATAGGAAAAAACACTAAAGACCTTTAACTCTCTCTCTCTTGCTTAAGCATGCTGATCATACTCAGAAATATGTATTCAAGAACAAAAACTTGGCACATCTAATCACCTCACCAAGACAAAAGAAACATATGGATGGAAATATCTTAATTTATGGTAGCTGAAACAACTTACTTAAACCTCCAAAATAGGACATAAGAGACTCAAGTAGCTCTATATCCAATATTGCTCAAACCTTCTACAAGGACTCAAGAACCGGTCTTGAAAGAAAAATTCTCTAACAACTACAAGGAAACTTACACATAATCCACCACTTGGAACACATCAAGGGAAACCTATTACACTTCATCAAACACTAACAAGCATATGTCATATGGAGAAAACCTCACTTGCATACTTATTCCATGAAAGCTTCTTAGCAATCCTAATAGGGATAATTAGGTCATTATGGTTTCAATATGAAACCACCTCTTTAGATAAAACCAAGATCTCTATCAAATCATATTAGACTCCAACAAGCTATATATTACCAAATACCACTACTATAACATGCATTTCATGAAAGCACACCTCAAACCACAAGACTAGTTTTATCCCTTATAGGCCAAAAGCAATAGGGAAACTTAGAGGACTTGTTTCTCAAATTTTCTCCATAGAAATCACCCAAAAATTTTCATGGCCATTTAGAAAACCTCCCAAGATTTCTGGAACACTTTGTTTCATTTCATGAAACCTTTAACTCGATTCTGAATAGAAAATATTCAAAAATAGAGATATTTTGGTACCTTACCAACTGACCTAGAGTATGAAACCACCACTAACATGAGTCCTAAAGAATTATCTACAAACCCAAGTCATCATATTTTATTTCCCTAGCCATTTGGATCCCAAATTCTTCATTTCTTTCATGTCGCTCTAGGTCTATGGTTTTAGGAGGGTTTAGACTTGTTTACCTTCTTAAGAATGGTTCATAAAGATGTGATGACCAAAATAATTCATTATTTCCGCAAAAACACTCTTGAATCAATTACCTAACAACCAAAAAACACCCAATTCCCCATATAGAGCTTAAAAATGTGGGTGATCATTCAAAGTTCACTATCGAGCTGAGATATGCATTTCTAAGATCTTGGTAGAGCTAAAATTGACTTTTCTTGCTTTGTCTTGATACTCCCATTCTCAAACTTGGTCCACAACACTATAGAAATCTCCTTCATGCTTTCCAATGATCATTAATGCTTGTACATACCTGAAACTCTCTATGCCATCTAGTTTTCCCATGCTTAAATAGTCTTCAATAACTTGCTTCACAATGACCTTGTATATGCATTATAACTCTAAAATATGACCTTGAAAACAGCTCTAATACCTAATAACAACTCGACACATATAACTAACCATGTTAAACCTCATACCAACCTTAAAGGAACTCCTTAAGTGCATACATGTCACAAATTCGCTTGACCATGCATCAATATCATGCAATCTCACCTAGTCATCATGCCTCTACAACAATGCAACTTATTATGACACCTAATACTGACTTAATACACAATCCCGACTCCCTTTAACATCAATGTGACCCTTAAAATAAATGAAAACAACTAAGACACTATGTCCAATAAAAATATGTGATTTGGGTTGTTTTTGGCTCATTCTTGACGTTTTTATGCAGTACAGTTCCTTACATTAACGTTCATGTGGGCGTGCTATTGTATCACTTTCCTTGGGTTAGTGTTCATAAATGCATTTTTATGTTCATCTACATGTGCCTACATTTCACTACATGCAATGGCGTTACATTGAATTATGCTTGCACATGCTTGCGTTCCATTCCTTGCACTAGTGTTTCTACCTATTTTCCTCTATTGTGTGTGTTGTCATTCATCTCGTACGCATCTCCATTAATTATTTTGTGCTAGCATTCTTTTGCTTACGCTAACATTAATGTGTATGTACTAGCATTCCATTGAGTTCTAGTTTTTGTGCTAGCATCCATTTTCATGTGTTAGCATCCTTCATTTGCGTTGCGTCCATCTACACATGCGGTGTTCTACTTTATATTTGATGTTTGCATTTATGTATCATTCCATGCACTAGCATTCTTCTACATGCACTAACATATTGTGTCAATTTTACTCAAAATTCATGAATCTTTCAATACGATATTTAATTTCCCATTGTTTTCTACATGTTTGATTGATATGTAGGTTATTTGTGTAAACTAATGTTAACATTTCAATTATTTGTTAGAAATATCCTTTTTTGATATAAATTGACCAAAACCACTTATGCTCTTCTCTTGCACTTTTGAGCGACCTTGAGAATAGAAATGACTATGATTATGGACATTTTTCTAACATTTTATCATCATTTGGAATTATGGTTAACGCTTGATATCATGATTTTAAATTTCCATGTTGGTTTAATTTGATCAAACACCACATATGCTCTTCTCTTGCACTTTCAAGTGACCTTGAGAAACAAAATGGTTAAGATCCTTGATATTTTTCTAACATTGTGATCATATGGAAACCTTCTAAACCTTAAATGTAGGATCTTCTATGCTTTTCAAGATAAAATGAAAAAAAATTACTAATTTCTTTGTGTGTAGGTTACCTTGGTCAAAGAACAATGTTTAAAATAATCACATTTTAAACAAAGATAAAAACAAACAACTCACACTATATTTACAGGTTTGGATAAGGGTTAAAACCCATCCGCTTTAAAATGTGGGAAGTTCTTTGGCTTAAGCCATAAAACTCATTGTGAGGAGTACCATAGGAACCCCAAAGTAGTCAACACATTGAGGGAACTGATGATGAAATGGGAAGTGCCCCAAACACCCACTTGACTAGTAAAACCCATGAGGAATATCAAACATTTTCCATATGAGGCCTCTTTCATTAATTTGATTGTGGGGTAATGGTCCTTTGTTTAGAATTTATTCTAAAAAAGCGTATCTCTTAGAAAATATTGGTGAGTTTTGAGAACAAAATCCTAGGAAGCTATTTGGCATCGGGCCAACTTTTCCATATCCATTATCATTGGTATCAAAACACTTACTAAGAAAAACTTTGTCTTAGTTTCCACCTTGTTTTAGAACAAGGAGAAACTCTTCTAAAGTTGCTTATGTATTTTTGGTTACAAATTTTTAACATATCCCCTTTTCACAAAATTTTGGCTCCCCTTTTATCAAAAAGCACTATCTGAAGTGCTGCCAAAATTGTACTAACCATTTTTGGATACTTAAACCTTGTTTTCTTAAAACTTGATTTGAGTGTTGAAAGTGCATTGTTACATTTCCCGCATTGTATCAATCCATTTTGATACTTAAATCTTGTTTTCTTAAACTTGATTTAAGTGTTGAAATTACATTGTTATGCTTCTCGCATTATATCGACCATTTTTTATACTTAAACCTCATTTTATTAAAACTTGATTTGAGTGTTGAAAATGTGTTGTTACGCTGCCCACATTGTATCAATCCATTTTTAATACTTAAATATTATTTTCTTAAAATTGATTTAAGAGTTGAAATTATGTTGTTACACTTTGCTTGCATTATATTGACCATTTTTGATACTTAAGCCTTGTTTTTCTTAAACTTGAGTTAAGTGTTGAAATTGTGTTGTTATACGCTACCAAAATCATATCAACCCCTTTTAACACTTAAATCTCATTTGCTCAAAAGCTCAATTTAAGTGTTGAAATTGTGTTGTTGTGTTATTAAACAAATTTTGAGACATTTTACACATAGGAAAATCTTCCTTTGCGGTCATTACTTTGTCCAAAATTTCATAGATTTTCCTTGGCTACTTTCATCATACATTCCATACCCTTGGAAAATCTTCACTTTTCTCTTGTTACGCTATGATTTTTTTACCTATATTCATTGTGACACTTGAAAATATATCCAAAATATTTGCAAAAATCTTCTCATGCACCTATTACACGATTGACACATAGAATGGGGCATATAATCTTTCCTCCAAAATCATTTGGACCCATTATCTAAAGAGGAACAAACATTGGTTGACCATAGTGGAGATGAGGGACAAAATCCTCTAGGATACCTTTGAGTATGACCCCACCCACATAGATAACTTCCTCTTCCAAAATAGAGATCAAGTTTTAGTATGGTTAGTAGAGTTAGGGGCCAAATTTTCACCTAATTTGATCCCACCATCCTTACAAATACATGATTCAAGAGAAGAAAAAACAGAACCTCCTCCTTATCAAACAATTAAGAATATCTTAAATCATGGACATGCGATGAAGACAAACAATGAGGAAGAATGAGTGCTCTAAGAATACAACTGGCTATCGCATACCATTTAATCAAATCAACCACAAAGCTAGAACAAAGGGGAAGAACTTGAACAAGACCCCCACATGAACCTCAACCAAACCCCAAAATGAAGAGGTCACCATGTGAAACAATATTTAAAAACTCTTAGCCGCTCAGTTGGTAAAACCTAACTTCACATGTCCATCAGGACACGAGTAGAGTCTCACACATTGAGAAACCTAAGGTGACTTATGAGAAACATTACACTAAAAACCATGGTGGAGAAACATCAAAATATAACCACGTGTACATACCTACCACACCCTCACATGGCCAAATATTTGACCAAGAGTGGAAGTCTATGAAATACACACTTGTTGGTCTTCAAGAAAACAGCCTTGGATACAATAAGAAATATCAATTCAAAGAATTGTGTCCTTATCCTTTCGATCGGACAGATGTTGCATAATCCATTCTCACCTAGATTTGATTTCCTAAATTTGATAAATATAGGGGAAAAGGTGATCCTTATGATCACATAAAATACTTCTTCATGGATTTCTAGTAATTTCCTATAGTGATAATTACCTCATTCACTTATTCCACAAATTCTTGGAGGCCAAGCACTTGAATGGTTTCTCCATCTCCCAAAGGGTCTATTTTCACATTCACGTACTTAGTGAGAATTTTTTTGTCACTTTTCATTCAACATGGAAAGTGATATCACTATGATAAACCTTTGTAATGCAAAACAACACAATAATGAAAACTTCATTGGTTTCTTACAACGATGGCAAGGGTTAGCTAGTCACTTCCCTTACTCTATTCTAGAGAAATAAATTGTCAATATATTTGTACCTAACTTGCATCTTGAGATATCCTTTCATTTGTAAATGCATTTTGTAAGCACTTTTGAAAAGAAGTTATTGAAAAAGGAATCCAGATTGAAAAGGATTTACTTACCAAAGGGACTTAAAACCATTCTAAAGAGACAACCATGAATCAAAACCTACAGACAAGCCCAAGTTCTTAAAAAAAAGAATGTTTTAGGTGATGGAATCATTGATTCCAAACATGTCCAAGTGGTCCAAAAACTCATCATTTGAAACTCTCATGAGGACCACTCAAATATGAAGTTAAACATTGAGAGTATAATCCACTCACAAAGTCTTTATCATCGATTCTAAAATAGTTGGATGAGGTCAACATGGTAAAATTTCCCGATCACTAAACCCTTTGATGAGGATGCACCTAAACCATCATGGTACAAATACCATGAATATTTTGAATACCATCACGTCAAATGCCATGCTACAGATCAATGTATGAAATTTAGAAACTTCATTCAGGATCTCATAGATCGAGGAGATGTCAAGCTAGGTGCACAAGAACCAAAAATGTCTAACAATTAGTTGGGAATTTATAAAGAACCATTCCCCAAGCATAAAAAAATAGAACAAAATTTAGATCAAGGTCAATCCTCACAAGGCAAAAATGCCAATCACGTTGTTTCCAAAACAACCAATCCATTTGATTCTCTCATTAGCTATGTCCATCCCACTACTGAGCATATAAATACCATCAAAATAAAATCACAAGGGTGTGTCATGGAAATGTGACACACTCATCTTATCATCCTAGGACCTCCTCTACCTACTCCTTTGGAGGTCATTATGATCTCCTATAGCATCTTGAGAAGACAAATACTAAGATCTCTATTTTGGATCTTCTTAAGATATCTACTATTCATAAGGATATCCTCTATAAGACCCTTCAGGGTCAAGATTTTCCATGTGCATTGACACTTTGTGCTTATAATACTTGGTTGTGTAACTCAATCCATTTAAACAAATCACCTTTATCCAAAATGAGATTCCAATGGATGAAAAAATACACAACCTCCCTTTGTATATTGAAGTGATCATTACTTGCAAAAAAGATCAAAAGGGTGCTTGTGGACAATGGATCAAGCCTTAACATATGTACCTTGAAGCTCATAAAATAATTAGGACACACTAACACTGAACTGGAGCCTAATGTGATCACCATTAAGGCTTATGATAATCCAAAAGAAATCAATAAGAATGATTACCTTCTTAATGGAAGTTGGGCCTATCACACATGAAACTTAGTCCATGTCCTTGATTTGGAGATACCTTATAATATTCTCCTCATTCACCCATGGATCCATGCCATGTAGGTCATTCCCTCAAATTATCACCAAGTGTATCAAGCTATATCATCAAGGACAAACACTTACCATTCTTAGGGACGTGTAACCCTTTTCCCATTGAAGAGCATTATCCGACCATTACCCCACAACATATGACTATCCTTATATAAAGATAGTTCTAGAGCTTCAATCAGAGGCTCGATCCTCTAGCATCAATCTTGATAACTACGCCCACATGAAATTGGTGCCTCCACATCCATATCCCCATTTTCTACATGGGAAATGAAAATCCTTCCTATCGGATGTAGAATGCAACCTCTAACAGGCCCTCTTAGTTTTAAATTTCCCTATCACCTAATATCCCCAATCACCCAAAACCTATGTTCATCCCTAGGGCCAACTGAGAAAATGCATAACAGCTATACATCCCAACCTCAAATAACTTACAATATTAATGAATTCATACATAAGGTGATGTCTCTTGGGATACAAAGATAATGCATAAATGAACAAGGTTATACATCCTTCCATGATGAAATAATGACTTCTCATGACCTATAGTAAGCAGGCCACCTCCTAATATTTATGATATGTCATCCCTTTATAGCCTTTATGAGGACCTTTCTTCCACAAACTTATTTGATGACATGGCTATTTTAAACTTTTCCTCTTCTACTCTTGAATGAGATCTTGTACTCCCTTCCCTTATCAATTAGGATAAAATGGAATATACTAATTGATTTATTTCAAATGATAAAGCAATTGGTGAATTCATGGGGTTGTATGATGGAATTCATTTTGGGGACCATAAAAGGTATTCTCTATCAAAATTGATGCATACATGTATTTCGGGGAGGATGTTGAGTTCTATGGTCGTAAAAATAAAAGAGAATGAGGGAAAAATATCTTCCAAAATCCTCACAAAAATAAAATATCCAAGTCCTATAGTGAAAACCTCTTTGAGGAACTTATGGACAAACAAATAGAAAAATATAAAAATTATATAAAAAGTGACTAGCCTATGGGTGAAAATATTATTAAGATGCCCATAGAGCAAGAACTCAATCTCCCCCTTGATCCTACGCATATGGAGGATGGATCCAAATTACTTGTGGAGGAGACTATTGATATCAACATCGGTATAAAAGATGAGCCTAGAATTGTCAAACTTGGGGATTCTCTTTCAACACATGAACAAAAATATTTTTCTATACTCCTTAGAGAATTTTTAGATGTATTTTCTTGGTCATATGCAAGACATGCCAGGATTAGATCCTTCTTTAGTAGTGCATAACCTTGTTGTGCATGAATCAACAAAGCCAATTAAACAAAAATTATGCAAAATGCATCCACATGTGGTTATTTTGGTAAAAGAGGAGATATAAAAATTATTAGCAAAGTGGGATTCATCAGACCTATTGATTACTCGAATGGATCTCCAACATAGTACTTGTTCAAAAGAAACCTATTAGTATAAGGATTTACATAGATTTTAGGGACATCAACAAAGCCTATCCTAAGGATGAATTTTCTCTTCCAAACATCCACATGATTGTTGATTCTACTGCTTTGTCAGGAAATGTTATCCCTCATGGATGGATTCTCGGGCTATAATCAAATTAATATTTTTTCGTGAAGAGGACTAAAAACATAAAACCATTTTACTTACTCATTGGGGTACGTTTTCAAAAAAATATCAAGTCATGCCTTTTAACCGTAAGAATAAAGGTGCAACATATCAGAGAGTTATGACTATCATATTCCATGACATGTTACATGATATTGTGTAGGATTATGTGGATGCTATTCTAAAAAAAATAAGACTAGAGTAGAACATTTACGATATTTTTCATCTTTAAATGGCATTTCTACGGCTTACAAGTTCACTTGAATCGAAATGTTCCTTCATTTCATCTCATGTAAATTACTAGGCTACATTATGTCTCATCATGGACTTGAATTAGATCCTGTTAAAGGCACAACTATCACTAAGATTATGAAAGGAACGATAACCGAATCTTAGGTTCAAGCCAAGAACATAGATTTCTAATCAAACACCACGATCAATAAGATGAAAGTAATTTGCCGCGATAACTTCTACATAAACCTTTACAAAAAAAAGAACAATATCATATATTATTATGAACTCAATGCATTACATTGAGAATGGGCCTTGCTTAAATAGGCAAGGAATAATCAATCTAAGAACCGCGATCGTAGATCAAGCCATAAATCAAGGAAATAACTAGTCATCAAAGAACTAGTCAAGACCATAGATTTAGGAGAAACTAGACATTAAATCTAGTCAATACCATGATCAAGGAAAGAACTATTTAATACCATAGATCAAGGAAAGAACTATACCTTTAACAACTAGATAATATATCCTAATATCTAAATAAGATAAAGAAATATCCACAACATAAGTGGGTGAGGATAAATACAATAAAGGTAAATAAAGTACCTAGGTGAACATGAGCTAAGGTAAATACCTACTCTAATGATTCCTCCTCTAAGAACCTCAAACAAAGCAAACCTACAAGGCAAAATTTAGTTCATTCAAGATTCATCTCACAACTTACAAAAAGTGCCTTTCCTTCACCCATCTTGTCAATTCTAAAGCAAGATAATTATTTCCACTAGGTCCTGACTTCTTGCCAACAATCCTTTTGTCAACTCAAACAATATTTGGAAAATCCACCTATTCTTGTACCACCTACCCTAGGTAGGCCTTTGATGTTTTCATATTTACTAGCCAATTTTCTATTGGCACAATCTTGGCACAATACGATGACCAACACAAAGAAAGAGCCATATATTACCTTATCCGCACCTTAATTTCATATGATATTAATTACCTATAGATTGAAAAATCATGCTTAGATGTTGTCCTCGATTTTCAAAAACTATGCCATTACCTTTTGAACAACCATACCATCTATATCTAAAGTTGATCCTCTAAAATACCTTTTGGATCAGAACCTCGCACTTACAAGAAGGATGACTAAATGGACTATTTTGTTGAGTGAGTTTGACATTGAGTATGTCATTTAAAAGGAAATCAAAGGATAAATGCTTCATCTCAACAACTTCTTGAAGCACCACTTCCAGAAAAAACCCTAATTATATATCTACCGGGTTTCCATTTTATGTATTGGAGAATAATCAACTCAAAGGTATATTTCGATGGGTTATTCACATTTAATGGCTCAGGATTAGTATTAGTCATTATTACTCCCAAAATAAATATCATCTCACCTTTACTCATATATATACATATATAAAAATATATATATAATATGATATATGCTCTCATTTTAGGACTTAAAGTCACTATATGATGGAACACCAAATAAGTTGAGGTTATTACGGCGACTCACAACTTATCATTAAACAGTAAATGAAAATAAAAAATCAAAGATGAGAAAATTATCCCTATAAATGCATGACAACCATCCTAAAATAGTATTTTGTTCGATTGAAAATAATGTTTGGTCAGAAGTTCTTTCCTTTCATTTCCTACCATCAAGTTTTGCACATGTAGAATATCATCAAAAGATGCTATGGATACCATCAGATCCTTGTTAAACTTATCACTAGATACTAGAGAATTTCAATTCCTTATCGATCATCTAACAATACCAAACTATGAACTTTTAGACTCATGCTTGATCAAGAGAAGTTGTTGGTCCCTTTTCCCCTTGGTACGTTGATATTTATAACTACCTATAGGATGGTACTTTCCCACCTGACCTCTCCCACTCCCAAAAGAGAACCCTTATCCTAGAAGCATATATCCTATACACCCTATTTAGGAGCACTCTCTATCATCAAGGTTATAATTGGACTCCCAAAATATTTAGAGTAGGTATTTACCTTAGCTCATGTTAACCAGGTACTTTATTTAATTTTATTGTATTTATCCTCACCCACTTATGTGTGTGGATATTTATTTTATCTTATTTAGATATTAGGAGATATTATCTAGTTCAAAGATTAGGTATAGTTCTTTCCTTGATCTATGAATGATACTAAAGATGTTTTTTCGATTTCCTTCCATTGACTAGATCCTTGATGTCTAGTTCTCTCTAAATCTATGGTCTTGACTAGTTCTTTGATGACTAGTTATTTCCAATTGATTATGGATCGATCTAATGACCTCGATCGGTTTTTGATTGTTATTCATGTATGGTATGTGAAGCAAGGCCCATTCTCATTGTTTCACTCGGTTCCCATAATAATATATGATATTTATGCTCATTTGTTTACTTTATGTAAAACCTTATTTTAAAAGTGAATTACTTTCATCTTATTAATTGTGGTGTTTGATTAACATCTTTGTTCTTGGCTTTTACGATTTGGTTTCGATCCTTTTATTACATTGCCTTAATTATGAAGAAGTTATCCAAGCAACCAAAGAGGTACACAAAGGCATTTTTGGTGCTCATACAAGTGGCATAGTCCTTGCGAAGAAAATTTTATGCATGGTATACTATTGATGAATACTATGAAAATAAACCATTTCCATATGTGAAGAAACATGTCCCTATGTCAAAACCACAATTTGATCCATGCACCATCTCAATCATTATAGTCTATCATAACACCATGGCCATTTAGCAAATGGGGGCTTGATCTTATAGGAAAACTCACCCCCACCTCATCTAATGACCACAAACACATTATCACTACTACTAAGTACTTTACCAAATGGGTGGAGGTTGTTCCTCTCACTTATGTTCCGGTTCTTAGATTTCGAGTTCATCATGAGCCACATCATAATTTGTCGTTATGACATCCTTCTTCCATTGTATTTGAAAATGGAAAATCATTCAAGAATAAGCAAGTGAAAGATCTCTTCCAACGGCTTTAAAATTTTCCAAAAGTGGTCTACACCTTATTACCCTCAAGGTAATGGGAAAGATGAGGCCACCAATAAAACACTTGTTTGAATTATGGAGAAAATGGTTAGTAAAACAGTTGTAATTGGCATCTCCAAATCCATCTTGCCCTCTGGGCTTATCACACTTCCATCCACACACCTATAGGTGCAACCCCATATTCCTTGGTATTTGGAAATGAAGCCATTATAACCCATAGAGATCGAGCTCCCATCTTTGATAATCTTCTTGCAGAATATATAGATAAAGACAAAGACTATAGAGTAACTAGGCTAGTAGAGCTTGAACTACTTGATGAAAAATGCCTTCATGCCCTGGACCATCTTAAAATGTATCATAATTAAATTTGTGTAGGATACAATAAATGTATCATCCCTCATGAATTTGAGGTAGGTGATCTTGTGCTTAAGGAAAACCAGTTCAAAACTACCAAATAATGTGAAAAGAAAGACAAATTTGAGCCTAACTAGTTAGGGCCATACATTATGGTGGCTAAATTTGGTTTTAGGGCTATAAACTTGCATATTCTGATGATGAGGATATCCGAGAACCTATGAAAATCATGCATCTCAAGCACTTATATTCCTGAGATTGGGGGCATTCAAAAAATCACCAAAATCAAAAAATCAAAAAAATCAAATACAGTAAAGAGAAATAAATTCGTTAAATGTGAAAACCACAAAATTGTGGCACTTTACACAAGTCATTTAGTGAAAACTAGTTTTTGGCACCACAGGAGGATTTGTTGTTCACAAGCATCTCACACTTGTGGCATGATCACTGATTCCTACTTCACCTGTGTTTGAAATCCTTTTGAGCCTATCCTCCATGGCCTTGATCCGAATGACCTATTCTTATATATTTGCATTCATCCCTTTTATATTCTCACCTCTCACCGGGGACACCTTCACATCTTCATTTTCCTATACATAGTTTGTAAAACTTTCAAAACCATAAAAACTCAAAAAATTGAAAATCCAAAAACATTAGTAAAACCTTGAAAATCCAAAAACATTGGTAAAATATTCAAAATATAAAAACATTGGTAAAATATTCCAAAAATGGTAAACATTAAAATCAAAAATCCAAAACATTCAAAAAATAAAAAATCACTAAACATTGAAACTATCCCAAAAACATAGCCTACTTCGATTTCACTCATTCTAACACATGACATGCAGATCATATTGTGATCTTCCTTCATCAACAAAGCTAGTTTGCTTGCTATGTCTATCTTCCCAACATATATTGTTTCTTAGGGTAGTTTCATAGTACACATTACTTTTCATGGGACTTCTATGTCCTCCATCTATTCCCTTGCATGTATCCTTGCTTGGGGCATCATTTTAACCCTTTTTGTATAACTCAAACATTTAGGAACTGAAGTTGGATAACAAAAACATTGGTACAAATTTATTGAACATTTTTGTTTGTGCTTGTTTGTTTGCATTCTTTCTTATTTACTTTCTCATATTGCATTGTTTTATGTATTTTATTTGAGTCAATCCTTTAACAATGAACAAAAATCAGTATTATGGCTCTTCATGTCATTTTACCTTTTTTGTATGCTTATATCAAATAAAAAGGTATTTCTGAACCAAGATGGTACATATACTATGTCATGATCTTCCATCCATCATCTATCTTATCTTCCATTCTAACTAATTTTCTACCTATCATTTTCCATTTCTTCTACGTATTCCTCCCAAGACACGGTTATCATCAAAGCGACTCATTTTCCCACCCTCCCTTTCTTCCCCACTTGAGGCATGCTATCCAACTCAATCAATCATTTTTAAAAATGACCAACCAAGCCAAGTTCAAATCCCTTCTATCACTATGAGTTTTTATTCTACAAGATATGTTAATAAAAACATCTCTTTTGGACGATTAACTTGTCTTCTAGCATGATCATTCTTCTCTTCTTTTTGAGTGTTAATCAACCTCTTCTATCACCCCATTGAAACTTGAGGGGGCATCATCCATCCTACTAATTTTTCTTCTACTCAAATTTTCTTAAATTGTCTACTATCTTTAAAGTGGCGTCACTTGTGCTACACCACATCAAAGAGGGAAACCGTAGATACCTAAATCGACTACACTGTTTTAATAATTAAATTTCACTAATTATCCTCTTTCCCATCATTTCATTATAATTAGTGGTTTCCACTAATTAGCTAACATTCTCTTTTATCTCGGTCAATTAACAACACTTTGTTAATTAACTAGCTTTTTCCCCATCTTGGATGCCAATTAATGACACTTCATTAGTTATAATCCTCTTTTAATTAATTAATTAACCATTATTAATTAATTAAGCCTTTCAATATTATATTTAATCAATAAACCCTCTTATTGATTAAATCCCCCTCTCAAACCCTTCAAATTATACTAATTTCCTTCTAAATCACCTCTAAATGGATTTTATAAGTTTAACTTGGTCTATTAATTAATCCTAGTTGATTAATTAAATCACCCCCAACTTCCATGAGCTGCTCATATTTTATTAATATCTTCTAATCATACTTATCCCTTTCTAATTCTAGTTTAACTTTATCCCACATTCACTAGGATGCAAGCTTCTCCAAAACTGGAAAGCTATATAAAGAACCTAGTACTATCCTTTCAATCTTACACCTTCATACACCATGTGCTTTTAAGACATTTGCATTTGATAAGAGATTTTTCATGTTATTGGAAAAAATAGTTAAAACCCCCTTTCTACTTGGTCAATAGTAGTAAGAGAAGAACCAAAATAGAAATCAAACCCTATTGGTGAGATCTCTTCCTCTTCCTTGGAGAAATTCCTTGATTGTGTATAGTCGCATTTGATTCCCAAAGGAAATACCTATAATTTAAAAGAACATCCAATAATCAAAGGAGGTTTGCATTTTATGTTTGATTCAATGTTTTATGCAATTAGTTAAGCTTTCCTTTATGATTTATCATGATATTTTTGTTTGAATAACTAAGTTATGAATCTACTTGTGTTAGGTTATTTTCAATAACTTAGATTAGTTTAACATGCAAACAATGGGTGCACAAATACCATTGAAATTTATCATAAAATTCTTCTAAAAACCTCCTAGATTCAAACATAGTATTTGGCGAAGGCCATTCCATCATTGATTCTATCTTACATGAGTCCATTTTTAATCCATCTTGTGGATTTACAAATCCCAAATAAATGAGATAATTTTGTATGAAGCTGCACCTTTTCAAGTTAACGAAATTTTCTTCTTTCAAATTACTCAACACAAGTCTCAAATGTCTCAAGTGCTCTTCCTTAAAATGGTTGAAAGCTAAAATATCATCCAAATACAAAATAAAAATCTTGTGAATGGTTTCAACACCTCGTTCATGAGTCTCATAAGTGTACTTGTGGCATTAAATAGAATATCCCATCATTAAGACATTTTAAAAAGCATGAATAAGTGCCCATTTGGAACATTGATTGGAGTTGTGTTATTTTATGATTTTTTGTGGATGCATGCTACTTGTTACAACTGTTTGGTTGAGCTGGCATTTATGATGTGTATTTAAGATATTACAAATTATTAAATGATTATATTTGCATATAATAAACAAAACTAAGTTAATGAAAGGAAACTAACACCAAGTAGTATCATGACCTAGCTAATATACCAAAAACACCATGATAAAGCTTAAATAAGAAAACTAATCTAATGCATCAACAATGAAAAACACTAAACATGTAAGCAATACTCTTGAAATATATTATACAATAGGGAGTTAAACGTGGCTTAGTTGGCCGTTGTTCAAATGGATTGATTGGAATAGAAATTATGATGCGCCAATGGATAGAAAAAACAAGGGGGAGGGGGATAAATATAATCCCTAT
Source organism: Taxus wallichiana var. yunnanensis (assembly GCA_018340775.1). NCBI lineage: Eukaryota > Viridiplantae > Streptophyta > Pinopsida > Cupressales > Taxaceae > Taxus > Taxus wallichiana. The sequence goes on from CM031235.1 coordinate 661,019,794, forward strand.
TGGCACAAATTTTCTAAAAGGAATGCTAGTATTTGAGGGAAAGAAATAATTTCTTCAAAACATGATCCCCCACTTTAAGATAGTGCAAATGGGCACAAATTTGAGCACCCAGATCATTATAGTTGGTGGAAAATTAACTCGCAACAATTAGTATGATGTTTATTAATCCACAATCATTTAATTATCAGACCTAGGGATGTAAAATTTCAATATTTCTAGTGTTGTATGCATAGTTACAGATGTTGGGAGGTATAAGGGAAAATTGTTGTCACTACAATTAGGAAATACAATGCTGGAAATGAACTAGTTTATGACTGGAAATGAATACTATGGATATCATCAAAGCATGTAAAATATAGATCATAAATAAAGAATAAGATGCTGCAAATCTAATCCAATCATGCAAGAAACTATAACAACAAACAAAAGGAGAGGGTTAGCAGACCACAAGTGGGCCCTACCTTGGGTGCTAATCCCTCCTAAGGCCTGTGTATAAAACAATTTAGTAGAACTCAGATTTTATTCAATAACATGAAGGTTACAAATGGAACATATAAAAAAATATCTACCTATGGATCGATCCCTTTTCTACAGCCACAAAAATATTTTTATATTCTTCCCTTCAGAAGAGATGTGAAGAGACTGCCTCATTACTAATAGTTACAATTTGATTAAGTACAAGATCATGACCAAGAAATCTAGAGATTCTCATGCATGTAATAGAATTGTTAAAAGGTGTCCTCATACAATGACATAACTTAAAAAACTGATCAATTTAAACAACCAATTATCAAATTAAATCAACTAGTTCCTTGTTGGAGTTGCAGAGCATAATTAGGTGATGGCATTGAATCTTCTTCGTGTTCTCATAACTGCTCCTTTAGCAACACGTGAAAACTTAGGTGAACCTGTCCACGTTTCTCAATCTTTCTAGAGTTATGGTCTGTGATATGCATGTGACCTCCCTTGGCTACAAGTTATTTGCTTTGAGGACGAGTCCCGGTTGTTGCATGTTATTTTTTTGCGAAGAGTCCCTTTATGTTATGAAAGAGTTTCTTTGGCTACATTTTAGTGGATACACATAACAAATATTTGGAAATAAAGGTTGAAATTTATTTAAAGAAATATTTAATCATCACATTGCATTCAAAATAATAAATTCATCCATAATCCATAAAATAAAGTAAACTTAGTAATAATTATATTAACTAATATAGGTGCCATAAGGTTAAGATATAACATATATGTTCAAAAATATATGGGAAACAAAAATTCAAGGGGTACACATGCATAAAAAAATACAAAAAATGAGGCATTTTAAACAATAAATAAAAGGTCTCATCACACCCCCAAACCGAGATTCTTGGATGTCCTCCTCATTCAAGAAATATTGGGTTCTTCGATGGCTTAGGATTTGCTTGGATGATGTTGCATAGGTTCTTGAAATCAATGGGCATATATTTTCCTTTTGGCTCCATGAAGAAGTAACATGCATTCTTCCTGTATCTTTCCATTATCCTATCCTGTAGGTCCTCATTCAGATTCTCTATTCCCAGACCAATGTGGTATTGGATAGTGGAAAATTGGTGGATAGTAACCAATAGGAAACCAAATTTTTCCACATCCCTTAGAAAATTCAATAAATGCATTGATCCTCCTAAAAGTTGGGATAATGTTAGGATAAGAATGCATTTCTTTTCTCCTCATCTTTGGTGGAATTCCCTCCCATCTTACCCTATAGTCCTGTACTATTTCCACACCATTAAACTTAATGTAGTCTCTTGCCTCATCATGGGCTTCTTGTCTCATCCTGTAAACCCTTTGTTTTATTTGTTGAACTGCCATAAACTTCCCATATTCTTCAATCATTGATTTAGTGTTTCCTGCCTCTACTCTTATCATCAAAGGTTGTACCTTACACAATTGTCTGTAATCCACCATCTGCTTCTCTCTATACAACTCATTGTTAAAGTAGGAACATAGTGCCCAAATTTTTACATCCCCAATATAGAGTATAGGTATCCAATCTTTGTCATACTATAAAGAATAATTATACATATACAAATCACATAAAAACAATTGTATTTCATAAGGCATTTTCATATATATCTTGAAGAAAGATCTGGCTCCACTAATATCAAATGGGATATCATTGTTGATACATGTATACTTTAAATGTAATATTTGATCTTTTAAGAAAACACAAATGTTAGATGATGAGTCGACATTTAAGTATTTCATTTGTTACCTAAATTGTATCTTCTTGTTTATTATTTAGTCTAGCAATCTCATTATCCTTAGCCTAGATCTGCTATCCTTCTCTTCAATATCTTGCTGATGTTGGAAGAGAAATTCTTCCTTCTCTCTATCCCACTTTCTCTATAGCTTGTTAACATAATTCTCAAATTGTTGTACCCAATAATCTAATAAGGTGGTTTGAGTTGTCATATCCCTACAAGATGGTCTGGAGGTTCTCTGAAAATTTCCTTGATCACAACCTGTGGTTGCAGGTTGAGTGGTGGCAATGGTGGATGCATATAGGCTCAAAGAATTCATGAACTTTATCTTGGGCAGTTGTAGGATTGTCCACTTGTGTTATCTCAATAGGTTCATGAACAGGTTCGGCTCAAGGTCTTGGAAAATATTCTCAATTATGTCCTCAATATCTTGTGGAAAATCATCCACAGTGTCCATTACATCAGTTTGTGGTTCATGTATTGAGTGTTCTAGTGCTTCCTCGGTCTATTCTTCATTATCTGTGGTCACATTGGCTACATTTTCATTTTATTTTGTAGATATTTCTCCTTCATGCTTTGTATATGGGTTTCCTAATAAGAAAAACTTTGTTTGAACTCCAATTAGTTCATTAGGGCACTCATGAGTAGGTTTCTCATCTAACTCATCCTCCTTTTTCTCTTCCACCTCCTTAGTTATATTTTCCATGTCTATGTCTTCATATGTGTCTACATGATCTCCCTACTCAACATCCATGGGAATACCTTCCTCAATCTTTTCTAGCTCCTCTTCATCATTGTCTAGAAAGATTTGAATGTTTCTCCTAGGATTTGAGGTTTTGGTATTTTTAGTATGCAACTTATGGGATCTCCTTGATGTTTTAGAGGTTTTTCTTGATGACTTCCATTTGCCTTTGGAGGAAGAGAACTCAGGTGTGGATATATTTAGCAAAGTTTCAGCAACAAGAATTATATTAGGGGATATTAGCCTAGGGTTATTTTTAGGAGATGGAGGTTTTTAGGGACAAAAGTTTCTACAGGTATGGAATTTTTGTAGGAAGAGAGGTTTCTGCAGGGATGTAGGTGGAAGCTAAGGTTTCAAGTGCAACCATAGAGGAACTAGATAAATTTCTCCTCTTTTTATTCCGTTGCCTCAAAAAATCATTCAGATGTTTTTCCATAGAAAAATCTCCTATTTTACTTGTAGGGTGTTCCATTTCCAATACATGTTTCACAACTAAGGTGAAAAGATAATGGTGATACAATAAATACCTACCCCTTTGAGATTCCGTACTCATTTTCTTTAGGCTTTCATGTAGGAATTTAGGTACATTGGCATGTTTTGTAATTTTTTAAATGATTGAGAAATTTAAAATACACAGTGTTTAACTGTGAGTACCTACCCTCACAGGTGAAGTAATTTATAAAATAGTTTGAAACATCATCCTAGAAGGATTTTAAAGAAGTGTGTAAGTTACCTTGTCTATCACTAATAAAGTTTTCATCTTGGTCTCCAAATTCTACGCGGTCTTTATCTCTGGATTTTCCTTGACATGATACAACTCTCCTTTTCTTTGGGAGTCCAATTACCTTAGCCAAAATTCTGTCATCTACCTTGTCAAATCCTTCACCGTGGCCTTTCTCGTCCTTGAAGGTGGCATAAAAATAAGTTACCATTGAGTTGTTAAGTCCTTTGAATTTATTGATATAATCCATCCAACAACTATCATAGAAATCTTGTAGAATCATGGGTTCATTACGAGTTGCGAATTATTTGTAGGCTCGTTCCTAATTAGGTCATCACCCATTTTTGAATTCTGCAACTTCTTCTAGCTCTGAGAGGTAAGAAATATTTGCAGTTTGAATTGATTTTACAAAAATTCAAATGAGTGTAAAGATCTCGAGTACTTGGTGTTTTTCGAAGTTTGTAGTCGACTTACATGTAGCTCAAAAGGGCATGTATTAATTGGATTTGAAGGATGCACCCATGTGAGGTGATGAAGTGGGGTGACGTGGGAGATAACTCACATTATGGAAGGTGGTAGAAAATTATGGAAAATAAAGTTATTGATGACATGGCACAAATATTAATTACTTATAATTATTCTATCACTACTCTCATAACAAGAAATACATTTGATGATTGTGATATGTTCCTTTTTAGAATTTACACCTTTGGATACATGTAGAAACATTATGACACTGCAAGTTAAGGTTCTACATTTTTTCAAGTGCTACATATAGTACTGCAAATGTATGTTAGAGGTCCCTTAGTAATAACAATTAATTCCTAGAGAGGGAAGACTAATTATTTCTGTTGCCAATCTTCTTCATAAGTGCTTGGAGGCATAGTTTGATCCTTGTTTCTTCATGCAATCATGAGTTCTTCCAACAAGAAAGAAAAATGAAGCTTTGTTGTATGCTACTATAAGTGGATGTTTTAGTCTTTACATCATCTCCTTCATCGAGATTATGCACTCCTTGGAATAGATACACCAAAACTTGCAAAACAAAAATTCTAAAAAACAAACATGTTAGAAGAGTGTTGTTGATCACCATGAAGGCTGATCACACCACTTTTATTCTTCCTTGGAGTATTTAGCAAGCTAAATATACCAAGGCCACTGAAAATATCATTCCTTAGCAACTTCAAAATATGAACTAGCAGGTTCAACTTCTGATCTTAACTCTGTTATTCTCATCTCCATCTTGTTTTGACCTCCTCTAAATTGTTGCATGAAAGTGATCCTATCAGCTGCTACTTTTATAAATTCAATATATGACCATTCACCAATAGTTTGAATCTCATAGGATCTATGGTAGTGAGTTTCATAGCCCCATTGGGAAATATTTTCTCAATCTCATATGGCCCCAACCACCTGTTTCAAGTTTTTCCATGTGGTCCTTGTACTTGGAGTCAAATAAGAGAGCCCAATCACCTTCTTGGAATTGTCTTGTTTTGATGAACTTGTCATGTCATTTGATCCTTTGATTTTATACCACCTTTGTATTATGAACAACTTTCCTCCTCATTTCATCCAACTCATTGAGTTGGAGAATCCTTTGTCTCCGAGCTTCAAACAAATCTATGCCTTATTCAAGTGTAGTCCTTACTGTCTTATTCTCAAATTCAATTGGTAGAACAACAATATTACTATACAAAATATCAAATGGTGTAAAACATGTTGTCTTCCAAGTTGTATTGAACGCTCAAATTACTTCGAAGTCTATCTAACTAGTCCCTTTCGTGAAGTGCAATGGTTTTGGTCAAGATGGCTTCTATTTCCTTGTTTGTTACCTTAACTTGGTCATTAGATTGAGGGTGATAAGGTGTAGATTTCCTGTGCCTAATTTCATATTCCTTAGCTAAATTAGAGATGACTTCAATAGTGAAGTGTGTACCTTGATCTGTAACAATTTCTCTTGGCACACCATATCTTGTGAAGATGTGGTCATATAGGAATTTAGAAACTTTCTCACTCTTCTGATTTGGTAATGCTTTCACTTCTATCCATTTAGTGAGGTAATATGTGCACACCATAATATATTATTTCCACTATGAGACTTAGGAAATATGGGACCAATAAAGTCCAAGAACCATTTGTCAAATGGATGCAATACTAGCCGGGCTGCGGTGACATCTCATCTATTTTGGTAGGTTGACCCATTCTTTAGAATTTATCACACCTTTTGGCATATAATGTTGCATCCTTGTGTAATGTAGGCCAGTAATATCCTATTGTCAACACTTTTTATGCTATTATTTTTGCAGAAAAATGTCCTCCACATGGTTCACTATGGCAGGCTTTGAGGACATCATATATTTCCTCATCATCTATGCATCTCCTCATAACATTATCCTACCCTATATGGAATAGGAAACCAACTATCTAAGAAAAATTCACACTTTTCTCAACAATATATTTATTTTTAGAGTATAGATAGTGTGGAGGTGTCTTACCTGAGACCAAATAATTAGCTATATCAGCATACCAGGGTGTTCTAGTGGAAATGGAAAACAAGTGTTCATCTAGGAAAGAGTCATCCACTACTTTCTCTTCAATATTATTCTCCATTCTTGAGAGAAAGTCAACAACAAAATTTTCTTTACTAGGATTATCCACAATTATAACATCAAATTATTGTAGGAGAAGTAACCATATGATTATTCTGCTACTTACAATTGGTTTGTTGATAAGATATTTAATGGCAACATGGTCAGTGTGGATAAATATTGGATAGCCTATGATGTAGTGTCTAAACTTGTTAATGGCGTACACAACTACTAAAAAATATTTCTAGAAAATGTATAGTTGAGCTCAATATGCTACAGGTTCTTACTAACATAATAGATTGCATAATTAAGAATCCCATCCTTCTATCCTTGAATAAATATGATGGTGTGGTCTAAGGCATCCGTGTGTATGTGAAATGGAAAACTCCAATCTGGTCCTCTTAATATAGGTGCAAAAGTTAACATTTGTTTCAAAGTCTAGAATGTAGCTTCACATTTCTCAATCCACGTAAAGGAATTATTTTTTCCCAATAAGACAAACAACAGTGCTATAATTTTACTTGAAATATTGAATGAATATTTGGTAATACCTAACATGACCTAGGAAGCTCCTCACATCTTTTTACTTCTTAGGTGTTGGCAGATTTATAATCACATATAATTTTGATGGATCTACCTAAATTCCATCGATGATAGATAGTGTCCTAACACTATTCCTTTAGACATCATCGTGTAGCATTTTTTTTTCTTAAGGACAAGTAATGTTCCTTACATCTCTTGAGAATGTTTTTAGGTTCTTCATTGCTTCATCAAAAGTACTACCATGGAATGTAAAATCATCCATATATACCTCCATGCAATCATTGGTTAGATATGAGAAGATGCTAAGAATTTCTCTCTAAAATGTGGTAGGTACATTGCACAAACCAAAGGGAAGAACAAAGTATGTAAACGTTCCCCATGGACATGTGAATGTGGTCTTGTCCTGGTCCTTTGGTGCAATTTGGATTTGGTTGTAGCCACTATAGCCATCCAGAAAAGAAAAATACTTCTTTCCAGCAAGAGTGTCGAGTACCTGATCAATGAAAGGAAGTGGAAAATGATCCTTCTTTATTACTGCATTCAGTTCTCTATAGTCCATGTAAATCCTCCATTTTCCATTATTTTTTATGTACAATAACACGTGGTGACTCCTATTGATCGTTTGAAATCAGATATATGAATCCAACATCGAATAGTTTCTTTAATTCTTCTTTCATCGTATCCCTTCATGATGGGTTCATTTTGCTTTATGGCTATCTTATTGGCTTGCATCCATCTTTGATATAAATCTTACGAGTACATAGTTTAGGATGGATCCCATGCATGTCTCCATAGTCCCATATAAATGATGCCCTGTGTTTCTTAAGAAGAGAAACTAATAGCTTCTCTTGCTACAAGCTCAATAATTTTTTTCACATTGATTGGATTTTCAAAAGTGCGGTCTCCACTTACTTAGAAATATTAGTCATAGAGCATAAGCTGCTATTTATAGAATTCAATATATAATCATGTGGAGGAAGTTAGTGTAAGATGTAGTTCTTACCTGGAACATTCATAGTACTATGTTGCGGTAAGATTTGATTCTTAGGACTGTTGAGTTGTGGATCTCAATTACTTTAGATTAGCATGTAATATAAAACTTACTAGAAAATACGATGGCGACATCGGTTATGGAGGGACTGATATCGGTCACCTATGACCAACATCGGTCGAAATAAGGAACCGACATCGGTTAGGGCTAGTGACATCGGTTACCCATGTGTGGGTGTTTTAATTAACTCACAAGAATTAGATCTATTTTTAGTATTAAAGCAGATCTATTAATAGTAATTGCATGGCTAAGTGCCTAAGTTTTTATATGCCTTTATAAGCATGAAAACTAGGGTTTTGAAGTAGAATTAAGAAGAACTTGCAAAATTTGATGATTATTGTGAGAATAATTGTGAGAGAGAAAATTCTTGGAGAAGAAGCAAAAGCTTGGGTGAAAGACAATACTGTACATTTGAGAGGTGTGGAAGATTGTAAATCTTCAATTGTATATCTTATCAAAGCTTTAGATAATAGATTGGCTTGTTTCTTGGTGGACGTATCCCACACTAGATAAAACATGTTAAATATGGTGTTGATTTATATCTCTTATTTTGTATAATTCTTCTGGTAGAATATCCGCTTTCATTGCATGTATGTTTAGATTTGATATATTATCTGTACAACCTTGTGCTAACCCCAATAATTGGTATCATAGCTTTGTTTGAGGGTTTTGTGTGTTGAAATATTTACTCACAGAGGGTTTTCTGATTGAGTGGGAGCTACAACAATGACAAAAGAAAACAAATATAAGGTAGAGAAGTTTGATGACCAAAATTATCAATTATGGAAGATGCAAATTGAGGATTATCTGTATCAAAGAGATTTGTATTTACCATTGGATGAGAAGTCTAGACCTACAAAGATGACTGATGAAGAATGGAAGATTCTTGATAAAAATGCTACAAGATCTATAAGGTTGAGCACACGACATATGTGGCTTCCAATATTAAGGAAGTGACTTATACGGTAGGGTTAATGAAGTCTCTTGCTAATTTATATGAAAAAACTAGTGCTTCAAATAAAGTTTATTTGATGAAGAAACTATTTAGTTCTAAGATGCATGAAGGTGGATCTACATCTTGTCATTTGAATGATTTTTGATCTATTATAAATCAGTTAAAATTAGTTGATATTCCATTTTATGATGAAGTGAAAACACTTTTATTCTTATGTTCTTTTCCTAATAGTTGGGATAATTTGGTAATGAATGTTAACAATACATCATCTGCTAATAATATTTTGAAGTTTGATGATGTGGTTAGTATAATATTAAATGAAGAAATTCATAGGAAAAGTACAGAGGAAGCATCTGGGAATGCTTTGAATGTAGAAAGTAGGGGCAAGCGAAGGACAGATCCAAGAGTAAGAGTAATGGGAAATCAAAGTCAAGGGATATCATATCTAAATCTAGAGGTAAGGGAATTACATGTTGGAAATTTGGAAAGAAAGGACATGTAAAGAAATATTGTTAGTTAAAGGATAAAGAGAAAAAACAACTAGATAAAGGTAAAGAAGTAAATATTTCTACGAAGAGGTGATGCAAGATGCCCTTATTATTTCTTTAGATAATATAATTGAATCACGGGTTTTAGATTCACGAGCTTCTTTCCATGCAACCCCAATAAGGGTTATTTCAGAAATTATGTCCACGGAAATTTTGGGCATGTTTATTTGGGTGATGATGAACCTTGTAGTATCACTGGTAAAGGGGAAGTTCATATAAAATTGTAGAATGTGAATACTTGGGTATTAAAATATGTGAGGCATGTGCCAAGCCTTATGAGGAATCTTATTTCTACAGGGTAATTAGGTGAAACTGGTTGCATGGTTACTTTTAGAGGAGACTCTTGGAAAGTCACCAAGGGTGCTTTTGTTATGGCAAGAGGTAAGAAGGTAGGAACGTTATATTTATATATGTTACTGATTCCTTTTCTACATTATTTACTTGAGATTCAGATGCATGCATGTGGCACAATCGGTTGAGCCATATGAGTAAAAAAAGAATGTAGATATTAAAGGCTAAGGGTAAGTTATAAGATTTAAAGATTTAGATCTTGATTTCGTGAGCATTGTGTCTTTGGAAAGCAAAAGAGAGATATTTCTCAAATTTGGGGCAACTAAGAAGGATCAGAAATTGGAGCTTGTACACTCGGATGTGTGGGGACCAGCCTAGGTAGCTTCTCATGGAGGACCCCAATATTATGTTACTTTCATTGATGATGCTAAAAGAAAGGTATGGGTTTATTGTATTAAACATAAATATGATGTTTTTGATACTTTTAAAAGAAGGAAATCCCTTGTTAAGAATGAATCAAATTCAAAGTTAAAGTTCCAAAGATATGACAATGGTGGTGAATATTGTAGTAGGACTTTCAATGATTATTTCTCAGAGAATGGGATACGTAGAGAAATAATGGCTCCAAGAACACCAAAGGAGAATGGTGTTGCATAAATAATGAATAGGAAAATCATGGAACATGTTAGAAGTATGATGATACATTCTGAATAGCCTTTGTAGTTTTGGGCGAAGTAGTTGATACAATGGTTTATTTGATTAATCGTGGGCCTTTAAGTTCACTAGATGGAGGAATACCAAAGGAAGCTTGGACTAGAAAAGAGGTAGATATTTCTTTTCTTAAAGTTTTTGGTTCATAAGCTTTTGTGCATATTGATAAGGAAAATAAGAAAAATTTTGATGCAAAATCCAAGAGATGCACTTTCATTGGTTATGGATCTGGTGATTTCGGATTCCGTTTTTGGGATTTAGAGAATTCTAAAATTATTAGGAGTCGTGATATTAAATGGAATGAAAAGAGAATGTATATGGATCAAATTTTGGTACCCAAGGATGAATCTGGTTGATAAGTTTGTGAATAAAAATTAACTCTCAGGTTTAAAAGTAATACCAACAGGGTTACATAGTAACCAGTGTCGGTTGACCCTAACCAACATCAGTTTGTAGAACTGATATTAGTTCTGAAGAGCCAAACCAACATCAGTTAGCGAGAACCGATGTCTATTAAAGGTGATCGACGTCAGTCACTAATAGATTTGGATACAAATGTCCAGGAGGTCCAAAATGAGCCTCCGGTACCCCAAAATCCTGTGAGAAGGTCACAAAGGGTAAGTAAACCTCCAGAAATATTTACACATTCTCTATTTTATTTATTATTGAATAATAATGGTGAACCAGAGAGTTTTGAAGAAGTAATGTAGGATGAGACCCACGTCTAGTGGGAGCATGGCATGGATGAGGAGATGGACTCCTTGGAATAAAACTAGACTTGGGATTTGGTTAAGTTACCAGTAAGAAAGAGGACATTGTAGAACAAGTGGGTTTACAGGATCAAGGAAGAAGAGGGTGGACATAAAAGGTACAAGGAAAGGCTTGTAGTAAAGGGATTTTCACGAGAAAAGGTATTGACTTTGGTAAAATATTTTCTCCCGTTATAAAGATGACTTCTATTTGTATTGTATTGAGTTTAGTTGTAGTAGAGGATTTGCATTTAGAGAAATTAGATGTAAAGACAAATATTATTCATGGTGATTTGGATGAAAAGATTTATATGCAGGGAACCATTTGGGTATGAAGTCAAGGGTAAGAATAAATTAGTGTGTAGGTTGAGAAAGAGCCTATGTGGGCTCAAGCAAGCTCTAAGGAAATGGTACATGAGGCTTGATAGTTTTATGCATGAGCATGGTTACTTGAGATGTGAATCTAACCATTGTGTTTATTTCAAGAAGCTTGAAAGTGGGAACTATATTATTTTTTTACTTGAATGTGGATGATATGATTATTATAGGATCTAGTATGCAGGGACATTGGCGAGCTTAAGGTAAAGTTAGATCACACATTTTCTATGAAGGATTTAGGAGCTGCAAAAAGAATCCTTGGCATGAAAATACATAGAGACAGGAAGAACAAGAAATTGTATTTGTCTCAGGAGGATTATATCTACAGGGTGTTAGAAAGGTTCAAGATACAGAATCCAAAACCTATTAGTACACCTATGGTTGGACACTTCAAATTGATAAAATATTAGTGTCCTTCATCACATGCAAAGGTAAAATACATGACACAAGTGCCATATGCTTCAGTAGGTGGGAGTCTCATGTATGCTATGGTTTGTACCAAACCAGACATTGCACATGAAGTGGGAGTTATGAGTAGATATATGGCTAATCTAGGTAAAGAGCATTGGAAAGAACTCCAATGGATACTCAGGTATTTGAACGGGACATCTAGCATGTAATTATGCTATGTAGGTTTAAATACTTTATTATGTGGATATGTTGATTCGGATATGGATAGAGATCTAGATGGTAGGAGGAGCACTACTGGATATATTTTCATAGTAGGTGGGATGACAGTTAGTTGGATTTCAATATTGCAAAAGGTTGTGGCTTTGTCTACTATAGAGGTAGAGTATGTTGCAGCTACAAAGGCTAGCAAGGAGATGATATGGATGAGTAGGTTCATGAAAGAGTTGGGAAAGGAGCAAGATGATTGTAAATTGTTCAGTGACAGTCAAAGTGTAATTTATTTAGCAAAGAACTCAGCGTTTCATTCAAGAATGAAACACATTCAGTTGAGGTATCACTTCATACGACATGTATTGGAGGATGGGCAGTTGAATCTAGAAAATATTTATACGAGTGAAAACCTCAGTAGATATGCTAACAAAGCCATTAAAAAAAGAAGTTGGAGATACACTCCAATTCTATTAGTCTTTGAGTTTGAGACTTGAAGAGGAAGAAATAAAGCTAAGGAAGGATCCAAGAATGACGTTGTACAACTATGGTGCATTAATTAATCTCCAAGTAGGAAATTGTTGAGTTTTGGAGCTCAATTACCTTGGATTAGCATGCAATATGAAACTTGGTAGAAAATATAGTAACTGACATAAGTTATGGAGGGACTGGTATCAGTTGTATCAGTTAGGTAAGGAGGAACTGAAATTGGTTAGGGCTAACCAACATCAGTTACCTGTGTGTGGGTGTTTTAATTAATTCACGGGAATTAGATCTATTGTTAGTATTAAAAATAGATCTATTGATTGTAATTGCATAGGTAAGTGCCCTAAGTTTGTATATGCCTATATAAGCATGACAGATAGGGTTTAGAAGTAAGAATTAAGAACTTGCAAAAGTGGATGATTAGTGTGAGAATAATTGTGAGAGAGAAAATTGTTGGAGAAGAAGAAAAAGCTTGGGTGAAAGAAAGTATTGTACATCTAAGAGGTGTGGAAGATTGTAAATATTCAATTGTATACCTTTTCAAAAATTTGGATAATAGATTATCTTGTTTCTTGGTGGACGTAGCCCACACTTTGGGTGAACCAAGTTAAATCTGGTGTTGATTTATATCTTTTTTTTTTATAATTCTTCTGGTAGAATATCTACTTTCATTGCATGTATGTTTAGATATGATATATTATCTGTATAACATTGTGCTTAACCCCAACAAGGAAAACTTATGCATTGCAATTTTCCATCTTCTTCTTCATTCTTACCATAATTATTCTATAGGACATTAGAAAGAAAAACATCCTCTTCTTGTCCCTCAATTATGCATGACTTCTCCAACATCATGATTGCTAAATTGAGATCTTATCTTCTTCTAGTTCTTCCACCCAAATGGTTTGGTCTTCTTCATTGAATGGTTGTGCAGGGGGGTAAAGCATAAGATTTTTAGTGCCACTTCCATTAGAGATGATCATATTACCAGATCTACATCCTATAAATGCATCAACAGTTGCTAACCATGGTCTTCCTAGGATGATATGATATCCTCCCAAACTTGCTTTTGGCTGAAGAACAATAAAATCAATAGGGTATTCCCAAGAGTCTACTTCTAATAATACATACTCCAAGACTCATTCAGCTTAAATTTTGATCTGTCTACAAGCTGCAAAGACTTTGGATGTTGGTCTTATTCCTTCTAACTTCAAATCTTCTATAATTTATTTTTCATTACATTTATTGCTGCCCCTAAGTCAATCAGAGTGTTTTTAATCACTATGCCATTGATTGTAACATTTACTAAAGGGATACCTGGATCTATGTATTTGGGAAGAATTGAGTTCCTAAGCATAATATCAACTAATTATCCAATGACTTGCATAGTAGATGGATCTTTCCTTTTTCTCCTAGGTTCTTTATTCATAGATCTTTAACCAATTTATTATAGATGGGCATATCCTTGATATCTTGAATCAATGAAATTTCAAAATAGATGTATTTTAACTAGTTGAAAAATCAAAATCCAAATTTGATATGAGTTTAGTCTTATTTTCTTGTAACCTTTCAGGAAATGGAGGTTCATTACCCCACATTTTACCCTTGTTGTAATTTTGTGTAGGTTACTATTTGATTAGCTGCAGCGTCTTCTAGCCTTGTTGTGGGTCATCATGCAACAATTGTGGTTCCTTTGTAATTTCAGTAATGGTAGGTCCAACTAGTGGAGGAAGTTCTCTTCCTGAGAGAAGATGGATATTGTTGATATCAACAAAATAGGTAGGGTATTGAGTTGGTTCAGTGGAATAGGTTGACTAAGTAGCTTTATTGTTAGGATTAGGCATTGGTTGAGTGGGTAGTTGTGTAGCTTTTGGTTGGGAGTCTTCTTGGGGGTTTGGCATCAAAAATTTCTACTGTTGCTCATAATGAGGATGTAGATAAGCTTGTTGATAATTAGGAGGTGGGTTGTTCCATTGTTGCACTCCTCTTCGGGTTATTACCATGATTGAGGAGGTTATTGCCATTATTATTGTGGTTGGCCTTGGAATTGAGGTTACCACTATTGTTGATATTGGTTAGGATATGAGGCCCATCCTTGAGGGTTAGCCCAAGGTGGGGGTTGCATATATGAATTATTAGACCAATTTTGAAATGAATGCATAGGGTCTTGTGTCATACCTCATTACCTCGGTGGCCATGGTTTTATTTGAGAAACACATAAAAATTTCCCATCATCTATCTCAAACATCTTGAAATAAGGTGAAGTCTCCCTTTTTTGAGTAATGTTGTCCAATTCTCTGCATCTACAGTCTGATTTCTTCCTTCTCCATGTATGGTAGTACTATGTGAGTGTTGATTCTGCATCTTCTTTCTTCTTTTTGGCATGTAGAACATCCAACTGATTGCCAATATTTTACTTCATGTTTTTGAACATGTTAACAATATCGACTTGGATATTTCCCCCATTGTTTTAGTAGCTAATCCACCATTTGATCTTACATTTCTCACTATCTTCATAGTAGATCTTGAGTAATTTTACAGCTTCATAGATTCGTTTAAAATTAGGTTTTGAAATGTCCCTTGCTCTATCGAGATCCAGAGAATCCATGTCCTCCTCAATGAGTCCTTGTAAAAAGAGTAATTTGAGGGAGTCAGGTGGTACGTCAGTGGTGTGTCTTAACATTTGAATGTAAAACATGAACCTTACCAAATTGTCTTCCAATGGTTTATCCTCTTTTTGTGCCATTATGTAGATTTCATCACCTCCTCTACTGCTTGGTCAACACTAATCTTGGTACTTCTCCTTCATTTGTGCCCATGTGGTTACAAAATTTCTTTCTAATCCCATGAACCATCTCAAGGCTGAATCCTTGAGTGTAGTAGGGAATAGCTTCAATTTATGTGCATCAATAGTATAATCATAGCTTCTACATAGAACATCAAACTCAAATAGAAAGGTGTCTAGGTCTTCTTCCATGGATCCATGAAATTTGGGCAAGGCTGAGGGAGAAATATTATTCATACCAATAGCTACATTTTTGTCAATGATGGGGAACTCGAAGGTGGTTTCCCCATTTCAAGAATTCTGATTTACTTCTTCTACCATCTCAATATTTTCGTGAGTGGCTTGAGCCTTCACTTGGAGGATTGTCTTCAAAAACAAACCTAGTATGGAGGTTTCTTCTTCATAATCTTTAGAATATTTAGAGGTAAATGAAGAGACTGTGCTATTTGTGGATTAGGTAAAAATATACCATGGGAATCCCTTGGATGGTGCATGCATCAACTACTCAAATCATTCAATGGAAATTAGTAGGGGGTTTAGTTTGAGGTGAATTCCTAAAACCTAGATTGCTTCTAAGAAATGAAAAACCCTCTTCAATAAACTCATAACTTGGCAGTATCCCTAGTAATGATGCTAAATATGGTGGCACAAATTAAATTGCAAAAATTAGTATGTTGTTTATTAATCCACAGTCATTTAATTATTATACCTAGGGATGTAAAATTTCAATATTTCCAGTGTTGTATGCATAATTACAGATGTTGGGAGGTATAAGGGAAAATTGTTGTCACTACAATTAGGAAATATAATGCTTTGGAATTGAACTATTTTATAATTAGAAATGAATACTATGGCTATCATCAAAGCATGTAAAAGAAATATCATAAATAAAGAATAAGATGTTGCAAATCTAATCTAATCATGCAAGAAACTATAACAAAAACAAAAGGAGAGGGTTAGCAGACCAAAAGTGGGCCCTGCCTTGGGTGCTAATCCCTCCTAAGTACTATGTCTAATTTTTTTAACAAAACTCAGATTTTATTTAATAACATGAAGGTTTACAAATGGAATGCACAAAAAAATCTACCTATGGATCGATCCCTTTTCTACAACCTTAGCATTCTTTTTATATTCTTCCCTTCAAAAGAGATGTGAAGAGATTGCCTCATTACTAACAGTTATAATTTGATTAAGTACAAGATCATGACCAAGAAATCTAAAGATTCTCATGCATGCAACATAACTATTAAAAGGTGTCCTCATACAATGACATAACTTAACAAACTGATCAATTTAAACAACCAATTATCAAATTAAATCAACTAGTTCCTTGTTGGAGTTGTAGAGCATATTCAGGTGATGGATTAAATAGTCTTCATGTTCTCATAACTACTCCTTTAGCAACACATGCAAACTCAGGTGAAGTGTCCATGTTGCTCAAGCTTTCAAAATTACAGTCTTGTATATGCGTGTGACCTCCCTTGGTTGCAGGTGCTTTGTTGAGATGAGTCCCAATTGCTGCATGTCAGTTGCTACGGATGAGTCCCTTTACATTGTGAATGAGTTTCTTTGGTTGCATGTTAGTGGATACACATAACAACTCTTTGGAAATCAAGGCTGAAATTTATTCAAAGCACTATTTAATCATCACATTGCATTCAGAAGAATAAATGCATCCATAATCCACAAAATAAAGTAAACTTAGTAATAATTATATTAACTAATATAAGTGCCATAAGTTCAAGATATAATAGATATGTTCAATAGTATATGGGAAACACAATTTCAGGAGGTACACATGGATAAACAAAATAAAACAGATGAGGCATTTTAAACAATAAATAAAATGTCTCATCGTGAATTATCCACAATTTGAATTTTCTAACGGAGCTCTACCACCAAGAGTTGTAGAATTTTAGAAAAAGGGTTTCCTTAAAGTGTCATGACCACCTGAATAAAAGTGGTGGAAGAATAAAAGTATGATCTGTGGATGATTTTGGCTAGATTTCAATCATAGATTTTAAGCAATCTGGTGGTCCTAGTCATCACATCCTCCCACCACAGGTCTAGTTTTATAGATGATAGTTTTATAAATGACGTGGTTGAGGTGTTAAATTCCACACTCACTTGATGTGATTAAGTGTGGGCCCATGCTCCATCAAGGAAGTATTGAGAAAAAATTGACCTTTATGAAAAAAGGGTTACCTATCTTGCAAAGTGATATGAAATTGGATAGGGAATTGGTTTAAAGGACACAATATGACATCACTTCCACAAGAAAGGAATAAGTTTTTTCAAACTCAAAACATTTTTGAGTTGACATCATGGCCTCATCGAGCCATTTATGAACTTGATCCGATCCACCTTAGAGATTAGACTGAGTAAACCAAGCTTCAAAGGTGGGTGTGCGAGAGGCATTGGGGTCAATAAACCCAAATTTATCATGCATATAGAACCAAACCTCCCTTTCACCAGTTGTCCATCACATAGGCATGTTCCCATACTTATCAGAGGGAATTTATACCATATTAAATTCACTGCATATGACCCAAAAATCATTAGGAATTTCAATTGATATCCATCGTTAAAGATTGACTCTTTTAGCCACATCATTAGAGGCATAGATATTGATGAATCCTAGAGGAGGATTTCAATAATAAATAAGGCCTAAATAGCATGATTGACGGGTTGAAACCTTGGTCCATAAATAAGGTCTATCATTTGGAAGAAAAAGGAGATCAAGCCCCCACCCCCATTCTCACGATTCTTTGTAAACGCCAATTTGTCGAAGCCCGAGTTTGATATAAACCATATCCAAATAAAAACTTGTAACTTTCACTTCCTGTAGACATATCAAACTTGTAATATCTAAGTTGGATTTTTTTGATAAGCATCACAAATGATATACTTGCGATTAGATTTTGTGAGACTGCGTATTACATGACATGTAATTTATGAGGAACAATGGTCGAGATCATACCCGATTCAAAACGCAGTGTGTTACTTTTTCAATTTTAAGCTGCTTTGAAAGGATCTTCAATTTTAATCAACAACAAAGGCCTTAATAATCCAAAATATTGATTAAAATCTGATTTAGGACTGATTTTAAAACTGAAATTAAGTTTACAATTTACTCAAAATTTCATTATTTGATCAAAGCCCAAAAATCATTGTTTCCTGATTTACTTGATTTCTTTGAATTGTGTAATGTTGATTAATGGTTCCTCCATATTCATATTATGAACTTAATTAATTGCAAGAAATCAAAAACTGAAAATAAAATCAGAAAACAACACCAAATTGTTTACGGGGTTTGGAATTCCTACGTCCTTGGGTTCGTGGTGAACCGATCCATTAATAATGTTAATAATGCAAATACAATAACCTTTACATTTAACCAATAATGAATCAAAACCTGAAAAAATGTGTAATCATACCTTCAAAGGACTTTCATGTGGCTCAACACTTGCCCTTTACCTTCTTGATCCACTTGCAGTTGTGTCTTCCTTGGGTTCTACACCTTTGTGTGACTTCAATAGAGAAAAAAATTGTCATAAAATCTCCAAAACTAAAAAATTATCACACCATCACAATCGTCTTGAAATTATGAGCAACTTTCATATATAACTTGAGACCTGGATGTGAGCAGAAGTGCTCCAAAAATCAAGTTTTCTCCAACTGCTCCCTTATGGCCTACACACAGTCTTGCAACCTCTATTGTACAAATACCTACGAACTCATTTTATATTGTTTGGAGCTCTGTGGCACAAGGGCTTGACACCTATCCTTTTACCCAGAGGTTTTGTGTTCAAATCCCTCTTAAAGCACTTTGACTTTCCTATGAATAGGAATGATCCCACATTGGGTGCTTGGGAGGATAAGTAGGCATTTAAATAGGGCACTGTTTGTTATTAGCATTGGCTTATGAGCCACATAACTAGGCGCCTATGTTGGAGGGGATGGAATATGCTAATTTTTTTGCATGGATATGTGTATGGAATATTAAATGCGCATTATTTGGAGGAATAAGTGGCTGGAGAGTTGGAAATTAATAGTGACAAATTTAATAATAGTTGGGAGTTGAATAATGCGTTGGAAATTAAATAATGTGGCCAATGTGTAATAATAAATGGGTGTGGCTTGGTAAATATTTAATTACAATATACACATTATCCCACATGTATCCTGGATTAGTAGAATGAGGTAAATATAAGCAAAAACATTGTAATAACAATATAAGAAGGAGGCCATGACATCCCTCTATAATCGAGTGTGTTGAACTGGTGAAGGCCCCAAAAATAAATAGCGGGGCCTACTGTCCATCATCCAGTGTCCAAGACCGGCGTTCAAACCAAACTTTTACTCTTTTGCCCACATTACCACATGTTGAATTTTCATTGGTCGACATATTGACCTAGTATACTCAAAGCCACATACTTGAGGAGAAATTGAAGGTTGCTATTATAAAATCTATTTTTGTTATGAAAATGAATAATTGAAATAGTATTTTATGCTTACAAACTACAAGTAACAAGATTCAATTGAATTTTAGTATGGTTGGGAAACATAACATTATTTACGAAATAATATTGCATTTTGTTATGATAAGATAAAAATAAACTAGGAAGTTTATTAGTTATCAATCAAGTTCATCTTAACCTATTATTTTATTTCATTTAAATATAGTAAGAATATGAGTTAGATAACTCTAGCCACTCTCTTAGAACTGACCATGTTTATATTTTATCTCTCCCGCAATGTGCAAGATGGAGTGACATTTATGAAGTGATTGAATGAATTGTTTACGCATGATTACATAATGTATTATTGTTTAAAATCTGATAAGGATTATTGTATTTAATTGTTAACATGAAAGTATTATCTTCACAAGATGATTTATGGAATTTTGGCCTATTTTACTATCATGAATAGTTGTATATCCTATTTCTAAAATAAGGGATTATCCTTATTAAGTATACAAAATACTTGTTTTTAATCATATTTTGAGAGATATGAAAGTGTTTAAATGTTGTTTTAACAAAGATAATGTATATAAAATCTATTAATATTATGTTATGTAATCATAACTGGTTTTATTGATTCATTATGGATGAACAAATATCATTGATGAACATAATATGATATGAAAAACAATACAATGAAAACATAGTTAAATTATTATTATACCTTATTAAATAAAGTGATCTACTCATATTAAATGACAAGAAAAAATGAGATAAGAATTGTTTAAACAAATAATGAATGGAATAAATTTATGCGAGACATGATTAAGTAAACATTTATTTGACGAACAAAAATATGTTGTAATAAGTCGATAAGAGGTACCCATAAAGGATAATAACTCATTGAGTTATTATAATCCTCTACCAAGAAACAAAAATCGTGTTACGATACCTAATACCCTATCTCAGTAGTGCCCACTCCTCTTTGACACTATTTCATTTTGATGTTATTACTATTGATTTGATACTTGGACATTTTATTGTGATACATTGATTCAAAGAGATGATGGAATATGCAGATATTTAGACTATTGACATTATGTGGTTTACATTTTTATTATGATGCACTAGATGGTGATGATAGATAATTATATATGTTGATTGCGATATTTTGATTTTTATACTAACATGTCGTAATTTGGATGCATAACATATGTTGGATGTTTTGAGTAGAATTATGATTTTTATGAATGCCAAAATTGAATTAATTGTATGATGCTAGATGATGGAATTGCTAATTTCAAATGATGATTATTGATTTTATATGTATATTGTCTCGATGTTGTTAATACGACCGAAAGGCCAGAGAGGTATTTTGTTGTGTTGCAGGAAATTTTATCACATACATCGAAAGGGGATAGGGGACCAACCATGGAAGGATGTTGGGTGTTGAGAAATGTGGCCAAAATTTGACAACTTGTGTAATGTTATGTTGTGTTGTTGTTGCATGCCTAGTTTGGAGGTTTCCCATTGGGGTGACCTCACATGTGTGGCCATGGGGTGATATGTTTTCCCTTATTTTAATTTTGTGTGTGTTTTATTTGTGTTATATGTATTTAATTTTTGGAAATTGTTGTCACTTTATTAGCAAGTAATAATGTGTCTTAATTAAGCTAATCCTTCTTATTTGGTTAACTAAAATAGAGATGTGACAAATAGATAATTATGAGGTTAGGTGGTCCTTGTTGTAAGTGAGATTTGTGTTGGTTTGTGTGTGATTTACTCCACCCCAACTTCAAAATTAGGATTTTGACTTGGGAGGTTTTTTTGGAGGCTTGTGGGACAAGCTAAGCTTGTCCCATGCCTCTTAAATTTACCCAACAACCCTACCTATGGTGTGGGAGTTTATTTTTGACTTATTTATCCTTTTTGGAGTGTAAAGAGTGAAAATAATTGCACCTTATTCTTGTCACAATAAATTTTGTCCTTAGAAGGCATGGTGTGCAAGTTTGTGTGCCATGTGGGTTGTCATAGTTCTTACATGCTCATTTATTGTCTTGGGCATGGTGTTTTGACTTGAGTGTGGGAATGGAGGAATGATGAAGTGGCATCCTACATGGAGCCACCTCATCATCCTCACATTCCATTTCTATTTATTGATGGATTTTGATGGAATGGGGGTTACTTGTTCATTTTCTTCCTTTGTCATTTTTGAAATTGGGAGCTTGTTGGAGTGATTTTGGGAATTTGTTTGGCTTGGAGGTGTGAAAGACTTGTGAAGTGAAGTTTTCTTGGAACTTGATGGAGAGGTAGGCTCTCCACCTTTGTTGTTTTGTTTATTATGTTTGTTGATGTGGAAATATTGTGCTTGTTAAGTTTGTTTGAGTTTTGTGAATGTGCTTTTGTGTGGTTGGGTAGTATGCCTTAAGTTGGGTGTGGGAGATGGACTTATGGGACCATTGGGGAGGGAAAAGGGATTTTGTGAGGTACTAAATTGGTGGGAGTGTGATTGGTAGTTTCACCTATGGGGAGTGAAAAGGAAATCATGGTCATATTATTGCATACTTGCAAGGAGAGATAAGGATATTATGTTGTTTGTTTTGTACACTTGGAGGCTTAGGGTGAAAATCCAACTTCACTTGGGAGGAAAAAGGAGGTGATTTCCCATAGTCCTTGCTCCATTTGGTTTGATATAAAATTGATGTATTGTTTGAGAAGTTATAAAACTTATTGATTATGTTATTTTTAGTTGTGTTGAATATTTTGAAATGTATGTTGTTTGTGGAAGCCATGTTTGTTGAAAAGTTGTCAAATGTTGCTCAAGATCCCTCATGGTTCTTTGGTTGGGGATCAGGGGGCCATTAAGGGGATGAATTATCCTCTTAATGGATTAAAGGTTGGGCGAGAGCGTTGCCTATTCCCCCTTCCTTTGTATTGTGATCCTTGTTGTGAAAGATTGAAGTGAGCTAGATTGGAGCTACATTGAGAAGAAGACATGCAAATTGAGACTTGTATTTTGGCCTTGTTGAAAGCCTTTATGTTGTAATTTTTTCATTTTATTATTCCCACTTTGAGTGGATGATTGTAAATTTGTAAGCTTGAAAGAAAGTTATTTTATTACTTGGAAATCTCTATATTTTGTAAACTCTTTTAAGAGTGTTTGTATGAGAAAATTACATTTTAAAATGTGTTAGTTTTGTAAAAAGGAAACTATCAGATTCACATGGTGAGGTGAAATAGAAAACTTAACTTGATTAAAAATGGAAAGGCATCTCCTTTAATTGAAATTGTTTCATTTTTCCCAAAAGGGTGATATGTCTCATTTTAGGAGAAATGAGAGTCTTGTTAAAATGTATTGCTAAGTGAATTGGTTATCATTTAATTGTTGAAAATAGAAAGAAGGATTATTTACTCTTGTTTTATGGGATGAAAAGAATATAGAAGTTTTGTTACATTCTTAATCAAGTTGTAGGAAGGAAAATAGTTGTTAAAATTTCTCTTAAATAAGCAATCTTATTAGTTTGTTTAATTATCATTTTTCTATGAATGTGTAGGAATTCTTGTAGTTCTTTATTTGTCTTACCCTACTCTAAATGAATTATTTTTGATTATTTAAACAAATCAAATGATAATGATATATACACATTTATAATTAAAAATGTATTTAATTATATGATTTATTGTTAAATTTATATATATTAAATATATTATAAATAGTTATTTATTAAAAATAAATTAATGAAATTATGTTATATATAATAAACAATTTAATAGTTAAAGTATATATATATATATAATTATATATTAATAAATTAAATCTTTGTTGAAGCAACTAAATAGTCGCATTTTGCTTTGTTGGCGATCGACCTATGTGAGGTATTGTGGGTAGTAAGGCTGGGGGGGAGGCACCGCCTGACCCAACCCGGGTTAGGCGGTTCCCCTCCCCCGAACCCAAAATTTTTTTATTTATAATAACCTTTGGGTGGGGCCAAGCCCCACCAAACTCAAACTTTTTTCAAACTACCATTATTATAACAATGGCCTACATTTTTTTGACTGCGCCTTCATTTAGTGTAAACACACTTTTATATATATTTGTGTGTGTGTGTGTGTGTGTGTGTGTGAATGCATATCTTTATTATTTTTTGAAGTAAAAAATGGGATTTCTTTCTTTTAAAAGGTAAAAAAATAAATGAATAAGAAAAGAATAAATACACACACACACACACATTTATAGATTTGTGGTTTTTACATTTAAAACATTTGTAAAACTACACATTTAAAATGAATCTAGAATAGGGAAAAAATCCAAATTCCCAAGAAGGGAAAATACATTAAAATAAATTTACAACAAATAGAAAATTTCCAATCAAACCCTAGGAGAGGGTAGAATAGGAATTACAAGAAAAAAAAAAACTTGGCTTTGTGTGTATCCATCCCAAGCTCCTTTTTCCTCTTCCATGGCTTCCTCTCCTTCCCTTAAACCTGCAAAATAGAAATGAGCAAATAAGTCAAATGAAATAATAAAAGAAACTTTCCATAGAGATGATTAGGGTTAGTTGAAATCTCTTGGATCCAATGGCTTAGATTGATCCCATCTAATGGCTAGAAATGATCCCTACAAAAGTTAGGTGAGAGTAGGTGAGAATGTTTTAAATAAAATGTATGGGTCAATTTTGAATGGGGCCACTTGAGTGGTGTAGAGATTAAATTTATTTTATAATTTTTTAAATAGATGGTGACCTTTTTATAAAAGTCCTTTACCCTTGTAATTAATCAATTCAAATTTACCCTTTTATAACTAAGCAATATTTATTATGGGAGTTTGATTTAAGTATGTTTAATCAATGGGAGGGTGAATAGACTTAACCCTAAATAAATAAATTATTAATTGACTTTAGAAACCACATTATTAAATTAAATGAGGATTGTAGAAATGGAGACTTTTAAACCAAACTGGAAATAGAATAATATAAATTAATTATTAATTAAAACGTTAGTTGGCCAACCGAGAAATAAGCTAAACGTTGCAACCGGATTTATCAAAAAAATATAGTTAGTAATTTTTCTAATTTAACCTTTGCTTTGTTTTGGGTTTCATGCATGATTTTTGTGGGCGTATCTTGTTAGGAATAAAACTTAGTTTAATTCATCATTAGTTGATATTTGAATAAATGTAATAAGTTAAAGTATTTAATTTAAATACTTTAAACTTATGTCAATAGGTATTAGTTATCCTTAGTTGTTAGTTGTTAGTCCTCGGTGATAAGGATATTGAAATTGCCCATATTTTGTTACATATTAGCACTACAGGGCAAGACACTCAGAGCGAAAAGGAGAATCTTCTTCACAGAATGGAAATTTTGGAAAAAGAGGTGGAAAACCTCAAAAAAGAAATGTATCAGCTAACAAAGCAAAAGGGTAAAAGGAAATTAAATGAGGATATTGATATTGGGGCAGATCAGATAAGTGAAATTTACAAGAAACTGAATTCCCTAGATAATAGACTTGGGAAATCTAAGGATCGACATGACCACAACATTGCAATTTTTCGGGGCTATATGTGATTTTCTTGAACAACATGTCAGAAGCATCACTATGCTCAGTGGAATTTCAGTTGACATTTGGGGCACTTGGAGATGAAAGGAAGCAGGTCATCTCTCAATTGGATGTAAATGACCCCACGCATATCACCACTCTAGCATTATTTACCTCACTTCAAACTGTTCAATCAAGAATATACAAGGATTCGAAGAAATAAATTCTTCAGTGTAGTCAGTTGCGAGCAAGATGTTGTTTTGTTGTTGTTAGTTTTTGTTTAACTCATTTGTTTCTTTGTAGTTTTGTTCCTACTTTGCTACTTCTTAGTATTTTCTTTTTTGGCCACTTTGTTTGGCTTGATGAATTATCTAGATTTTGATCCTTTTTTTGGATTCTTGCTCGTGTATATCCTACAGTCATTGATCATTTTTAGTATAAGAGTATAGTTCCTTCAAAACTATTTTCCTTTAATAAAAAACTAAGTGATAGTGTTCTCATCCAAATGTTTGTGGGATCATGTTCTATTTTGCATTTTTTTTCCCGGATGATTTCCATGAGGGGTAATAGGGCCAGTTAGGGGCAATATGTTATTTCTGAAAATTTTTCTCGGCTTAGGTGATTTGTTTCCATATATTGTGGATGAGATAGAAGTTGTCTAATATCTATAAAGATTGCATCTCTCTCATTTGCTTTGTAATGCTTGATTTTGATATTAATAAAATACACAAGCACCGTCTTGTTTCTGTGCAAAGATTCTGTGTCAAATATTGTTTTCAAGTATTCATTATCAAGATTTGGTATCAGAGTAGTATTCTGATCCAGAGAGGAGTGTAGGAAGTTTTAGGGAAGTTTAGGGAGATATGGAGAAATTACAGAGCTAGGAGGAGCCATAGATGCCCCTAGCCATTTCACATCCCCTACTCGAATCCACACCTCGGTTCACACTTGATTTGCAGTTGAAGAACACCTGGAGTGTAATCATAGGCCCTTGCAGACCTGGATGTAACTCTCTTGCAAAAGGTGACATTGTTTCATTCTCTAGTATTTTAAATTTTTTTTATGTGTGCCTACAATTTTTAAAAAATTGGAAGCATTTTAAAACAATATATACAATATTTTTGATCTGTGGGGACCCAAGATTTTTAAGCTTCCCACATTACTTCTTCTTCCTCTTCTTTGTATTTTGTCTTCTCCTTCTAAGCTTTGTCAGAAGAAGTTAAGCGACAAAAAGGAGATCCAATCGAACATGAAAGCTTCTCTATGAACCTGCACCTGTAAGAGGAGAAGAAGATATGAGATTTCAATGATCTCTAACATGCCTGCATCCAAAAAAAAGACTACAAATTGAATCTGGAGAAGATTTACAACATGCAAGAAAAAAATTGTTGAAAAAAATGAAGAAAAAGGCATCTGCAAAAAAAAATACTCAAGTAGAAGAAAGCAATAAAACAAAACCGTGTCCAATGGTTATTATAATGCTTAGGTAAAGCGGTTGAGTTGTCTTTGTTATGTCCTAAAATGTACTACGCATGCATGTATGCCTTTATCTCGTGTTTAGTTTTAAAAAAATGGCTTCTAAAAAAATTTCTATTATTGGATGTTGCGAAAAAAATTAGAAGTACACTTTTTTTTTTCCATTTTTGGAAAGGGGCCCGAAAAGATATTAAAATCAAAAGTTAAAAAGGTCATAACTTTTAACTGGTACCTCGTATTGAGGTGTCATTTTTTTGAAAGTGTGTGTTTTTGCGAGCTCTACATCTTGGTCTAAATTCTAATAAGATTTTGTAAAAATTGTAAAAAAATTGAGTTTTTGTATTTGAAAAGAGGCCGAAGAACCTAATTTTTTTCAAATCGGCCAAGAGAGCCATTTTTTTGTAAATTGGCCACAGAGCCAAATTTGTAATAGGGCCAATAGTGCCAAAAATTCATTGTACATGGCTGAAAAGGAGCCCAAAATAAATAAAATTATATTTTTTGGGGGGTGTGCATGCTTTAAGGGGGGAAAAGTGTTCAATTTTTTCTTCTACTGTTTATCACTTTTCACAATGGCCGCAATTACAACACCAAAATTCTTTTGTGATTCTCAACTTTTGCATTCTAATAATTATCCAACATGGAAAACAAAAATTTGCACACAACTTGATTTTGAAAATCTATGGTCCGTTGTTTCTGGTACATTAACAAGATCTGCAACAGATGTTACACAACAAGCTACATTTGATCATACAAATCAAAAAGCAAAGTTAATAATCTTGTTTAGTGTTTCAGATGAGGTACAACCTCATATTCGTGAGACCACAATAGCAAAAGAATCTTGGGACAAGTTGAAAACAATATATGTATAAAAAAATAAGAACACAATACTTCATCTCCGAGTCAACTATTGAACTTGAAAATGCAACCTCTTTGAAAAGTTGAAATGTTTTTGAGAAGAGTAACAACTTTGTGTGCATCACTTCAAGCTTTGGAAGAAGAAGTAACTTGACACATCACTCGTGCCTATAGTATTGAGAGCTCTTCCTCCTTCTTATAGGATTTTTGTGACCACGTTAAACATAACTGGTCAAACAACAACTTTTGAAGAGTTAGTGAATATGCTACAACAAGAGGAAGCTATTCACTCAACTACTGAAACTAAAGAGTAGACACTTGCTTCTAATCAAAAAGGAAAAAAAAAGGCTAAGTCTAGTAAACAACCTCAGAAGCAAGGTAATACTCAACAAGGCCAAAAGGACCAACAAAAATGTCTTATTTGTGGTTGAAAAGGACATGAGTTAAAAAATTGTTGGTACAAAACATTCCAACAAGGATCATCAAGTGGTAAAAATATTAATTACCAACAAACAAAATCAGGCCAATAACAAATTAAACATGGACAAAATTATCAAAAGTGGAAGAAGAAATGAACTCAACAAGGAAATGTAGCCAAACATGAAGATCAATTTGATGATGATGACTTCCTATATTTTTCACAGTCAAATGAAATATCCAATTCTACAAATCAAATTTGGTATGTCGACTCGGGTGCAACTCGACACATGACATGAAAGAAAGATTGGTTCCTCAAAATGAGTAAAACACCCACCAAAAATCATTTCTCTTTGGGTAATGATACGTCATACACTATTGAAGGCATTGGTTCCATTTAACTACCACTTGGACATCATAATTGTAAAATTACATATGTTATTTATGTCCTTGGTTTAACAAAAAATCTATTATCCATGAGTCAATTATTAGATCGTAATCTCAAAATTGACTTTGATTGTAAAGGCGGTAAAAAGATGTGCCTAGTTTTAGATAAGTCACGAAGCTTGAAAATTGTTGCAAAAGCTTCGAATGTGGGGAGAATATTTCAGTTAGATTTTGTTCAAAGAAATGATCAAGCACTTGTAGCCAAGGATACATCATCAGCTCAACTATGACATCGAAGACTTAGACATGTGAGTTTTGGCTATCTTGACACACTTCGTTGATACAATGTGGTTAGAGGTTTGCCTCTTATAAAAAAGGGTACATATAAATGTCAGCATTGTTTGGTAGGAAAACAACATCGAGCACTATTAAAAAATAATACATTTCGGGCTAAGAAAAACTTGACTTGGTGCATACCGATATGTGCGGACCAATGAGACCTAGCCACTCTGGGTTTTAATATTTCATGCTCTTTGTTGACGATTTTTCAAGAAAAATGTGGATATACTTGTCATTCTACACAATACCAGATTTTGAAGCTTTCAAGAAGTTCAAAGCCCTTGTTGAAATAGAGTCTGGTAGGAAAATAAAAACACTCCACTCAGATCGAGGGGGAGAATACACCAGCAATGAGTTCAATGATTTTTTGAAAACACATGGCATTCGTCATCAAATGGATCCTCCTCACACACCACAAAAAAATGGTGTTGTTGAAAGGTGAAATTGTACTATCATGGATATGGTGCGATGTATGATTGATGATGCAGGTTTATCAAAAACATTTTGGGCCGAAGTAGCTAAAACAATAATCTATTTACTAAACAAAGTTTCCATTGTAACTCTTGATGGAGTAACACCACGGAAGCATAACCAAGGCATAAGCCATCTATTTCACACCTTAGAGTTTTGGATGTAAAACAAGTCTGCAAATTCATAAGAAACAAAGAACTAAACTTGATATGAAATCACTTGGCACTTGGCTATAGACTTATGGATCCAAGAACAAGAAGGGTATACACTAGTCGAGGATGTTGTGTTCTTTGAGAAGAAAGAACCAGATGCTCATTCCATACATTCACATGATGAAAAATTCATCCCTAAAGTAAAAACAAAGGATGGTAATCACTTTGATGATGAGGAAGATAATGAAATTCAACCTCCCACAGGAACCAGAAAAAGTATGCCTAAATGGTATATAAGTATGATGAGAGATGAAAAATTGGATAGTGTCCCTCAAACATCTACCACTAGAATGAGGACTCATAGTATGGCTCGAAATGAGGTCAATTTGGAATTAATGGGTAAATTTGTTAAAACTACTGAGCTATCCACAGTTTCAGAAGGCCTATAGTCTAAACCTTGGAAAGATGCGATGGATGTAGGATATAAGTCACTTATGAAAAATAATACATGACAAATTATAGATCTTCCACTAGGGAAAAAGCTGATTGGATGCAGATGGATCTTCAAAACAAAGTACAAAGAAGATGGAAAGATTGATAAACACAAGGCTAGACTAGTTGCTAAAGGATATGCTAAAAATATGGCATTGATTATGAGGAGAATTTTTCTCCCACAGGCTAAGATAAAAATTTCAGGTTAATAGTTTCTCGAGCTGCACAATTTGGTTGGAAAATACACCAAATGGATGTGAAA
Organism: Taxus wallichiana var. yunnanensis; assembly: GCA_018340775.1. NCBI lineage: Eukaryota > Viridiplantae > Streptophyta > Pinopsida > Cupressales > Taxaceae > Taxus > Taxus wallichiana. The sequence goes on from CM031235.1 coordinate 661,050,052, forward strand.
AGTGCCTTTCTTAATGGTGATTTATAGGTATAAGTTTACATAACTCAACCGAAGGTTTTGTCATACTAGGTAAAGAGGAAAACATATGTAAACTCATAAAATCACTATATGGTTTAAAGCAATCTCTTAGGGCATGGTATATTAAAATCGATGAAAATCTCATTCAACATGGATTTAATAAGAGTCCATGCGATCCTAATCTCTATCTCAAAAAGAAAGGGGGAGATAGTGATTTTTTTAGTATATGTTGATGATCTAGTCATCACTGGAGGATCATTGAGGATGATTGAGTCAAAAAAGAAAGATCTAACACGATCATTCAACATGACCGATCTCGGGCTTCTACATTATTGTCTTGGACTTGAAGTTTGGAAAAGAGAAAATCATATCTTTACTCACAATTGAAATATGCTAAGAAAAAACTTGAGAAATTTAATATAATGGATTGTAAGCCATTTTCCACACCTATGGAGATAAGACTTCAAGTGTATAAAATAGATCCATCACCACAAGTAATTGCAAATCTCTATCGACAGCTGATCGAGTCTCATCTACTTGACTTAAACTAGGCTAGATATCATCTATGCAATCAGCTATCTTTCATAGTTCATGTAAGAACCAAGGGTTTCTCACTAGAAATTAGCAAAGCAGATACTGAGGTACATCAGAGGAACTATGGACTATGGCCTAGAACACAAGAATAATAATAACTTCTTCTTGACAGGATATTCAAATTCAGATCATGTAACAAACATAGATGATAGGAAATCCACTTCAGGATTTGTATTATTTTTGGGATCTAGACCGATATCATGGGGGATTAAGAAAAAAATTGTGTTTCAAGATCCTCCACAAAATAAGAATATCATGAAGTAGGTGGAGCTTTCTGTGAAGTGATATGGCTCTGATGTATACTTGAAGGATTGGGAATACCACAAAAAGATCCAACTATCCTACATGTTGATAATGAAGGAATATTAAAACTTGTTCGAATCCAATTTTTACGAGCACACCAAAACATTGAGGTGTAGGTACATTTCATTCACGAACATGTTTAGAACAACAACATCTAGCTCCAATATTACCCAACAAATATGTAGCGTGTAGATGTCTTCACAAAGTCATTTATTCGAGGTAAATTTGAGGGTTTTAGAGAATTTATCTCATGTTCACTTGAGACCATGTTGAATTAAGGGGGGGAATGTTAGGAATAAAACTTAGCTTAATTCATCATTGTTGATATTTGAATAAATGTAATAAATTAAAGTATTTAATTTAAATACTTTAAACTTATGTTAATAGGTATTAGTTATCCTCAGTTGTTAGTTAACTAAGTGATAGTGTTCTCATCCCAATGTTTGTGGGATCATGTTCTATCTTGCATATTTTGTTCCTAGATGATTTCCATGAGGGGAAATAGGGGAAGTTAGGGGCAATATGCTATTTCTACATATTTGTTAGGATTAGGTTATTTGTTTCCATATATTGTGGATGAGATAGAAGCTGTCCAATATCTATAAATATTATAGCTCTCTAATTTATTTTGTAATACTTGATTTTGATATTAATAAAATACACAAGCACCATGATATTTGAATAAATATTATAAGCTAAAGTATTTAATTTAAATACTTTAAACTTATGTCAATAGGTATTAGTTATCCTTAGTTGTTAGTTAACTAAGTGATAGTGTTCTCATCCCAATGTTTGTGGGATCATGTTCTATCTTGCATATTTTGTTCTGAATGATTTCCATGAGGGGCAATAGGGGTAGTTAGGGCAATATGCTATTTTTGCATATTTTCTCAGATTAGGTGATTTTTTCCATATATTGTGGATGAGATAGAAGTTGTCCAATATCTATAAATATTGTAGCTCTCTCATTTATTTTGTAATGCTTGATTTTGATATTAATAAAATACACAAGCACCGTCTTGTTTTTGTGCAAAGCTTCTGTGTCAAATATTGTTTTCAAGTATTCATTGTCAAGAGTTACACTATCGTAAAGATGAAATTATCTACTTATCTTATATGGATAAGAAAAGTGCATATGAAGTGTGGGAATTATGACCCATCGTTCCTTTCTCGAGAATCCTAACCGTGCTAGCTTGGGATGGCCACATGAAGGATAGTGAATAATTACTGATGAAATTCATTATGTGGTCACTATATTTCCCATAGGGATCCTAAGATGGGACTGATAGGATCCTTTCAATTAGAAGGATAAGTCATGGTTCCTACTTCTTCAAAACTGAACTTAATTCTTAAAACAACAAATTATGATCTAGATAACTATGTAGAGATGGTTGTGTGGTGACAGAGACAAGTTTTGATGACAAATGTGTATTAAAAAAACTAAGCTTACATTACACACTTAAAATATTGGCCAAAGTACTATAACTAGCTAATTACACTATCTATTCACCATACCCCTAAATTTTTGTTTTGGATACCGGATGGATTACAACTTGTATGTTTTCTAGTTTACCACTTACTAGTTTCACATTTTTCCCAAGACATTTTAAAAATGGTTACTCAAAATTATACAAATTATACACACTTCGTTAGAGTGAATTAAGGGGGATTAAGAAGATCTAGTTGACCCTTACAATTGCACATGTGTATCATCTATTATCAGATGGATTGTAAACATTTAATTATGTTGGATTTAATCGCTGCAAGATGAAAATCATTTAAAGCATTAATTTTTAATTAAGAGGTTTGTTTCTTTAAAAAAGCCCTTAATTTGGATGAATCATAACATGGGTGTTACAATTTTTGGATGTGCAAGGGCTGATCATTGCTGAATTTACTAGAAAATTTTTATTTAAACTCAATTTCATGATTTCTTCCTCACTCTCTATGATATGTTTATTCATTTATAACTCAATTGCATGGAGAAAATCATTTATGACGTCCTCATATTGAAAACATTCCTAAAAGGAAAGTTGATTACCATTCATAAAATCATTAGCCATTTGGAGTAAATAATAAAACACCTCATTCTCTTAATTGTTATCTCCTTCAAAATTGAAAGGGTGTACAAGTTAGTAAGATTTTATCCTACAAAGTGACCATTAGAATAAAATGATTCTTCCTCTTCTCGCGTGAAAAAAATTCCCTCAATTTTAGCATAAACACCATTAGCACTCACAATCATACTAGGAAAAACTAGAGCATAACTTTCAAGCTCATCTAGAGGTTGTTAGTCAATTGATCTAACACTATAATCAATTGTAAGAGAATACTTGTGAGATAATGGACCAACATTAACATCAAAAGATACCCATTCATCGTAAAGATATCTGTAAAAAGTATTAGAAAAACCAAACCGCAAGTATGAAGTATAATCATGTAATTCCATATTAGTATCGATTCTATGGTTCTCATAATCATATTTTATATTTTTGGGCCTATGCACAAATATGAGGGGCCAAAAAGTGGACACAAATCCTATTTTAATAAAAATGTGAGCGTGTTTGGTTAAAGCACAAGCGTGTTCTGAATTATTAGGTTTTGTTATTACCAAATCTACAACGTGAGTGCGTTATAGTGGGCTCACGTTACTGTGTGCTATGTAATATATGTGGTAGAAGCATGCTTCTATGTATAAAAATAAATGTTTAAGTATAAGAAATAATAAAATATAAATAACAAACTGAAAAACTTAATACTTTAGATTTATTTTAGTAAATATAAGATGTTAGGGTCACTCTGCACCTTATGGAACTAGTCTCACAATTCCATCTATCACGGTTTAGAAGATAATTTTTTAGATTCTAATCTAGTCAGTACATAGGTATTTTTCAGGATTTCAACATTCAGCCTTCAAGCTTTTAGGGTTTAAATTATACAATCGATATATGTTTTGTGAAAGAATATAGGCATTGTTTAGGTTTTGGGGCCTTTTGGATTGGTTATTGATATTTGTAGGAGTTTTAGGATTCCATCATTCTCTCAGACAACTAAACCACCTATTTCACTCATTTAGTTGCTCAACATTCATCTAAAGAATCCTCTCACTTGCCTTTACCAAAATTGCCCTTACATTGCACAAGAACAAGGTTCATTGGTCACTTCTTAGTTTGTCTACACTGTAAACTCTTCAAGAAAGCTAAAAGAATCCCTAAACACCCTTCTCAATCTCAAAGAGGTATGAAAAGTTTGGTTAGCATATATCCACTTGTATGGGGTTTCGTAGGAGAGGTATTCATAATTATGGGAGGCTTTAAGGAGTTACATCAACCGTGCCACAATAATAATTTTATTCTCATGAATAAATATGATAGTGATTTGGTAATCTCAAAACCCACTTATCATAATAATGGAAAATAAATCCAACTAATAACAATTAATCATCAATAAGTAAATCTATGGTAGGACAATCAATGTCTACCATGTGCCACCTCCAAATTCCAAATTTCATTTCATTTAAATTCACTTCAAGAAAGGTTGGGGAAATGAACTTGCCATTTTCTTCATGCTTTTAGAGGTATAGAATGTCAATTCAACCCAAATTTGGAAAATATGGAGAACTTGGAAAGACGAATTGTATTTATAAAGATAAGATCGAAGTGAAGGAATGCATTTTGTAAGTAATTCCAATCAATTTTTTTTTTTTTGTTAATACTGCTAAAACTAGCCTTGTTATTGCATCCTAATAAAAACAAGTTCATAGGAGTCGAGGGAGATTTTAAACACACAAGCATGGAGAGTTCTCTTCGATAATACTAGAAAGGATACCAATGACGCCATGAGAAAAAAACAACAAGGGCACAACCCCACCTTCCACCAACCGAATTCCACAGGCACTGCCACTTGCCATTAGCATTTCCAACAATCTAAATGGGAATAATTATTCAAGTGTGGATTATTTTCTTGAAAATTCCATATTTGATGACCACAACCAAAACCAGAACTCAAAATAGAAACATGACCATGAACACGATTAAGAACAGGACCTAGATTGACAATTTGAGAGGATTTCTGAGGTTCAATTTTATTTTCCAAGATGCATTAATCTAATGTTTGAGAATGTTTCTCCAGATGCAACGAAATTCTGATTCAGAAACTTGATGATTCCTGAATGTCCAATCCTACCACAAACCCCAGTAGTCCTCGATATTTGGATACAAGGAGACACCATTACTTGGCTTCCATTTATAATGATAGAGATATTTTTAAATTCATGTTATGACCTCTAAATCTGTTTACATTTCAATTTGTTTGGAAATCACATCACTCCCTTCACTAGGATTGATGACTACCCCTATCTTTTTTAAGGCACTTTTGAAAGCATCCATGGGTTTATCATAGAAGGAATTATCAATGAATAGAAGGTCACTAAGCCATAGGCCAGTGAATCCCACTTAGAACTAAACAAGAAATATTTACTAGGTGATTGATAACCCCTGTGTGTTCTTAGCCATTCCCATGTTGTTATGCTTATTTTGTACAAGTAGACTCAATGATGGTTCTAGGCACGAGACTAGGAAATATGGTCCTAACATTGTCATGCCCTCCTAGTTGAGTAGTTGGAAGCCATATTAGTCTTGTTGATACTTAGTACTAATTACCCATGAAATATAATTCTCCATATTTCATTTGCTTTTCTCATCTTCCATGTCATACTGAATAACTAATTTGATAGGGGAGTTTCCTTCTTTGATGATGATAAAAAATATGAATATGATCCTCGAGAGTCAACCCTCATCCAACCATAATACCAAAGATGAAATCCTTTTTGGTTAATGTTTCACGGTTAAGGGTTGAGTGTTTAAGGTTAAGGGTTGAGAGTTTAGGGTTTAAGGTTTAGGTTTTAGGGTTCAAGGTTTAAAGTCCATGATTTAGGGTTTAGGGCTCAGGGGTTAGGGTTTAGGATTTAAGTTTCAGGTGTCAGGAACAAACACTCTAATGGTATTGATATTTTACATTTAATATTCTGCTATATAGTGATTACAAAGTAAAAATGCTCTTGATCTTCTGCACTATAAGGATCGACAAACCTTATATATTACACATCTCTGCCAAACATGTTTCTCCCCACATATACTTGCACTATTGAATGTTTCTTGATCTTCTGCATATAATTGCGCTATTTATAACACTCTTAGAGCTCCAAATATTTCACAAGCTATAGAAAAAAGGAGATAGCTGTATTGGGTAACATTTCTTTGTACCAAATTAATCTTGGATATCTAACATTTCCCTCCTTCAAAATATCAACAGATGAAAGGCATCAAATTGTGATGACTCTCTTTGAATGTTATGCCTATGAAGTAGATGAACCCTTTTCAATTGAATACTCTTTGTCAATACTAATAAGAATGGGTAAGACACAAAACATTACAGTGAGTGAAATATTTCCCATGCGATGTGAAAAGAAGATAGTTCTATTAGGTAACATTTATTTGTGCAAGCTTCCCGTAGGGAAGGGGTTGCTTAGAAAAGGGTTGTACCAAATTTTTCTTGGATATCTGAAATTTCCCTCCTTCAAAATTTTTGTACCAATTTCAATCATTCTCATTAGTATATTTTTTTAGAAGTCTTTCCAATAAGTATTTTTAGTGTTCAAGGTTTAAAATTTAGGGTTTAGGGTTTACGGTTTAGGATTTAGGGCTCATGTTTAGGGTTTAAGGTTTATGGTTTAAGGTTTAGGGTTTAAGGTTTAAGGATTAAGGTTGAGTGTTTAGGGTATAGGTCTCAAGGTTCAAGGTTTAGGGTTTAGGGCTCAAATTTTGGTAATTAGGGTTTAGGTTTTAGTGTTTAGGGTTGAGGGTTTAGGGTTTAGATTTAGGGCTCAAGGTTTAGGGTTCATAGTTTAGGGTTTAGGGTTTATGGCTCCAGGTTGCATTTATAAAGATAAGATCGAAGCAAAGGAATGCATTTCGTAAGTAATTATAGTCAAATTTATTTTCTTTTTTGTTGTTGATACCCGCTACAGGACTAGGAACACGACCTAGACTAGAAATTTGAGAGGATTTCTAAGGTTCAATTTTATTTTCCAAGATGCATTACTCCAACGTTTGAGAATGTTTCTCCAGATGCAATGAAATTCTGATTCAGACGCTCGATGATTCCTAAATGTCCAATCCTACCATAGACCCCAGTAGTCCTTGATCCTTGGATACAAGGAGACATCATTACTAAGACAAACCAGGGACTTTCAAGGAAGAAGAGGTTCTTGTGAATATATAGTTTTGACACATCACATCACAACCTTCATTAGGCTTGATGACTACCCCTATCTTTTTGAAGGAAATTTTGAAAGAATCCATGGGTTTATCATAGAAGGAATTATCAATGAATGGAAGGTCATCAAGCCATAGGCCAAATGACTCCTATTTAGAACTAAACAAGAAAGATTTACTAGGTGTTTTCTAACTCCTTTGTGTTCTTAGCCATACCCCTATCGCTATGTTTATTTTACACAAGAAGAATCAATAATGGTTCTAGGCATGAGACTAGGAAATATGGTCCTAATATTGTCATGGCACTCTAGTTGAGTAGTCGTAAGCCATATTAGTCTTGTTAATACTTAGTACTAATTACCAATGAAATATAATTCTCTAGCTTTCATTTTCTTTACTCATCTTCCACGTCATATTGAATAACCAATTTGATAGGGGAGCTTCCCTCTTTGACGATGATACATTGAATATGAATATGATCCTCAAGAGGGAGATGCACTTGAAAATTGATTGTTAAACCCTGAGCCCTAAACCCTAACCCTTAAACCCTAAACCCTAAACCCTTAACCTTAAACCCTAAACCCTAAATCATGTTCCCTAAACCCTAAATCGTAAACCTTAAACCTAGAGCCATAAATCCTAAACACTAAACCCTAAATCCAAAACCCAAAACCCAAAACCCTAAACCTTGTTCCCTAAACCATGAGCCCCGAGCCCTAAACATTTATTTTTGTACATAAAAGCATGCCATAAACACATATAGCCCAAATTTTTTTGAAATGCAAACATGTTATAGCATGATCGCGATTCACATTTTTTTGGGTTTGAAATTCCCAATCCATAGGCTTGGATTTGCCTTGGATTACCAAACCAAAGGTTTGGACTATTTCTGCGTGTTTAAAACCGTGTTTGACAAAAAACATCAAAATTTCATGTGTGCACCCCAATATCTCATGCATTAAAACATAATATTCAAAAATAAATTCTACTATGATGTCAAGCTCGGTTTTACCTTGATGACGATATAATTCTTTCTAAAATCTGATTAGTTTAAGGCTTTCATCCATATTTTCTTTTACTAGTGCCTTGTTTTCTTGCAAAAACCTATGCATACATTTTGGTGCATAATTTATGATTTTTCATCCAAATTAAAAAAATGGTTTTTTTAAAACTCCATTCTACACGCACTAAAAAAACTAAAAATGACTTTTTCTCAAAGTTATGGGGGTGCACACACAAATATTTCATTTTCGGGATATGTGCTTTGAAAAAACTATACATTCATCCAAAAATTATGAAAAATTAATGGGACCTCGTACATAGTCTTCGCTAACTTTTTACAATAGGTTCTTATCTTTTTGACACAAAAATAGACATACTTTGTGTGTGCACCACATTTGACCCTCTTAATCTCAACCATTAAAAAAAAATTAGTAGTTTAGAAACTAGATTCCGAGATCTACGGTACTTATTCTTATCACTTTGTCAAATTTTGAGCATAGGCATGCCAAATTATTTGATGAAGTTCAGGTTTTGCTGATTTCAGGAAAAAGGTGTCCCTTTTTGACCCCATTTTTGTCCCCCATATTTGTGCACTTACCCTTTCATATAAATTAGGCTGACATTTAGCAATGGAGTTCATAACACCCAGGACTAGAGACATATCAAAACCTTAAAGCTAAGTTGAAATCATGAATGATTGTCAACAAATTCTTATCTTTTAATTAGTAGTTTGAATTACTATTGAACGCATCACACCATACAATGATTGCATAAAATTCACTTGGTTTTAAATGCTTGGAGAATTTATTACATGTTTCCAAAAATCTAAGTTTAAACCTTTGAATACTTTCATTCTTCTATTTTACCAAATTATAGAAATAATGACTAAGAGAAGAGTGATCAATCTTACCATACCTCTAAATGAAGAGACACTAAAATTTATCCTAAGAATCAATAATCTGATCAAGAATTGTGTGAAACTAGTTTCAAGAATCATCAACTAAATTTTGAATAAAAACTAAACCATAATACCTTCATTATGAACCTCAAAATTATATATCAAGTTAATAAAGGATTTTCAATGTCTTTTTCCTTTAAGTATAATACCGTCATCAAACTCGGGTAGATATTTTCTAATATATTTGGGGAAATAAGTGAAGAAATCATGGAAGCCATCTCTATCAACGAGTTTATATCTTTGATAAATAAATGAGAGTCTATGACTAGGTCTATTTGGAGAACAATGAGAACCCATGGATGAAAAAATAATGTTATGAACAAACGGAATCTCACAATTAAAATATATCAAATGAAAAAGAATAAGTGTTACTTGAATCACCAACCAACTGAGCACAAGAATCCAAACTAGATATTTATCTTCTTCAAACACTCATATGCTATAACCAACAAGTTTTAATATTACCGATCCAAATAAGAGATATGAGAAAAACCATAAGAAAAGGTTGTCATGAAAAATGAAAGAGCATGAATTCTGATCCTTTTTCCAAAATTTGGAATATAGAAAACCAATAGTTAGATTCTTAAAAACCAAAAAATTAAAGAAGAATATTGCTCCAAAATCAACAAGGAATTTTCACTTCACAAAGGAAGAATAAGATCAACACTCTTTGTAAACATATGAAAGAACCGAAGCTGGAAAGAGATCATTAATATGAAAAAGAAAACCATGACCCTTTAACCAAAACTAAATTGGTGCATCCCCAATTATGACACCAATTTTTATCTCTCAAATCTATTCCACTTGTTTAGAAGAGTGAAAATAAGGTGGAGGATGATTCATTTATAGTGAAAATGGTTCTCTTCACCAACAAGGGAATATTCCATGTCAACAAATAGAATGGTAGTTAACTTCTAACTCTTTAAGCTTTGTGAAACATAGGGCAAGATCCTACAACAACCCAAGTGAAGTAAAATAAAAAATAATAATGAAAATATAGAGCAATACATCCAGATAAGCATCCTAGCCACCGGGATCTCCCACCCAATTAGTTATCAAAAACAAGAGAATCATAAAGATACTCAAAAATGGGAAAAGGTTGTAGACAAATAGATCATTATAATAAAAATGAATTCAAATTTATTTCAAAGAGGAGTCTAAAAATGTGTAGGATAAATAGAGGTCTCAAGTGTGTAGTACACCGGGTTTAAAAATAGGTTTGATCATTCCAAATTCATATGAGCCTTTTCCATTGGGCCAATATGAAAAATCTGAAGATGGAGTCAAAATATAACAAGAATTTCCTCAATTTTCATGACTTATATAATTCCCATAATTTAGACAGCTATCAAACCACATATACACTAATATTTAATGAGTTATTAGACCATGATGAATCAAAATATGAAATATCTAAAATAAATTATTAACAAGTGAAAATGAAACCATATTTGTATAAGGATTTTATTAAATGATGCCTTAGTGATTACAAATCAAAAATCAACACCAAATGACCAAGTGAAATCTTAATAATAAGAGTGAATACAATTCATCTCTAATGATAGATTCCTTTCTAATTCACTACCTCAATTATAACTCAAATAACAATGCAAGGCCACTCTTCCATATCTTTATTATGAGATTTTTGAATTGATTACAACTTTTTGGACTCGAAACACCTAAAACATATCTAAATCAAACACTTGAGAATTAGACAAGAAAATGGATAAAAGATCCAGATGAAAGGGGCCAATCCAAAAGATGATTTGGGAGAAAATGATCCATAAATTTATATATTTGAGAGAACATTCTAGGAATTGAGTTGGAGAGAACATAGAGCTTGAGAACCAATGAGAGAGGAGAAAAGAGTATGCACAGATCATCCATGGATCAAATGGAAATTATAAAAATTCTTAGTTCACAAAAAATAAAGGGATTAAATTGAGTTCTATGAGAATCACACAATACTTGAAGAGTATCTAAGAGCTCCCACACATGTGCAAGAGCGTGTAAAATGGATAAATGAGTGATGAAATAAACAAAGGCTGAAAAAATATGTTATTAAAATATCCCAAGTATATCCACCATTTTCTCAAAAACTAGTACCAATGTGTAGCCCTCTTAATAATTTTCCCAATGATACCACTTTCAAGTCAAAAAAATGTCTTTGTGTAAAGTTATGGCTAAAATATTGATCCTTTGAACTTGCCACCATTATTTCCAGCCAATATGTCCCCAATCTCTCTTTTTTTTTTATATTGGAGGAGACCGTCAAATTTAATCGCATAAAAAAACTTTGCATTCAATCACTTATCTCCATGTATCCTCATATATCCATGCCTAAAATTTTAACTTTAGCTAATGAACAACATGTGGCCATCTTTAGCTTAATCACTTACTTGTAAGAATTTAGGGATTTAGTTTTTGGCCTTCCATATTCGGTCCAATGATGGGCCACACATGGTTTCCATTGAAGCCATCATTCCTTGCAAGTCTTTTGAAACATTAGTATCTCATACTCTTTCATTGCCAATCCTTGATCCATGGATAGTATTGGTTCACTTTCCCATTTATTTGGCTTTGTTAGGAGATTCAATGGTGATATTTGTCACCCATCGGTATACAATGCTCCTGCAAATTTTAGAATTGTGGCCTCACTATGAAAAATTTGTCAAATGCTGATAATAAACATGTGCCCTTGGGGACCATTTTCATTAATAAAAGTGTCATCCAATCTTGCCACATAGTTAACCATCTGAATTAAACTTGACAATTTCAAGTCAATGAAAAATACAAGTTTGGCTATCAAGTGAATGTTTCAAGGCCAACATCTCCTCAAATATTATAAGTTTTTCTTGATTTGGATTGCACACAAACATATCAATAGGTGGAAAGTTATTTTAATGATTTTTAGTTACAAGAGAATTCAAAAATTCCTATTTAATCACCATGAAAATATTTTAAACTCCAATTTTTAAATCATAAATCCCAAAATTGAGTACTACCAATTTTGGTGCTAGTAAGAACATTTTGAAAACTTTCCATAAAGTGTTTTTTCTCAATATTTACAATACAAACTATAAATTACGAATGTTTTCTTCTTCTTTCTACGAATATATCAATATAACATCCAAAATACCAACACAAATCCATCTAGGTAGTCTTTTAACACACTATTCATCAACTTCATGAAAGTTGGCGTGTTCACGAGTCCAAAAGGAAGTACTATGAACTTATAATGACCACACCTTATCTGAAAATTTGTCTTTGGTATGTCACTTTCCTTGATCCTCAATTGACAATATCTCAATCTCAAATCAAAATTTTAAATTATGGATGTTCCTCGCATTTGACCAGAAATATCATCGATGTGAGGTAGTGGATACCTATTCTTTATGGTTTCCTTATTCAACATCATGAAGTCTATACATATTCTAAGTGTTCCATCCTTTTTTTCCATGAAAAATGATAGGTGCTCCCCATGGTGAAACACTAGGAAGAATCAATCCTTTACCTAATAACTCCTTCAATTTCACTTTCAACTCAAATAACTTAGTGGTAGTCATTTGATATGGTGTTTGAGACTTAGGTTATGATCTTGGAATGATGTCTAGAGAGAAATTAAATTCTCTAGGAAGTGGAATTTCTAGTAATTCCTCCAAAAATACATCACTAAAATATAGAAGGAAAGGGTAATATTTCATAGTAGGTTCTTTCTTCACCTACATCATCAATGTGCACCATATAAATTACAAGTCCCATTTGTGTTTTCTTCAACTTTGCATAGCTGAAATCTTCCTCAAATTATTGTCTTTCTTCATTCCTTGGAAACTCAAGTACTTCCCACTATGAAATTAGCACATCATATTTTAGAAAAATAGTCTTCTTTAACATGATATTACTATAACTAATTAGCCCCTAAAATAATTTTATATGATCCTAAGGATGCAACATATAGGTTGACCTCCGTTGTAAAACCTATTAGTTCTAGCTTAGTGCGGGAAGACATTTATTTACCTTTTTCTGTCTAGTTTTCATACTGAAATGTTTTATCCATATGGCCAAATTTTATATCATTTTACTCAATATATCTGGTACAAAAAAGTAATATATGGCTCGGTTTCAATCAAAATAGAAAATAAAATACCAAAAATTTACCCAAAATATCTAATGGAGTAAACTAGAAGTCTTCCTAAAACTTGACAAGCTTTTGTGTGAATGCATTGTTGAAATATATGATTACGAGGTTGTAAATAATGTCCTTTAGCTTTTCTCCCTGTGGTGTTCTAGGGACAATTTATAGTATAATGATCACCTTCTATTTTAAAACATCATTGCTAGCCATGTCTTTAGTGGAAATTATCACTTTCTCTCTTATTCTCACCATTGCTCTCATTCCCATTTGGATATTTTCTTTGATTTTTTTGTCTTGGAAGAGTTTCCATCCTTATTAGACTTCTAAGAATCCCCTCTTTTTTTCTACTAAAAAAATTTGAACTTGCTAATATTCTTTTTGAATGGTGCAGATGATTATTGATTCGTTCCACTCCCTTGGCCCTTGAAATCCTTTATAAAATAAATGAGTACCTATATATTTTGTTCCTATTTCATAGCCTTCTCAAAATATTCATCCATAGAAGACAAACCATGAACATATACATCAAATCCAATGCAAACCATAATAAACTCATAGACATGGAATTGCTCATCTTTTTGATCTTGAGGTACATGAGAAATTTTGTGAACTTATCCTAATATTGAGTTACTATAAGTTCCCTTGGGTCAAGCTCTAAAACTTGGCCATACTTCCATCAATTAAAATTGAGGAAACCATCTCTACCTAAATAGAGTCACAAATATCTCCCATATAGTGTTATCAAAACTCAAATTCTTTTCACCCTTGTTATTATTCCACAAAACATATGCTTCACTTGATTTTTGATATGTTTCCCGGAAAACATTTGTATCCTCGAGAGAAATTATGATTCTCAAAATATTTATCCATTTCAATAATCCAAAATTTGGCTTAATCCCTAGTATTGATCTAGTGTACTTTGGTGGGACTACATTCTCGAATATCCTTAACCAACTTTTTCTCGAACCTTTCCCACTTGGGCACGTATCCAACTACTTGATCATGAGAATTTTAGATCTTGCTCATTTTGTCATCACCTTTCTTGGAATCATTTCCTGAATGGTTTCTTCATCTGCTTTCTCATCTATTTCTTCAACTATAATCTCATCTCAAGTGTATTAAGCCAATGAAGGTATAATTCAAAAGTGTAATAATTTGGTCAACCTTTTCTTTTTTTCATTTGCATTATTATAGGAATTATCATTTCCGCTACTATATGTTGATAGTTTCTTTATCATTCTTACTATTGGGAGTGAAAAAATGTAACCTTTAGAAACGTAGCAAACACAAATAGAAAAATCATTGAACCTAGCTCGATACCAAGGTGTAGCGAACCTCGATAGGTGGTTGGAAAACACACCAAAAAAATTGGTAACCATAATTTTCAATCAACCTTACACAATCAGGGCGTCGAAATTATGTCTCTCGATTTCCTATTTCTATGCATATGATCAAACACATACAAGAAGCATAATAATATAATACAAGAAATACATAGTTTTATGCCAATGTATATTTAATTGTGTCATTTTATTTTAACTTGTATAGTTTTTTTCATCTCAATGTAAGTGAATTAAGCACGCGTAAAACATTTAAGTAAAAGTGTCTACATGAATTCACATATAATAGTTCATCCAATTAAACTAATGAATTACAATTAATTCATTAAACATGTGTATACATCTTATCCATTTCATTCAATTCCATTCCATATATGTGACAAGAATATTCTAAGTAATAATTTCATTTAGTTAAGTTCATCCAATTACCTAACATAAGCATCCATCTAGTTTAGTTTATCTCAATTACATCATAATTACAATCCATGTTAATTATATGAAATTGTATGTTTTCCATTTATCCACAAGTGTAATCCCATTACATATATTTACATATCAAGCATAAAATTCATCTTTCATTACATATGAAAATATTAGTTTCCTTTACATAATAGTTTATAACACATTATAATTCTCAACATTCAATTACAATGTTTACAATTTCTTTTCTCAATATACAATACAATAGATATCACCATATATAAATACAACAATATGTCACTTGCGAAAAAATCGTAGTACGTCATTAGAATCCATCATATTGTTGATTTACACCATGAGAGAAAGAGTATCATCAAAGTGATTTACCTCTAACCATGATCCTTACGGATTCCGACACGCCTCCTACTAAGTGAGAGTATCCCTACCCTTCACGAGAAGGAAGATGTAATAAATTAGTAAGGTAAGAGAGTACCATGTGTAGTATAATCACCCAAAAATGGTAGACTTATGAATGGGGAAGGAATATAACATCCTAGAAAAATAGATTTACTGAATATACTTTTGGACAAAATACTTAGGATAATAAAAGGTACACATGCCTAATGAAATATGAAAACAAACCAGAGCATAAAATAATCATATCGACTAATCATGAGTGAAGACCTCGATTTTTTCCTTAGTCCACCTATAACCCCTAACAATTGTCATGTGTGATCCACTACATTTAATCCATGCATACATGACACCCCATAGTCCATTAACACCTCTCAAAACATCCCCTTCCCCATTAGTAATTCACAACAAGACATTTCTATCTCCATTTTTAACATGGGAAAACAAGAACTAGGACACAAACAATACTAACCTTCCCAAATATCTCATACCACTTGTTCAAATTAATTCTATAAATATCCTAATGCTAGTTTGTAATCCCCAAACAATACAAAAAACCATGAATAGGACACAAACAATTGTAATCTGTCTTGGATGTCCCAAACTACCCAAGGAATTTGTTATTGTAAGAATCATAATCTTGGTTTTTCATCACATGAAAAGGACTATAAATTGTCAGTAAATATTTCCATATACATGTATTTCAATTATACGTGTTCCAAAGTTTAATAATAATTCATATAAGTTTTATAAATGATTTAATCAATATATAATGTTAAAATCACAAACATTGAGAGGGGGGTGAATTAGTGTGCAATAATTTTTTTCATCCACTTATTCAATTTTATCCATTAACCATTCAATTAACCATTTAGAATACATCCACAAAAGAATAACCACAAAGAGAAAATGAGAGAAAATAGATACAAGTACATAATATGTAAGTGGGAAAACCTCAAGGGGATGAAAACCACTAAAACACAACCTTATTAGTCTTATAAATAAAATTTATTTGAGCACCAAGTCAACAAGGATCACCAACCCCTAGGTTCGGTGAGGCCTTTGTGCACGGATGAAAATGAACATGTGACCTTGAACCACACTCGACCCCCGAGGTCGTTCCGGAGCAGCTGATGTGAATGTGTGTGGCTAACTATAGGAGGATCAGAGACTAATATTTGGTAGTGTGATCTCTTGGTAGCCAAGTTGATAAAGGGAAGACTTAGAGGCTATGAAAGGGTAGCGTAAATTCCCTATGGTTTGTTTACTTAATTTGGATATAAGTGCTAAACTAGTTTGAAGTGTCCATGTAAATTGAATGAAATTAATAATCTACGCTACTGCTGAAAGGAAACTAATCTAAACAAATCACATAACTGAAATATTACAATCACAAACAACAATTCACTTTTATTCTAAATAATCAAATCTACTTCTACACTAAAACTAAACAAGAAAATAACCCGGTGTGGTTATTTGCCTGTGCTGAGTGTATTGAATCTAAACTAACCTAAAACAAGTGATTTTCCAAATGATCTATGATGTGTAGACAACCTCCTACAGATATTCTCTCCTTCAGATCCACAGGGATGGGAAGAAGAGGATCATCATCAGGGGATTGCTATGAAAGATTCAAACCCTCTTGGAAATTAACTAACTACTTGCAAATGAAAAGACATTGATTTCTACTCTATTTGATATGGAATTGAAATTAACAATTTGTAATTGAAAATTTGATAAACAAAGAAAAAAATACACAACTCCAACCTGGAAGAGTAAGAACCTTAGCAAATCCAGTAGTATCAGTATATGTCCCCTCAGTTATTTCCTTTATTTCTCTGAGTGTTCATGTGAGTCCAAGGGATTGGGAATTCAAAGAACAACAACATGAGGATGGTGCTTGAGAAATGGAAGCTTGGAAGAAATCTGGACGCAATGCAAGTAGAAGAGAGATAGCACAAGAGATCTGAGCTTGGCTATGTAATTCCTAGTGAGATTATGGCAGCAAAACAATACAAGATACACAAAATTCTCAGGCCCTTTGCTTGAATACAAGCATGGAATATATAGGAATGGAGGCTAGAAGGTTACTTCATGCACAAGGAATTGAAGAGGTAGTTCCACTCATTAAATCTATTTAAAAATAGAAGGAACTAGGAGAACCAAGCAAACGAAGCTATTTTTAGCAAATTCGACTCATGGACGCATTCAAAAGATAAACTTAAGTGAATCGTCGCATGTAATTTCTCACGTGAAGATTATGGAAAAATTAATCAAGACCATTTCCCTATGTAGGGCAACAGTTTTAGGACCGCCGCCCCAGTCGAGAGGGCGGTTTGTGAACCATTGCCCAAGCGAGCGGTGGTCTTGACATTGAAGGCCAAAACAAACACATAAGGAAGGGGGAAGAGGGAAAATGCAAGGAAAAGACAAGTATGACTGTCTAGGCTATAAATATATACTACAAATGGGTTTTAGAGCTTGAACACCTTCTTGAAAGGATTTTGAATCATCACTAGGGACCTTTATAACCGTTTTTTTCGCAACAATGTAACACGTGCAATTTTGGGTGCGTGCGTGCATCAACCCCACAAGGAGAACCAACCCTATAAGGAGGCACCAACCCCCAAGATGAATCAATACTAACCAAATCCACCTAATATTTTTTTCAAATCTGATTTGTTGTTGCAATAATCGATGATTACACTTTGAAGCTCTCTTTCCTTCATTCTTCTTCAAATATTCTCTCTAGGTCAAATCGCTCTAGATCTTCTTCTCCAAGCTGATTAGGCCTAATGAATTATCACTTCAACACTTGAAAACACTCTAGAAAATCTCCACACACTCTTTTCCCTCTCTTTGTGGTCACAAATACCCTCTACACCTTCTCTTCTCTTCCCTCTAGCTCACTCACTCACTCTCTCTCTCTCAACTAGCTCAAATGAGCCACAAAACTTGCTTTTATACCTATCTCATGAACTTAAAACATGTAAGTAGTACATCATAGAGAAAATTACACCACCACATCATAATGACATCATAAAAACATCACATAAGGTACCTATTAGTGCAATCTTCCTCAAAGTGTGGGCCTCGTATAATAGGAGGGCTCTCTAAATTAAAGGCTGGTTCTTATTCCTCTATTTAGGTGCCTGCGTAGAAAATAGTAGAGGGTATATTATTAAACCTAATCTAAACTTTATCAAGGAGGTAGGGATATAAGAAATACAAAAATTAAAACAAAGCTACACTACGAGGTGATGCACCAAGGAATGATGGACACTTGTTTTGCTGATAGACACAAACCAAATAAAATGCATACAATAATCAAGCATAGATAACCAGATTAATAATGAAAGACCAGATGAGAGCAAAGAAGACAAGAAAGATCTAGAATCGATCACAAAACATGTTTTATTGCTCTAGATTGATACAATACATTAATAAATGACCAAGAGGTGAGAAAGTGTATATAGTTTTAATGGAAGGTTTGAACTCCATGAGTCCTTTCTTTAGAAGGAAAGGGGAGCCTGCAAAAGATAAGAGAATGTCCAACCCTTTACAATGAGTCTCAAGCGTGTATTTATAGATCGATACGAGATGGAGAAAGAGAGAGAAGTGGGAAAAATAGCTCCAAGCTCAACCACCACTATCTAATGACTCCCATGAAATTTGTCTCAAATATGTCTTGACTGCACCAAACCATGATTCGACACCTTGAAAGAGGAGGAAATGGCGGAGTAGATCAAATCCGATCTGGTAGTTGGAAGAAAGAGATCCTACATTGAAGGCCCAAAGTTGTTTCTCCATTTTTCTCCCACCTAACCTCCCAAAAATTAAAGTTTCAGACCTCCATGGCATAGATGAGGTCGAGATCTTTCCAACAGTGTTAGATTTGCAATATTTCGAGCCCTGAGTCGAAAGATATGCCCCTTCAAAGTTTGCATCGAGTCCGTACAAATGGGTGGGAAAACCAGTTTGAAAAATGGGCCCCTTCTTTAATATGGGACACATGGCAGCTAGATTAGGGAAAATCAGGTTTGTGGGTTCAAATTTATCTTTTCCCCCTTTCCCGTGAGAATCACAAAATCCAAAAAATTCCCATGGCCCCGCTACTCCACTTGACACGTGGCACCCTTTGTTGGTCCAGATGCGCTCTTTTTCCTTTGTGCCCCTTTTGTCAAAAGGAAAATTTTCACCTTTTCCTCCGACTCCCTTTGGTTTGACTCGGGTTCAAACATTGACTTTTTCCTTTGGTGAGTCGCGGCCCATTTTGAAACTTTTACACTTTTTGGGGTAAGGGGCAAAAAAACCAACTTTTCCCCAATGGCCCACTTTAGACGCTAGGAAGCTTTCCATGTGGCACTTTCTCTTTGCTACTACTCAATTTCTACATTTTTGGCTAATTCTTTTGCTTGGCAGGGGCATATTACTAGACCGGGGACATTTAACTGCTTTTTGAAAACTCTCTCTATTCAATCCTTGAATTAGTGCCATTTAGACACTTGGTAGCCTCCGCCGGCCTACCCCATGCATTGACTATTCAACCAACTCTACCCCTTTTTGAGACTGGACACGTGGAGGCACCGCGCTTGCTTAAAAACTTGATTCAAAATTTACCTTTGAAGGAGCATCGAGTTGACACTTGGTATCCTCCGCAAGTCTGTGGACTTTTCAACTGTCTCTCTTATCCTTTTGGACTCGGCTACGTGGAGAGCTCACGCTCATTTGGGTTTCTTTCTTTGGACTAACTCTTGGAAATGCGCCAAGTCGACACTTGGCACTCTCTGCTTGCACTTTTATACTTAGCCAATTTTGAGGCCCACCCTATCTGCTCACTTTGACTCATTTGACCATTTGACCTGTCTCCATTTCGGCCTGGGACACGTGGAGATGCGGCACTTGTTTGAGCCTCCCTTTTGGATTCATCTTTGGAGAAGCACCGTTAGGACACGTGGCTCTCTCCACTAGCTCCTCCATACTTAGTCAATTTTGGACCTTTCCTAAACTAGTTTTGAGCCCAAAAACTCAAAACTTCATAATTTTTCCCCCTTCTTGCTCCTGGTTCCTTCACAGCACTTGCCCCTTCTTCTCTGAGGCTTGAATTCATTGTTGAGTCTACACTTGTAACTTGTAAAATGAATTTAAGACATGAAATGGCTTGACAAAGTCATTTCTTCTTGCATGGGTCGTTTAATTTTCTCTCTCAATCCCCCCATTTCATCATTGATTCCCTCTGTGACCTTTTCATAAGATCTGAATGAGATTTCTTAGGTTATTTCTATGTGGGGTCGTGGATGATCCAATATTTTTCCCAGGGGGTGAAATATGGATAACAATTTGGCGACTCACAGGGGTATCTACCTGCTAGATGAAAAGACCAATTACCTTGTCATATCCATTGGGCATGGAGTCGAGAACAACGGTCTGATACTGATTCTACCTCTGATTCATGAGCCCGACTATTTTCTCTCTCAATTTTCATAAGAAATCTCAAAATGAAGGTTTCTAAGAGTAGAAAATTGTTTTGACCCAGGGCTTCATCTGTCTCTCTGAATGGACTACATAAATAGCAAAAAACAACACCACAACTATATACAAAATTTAAAATCATACATGCTCCAAGTAGAACATGCAGAGTGTGCAAAGCACTTAGGAGAAAAGCAACCTAAACTACAACAAGACAATGTGCACAAGCACTTAGAGGAAAAGAAACTAAGCTAATATGTACAAGGTGGGAGCCTTCCCTCTAATAGTAGTGTTTAAGATAGATTCCATTCACTGGAATCTATGAAACTCCTCACCATCTAATGTAGATAATTGAAAAGCATTGCTACTTTTACA
Organism: Taxus wallichiana var. yunnanensis; assembly: GCA_018340775.1. NCBI lineage: Eukaryota > Viridiplantae > Streptophyta > Pinopsida > Cupressales > Taxaceae > Taxus > Taxus wallichiana. The sequence goes on from CM031235.1 coordinate 661,071,355, forward strand.
TTTTGTGACCATATAAGGGCCACTCCAGATGGCATCGAACTTAGAATGTCTCCTGGTTTTCTCGGTCTGCATCCCATTTCAACACTAGGTCTCCTTCCTGAAAGGTCCTTGCTCTAGCCTTCTTGTCAAAGCATATTTTAATTGAGGCCTGATCCTTCTCCATTGTTTGAAGTGCATGCTCTCTGGTTTCTTCTAATTCCATCAACTTTGCATACCTGGCCTCCATTGGTTCAAATTCAGACATCTCCAGCTTGTCTCATGAGTTCCAATGCTAGAAACTCTAGTGATATAGGCAACACTTGCCTCTTTCCCATAGACAAGCTTGAATGGGGAGCTTCCTGTAGATCTTTTGGGCATTGTCCTATCAGCCCATAAGGCTGATTTGAGCTTTGTGTGCCAGGTCCTCTGGTTTTCATCAAGAGTTCTTCTGATGATCCTTAACAGGTTCTTGTTTGTGGACTCAGCTTGACCATTACCTTGAGGGTAATAGTTTGATGAAGTGCTTAGGTAAATCCTCATTCTTGACATCCCACTCTGTGACCTTGGAACCTATGAATGCCAATGCATTGTCTGATATAATGGTAGTTGGCACTCCAAACCTGGTCACTAACCCTTCATAGAAATCTAGTATGCTAGATTCATTTACCTCTTTGAGTGCCACTGCCTCGGTCCACTTGGTGAAATAATCTATTGCTGCCAAAATCCATTTGTGGCCTTGGCTTGAATTTGGATTGATGACTCCAATGAATTCCAATCCCCATTGCATGAAAGGTTGGTCAATTGAAATTGGGTGTAATGGAAGTGCTGCTAGCTTTTCTTTTCCTTTGAAGAATGCACAATTCTTGCATCTTTTGATCCATGTGTAGCAGTCACTAAACACTCTGGGCCAATAATATCCTAGCCTTCATGATTTTGAGTGCTATCACCCTTGGAGAAAAATGGCCTCTAGCTGCTTCAACATGGAATTCTTGTAACACTCTTTCAATCTGATTTGTCCCAATGCACCTTAGCAGAACACCATTGATGTCCCTTTTAAACAAGACACCATCAATGAAAACATATGGGATGGCCTGGAGTCTGAAATGCCTTATTTTTTCTTTACTCATCCCATGAGGACACAGGCCCATTTGAAGGAAGTGCACCATGTCTTGAGTCCAACAAGGAGCAGTACATCAACATCTTCTTCTTCTTGACTATTATGTAGAACAAAACAACCTCCTTTTCACTTTTTTCTTCTTCTTGCTGCCCTGAGGCTAGTTGTTCACACAACCCCTTACCATGGACCAACTTAGTGACCTTGATCTCAATGTCATACTCCATGACATGAGTGATCCATCCTACTCGTTTTTCATTCAGATCCTTACTGAGAAGGAAATATTTAACTCCTACATGGGAGACTAACAATTGGATCTTATTGTTCGAAACCAGATGCTTGAAATTTTTTAGTCCTCTGATCACTGCCAAGACTTGCTTTTCAATGAAAGAATATCTTACTTCATAGTCTTCCAGACCTTGACTAAAAAAGGCAATTGGTTGTTACTGTGTCTTCTTTGTTCTGCTGAACTAAGATTGCAGAGATAGTGTCACTGCCACCAAAGGCATATAGTATGAAGTCTTTGGAGAAATATGGATTCACAAGAGTTGGGGCTTGTGATATAGCTTCTTTGATGGCCTCAAAGCTTGCCCTTCCTTCAGCTTTCCATCTGAATGTTAAGCTCTTCTTCAACATCAATGTTATTGGCTTAACAAGGGCTAAGCAAAGTTCGGGACAAACCTTTGAACAAAGTTGATCTTCCCTAAGAATATTTGAAGATATTTTTGTGACTTGGCAATGGCAATGCTCTTATTGCTTCAACTCTCTCTGGGTCAATTTCCAAACCCTCCTTAGACACAATATGGCCTAAAATCCCTCATGGGCCAAGAATATGCATTTTTTAGGGTTCAATGATACCCCAAATCTCTTGCATCTTTGAAACACTTGCCTTAGGTGAAAAGGTGGTCTGCTGTGTTTTTGGAGAACACAGTAATGTCATCTAGATAGATCAGCACTATTTTGTTGATTATCCCTTTGAATGCCATATCCATGGCCCTTTGAAAAGTGGCACCGGCATTAGACAATCCAAATGGAATTTTTCTGTAGGCATAGGTGCCCCATTTGGTGGTGAAAGTAGTTTTGAACTGATCATCTTCTTTCACCATGATTTGATTGTATCCTAAGTAGCCATCTAAGAGAGAGAATCTCTCTGATCTAGACACCACTTGCAAGATCTACTCCATTGAAGGGAGTGGGTAATGATCTTTGAGAGAAGCTCTTGTTCAAATCTTGAAAGTCTACACACAATCTAATTCTCCATTATTTTTCTAACTGGGACCAGATTAGCAACCCAACTTGAATGTTTGATTGGAAATATTATACTTGCCTCTATCAACTTATTTAGTTCTTTCTTCATCAGAGGCTCAATGTGTGGATTAACTGGTCTCTACTTTTTCCTGATGGGCTTAACAAGCTGGATCTAGTTCAATTGTGTGTTGTGCTAGCTTTGATTGAACCCTCTTAGGTCTTCATAACTCCAAGAAAATACATCTAGAAATTCTTTAAAGTTGTATGAATTCATACCTTTCTTGCTCGGTGGCCACTTTGCCAATTTGAAGTGTTTTGCCTTCTCCAACTGGGATTGACTCTGAATCTTCTCCTTTGATCTGTATGTTAGCCTTCTCTTTTCTAAACTGATCATTAGGATTGAAGATGGAATCCAATGTCACTAAGCCTTTGGGAAGCTTGTTTGTATGTAGCTGTACTATTTGATTCCCATATTGTTGTTCTAATCTGCTTTGATTATTAGCTTGAGAATTCAACTTCTTGCAGAAAATTAATGATTTACTAATCATTCTTGAACACTTGCCAACATGTGTTATCTAGCATTGTTGGCCTCACAACCACATGGATATGTGGTTGTTATTTGTCTCTCTTGATGCTATCTACCACATCAAACGTTGCTCCAACTGCAAGTCTATCAACAACTTCATTCTCTTTCCTGGGTATGGACACAATGTGAAGGCTTCAAATCCTCCATGAGATCCCATACTCTACTCTTATAGCTCTTGAGCAGGTCATTCTTGACAGCATTAAGTCCTCTTGACTTGATTGACAACCAGTTCACTGTCACCAAACACTTGTAAATTCTTGATTCCTAGCCTCCTTGCCCAATGAAGACCATGGACTAAAGCCTCATATTCAACAGTGTTATTTGAGTAAGAAAACTAAAATATGAAGCTGAATAATATTTCATACCTTTGGGGACACAATCATAGCTCCTCCTCCAGCTCCTTGTCTACTCCTTGAGCCATCAAAGAATAATTTCCATACCTCATTGTCATCCTTATATTCTGGCTTAATTAGGGCAGGAAGAGGATGATTCTCTTCATGTAGATAGTAGACACCTAGCTCAGATTCTTCCATCTCCTTATAAGGGTCAAAAGCATGTCTTTTGTTGGCCCACTCATCTAGAGTCAAGTCTGGATACATCCCACCTTGGTATCTACTTCACAAGTGCTTAGGAGGTCTTCTTGATCAAAAGATGAGCAGTTGGCATTGATTGGGCTAGGCACATAAGATTCAATATGGTAATCAACAATGGGCTTAGATCTGATTGGCCTTCACCCCATACCTTGTTCTAAAGAGCATATGTGACCAATCAATAGATAGATAGCCTCCAATTTTGGCAGTGAAGTCCCTAGACAAACACAAAGCAAAATGTGGTGGCAAGTCTATGACTGACACGTTCTGCAATACAGTCACATTGGGGCAGGCATGTAAGGTGAGGCTCAGATCTTTGATGATTCCAATAGTTGTCACTATTGTCCCATCTAATTGTACTACTCCCCTAGAGATGACTTCATATTGGAGACCCAGTTGATCAGCTATTTGCTTGGGCATTACAAAACTACTTGCCCCAGAATCAATCATACAATTGTGCACCAACTTGTCCCCAATAATCAATGAAACATAGAAAGGGGGAGGTCTCAGGTTCTTACCTTGTTGTTCTCCATGGTTCCTCCCAGGTTGAGCTGAATTGGTAAGCACCCTCTCTTGTTGATTAGGGGGTTGATTTGAGCTTGACCAATTTTGTATGGCAGTCTGTAATAGATCCTTCTTTCCTGAATGGCCAGTGACTCCCACAGTGAAATGTTCACACTTGTCCTCTTCATCTACTCGATGATATTGAATGAGCTATCCTTTTGTTGCCCCTTCCCTGACACATTATTTTCTTGCACATGGGTTGACACAACCGGTGCCTGAGTGGATTTGGGAGGTGGCTTGGATTGGCTCTGCATATTGGGAGTTACATTTGGAGCACTAGAACCTTGTGGAGTGATGGAAGGTTGAGGGTTACCTGAGTTCAGTGGTTGGCCTTCTCCAATGTTTCTCCTTTTAGACCGTGTATTGGTAGCTACACTTTGAGAAGGGGACTGGTTCATCCCACGAAGTCCTCAACTTTCCAATTGACAAGCATAGTCTCACTTAGAGATGTCTCTTGCTTGAGCTCCTTGCTGATCTCCTTCCTGGCTAGGTTCTTGTGGCACCATATTAGTCTGCACCATCAAGGCCTGATTGAGTGCACCATTAAAGCACATTGATTGGTTATGTGGCTGATTACATGGAAAGCACCAATCATATTCTTGTGCCATGTTGTTCTGTGCTGGAACCAATGCCCTTGATGTTGAGGTTGTATTTGGATCATAAGACCTGAAAGGTCTAGTAGCTTGAGGCTATCCTTGGTTTTGACTCTGATTTATAGTCTAAGATGGTGGTCTATTTTGTTGATATTGAGGTCTATCCTGATACTAAGTCTGAGGCTGATATGGCCTAGAGCTCTGGGCTTGTTGTCTCTTGATGGTCACCAACTCATTCCCTAGGTTCTAAAGTTGTTTCATGACTTCTTGAAGTTATTTTGAGGTATTAGATGATGAGGTGGAGGCTTCAGTTGAGCTTTGACTCCTGGGAGTAGGTATAAGGGCTAATGTGGGCGTTTGGCTAACATCTGGGCTTCCTAGCTCGGGTATAGAGGCATGGATGGCCTAGGAGTGATTTTTCCAGCCTGGATCAAATGGTTCTTCAGCCCCTATGGAAAGGCTATAGGCTGCAGGTAAGGATGTACCCCCATTGAATGAATCATCAAAGAAATATCAGAATTTAAAGCCCTAAGAAAGTATAAGAAGGCACCTTCGTTAGTGGGCTTTACTACTGTTGGAATCTTGTCCCGGTCCTTTGAAACCTGAGGTTGAAATCTATCAATTGCTCATTAGGATCTCTTTTGATTGTTGTTAGTTGTTCCAACAAGGATAAGTTATCACCTTTCTCTCCAAACTAGTTGTGAAGAGATGTGCAATGGTTCCAATTTTGGATAGAGCCTACCTCAAGACTCCTAAACCATTGTGAAGCTTTCCCTTTGAGTGAAGAGGTGAGAAACTTGACTGTAATGTCCATCTCATGAATCTCGTGGATTGTATAGACATTTGCAATATCTTGGACATGATCACCAGGAGAAGTTTGATTTTCCCTAGTGAAATATGGGATACTCTTTAATGCTGCAATAGGAACTAGATTTTGTGCATTCAAGGTGAGTGGACTACTGCTAGTGAAGTTAACATAAGGATTTGGCTGAGCCATCTTGATCGGTCTGAGCACCCCTCTTGATTGAATGAACGGTTGACCGGGAGGAGGTGTTGATAAAGCTCTACTTGGTGGAGATAGAGACCTCTGGGTTCTTCTTCCTCTTCTCCCTCTGTCTGGGGATAAGTCTAGATAGACAAATAGTCCCTCTTCTCTAGTTCTTGACCGTGTTTGTATTCTTCTCATGAACTTGCTTGACTATTGAAACCAGTAGATTTGTTTCTTTTGGAGTCGCCAGATGTACAATTTTAAGGCTTCTTAAAAGCCAAAATCACAAGTGTACATCAATTCCTACTGTAATAAGATGGAGACTTCTTAGTCCCATTGGGTATGCCAAAACTGTTAGTGCAAAATCACAGCACCCCCAAATGAGTTATGGATCTGCTTTTCTAAGGCAAATCATTTGGTGTAATTTACATAACATTGAATCTTCCTCAAAGTGTGGGACTTTGTATAATAGGAAGACTCTCCAGATTAAAGGCTGGTTCCTATTCCTCTGTTTAGGTGCCTGCATAGAAACTTGCAGAGGGTCTGTTCTTAAACCTAATCTAAACTTTACCAAGGAGGCAGGGATAGAAGAAATACAAAATTAAAACAAAGCTACACTACGAGGTGATGCACCAAAGGAATGATGGACACTTGTTTTGCTTGATAGACACAAACCAAATAAAATGCATACAATAATCGAGCACATATAACTAGATTAATAATGAAAGACCAGATGAGAGAAAAGAAGACAGAAAGGATCTAGAATCGATCACAAAACATGTTTTATTGCTCTGTAGATTGATACAATACATTAATAAATAGCCAAGAGGCGAGAAAGCGTATATACAGCTTTTAATGGAAGTCTAGAACTCCACGAGTCCTTTGCTAGAAGGAAAGGGAGCCTACAAAAGACAAGAGAATGTCCAACCCTTTACAATGAGTCTCAAGCCTGTATTTATAGATCAGATACAGATGAGAGAAAGAGAGAGAAGTGGGAAAAATAGCTCCAAGCTCAACCACCACTATCTAATGACTCCCATGAAATCTGTCTCAAATTTGTCTTGACTACACCAAACCATGATTCGATGCCTTGAAAGAGGAGGAAATGAATGGAGCAGATCGAATCCGATCTGGTAGTTGGAAGAAAGAGATCCTGCATTAAAGGCCTGAAGTCATTTCTCCATTTTTCTCCCACCTAACCTCCCAAAAATTAAAGTTTCAGACCTCCATGGTGTAGGCGAGGTCGAGATCTTTCCAACGGTGTCAAATTTGTAATATTTCAAGCCTTGAGTCAAAAGATATGCCCCTTCAAAGTTTGCATCGAGTTTGTACAAATAGGCGGGAAAACCAGTTTGAAAAATGGGCCCCTTCTTTAATATGGGACACGTGGCAGCCAGATTAGGGAAAAATCAGGTTTGTGGGTTCAAAATTTATCTTTTCCCCCTTTCTCGTGAGAATCGCAAAATCCAAAAAATTCCGTGGCCCCACTACTTCACTTGGACACATGGCACCCTTTGGTTGGTTGAGATGCGCTCCAACTTTTTCCTTTTTGCCCCTTTGTCAAAAGGAAAATTTTCACCTTTTCCTCCAACTCCCGCTTTGGTTTGACTCGGGTTTAAACACTGATTTTTTCCTTTGGCGAGTCGTGGCCCATTTTGAAACTTTTACACTTTTTGGGGTAAGGGCAAAAACGCAACTTTTCCCACTGGCGACCCGCTTTAAGCGCCGCTAGTTTAAGCTTGCCACGGCACTTTCTTTCTTTGCCTACTCAATTTCTATGTTTTTGGCTAAGTCTTTTACTTGGCGGGGCATATTTCTAGATTGGGGACATGCAATGATCGACGCTCATTTTGAAAAATTTCTCTTTATTCAATCCTTAAATTAGTGCCATTTAGACACTTGGGAGCCTCCACCGACCTGGCCCATGTGTTGACTATTCAACCGACTCTGTCCCTTTTTGAGGCTGGACACGTGGAGGCACTATGCTCACTTAAAAACCCAATTCAAAATTTTCCTTTGAAGGAGCGTCGAGTTGACACTTGGCATCCTTCGCAGGTTTGTGGACTTTTCAACTGTCTCTCTTATCCTTTTGGACTATGGCTACGTGGTGAGCTCGCTCATTTGGGTTTCTGCCTTTGGACTAACTCTTGGAAATGCGCTAGGCTGACACTTGGCACTCTCTGCTTGCACTTTTATACTTAGCCAATTTTGAGGCCCACCCTGTCTGCCTTTGACTTTGTTTGACCATTTGACCCTGTCTCCGTTTCAGCCTAGGACACGTGGAGATGCGGCGCTTGTTTGAGCCTCCCTTTTGGATTCATCTTTGGAGAAGCACCGTTAGGACACGTGGCTCTCTCTGTTGGCTCCTCCATACTTAGTCGATTTTAGACCTTTTCCTGAACTGTTTCGAGCCTGAAAACTCGAAACTTCACCATTTTTTCCCCTTCTTGCTCTTGGTTCCTTTACGGCACTGCCCCTTCTTCTCTGACCTTGTAATTCCATTGTTGAGTCTACGTGTAACTTGAAAAATTAATTTAAGATGTGAAATGGCTTGACAAGTCATTTCTTTTTACACAAGGCCGTTTAATCTTTCTCAACCCCACCATTTCATCATTGAGTCCCTCTATGACCTTTTCACAAGATCTGAATGAGATTTCTCAAGTTATTTTTATGTAGGGTCGTGGATGATCCAATATTTTTCCCGAGGATGGCGAAATATGGATAACAGTACCATATAGGTTGTAAACATCATCTAGAACCATCTAGATCTCCATTAGGACTCAAGAAGCTCTAAAACACCAAAAAGACCTACTTGTAAAAATAAAAGGTTTAGAGAAAAAAAGACTTGGAACACACTTAGAAATGTTTTCTAGGAGCATCAAAAACCTCCAGAAAGCTATAACAACTTATAACCATCATCTCACACCATGAAGCCACTCAAGAAAAAAACACTACCATGCCCCAAAAACTAGTCTTCAAAGATCAAGCCATAACTTCATCAAATCTCATAAAAAATGCAAGTGTGATATACCAATGGAAATATCATGACCTCAAGGTCATAAAAAAACTCAACTTATGCCACACATATGACTATAGCACCTCTAAAGAATCTTTACAACCATATCACCTAAAATAGCCCAAAAGTACCCCAAAACCAGTCATCCAAAATGTATTTTAACAGACCTTCTAAGGGTAAAAAAATGATCTAAAACCACTCCCATAATTCATCTAAAACCAATTTATTCATCATGTCAAATGCATAACTTGAACACAAACTAAAATTTTCTAGAAACTTACATTTTTGAGTGGGGACCACATATTGTCACAACCTATAAATGCAAATTAGAGAAATATGGAGGAGTCTTATACAAAATTCAGTCATCAAATTTTATCGAAAAATCCATTATGGGCATGTATCATGAAGATCTTTCCATCGCTACTTAGCCGAGGATTGAAAGGGTTTTAAAAGTTGTTTACCTTTTTAACGATTGTTCATAAACTTACGAAAATAAAATGATCTAATTCCACTTGTAAAACCTTCTTAGCATAGATCTTAAACTATCCTCAATATATTGGGTCCCCATGAAAAATACACATGTCCCAATGAGCATCAAAAAGGCCAAATTCAACCTTGGTTTCTCACTTCCAAAATTTAGTAGAGGTAAAAATACCATAACTTGAAACAAATTCAACAAAAAGACCTAAAATATGGACCACATCTTCATATCATTATCCCAAAAATATCCAATGATCACCTTTTCTCAAATACACATAAATTTTGAATCCATCTCATTAGGGAATGCTTAAGGACTAGTATAGGAACATACCTAAAAACTCATTTTTCATGCAAAATGCTCAAAGTACATACCTCAAAATTCACAAACATGCTAGAAAAAACATGTCACAACTTTGACATATCTCAATTTTTCATTTCCAAGCTGAAATCATACATGCACACCTCATTAGGTCACATGGAGTTTGAGAATAGGTCTAATGAAGGCTTAGAAACCATGTCAAACACCTGAACCAACAATGTAAGACACTTGTGAGTGTTTCAACACCTCATCTACATGCATCCAATTTTATCACCAAGCTCACACACCTGTTACATTCCTTACTTCATCATGACATACCATACATGTTGACTAGGCCTTAAGAACAAGAACCTTGAACATGCTTGTTTCACTAAATATGACTTCCTCATCAACTTGTGGAAAAACTTGCATTCACACTCCATGAAATCACTAAAACATCACCAAATTACTCCATCACCTATACAAGCCATCAAACTAATTCAAGAACATATGCAACATTATGCAATCTCAACAAAATACAATTTGGCATGACACTACTAATCAACCTTCATGTCCCTTAACTCTTTTAACATCAATGACATTCAATGAAAAGTCCTACAACATCCTAATTTTACATCAATGGCAACACAATGGCAACACAATCTCTATCTCCTATCTCGTCGGTAATAAATGTGTAAAATCATATTGCTTCATAATCCACATAATCATGTTAATCATGTCATTACAGATAATTTTTTTCATCATTTACCTATCACTCTAGGTGTGTAAATCATAATCATTGTTTCATTTAGCCTAATGGTTTTAACTTTCAATTTCATATTTATCATCACGTATGGTCGTAATCTTTTGATATCTTATCATGATTAAAAACTATATAATGCACTTTAACATAAAGACTCCTTTATCATAATAGTCACTTATTCTATGTCCCTATAGGTTAGGATGATGTGTATGGTTTCACTAAATTTACATTTTTATGTAATCCAACATGCATCCATTGTTATTTTCACTTTTGTTTATATAATATATAAAACTTATCTCTTATAATTTTATAATCAAGGTCCTTTATAACTACATTATGGTAGACCTAATCCGAACTAATTAGTCTTTTGATTTATCAAGTAAAACCAAAAAAATCCCAACTTGGTTTCGATTTTATTATATTCCTTTAAAATTTATAACAATTGTCTCGTTTTTAAATTTTATACAATTCAAAATAATATAGGGAGGGAATGCAGCTCAAGATCCCTCCCTTTACATCTATAGTCTTAGTCATTCAACCTTAATTGACCTTATCTTGTTTTAAACACATGTCAATATTATAACAATCAAGTGTATAGGTTTAGATTTAATTTTAAACAAAAAGTTAAGGGAGTCAAGGAGTCAAAATTGCAATCCCTCACTCCCAACACCCTTCTCATTGTCATGGTGTCATGGTTCATAGTTCACCAAGATGTGACCCAAGTTTTATTTACTTTATCTTATTTGGTTTATAAATTTAAATGAAAAATTATATGGGTTTCGAATACCAAACGTTTTAATTGCAATCCCCAAGACTTAGCATTAAGTTATATACTTACATGTAGGCGAACAAAGAAATGTAAATAATTTAAACGAGATAAAATATGGAATCGGAAGTGAATTCAATTTCCTTCTTGCTTTGCCTCTAATTTCTCTCTCTCTCTCTCTATGGATCAAATCTAGAGGTGTGTAAACTTTGCGAATATTCTTGTTTCTAAACTTTTTGTTAAAACACGTGTCTCTTTTTTTTGGTATAATTATGTATCTTCCTATGGTTTGCTACACACTTATTTTATAAGCCTCATCAAGCTATTCTTAGATTTTACTCCCTTCCTTCTATTATCACACAGATTTAATTTTAACTAAATATTTTTCATTAGTTGTTTAACTCCATGTTTAATTTGTTTAGATTTCCTGCAATTCTCTAGTTCATCAACTCTTTAATATAAATCTATTTCCTGATTTGGAACTTAGGTTTCTAACTCATGCATGTCTTGTTTGAATTTTCTAAGAAATAGTTTAAATCTCAATCAATTATCATCCACGACCCTCAAATATAAATTTGCACGGATTAATTTATCCTCGTTGAATCCTAAATATATTTATTCATGTCTAATTTTGGCTTGTTTAATTTTCATGTGAGATTTAGTGGTGGTATTCGCTCTACAGGGAGTACACCGATTGATGTCGTGTGAGGTATCAAAATTATTGTATTTGAGGGATCATGATTGGTGCCAAGCTGCACCAATCGGTGCTCTCACATCTCAACTATATTTTTGTCTTGATGCGTGCTCAAAGATCAGTACACCACTGTGTGATAAGTCGGTGCTCCTCTACATGGACATATTTTTAAGTTTTTAATCCCGCATGCACATTGGGTGTAGCTGTTAGTTTGTTTATAAATTTGCACATTAATCTTACAATGAATTATACCGCTCATTAAATTGTGCGACTCATTTACTCGTGAGATTAGATAACTTGACAACCTTGGTAAGTGTGGTAACTCGGTCCAACTGGGTGGTAAGGTTCAATGCAGCTATGCAATGATATGGGATCAGTTAACAGGTGAGAGCGGCTATGAAAGTCATCAAAGTATTTGATTTCAAATAAACTCGTCTACATAAATGATTTGAGCTTGTATACAAGACTCCATGTAAGTTAGTTGTTAGAGCTCAAACCAATTTAATAACATTAGGGATTTAATATGTCTTGATAATTTATTTTTCTTAATGGTATGCTTTTGTAACATTATATGACTATATATAACACAACACATAAGAAAACAATGGAAATGTAAGTGTGTTATTTTTGTAAAGTGATAATGTGTTGCTTGGCTAAACGTGCAATGCGACATTGAATTCTTCACCATAGTGGAAATGTGCAACACTGTCTCATTTCCACAATGTGACCAAATTAAACATGTTGCACAATGTGACACATACAAAACAATGATGAATCACAAAAGATAAATATATGACTTCAACTTATGGTTTGACATTATTTCTCATGCATTGAATCACACATGGCAAATATATCTACCAATACCCATTTTATGCATCTTTCTTCCTATCCCCGATAACACCCTTTCTCAAAACTTGAGAACACTGCACATAAGTAGATAATAATACCCAATGCATTAATCATTCAATAATCAATTCAAGTAATATGCACTATAAACAATATATATGTAAACAATAATCTCGAAATCGTAATATGAATCAAAACATCATCTACTACTAATCAATTACTGATAATATTGTATTCTTCCCAAAAACATATCATAATCATAACTAAAGAAAATCAAAACAATATAATGTCTCATAATAATAAAAACATAAATATGGGATTTGTGATAGCTATGGGCACTTTTGCCCTAAGTAGTTAGTTCACTTTTGTTGATGTTCCTTTTTGCTCTTACAAGGTATATGACAAGTGGGGAATGTTGGGATTATGTGTTATACTCTTTGTAAAATCTTACATTGGAGTTTAATTAATTATAGGTGCACACGATTCCCACTCGATGTGGATTATGTCACATGCATTATGTATTAAGAGCATGCATAAGGAGAATAAAAGGAAAACTAGGAAAAATCAAGTGGCAAGTTTGGAGCATAAATGCAAGCCAAATCAACATGCATAAGGGAAACTAGTTTTGGAGGTTAATTGTTGTTAAGTCACCATGCAATGTATGAAAGGAAACTACACTAAAAATGGTGATAGCACCAGAAAAAAGGGATGAACACTATCTTTTCTCAAACAAAAATGAAGGGAAATGCATGAAAGAAGGCTAGGCACATGTAGCACAACTTAAAATGTATTTACTAGATCAATTTCATGGAACACAACTAAATAAGGAGTTGTAAGGGACATGAAATGGCACAACAAGCACACAATGTAAAAAAAAGGCAAGAAGAAGGAATGCAAAACATGTTAGGATAGAGAATAGTCACAAAAAATGCTTCTATTACTTCCAAAAATGCACAAAGTTGTTACAATGGTGAAAAAGAGGATGATATCCACATGCAAGAGCCAGATCTAGAGGTCTGAAAACTCAAAATATAGAAAATATGAAGTCCTTAGCAAAGTGCGTAAGGATCCAAAATGTTCCAACATTAATAATGAGCCCAACTCTTACATTTATAGATGAATCCATGGAAGAAGAAGAGAAGGAGGAAAAATCCTGAATTTGAAATACAACCACCAACAAGAAGCATTTAATGCCTATAAATCCACCTAAAAATCTATCAAATGCACTTCCCAAGTCTGTTTGGCATGTTTAAAGAAGGAAGGAGGGTGAATATCATATCAAATTGGGTGGTTGGAGCAATTAAATCTGCTCATTAATGCTCAAAATATGTTTTCCCATTTCTCACCTACCAGATCCACCAAGAATTTGAATTTGAATGTCTAGCATTGTAGCCTATGTCAACAACTATATCTATCTGAAAAGTCTAGGCATGTGCCCATCGAGAGCTCTCTATAGAAAAATATATGGTTGCAAAATTTTTTTCGTTCATCGGTATGCACAAAACACATGTGGCATGCATGCATGGATGGTTGAAAGGATGACCAACTATGCAAATGTTTTTTTTTTTTTCTGCCACATGTCACTCATTGATTTGTTGCAAGGATCTAACACCCTATTGGTGCACTTTGATTGGTTGCATGTGGCACACTCAAGCATGTCAGAATGATGTGGCATGGAATGGCATAAGAGGAGGGTGCAAAGGTATATGCACATGGAAGAAAAGAAAAGGCATGAGAAGAAGGCAAAGGAGGGAAGGTGCACATGCACGTGCATGGGGAAATGAGGAAAATGGTGAGTAGAGAATGCATGGTCAAGGAAAACTATTACAAAGATGTGTGTGGCGCATGAGAGGGCCAGGGACTTAGCTTGATTGAAGCAAGTGCAAGGCATGCGTGCAGGGTGAATAAATTCTTAGGAAGAAGGTGAATGCACATAAGAGATGCATGCAAGGGAGGAGTGGAACAAAGAGGAAAAGAAAAAGAAAGGGGAAGGGAAAGAGGGAAGAGGGAAGGGGTGCGTGGGAATGTATGCAACCAAGGGAATGTGCCAAGTGAACTTGAGCATGCAAACCTTGCAATGAAGAGCTCAAAGCAAAATGTATACAAGTTATCCAAATAACTAGGAGAGTTATTTGGATAACAGTTTTGGTGACTTTTGGGGCCATCTTCCTGCTAGATGAAGGAGATCAATAGCCTAGAGCATCCATTGGGCATGGAGTCTACTATGTAATCATGAAATTATGATTTGTAACTTTGAAGAACTACCCCTTGAAGTCACTTGAAGGATCATTTCTTGACTCTATTCTGAATCCTGTAAGCTATTGAAAATTGTTGGAAGAAGATCAACATCCTGGAAGCAAAAAAAGAAGAGCACACAGGAAGCACACGTGAGAAGAAAGAACTATGTACAAAAAAAAATGTGTGTGCAACACACTTAGAGGAATTGAAACTACTCTAATATATACAAAATGATGCAAAAACTTAATGGAAGGGTTTGAGATAGATCCCATTTATTGGGATTTGTAGTGCACCTCCATCAAGATGAGTTAACTCAAAAGAGTTAGCCTCTTTGCATGAACTGATGATGTATGGGCCACTCCAAAGTGCATCAAACTTTGAATGGCACCTGGTTTAGCTCTGTCAGCATCCCATTTTAAGACTAAGTCCCCAAATTTGAAATCTTGAGGCCTAGCCTTTTTGTCAAACCATTTCTTTGTTTGCTTGTTGATGTTGTTCTAGCTTGATCATGGTAGAGTTTCTTAATTCTTCAAGATTAACCAGCTCTACCATTCTATTTCTCTCTGGTCTACGCCCTTCAAATTCCAGTTGTTGGGAAAGTGCCATGAGTTCAATCTAGTGTCAAAGGAAGGGTAGCCTCTTTTCCATAGACAAGCTTGTAAGGTGAAAGTTCTTATTACCTTTTTAATTGTGATTCTATCTTCCTAGAGCATGCACGAGACCTTTGTATGCCACTTGTCTTTGGCTGATATTCATTGTGTGCTTTCATGATCCTAATCAAGGTTTCTTTATTTGTTGACTCTGCCAAGACCATTTCCTTGGGGGTAATAGTTGGAAGAAGTCTTTAGATAGATGCCCAGATTTAGAGCCCAATCAATGATTTTAGTCCCAAGGAAGGATTTTGCATTATCAGAGATAATGGTTTGAGGAATGCCAAACCTTGTGACTATACCTTCGAGAAATTCAAGGATGACTGACTTGGTTGATTCTTTGAGCATGAAAATTTTTCCATCCATCTTGGTGAAGTAGTCCATGTAGTAGTTCACCCACTTGTGTCCAATGCTTGAAGGTGGATTGATCATGCCTATGAAGTCGAGACCCCATTGTGCAAAAAGGTTGATCCACTTGGATTGGTTAGAGGGGAAGCACACCATATCTTTCTTTCCTATAAAGAAAAAGTGCATTCCTTGCATTTTGTGACCCACTTGTGTGCATCTAAAATAGGGTAGGCCAAAATATTCCTACCATTATGATCTTCATTGTTTGTAGTTTTGGCATAGAAGTGTCCACCAGAGAATCCATCATGAAATTTTGCTAACACTTTTTCATTCTACGCATGCCATTGATACATCTTAACAACACACCATCAAGATTTTTCTTGAAGAGAAGTCCATCAATCAAAACATAAGGGATAGATTGTAACCTCAGATGTCTTCTCTTTTCCTTTGTTTAAACCAGGAGGGTATATGCCCTCGAAAGGAATGTGATCATGTCCTTCATCTCAGTCACATGCACCAGATCTATATTCTTCTCAAGTTTTGCATGGGAGACCTTCATCCAGAAATAATGAAGTCTCAGATTCATTCTTGTGCATCCTCAACAATCTTCTTGCAGAGCACTACTACTCTTACCAATTTTGTGGCTTTGATAGTCACATCATATTCCATGATTTTGGTCACCCATCATGCTCTTTTTCACTTGATTTCTGCTCCCATGATGAAGTCTCTAATAGAAGAGTGGGAGACTAACACCTTGATATGATTTGTGGTGAGCATACTTTTGAATTTCTTGAGTGCACACATGATGGCAAAGACCTTTTCTCCATGTGACTATATTTTAATTCATAATCCTTCAATGTTTGGCTGAAGAAAGCCACTTGGTTGTTCCAGCCCTTGTTCATTTTCTTGTGTTAGGACAACAACAACACTCACATCAACACCATAAGCATAAAGGATGAAATCCTTTGAATAATCTGGTTGATGAGTGTTGGCATGCAAAGAAATTTCTTGCTTGATTTTGTTGAAGCTTTCTCTTCCTTCTTGTCCATCTGAAGGCTATGTCCTTCTTGAGCATCGGGTGATGGGTCAAACTAGTCCTGTAAAGTTAGGGATAAAACACCTAACAAAATTGATCTTACCAAGGAAGGACTTGTAGGGATTTTTGTGCACCAATAGGAAAGAGCTAGGATGGCTGAAATGTGCTCAGGATCAATTGTGATGCCATCCTTTGAAACCACATGGCCCAAAATCTTTCCCTGCGCCACTTTGCAAAAAAATTACACTTCTTGGGGTTAAGAGACACCCCATACTTTTTGCATCTCTCAAAGACTTTCTCTAGGTGTGCCATATGATCCATGCTCTACTTTGAGAAGATTGTTATGTCATCAAGGTAAACCAAGATGAACTCATTGATGTAACCTTTGAAGGAAATATCCATGGCACGCTGAAATGTAGCACTTGCATTTGATAGACCAAAGGGCATATTTTGATATGCATATATTTCCCCACTTGGTTGTAAATGTTGTTTTGAATTGATCCTCTTCCTTGACCAGGATCTGATTGAAACTTGAATACCCATCTAGCATTGAGAATCTTTGCACGCCAACCATAGTCTATAAATTTGCTCCATTGAAGGAAAAGGATAATGATCCTTTAGAGATGCCTTTTTCAAATCTCTAAATCAACATAGAGTCTGATTTCACCATTCTTCTTACACTAGAACTAGATTCATGACCCAAGTAGAGTACTTGATGGGAAAAATAATTTTTTTCCTCTCAATGAGTTTGGATAACTCCTTTCTCATGAGGGGCTCTATCTTTGGATTGATTGGTCACTGCTTTTTCTCTGATGGGTTTGATACCAAGATCAAGGTCAATGGAGTGTTGAGAAACACTTGGATCAAAACCTTTGAGGTCTTCATACTCCCATGAGAAGATATATCACTTGTATTTTTGATAGAGAGAGATGAAGGCCTATGTTTTTCATCATGTGCATGCACAAGCTTTATTGAGAAATAACTCTTTCCCATGCACAATAGTGACTAGGGAGCAGTCTTCTTGCATGCATGCACATATAATTTTCTTCACCCTTGAACTCATCATCAGGGATAAACATTTTCTCTAAGGTGACCAACCCTTTAGGAAACTTATTTGACTTCAGTTGAATCACTTGGTCACCATAGTTATCATGCAAGTCAGCTTGCATGCTTGATGAGAACTCAACTTCATTTTGGATGAATTGGATGATCTGCGCATCATTGTCAAACACTTTCCAACTAGTATTGTTTTCGGAATGGATGGTCTGATCACCATCTTAATGTGTTGAGTGTTTCCTTTGAAAAATTCCTCAAGAGAGAGAAAATGAAACCAAGCACACCATTTGATCAACTTCCTTATTCATTTTGCATGGCACCACCTACAGATTTAGAGCATCAAATCTCTCAAGGAGGTCCCAAACTCTATGTTTATAAGCTTTGAGAAGCTTATTATTTTCTGGAACTTTTTGGTAACCTGATGGATAACCAATTTGTATCCCCAAATATCTGCATGCCTTAATCTTCTTCTTTTCAACAATAAGTAGACCATGCACCAATACCTTCATATTTTCCACATTATTAGAACATGTAAACTACAACCTGTGCATGAAGAAGAATTTCTCATCCTTAGGGAGAAATGAGAACAACTCCTTCTCCCACATTTCTACTTCTAGAACCATCAAAGTATAACTTCCATAGACTAGGTTCAACTTGGTCTTTCTTGAGCATGCATAAACACAACTTCTTCTTCAAGAATGCAGTAAGTACCAAGCCCAGTTTCATAAGCTTCCAGTTCTTCAGCATATGGGTCAAATTTATGGTGCCTCTCTTGCCCACTCATCAAGTACTAGATCAGGAATAGAAGGTGGAAGAGGATGCTCTTCAGAACTGAAGCTTGTTCTTGGATTAAATAGTTGGCTTGGAGAGGGATGGGACATATGACTCTACATGATAGGAAAATATTGGCTCAAATTGTATGGTAAACCGGGTACCATACCTTGTCTTGAGTAACATATGAGACCAATCAAGAAGACAAGTAACCACCCACTTTTGTAGTAAATTCTCTTGATAGACATAGGGAAAACAAAGGAGGTAAGTCAATGATAGATACATCTTGAGTTATGGTGAAACTTGGACATGCATGAAGGGTCAACTCAAGATCCTTGATGATTCCTAAGGTAGTAACAATTGAACCATCAAGTTGCAGACTCCTTTTTCAAGGGGCTATACTTGAGACCTAAGACATCAACTATCTTCTTAGGCATAACAAAAGTACTAGCGCCCAAGTCTATCATGCAATTATGCACTAGGTGTTTTCCTATGATCAAAGACATATAGAAGGGTGGGGTTTTAAAAACTTTACTTACTTTCTTCTCCTCTTCTTGGTAGATGTTGATAGAAGCGCATGGTTTGTGATATTAGATCGGATGTGTGAGAGTTGTGCTGACAGAGCCTCATGTAATAGGTCATGCTGAGATGGAATGGTCAGGGCATCCCACATTGTGACATTTATATTTGTCTTCTTCATCTGGTCCACAATGCTAAATGGAAGACCCACTGACTTGTGCATTTGGGGGAATGACAACATCCTTTCTTGATTGCTTCAGGCATGCAGAAACATGAGCTTTAGCCAAAGATGAGGCTTGACCTACCAAAGGAGGGGCACATGCCACTTCTAGAGGAGCTTTACATGGAGCTCTTGTGGAGGGACTTGAGTGATTTTACTACTAGATGCTTGGCTACATCTTTCTACTTTTGAGGGTCTACTTGTGTTGTTGGGATTGTGACTTGCATGCCAGACTCAGCATTCTCTTCTTGTATCTTGTGTTGTCTGCAACTTGGGTGTGTGGTTTTTTGTATCATCTGATATTTGGTTGATTGCAAAAAGTCCTCAACGCCAAAGAACATCAGATTGGAGTCAGGAAGAACTTCTAGCCTTTCTTGGTTTTCTACTTTAGGGGGCACTTGTTGAAGGCTCACAGGTTGAAGCATTATAGATCATATAGGCTTGGGCACACACATTTGGCACAATGATATTGATTATATGAGGCATGTTGCAAGGGAAGCACCACTTTGACTCCTACACCAAATTGTTTTGAACTAGAACAAGTGCTTGACTTGTACTGGGTGTTGGAAGAGAGGGCATGCGGGAGGAACAACTTGCAAGGGAAGATGTGCACTAGCATGTCATCTATCATTCTGTTGGTTGGGCACGTATCTTTGGTTTCCATATTGATTCCACCAAGGCTGATTGCTTTGGCTATGCGCCTAATTAGAAATTACCTCTATAGGCTTGTACATTTTTTTCTCTAATGATATGACTTTATTTGACAAATTTCTAATCAGGGTCTTCAATTCTTCATCTTCTTTCTTTTTTGCTGTGCAGAGAGTAGGATGTTGATGCAACAGGTTGCATGCTTTTCTCAGGAATAGGAATAGGGGCCAAATAAGGTTGGGGGCACTTGTGACATTTCTTGGGAATAAGGGCATAGGTGGTCTAGGAGCTATCTTTCCCACTTGAATAAGACTATTTTCTACCCTTACTACAATATTATAAGTAGTGGTAAATCCTACCTCCCATGGATTGAATCATGACTAAGATATCATTGTTCAACACCTTTAGATAATATAGAAAAGCATGTTGGGCTATAGGTCTTACCACAAGAGGGATTCTATCCCAAGTCTTCTAAAATCTAATGTTGAAATCAGTCATCTACTCATTGGGTACCCTCCTTGTTGTTGTTGTCAATTGCTCCACCAAAGATAGGTGATCTAACTTATCTTCAAAATAATTACAAAGAGTTGTTCCCATCTCATCCCAGGTGGTAATAGATCCAAGTCTCAAGCCTTGGTACCATTGAAGTGCTTTTCCTTTGAAAGAGGCTGCAAGTAGCCTAACTACTACATCATCATGTGTGATCAAATAGAGTGAACATACATTTGATATATCCTAGATATGCTCTGAGGGGTGACTTGATTCTCACCAGTAAAGTATGGAATACTTTTGAGTGTGCCATTTGGCATATCATGTTGCATGGCCAAGAACTCAGGGGACTTCCTCCGTGTGAAGTTAGCAAAGTTCCTTAGTGGAGGAGGTGGTGATGTGCCATTGTAGGTGCTCTAGTTGTCTTCTGTGAGGAGGAGTTGAATGGGCAAGGTGCGCTGGAGATGGAGATGCATGTGTGGGATTTCTAGAATGAACTCTTCTATAAGATAGCTAGAGGTACTCAAAATAATCTTTAGCTTTGCACTTCTTCTTATATGCACTCTTCTCATGAAAGGCATTCAAGGCTGCTAAAACAAAGATCTACAAAAGTTGGGAGTCACCAAATGTGTTGAAATGAGCCTCCAAAGGCTGAAATACTAAGTCCACACACTAGAACTTAGCAATATGAAATTTAATATTTCATTATTGCTCCCATCGGGTGTTCCATAAACTGTTGGTCATCAAACTTACACCGCATCTTGGATCTGGAAGAACCGAGTTGTTTGTGACAACAATGGAACCATTCCCAAGTTGTGGGACCTTGCACGCTTGGGATGATCTCCGGAGAAGGCCGGTTCCTCTATCTAAGTTTTTTGCTACTATTGCTACACCTAGTGCTAAAAGGAAAACTAAGCTAATAATGCTAAGGGACCAGGGATAGAAGGATAACATGAAAGGAAACTACACTAAAAGGTGATAACACTAGAAAAGAGGGATGAACACTATTTATTTTGAGCGAAAATGAAGGGAAATGTGTGAAAGAAGGCTAGGCACGTGTAACACAACTTAAAATGTATTTACCAGATTAGTTTCTTGGAACACAAGTAGATAAGGAGGAGGCGTAAGGGACGTGAAATGGCACAACACTCACGCAATGCAAAGAAAAGGTCAAGAAGAAGGAATGTAAAATGTCAAGAAAAAGAATAGTCACAAAATGATGATGCTTTTATTACTTCCATAAATGCATAGAGTTGTTACAATGGTGAAAGAGGCTGATATCCACATGCAAAAATCCAAATCTAGAGGTTAGTAACTCAAAATACAGAAAATGTGAAGTCCTTAGTAAGGTGCATAAGAATCCAAAATGTTCAACATTAATAATGAGCCTTTCTATCGGGATCTAACAGGGGTACTCCACTAACCCTACGACAATGCTAGAAATCTCTTTCTAGGGAATATTTTGTCTCAAAAGAGGGAAAGGGGAGTGAGAAATGAGATAGGGGAACTAATGTTACAAGTAGGAAATTAGATTCCTGCACACACTAGTTAGAAACTTCAACACATGCATTTATGATAAGAAACAACCCTGTAAATGGAAACAAGATGAGATAAGATTATGAACTCATAATTTCTAAAATCTCCTCATCAAGAAGGCTATAAAATCCTTCTTCTTGTATTGATGCTTAAACAAATGTTGTAGATAGTGTAGGAATAGAAGAAATTTGAGAGTGGAGGAAAGTAGAAGAAAATGGCTATCTCCTTTGCTTTCTCTAGGTACAATGCACTCTTGAGTTTACAAGATCAATCATTAACCCCTTGAAATGGGAATGAGTTTATAATTTATAGAATGAGAGGTGACTTATCGTCTACCCCCCAATGGATTTTCATATGTCCTCACACATCTTAAAACTTTTCAACTTCCTAGGAAACTTTTAAGTCCCTTTTTATAACATAAAGGTGACTTATTACATTATGAACATTAAGACATGAAAAAGTGCAACCCCAACGCAAAATTCAAACATTTGAGAAGAGAGAGAAAATTGGGGAAAGGGGAGAGAGAAATAGAGGGAAGAAGAAGAGGAGATGTCATTCCCGATGAAGTCTCATTGATCCTCATAGATAGAAAGTGCCAAATATAGTGAAACTCGAATCTTTGAACTCCTTGCCTAATGTGAAACTCCTTCCAATTAGCTCACAAATGCTCACCAAAACTATTTTCAACGGTAGGGGTAGAATGCTGAAAAAAAAATCAATCCTCCATATCCCTAAAAATAGGGGCTTCATGGCGCAAAAACTAGTTCATGTGAAACTAGATTTTTCAACGATCATTCCCTCCAATTTTCAAATGATTTCACCCGTCGATCTTCAAGAATTTGAAAATTTCTTCAAAGAGGGAAGAATGCTGATAAAAAAATGCAGCCCTCCATATCCCTAAAAAATAGGGACTTCATGGCATGAAAACTAGTTCGCGCGAAACTAGATTTTCGACGATTATTTCCTCTAATTTTCAGTGATTTCGCCCACGGAACCTTGAGAAGTGGAGAGGTAGCTCGCTGATTTTTTCCACTACTGTGTCATGGCAGCCATTAATGGAGCTTGAAATTTTCAGGTCTGGTTTTTGTCTCCGTTTACAATGAAATCAAATCCATTGCGATAGGTTTTTCATTATGGTGCTTCACGTGAAATTTCTCTTCAATCCAGCGACCGGTTTGATGGGAAATCAAGATTTTTCCTTCGTAGAGCCGGAAAGAGGATTTCTTCGTTGTGAGAATTACTTTTTGAAAATTGGAGGTTTTAATATGATTTTTTAATTTCCTTCAAGAGAGAAGAACTCAACAACAAATGGTTTGTCAATTTGTGCTTCGGTTTGGAAGATTTCTTCAAATTTCGATTTCATGGCAATGAGGATTTCTCTGCTTCTTCATTTCTTCTTCTTATCTCGATGAATTATTCTTACAAGACATGTGTGCCATCATGGAGTGAAGGATAATGTGTTGTAATGGAGCTGGTTCAAGCTTTGGCAATGGTGGAGTGGTGGATTGGTGTTCTCTGCAGTTTTCTTCTAGTAATGGAGAAGCAACAAGAAGCAACTAACAGTTAGATATTTTTTCAAAATTTTTAGGTTGGAGTTGGGCACATTTTTTCATGTTTGATGTCCCTAACCTTAGGGACATGATGGACATCAAATTCCATGGTGGTCAAGAGGACGATACGTGGTGGCGATCCGATGGCAGGGAATGAATGCTCCAAAATCAGCTTTAAAGCACCGAGGGGCTGGAAACTGGTCATATGGGTGACCAAAACACTCTCCTAGAGGGATGGGAACCTTTTTTCATGTTTTATGTCCCTCACCTCAGGGACACGATGGACATCAATTTCCACGGTGGACCCGGGAGCTGACATGTGGTGCTTGATCCAACGGCAGGGAATGGATGTTCCAAAAATGCACCTTTGGGCTGAAAGTCGGTCACGTGAGTGACCAAAAGACTCCCTTAGGGGCTGAGGACCTTTTCCCATGTTTTATGTCCCTAACCTTAGGGAAATGAGGGACATCAGTTTCCACAATGGTCTTAGAGCTGACACGTGGTGTTTGATCGACGGTAAGGAATGGATCCTCCAAAAATGCACCTGGGGGCTAAACTGTCAAGTTTGGAGGTCACATGATGGTCCTAGAGGTCACATGGGGGATGAGAGGGATTCAAGGGGGTGAGGAAAAATTTTCCAATCTTTATTTCCTCAACCTTGAGGGACGTCAGGGACACAAAATCCCGCCAGGCTCTGAGAACTAACACGTGTCCTCCCAAAATTTGGCTAAGTCCTGAACTTGTGACGGTGATAACTTGAGCTCTCGATGGAATTTTTCAGAAATTTTTATATGATC
Organism: Taxus wallichiana var. yunnanensis; assembly: GCA_018340775.1. Classification (NCBI taxonomy): domain Eukaryota; kingdom Viridiplantae; phylum Streptophyta; class Pinopsida; order Cupressales; family Taxaceae; genus Taxus; species Taxus wallichiana. Next base: position 661,095,738 of record CM031235.1, read on the forward strand.
ATGAATTTAAATGGAATTTTAAATCCAATGGTGGGGTATCATGTCTTTATTCTTCCATTTTATCCCTAAAACATCGAGTTTTTTTTGGTACTCCACTTATGCCGATAAAACTTGCTGCGAGACCTAATGCGCCAAAGTGTTGTGAAAATAAGATTTCACCATAATGTAGGGATTGAAATTATATTTCTAGAAATGTTTTATTTTAATTCTAACTCCATCCGGATCTCCCATAATCTTCTTCTGAAGCCCAAAACTGCTTTTTAGGCTTGTGAACCTGTTTTCACTCGATCGCTTCTTCAAGTATTTCAAAACTTCCCTAAACCTTCCAAAATCATTTCCATGATGTTCTAATGTCTTCAATTCACCTCCATGTTGAATTTTTCCCTTCCATTCTGCTCTAGGGGGTTGATCTAGTCCTGGGAAGGCCAATGATAGCCCTTCCCAATACTGCCTATAGTTTGCAAATGAACTCCTGAAATCACCTAGGGGGAATGAATGGACTTTCATAAATCACCTAGGGGATGATATAACATTATTCGGGAGGTCACTTGGACTTAATGGACAAAGTTGGGGTATCTTGGAATGATAGAACTTGAAAAATGACACTAGGGTATAGTTGTCATGCTCAGAAATTGTCAATTTCCCTGTTACACATTTGCATGACAACTTAACCCAACTCTTACATTTATAGATGAATCCATGGAAGAAGAAGAGAAGAAGGAGGAAAAGCTGAATTTGAAATACAACCACCAACAAGAAGAATTTAATGCCTGGAAATCACAAATATGTTTCCCTAAGTTTGTTTGGCATGTTTAAAGAAGGAAGGAGGGCGAATCGGATCAAATTGGGTGGCTAGAGCAATTAAATCTGCTCATCAATGTCCAAAATTTCATTTTTCCTTTCTCACGTACTAGATCTGTGAAGAATTTGAATTTTAATGTCTAGCATTATAGCCTACATCAATAGCTATCTGAAAAGTCTAGGCGTGCTCGATCGTGAGCTATGTAACAAAAGATACAAATGATAGAATTTTTCGAGTCAATAGCGCATGCAAAACATGTGGCACGCGTTGATTGGCTGAAAGGAAGACCAACTATACAACTATTTTTGTTGTTTCTTCCACGTGTTACTCATTGATTTGTTACTGAGGATCCGACACCTTGTTGGTGTGCTTTGATTGGTTGTGTGTGCAAACTCAAGAATGTCATAATGAGGTGGCATAGAATGATACGAGAGGAGGGCACAAAGGTATGCACGTGGAAGATGTGTGCATGTATACTTTGCTTAATGCTAAATCAAATGAAGCAAGAACTACCACCTAAAATAGTTCTACAATTTAGCTAAAACAAAGCATAAACACCATCATGATAAGAATTAAACAAGGGTTAGATGCTAGCATTCATCAATACAAACTTTGAAACTAACAATGCTAAATATCTAAACTCCTCTATTTTCTAACAACAAATAAATGAATGGACCTAAGTAAGCTCCATGGCTATCAAAATAGTTGTCCTTAATGCTCTAAGAACCTAGGAATGGGGGCTAATCAAAGTTGGGCTACAAGACCCTTTTGACACCTCCCATATGACCCAAGCACTTTAAGAAAGAGGCTTAACTCTTCAAGATGATGAACTCTCAAAAGGAAAGGTGCAAGCTCTTAGTCTCTTTGCTATATGCTTTGCATTTGCTCTCTTAGAAAGTTTAGGTGTAAGTAAAAAGGTAGGTGGAGGGCTCTTTATATAGCCCAAAGGATAAAGGATTCAACACATTCTCATGAATGTGGGATAAAGGTAAAACATGATTAGGAATGGATAAGGTTGCTTTATTAAAGGTAACCTTACTTTAGAAGGGTTTAATACATGTTTAGCAAGTCATGGGAGTTGGGGGTATTTTAATTAATCAAAGGTGATTAATTAATAGGTAGGTGTAAGCTTATAGAAGCCAATTAGAAGAATATTAGTGCGATTTAGGCTATTAAAGGGGATTAAATCAATTAAATATTGATTTATTGCTTAAATGGAAGGAAAGCTAATTAATTAATAATAATTAATTAGTCTAGGTAGAAGGGGTGATTTATTAATGGAAGGTCGTTAATTAGGGTATTTGTTGGATAGGTAACTTAATTAATTAGCTTAGTGTAATTAATTAATGATGATATGAGGGAAAATGAGTGCCTTTGACAATATGTCATTGATTTGCAAGAAAGGGGATAATTAGCACAATTTAAGTATTTAAATTGCTTGGGCGTAATTATAGGTGTCTACATTTGCCCCTCTTTGGGGTGGTGTAAGTGATGCCACTTCAAAGATAGTAGACAAAAGAGATTTTGAAGAGATGGAAGAAAAATTAGTAGGAGGGAGAGATGCCCCCTCGAGTGTCGATGGGGTGATAGAAGAACTCGATTGACGATCGAAAAAGGTGAGAAGTAGGCAGAAGAATGGGGACGAGGCAGGATGCCCCGAGGAGAGGGAGAATTAGGGGTGAAAGGGAAGTGGTGCGAAGAAAAATGGATGAGGGGAGAGAAGAGCTTAACCTCTAGCCGCTTATTTGTTTGGAACAAATTTGATGTCATCATATTGCCATAAGAAGCTACATCATCGGTCCTTATGAAAAATATAAGCATACGACAAAGGTAGAATGACATGAAAATCCATACTACGAACAATTGTCCATTGTTGAAAGTACCAACTCCACGCAACATACAATAATGCAATGTAATACGAGAAGGAAACAAGCTCATATAACAGGGAAAACAAGTACGAATGCACATATCTAACCCAACAACGGTCAAGACAGTTGTACAAATATTTTGTTATCAGTGTTGAAGAGATCCACAAGTTCGTGATTGACGACAAGGGTTAAAAATGATGCCCCAAGCAAGGATACATGCAAGGGGAAATGAAAATGGACATGGGGTCCATGAAAAGCATTTGTGTGCAATGAAACAACACCAGGCAACCAAAAGTGCCCCAGAGTACAGACGAAGCAAGCAACTAGCTTTTGTGAATGGTTGTGAATCCAGTGATCCGCGAGTCGTATTAATCGGGAAGATGTGAGACAAACCAACAGGATATGGAGAAAATACCATGCGCAAGACACAAGTTTCAGCTGTAAGAAGCAAGTTACCATTTTGTAGGGTGTTTTACTTTTTAGGAATTTTTTGAAAAATTTTGCCTTGTTTTTAGATTTTTTTGATATATATATATATTGTTTTTGTTGTTTTCTCGAAACAATGTTCTATTGTTTTTGTGTTTTTCTCGAAACAATGTTCTATTGTTTTTATGTTTTCTCAAAACAATGTTCTATTGTTTTTGTGTTTTGTGAAACAATTTTCTATTGTTTTTGTGTTTTGTGAAACAATTTTCTATTGTTTTTGTGTTTTTAACAGTTTTCCAAAGCTATGTGCAGGTAACCAAGAAAGCATGGATGCCCCCAGCGTTAGGTGGGGAATATACAAGGGCAGAAGCCACGCACTTATGAACAAGAAGGTGAAGTCGTTGAGTTGCCCCCAACGTAAGATGGGAAATAACAAAAGACCACGTCCCTTATAGACGAATAGAAGAAGGCAAAGCCGGATCAAGGCTAGACTAGATGGTGTGCACAAGGAAACTCAAAGGTAGAACCAGGTCCAGGACAAAGACAACTACCCTTCTAATATAGAATGCTTGTGAACAACGAATCCTCCCGAGGCACCGAAATTGGTTTTCACCCAAGGACTTGTCCAAAGTGCCACAATTGCGTGGTTTTCACTAGTGGACGACACATTTTTCTCTTTTTCTTTTTTTCTTTTTTTTTGATGTTTTTATATTTTTTTGTGATTTTTATGACTTTCTTGTGCCATGTTTAGGCATAAAACCTCTTAAGATGCATGGCATTCATGGGCTCCCGGAGCTCATCACCATTGGGGTGAGCTAACTTGTATGCCCCTGTGCCATACTTGGCAACTATGACATAGGGTCCTAACCAGTGTGGTTCGAACTTCCCTTTCTTTTCTCGCTCTGCTCTGGTGTTGAACTGGTTCTCCTTCATAACTAAATCACCCACCTCAAACTGGCGAGGGATGATTCTCTTGTTGTAGTTACAGGAGATTCTATGTTGATATACTTTCAGGTGATTAAGAGCGCGAATGCGCCTCTCATCCAGGAGCTCTAACTCAGCCAATCTTGCCACTCGGTAATCTTCATCCTTATCCAAATAGTCCCGAAGAGAAATTCGCAAGGATGGGAGTTCAATCTCTAAAGGGATGATAGATTCTGTCCCCGAACACGAGGAATATGGCGTCGCACCCGTAGGAGTGCGAATTGATGTTCGGTTGGCCCAGCAGGGAATTTGGGTGGATTTGTAGGTGCCGGTTTCGACCGGTTTGCTAACCATCTTCTCCATTATCCTTACCAAAGTCTTGTTTGTTGCCTCGGCTTGTCCATTACCCTAAGGGTAATATGGCGTGGACCGTTTCAATCTGATTTGGAACCTGTTGGCAAAGACCTTTCACAGCTTTGTTCTTAAATGAATTCCCATTATCGTGATAATGGCTGCGGGGGATACCATATCGGAAAATAATGTGATTCATGATGAATTTAGAAATCATGCTCTATGACATAGGTTAAAGGAATAGCCTCCACCCATTTTGTAAAGTATTCTCAGAGTTTGTGATGATATGTGTATGACCATCAGATGAGGTAGGAGTAAGCTTCCCTATTAGATCAAGTCCCCACTTGGAGAATGGCCATGGGGTAGTGATTGGTTGAAATGGTTGCGATGGAGCATGGATGAAATTTCCATACTTTTGGCATAGCACACATTTTCTAACATAATTACAACAATCAGTTTCCATGGTGGGCCAATAGTAACCTACTCTTAATAGTTTCTTAGCCAAGACCATTCCGTTTGTATGTGCTCCGCATACTCCTTCGTGTACTTCTTTAATTGCCTGGATTGACTCCGGCACATCCAGACAACGTAATAGATTCCCATCGTAGCCATGACGATAAAGTGTACCTCATAACAGGGTGTAACGGGCTATCTGGCGAATTAGGCTCTGCTTTTTAGAGCGGGAGATTTCGGGAGGGAATGTACTGTCCTTAAGATAGGTGAAAATGGGTTCATACCATGGTGAATGGGGACCAACAACCTCACAAGCCAAGCAAGATTCTGGCATGTCATACGCGGGCTGGCGTAGATTTTCTATGAAAAATGGCATATCATTGTTCCCTGGCGGAATACAAAGCATAGATCCCACCGTTGCCATAGCATCTGCCGATCTATTCTGCGCTCTTGGGATTTGCTCAAAGGTAATGCGCACAAAATACTCCTTCAGAGTTTCCACCAACTTCTTATAAGGTATGAGCTTGTCATCCTTAACTTTATACTCATCATTAACCTGTTTGATGATTAGTTGTGAATCACCTACAACCTTCACATGTTGAATATTCCACTTGATGGCTAGCTTCATCCCTGCAATGAGTGCTTCATATTCCACAATGTTGTTCGTGCAAGGGAAGGCCAGGTGGAAATCTGTGGTATAGGATCACCTGAAGGAGTAATAAGGACCACTCCTGCACCTAAACCATGAAACGTAAAAGATCCATCAAAATGTATCTGCCATACAACAGATTCTTCAATGTAGAGCAAAGATGCATCGGCGAGATCCGCACTCAAAGGTTACGTGCTTTACAAAGGTGCTTCCTAATTGTGGTCAAAGTACTTGTCCTTTAATTAATTTTTGATGGACAAATTCTATATCAAACTCACTGAGTAGAATGATCCAATTATCCATTCTACCTGTGAGGGCGGGTTTGGACAACAAATACTTGAGTGGGTCGACCTTGGATATGAGCTTGGTCTTAGTATTTAGCAGGTAATGGTGAAGTTTCTGAAAGGTAAAAACAACAGCCAAGCAAGCCTTCTCAATCTGAGGATAATTACATTCATAGGCGATGAGGGTGCGACTCAGATAGTACACTACTTTCTCTTTATGGCTAAGGTCATATTGGGCGAGCAGTGCACCAATAGCATATTGCGTAGCGGAAATATAGAGCAAAAGTGGTTCTCCCAGAGTGGGAGGCATGAGGACAGGTGGATTAGCCAGGTACTGTTTAAGCAAAGCAAAGGCTTGTCATTTCTCAGGTCCCCAAATGAAAGTGATGTCCTTCTTAAGAAATGAAATGAGTGACATTTATCTGCAAAGTTTGGGAGATAAAGTGGCGAATGGCTTGAATTTTCCCTTGCAAGCTACGCAGTTGCTTGATATTCTCAGGTGGAGGCATTTCTGTGATGGCAGATACTTTAGCAGGGTCTACCTCAATACCTCGTCTTGACACAATGAAGCCTAATAGTTTCCCAGATAGCACACCAAAGACACACTTCTTTGGATTTAGCCTGACTTTGTATTCACGTAGGCGTTCAAAGATACGCCGCAAAATGATAGGATGTTCCTCTCTTGTTTTGGACTTTCCCAGGATGTCGTCTACATAGTCTTCCATGATGTCATGAATCATATCGTGAAATATTACTGTCATGGCCCGCTGATAAGTTGCTCCCACATTCTTAAGGCCGAATGGCATCACCTGATAACAGAAGGTGCCCCAAGGAGTTGTGAAAGTTGTTTTGTGTTGGTCTTCCTCAGCGATCTTAATTTGATTATAACCCGAAAATCCATCCATAAGTGATAGCATTTCATACCCTGCGGTTGAGTCAACAATCATGTCAATGTTGGGCAACGGAAAGTCATCTTTAGGGCAAGCTTTATTGATGTCCCTAAAATCTGTGCAAATTCGGATACCAATAGGTTTCTTCTGGACAGGAACAATGTTCGATATCCATTCAGAATAATCAATTGGCCTGATGAATCCTGCTGCAAGCAACCTTTCCAACTCTTCTTTAACTAACAAGGCCACTCTTGGGTGCATCTTTCGAAGCTTCTGTTTGATAGGCTTAGCGTCTGCGTGCACAACCAAGTTATGCACGACCAAAGTTGGATCTAAGCCGGGCATGTCTTTGTAAGACCATGCGAACACATCAATAAACTCTCGCAGTAGCATAGTGAACGTCTTTTGTTCTCTGGCTGAGAGTGATGCTCCCAATTTTACTATCTTGGGATCTTCTTCAGTACCAATATTGACATCAATGGTTTCTTCAACTAACAATTTTGATAAATCCTCCATACGCGTGGGATCGGGAGGTAGGTTGAGATCTTCATCCAAGGATGTCTCTACGAGATTTTCATCCTTGGCGTGGTCACTTTGTTTGTCCTTTGATTTTCTTATTTGTTTGTCAGCCAATGCCTCAAAGAGGTTTTCACTATATGACTTGGACTTTGATTTTTGCCGAGGCTTTTCTTTAGAACTCTTGCCCTCGCTTTTCTTTAAATTTTGTTGACCACGAAGTTCAGCCTCCTCGCCGAAGTAGGCGCAGGTGTCTAAGTCGATAAAGAAACCCTTCTTGTGATCTCCAATGGGAATTGTATCCCTTATGCCCATGAACTCTGCAATAGCCTCGTCATTCTCGAATAAATCTAGTGGCACGTGACGTTGTTGGTCCCATTCAACAAGGGAGGGGTATACAAGGTCAAGGGTTGGTTCATTGGGGGTGATGGTTAGGACAGCATTATTCATGAAAAGGTTCGTGGAGGCCAGATCCTCATATTGGCTACAACAGGAATCTGTATCGCTGTCTAGATAATCGGAGCTATCCTCATGCTCAGAACAAGTCGCATCTTGATCGTTGGGGTGTGCTCCATAAGGGTGAATCCCAATGCCATATCTTTCTGTTTTGAAATGTGGAAGAGGGACTGGTTCTCTTTGTCCTTGTTCATTCCTCCCACATCCTAGGCCTTTGTAGCCCATGGAGTACATCATTCTGCTAGATTTTTCATATTCTGGGGTTTGATAACAAGATGGCTGAGTGTCCTCAGGGACCCAAGTAGTAGGTGGATCAAGTAATTTTTCCTCAGCTAACAAGCCTCCAGGTAGGAACGACCCAATAGTATGTTCCTCTCTAGGTCTCCTGAAGCGGTAGTTGGGTCGACCTCTAGTCTTGGGCGACAAGGAGAGGTCAGAAACCAAGAGCGCTTGTTGTACATTATACTCCCCACAGCCATATTCCAGAATTTTCATCTCCCATGAATTAAATGGAGATGTTGAAGTAGATGCCCCATGAGTGCAAGAACTAAGAGAATTTGAATCTACTCGAGATTCCATGGCCTCAGAATGAAGAGGGACAGCTATATCTGTGGAGGGACATGCGTATGTACCCTTTCGTGCAAAGCTATTAAGAGCTCTACAATGAGCAAAGGGCTCTGAGTCTCCTGGTATTGTTACTGTATGTCCCTCATGCTTCAGCTTGATGCATTGATGAAATGTTGATGGCACTGCTTGCATGGCATGGATCCATGGTCGGCCTAGAAGCATATTATATGGAAGTTCCAAGTCTAAGACGTGAAACTTTGTCTGATGGCAAGTGGGGCCCACCTCCATTGGCAGCGTAATGGTGCCTGCTGATTCTCTTTTCGTGTTGTCGTATGCGGTGATAGTGATGATATGGGACTCAAGATCTTCTTTCGTATGTCCCAATTGTTTGACTAATTTAAGCGTGCAGATGTTCAATCTAGATCCGTTATCCACAAGCACCCGTTTGATTTTCCTGCGGGTAACAACTACCTCAATGTATAAGGGAAGATTATGTGTAGGATTCTTGGTAGGGACCTCCCTATGGTTGAAAGTGAGATGCTCACTGGGTGCAATATTTGCCACCGCGGCTTGAAGGTATGTAGGATCGACTTCTAAAGGCACTCCCGACCCCTGAAGAGTTTGATACAAAATGTCCTTATGCACATTGGATATCTTGAGAAGATCTAAGATCGAGATCTTAGCAGGTGTCTTCTCAAGTTGTTCTAAAAGGTTATATTTACCAGTTTGTGGGGTCAACAGAGAGGGTTCTGGAATCACGAGGCGGGCACGCCTTGTTACCGCAGCGCAGTCCTTTCCCTTGATCCGGATGGTATTGACACGGTCAGTAGGGGAGCGAATACATCCGATAAGTGAATCGTAATGATTGTTATCTCTCTTGGTATACAAGTAATTCGTGGCTTTATAGGTTTGGGATGACTCCCCCGATCCGGTTTTGCCTTTTCCGACTTATCATGCTTGGGGAATGGTTCCTTATAAATCCCCATTTTCTCGTTAGGTGTTTGCATGTGGCTAGGGTTATCCACCTCTATCTCCCCGTTGTCAATGAGGTCTTGAATATAGTGGCGAAGTCACAAACATTTGTCTGTTTTATGACCTTTAACGCGATGCATTTCACAGTATTCATGCTCCTTATACCATGAAGGTTTAGGAGTGTTGTCATCAAACGGTTGCGTTGTAGGATAGGTCATCATGTGGGCCGCATCCAACTATTTTAGTATGATAGACAATGGTTCATTGAGGGAGGTGAATGTTCGTCGCTTTGGTGGTGGTTGAATTGGGCCCTTGGTCAGTTTAAAAGGTTGACTGGTTTGGACCGTTTGAACATGTTTGGAATCAGTGATTCCGTCTCCCACCACGTTTTTGTTTTTGTTAAAGATCTTTGGCTTTTCATGGGTTTGACACTTTGGTTGTCTTTAGATTGGGTTTTGAGGGTGCCTTTGGAAATGAGATCCTTTTCTATTTGAATCCCTTTCTCGATAACCTCCTCAAAGGTGCGGACACAATGCATTTGGAGGTGGAAAGCTATATCTGGGTTGAGATTAGGGATGAAAATACTGACTAGCTGCTTCTCAGGGAAAGCGCAAGGGAAGCGACTAGCTATCCCTCTCCATCGTTGGAGGAAGCTGGCGAAGGTCTCATTTGGGCGTTGTTTTGTGCCGCATGTCTCCTGCCATGGTGACGTCACTCTCTATGTTATATGAGAAATGACGCACGAATCTTTCCGCCAATTCTGGCCAGGTGAAAATTGATCCTCGTGGCAAGCGCGTAAACCATTCTAATGCTTGACCTCCGAGACTCTTAGGAAAAAGTCTGATGAGGTAATTATCACTATAAGACACCTCTTGACATGGCATGTAGAAATCAGTAACATGATCCTTGGGTCTCCCTTTCCTTTGTATTTGTCAAACTTTGGCATATCAAATTTCTTTGGAAAGGGTTGAAGGGTCATTGTCTTGTCAAAAGGATAGGGGCATAGTTCTTCGTATTGGTATTTCCTAATACTCCCTATATTGCTTTCTTGTATGCTCACAAGCATTGCTTTCATAGATTGTACTTCTTGTGCGAGAAATTGTTCTTTAGTGGGAGAAGTGGGGATGTGTACATGATGATACCTTGTGTCTTCTTCTCCTTGGTTTTCTCGATGGATTTCATGGATCCTAAACTTAGGATTTGACTTTTGAACGTTCTTGTTTGTGTCTTTCTATACTTGGAAAGTAAGCAAAGCTAGTTGTCGGCTTAAGTTACTGAGTTGTTGTTGGATTGTGACTTGGTTTGTGTCTTCTTCTTCTAAAGGTTCCTCCTCTTCGTATTGTGGAGGTTCTTCCCCTGTCTCATGTTCTATCTTGTTTCTTCGTGGCACTTTGATGAGGGGTATTCTATGCCCTACCACTTTATCATTTTCTGCGTAAGAAGTGGAAGCATGTCCGCCTGTTAAAATATCTTCCATATTGATAAGGGGGTGTTCCTCCTTAGTAGTGTCATTTGTTTGTAGTATTGGTTCCTTCTCAATGGGCAATTTGGCCCCTAATTCCATGACCCGTGCCAAAACTCTATCTTTGTTTCTAAGGAGAAACTCATCTAGTAGAGTGGGGTCAAAATCAAAGTCTGCGTGTGGTGATTCTAATTCATTTCCACTATGATCGACCATCTCTTCTGTTTCCTTTTCTGCAGAAAATAGTGGTCCTAGATCGTGTCCGATAAATGGGTTTGACCCTTGTTTGTTAGAGGTTTCCCAAGCTTGCACCTGTTGTTCCTCATATGTTTGTTTCTTTAAACCTAGATGCGTCTTGGGAGCCATGTTTTCGTGATAAATTTCACTAAGGTAAGTTATAGATTTGTTCAAAATTCAATGTCTACCCCTAAGTGAAACACAAGATGTACGTGTTAAGAGTAAATTAACAGTGTGAGAATACCAATGTGATAAAGTGATAAATTCACCAATGAAACAATCGTTTGGTACCAAAACCTAATCAAATGAAATACTTCCTAGACTACGTTCCAAAGTAATTTACGACGCCAGATGATTAACAAGATGTCTCCACTTATGCCAAGTTCAAAGGAATGAACAAGACGTAAGTAAATACATGAAGTTAAATGCGATCTTCCAATCAAGATATATGATGAGCAAGCTCAAGTCTGATTAAGACCTATATCTCAAAAAGTGCCAATTACCATTTGTGAATGACACAACAATATCACTAAGATATGTTAACCCACTTTGCAAGAAAGTGGAGTATTGATATCGAGGTGTTATTGATATAACACCCACAAATGGTAGTTCCTAACACCTTTTGAAATCGAGGTAATAATAAAACCGAACAAAAAAAAGCTCAAAGTATAGCTAGGAATAGTTAAGAATGTGTGCAGCGTAACCGTACAATATAGGTATTTATGTCAAGTTTACAAGAAACAAGATGTAAATATCGAAATTGTAATGATACGAGACAAACAAGCTAACTCCTCTATGGAAGTCCGCAATGATGAACCACGCCTAACTACAATGACGATCTTGACGTGGGTATCAAGATCACAATGGCTACCAAATGACGTGAAAACACCTCCACTCACTTTAGACGTTTAACTAACCCAGCCGCAAACATGGATGGGCGTAAATGGACATAAAAGTGAGAGAAATAGTCGAATGGCAACACAAAGGTAATCACACATCTTTTGATCAACAAAGTGTCAAAAGAATATGAAGGAAATAAATCAAGAAAAAAAAGACGAAAGATGCTAGTCTCACTTCGGCAGAGTTTCGCCTCGCCCTAAGGCAAGTAAAAACTAGGCGAAAGTAATACGTCACACATTTCTCAAAAAGAAGGTTCACAACTCAACACTGTTTTAAAATGGTCAAAGTGGGCTCCTGGCCAAAGTATATTCTCCTAGGTGGTTCTCTCGCCCTAGGTGTTACAAAGTTGCCACGAGCGAGCGCGATTTACCTCTTGTTTTTGATAAATGTTCATTCCTTTAAACCAAAAGTGAAAGATGAAGTTTCCAATTTACCAAATGTTATAAAATGAAGACTAAAGTTGCTTTTTATTCTCAAGATGACCCTAAGGTGCAAGAGAAGAGCATACACAAACTTTATCCCAACTAAATAGAAATGGAAAACTTCAAATCAAGGGACCGTTGAAAAATGCTTTGTAAAGGTTCATTCACTTAAGCAAAATGAATAATTAAATTTCCAAGTTTAATCCCAATGTTAAAAAGATATAGATCAAAGTTGTTTTTATTCTCAAGATTACCAAAAGGTTCAAGAGAATATCATACACACGCTTTGATCTAAATCGAGTAAGCATGGAAATACAACATTCATCAAAACATTAGACATGTTAGAAAATGACTAGTTTTAAAATAACAGAAAAACCTGTAACTTTTGTAAGTGTAAATCCCTAATTTATGTTTTTATTGCATAGTTAACTTCAATACCTTTCCAACGCAAAAAAAATGGAGTCATTTCGAGGTCGGGAACAAAAGTTATGGCTTTCGGAAGATGGGTTACGCATATGCTCTTATGCTCATGGGTATGCACTTGACATGCACTTAAAAATGTCAAAAAAACGTCCCTTAATATGCAAAATGGGCAAATTTTTCCAACCAAGATTCAATTTTGACAACAACCCATCACATTAATATATGAATAGAATACTCAACACTATCAAACATTAACATACATGCTCAAGAATTTAAGATTTTCAAGAAATTGACAAAACTAGCATGTAGAATGATGAAAAAGTAAGCTCTAAAAATGAAAACATGATGAAATCTTGAAATTTTCTCACCAACATTAAATTTTGACAGCAACCCACCACATTAATATGTAAATATAAGACTCAGCACTATCAAACACTAACCTACATGCTCAAGAATTGAAAATTTTCAAGAAATTGACAAAACTAGCATGTAAAATGTTGAAAAAGTAAGCTTAAAAAATGAAAACATGATGAAATCTTGAAATTTTCCCCTCAATTCTAATTTTGACAGCACTTCACCTCCTTCATACCTACAAGGAAGACCCAACACATGCAAACTCAACAAAACATGTTAAAAAAAATAAGTTAGATCAACATGTGTAAAAGAGGGTTAGTAACCAAAAATAAAACTTAACTACAAAAACTTGAAATCAAGTGCAAAGGACAATGGAGTAAGTCCCACCGGCATGCCAAATATGTGCATGTATACTTTGCTTAATTCTAAATCAAATGAAGCGAGAACTACCACCTAAAATAGTTCTACAATTTAGCTAAAACAAAGCATAAACACCATCATGATAAGAATTAAACAAGGGTTAGATGCTAGCATTCATCAATACAAACTTTGAAACTAACAATGCTAAATATCTAAACTCCTCTATTCTCTAACAACAAATAAATGAATGGACCTAAGTAAGCTCCATGGCTATCAAAATAGTTGTCCTTAATGCTCCAAGAACCTAGGAATGGGGGCTAATCAAAGTTGGGCTACAAGACCCTTTTGACACCTCCCATATGACCCAAGCACTTTAAGAAAGAGGCTTAACTCTTCAAGATGATGAACTCTCAAAAGGGAAAGGTGCAAGCTCTTAGTCTCTTTGCTATATGCTTTGCATTTGCTCTCTTAGAAAGTTTAGGTGTAAGTAAAAAGGTAGGTGGAGGGCTCTTTATATAGCCCAAAGGATAAAGGATTCAACACATTCTCATAAATGTGGGATAAAGGTAAAACATGATTAGGAATGGATAAGGTTGCTTTATTAAAGGTAACTTTACTTTAGAAGGGTTTAATACATGTTTAGCAAGTCATGGGAGTTGGGGGTATTTTAATTAATCAAAGGTGATTAATTAATAGGTAAGTGTAAGCTTATAGAAGCCAATTAGAAGAATATTAGTGCGATTTAGGCTATTAAAGGGGATTAAATCAATTAAATATTGATTTATTGGTTAAATGGAAGGAAAGCTAATTAGTTAATAATAATTAATTAGTCTAGGTAGAAGGGGTGATTTATTAACGGAAGGTCGTTAATTAGGGTATTTGTTGGATAGACAACTTAATTAATTAGCTTAGTGTAATTAATTAATGATGATATGAGGGAAAATGAGTGCCTTTGACAATATGTCATTGATTTGCAAGAAAGGGGATAATTAGCACAATTTAAGTATTTAAATTGCTTGGGCGTAATTATAGGTGTCTCTGAGAAGAAAATGGCGTGGGAAGAAGGTAGAAGGAATGCACACACAATGCACACGGGAAATAAGGCAAAATAGAATGCATGGTCAAAGAACAAATATTACAAATATGTGTGGGGCACGCGAGAAGGCTAGGGACTTGGCCAATTGAAACAAGTGCAAGGCACACACGTAGGGTGAAAAACTGATTAGGAAGAAGGTGAATGTGCATTAGATGCGCATGAGGAGCAAAGTGGAACAAAGAGGAAAGGAAAATGAAAGGGGAAAAGGGGAAGTGTGCAGGGAAATGTAACCAAGGGAATGTTTCAAGAAAATCTTGAGCATGCACAACCATACAACAAAGACTCGAGTCGAAAGTGTATATAAGTTATCTAAATAACTGGGAGAGTTATTTAGATAACAATATTTTCTAACTATCTTAATTAGGAGTGTGAGGATTGGATATTTTATCATTTTTATTGTAACTCCAATTTGTTGATTATTGAATAATATAATTGAGTGCTCCTTGGTGGTTTGGGTTTTATTGAAAGGATTTTTCTAAGGTATATGTTGTGTCGTATGTGAGTTATAAGCAATTGTAATTTTTTTAGGTTACTTACATGCTTATTATTCTTACTAAATTTGAGAGATATAAGTTTTTTTAACTTCTTTCCTCTAAAGATTAAGTAGGAAAGTTGTTCTACATTTTTCTAGCTTCCTTTCAGTTGGTTTGATCTATTTTCAACCTTTTGACCGTGTTTTCTTGTCTCTACACTTTGGGGTTCTATCTTTATAACCTTGCAATCTAATGTGTTGAAGCTAAATTGACCTCTCATTTAAAGCCTAGAAAAACTCAAATAAAAAGAAATAGTGAAATTTCCTATCCTTTCAACCTAGACTAACCTCTCACACCCTTAAGATGCAAGAATATTGCACTACATACTTGGAAAAATCATGTTTGAATCAAGATGGATGTAGTTCTCCCAAGAGAGGTGAAGAGGTTCATTCATTGATCATACATGATATGCAATTAAGAAAAAATATGCAAATTATAATGGTTCTTCTTTTTTCATTGGCACTTGGAAACATGCACCTTTGAAATCTTACACTTCAAATTTTACTTTGTGGATGGATCTTAGAATACTCGATAATGATCTCCAAGGTGGTGATTGGATATAATAGGATGATAATGACCTTAAAGGTCATCTGTATATATAGGTGACTCTTTCTTAGTTTCCTACGCAATCCATACCAAGAATCAAGCTTATGACAATCTAATGAATAATATAGTATGAGCAGAGTTTGAAAAAATTGGTGAAAGATATTAATTTTGGTTGTTAATTGTGTCATGGGGTCATAATTTAAAGATTTGTAAAAGGATAAATGTTTATATAGGATTAATCTTGTTCCCACATAGCCTATAAATGATCATAAATGAAAAGAAATAGAAAATAAAAATGACAAAGGTGATATAAGTATAACTTAAAGGGAGGTGTAGATACTCAAATTTGGTAATTCTACTCTTTGACCATGTTGATTTTGACATTGCTCTCTTTCTCAAACAAGTGCATTTTACCCATTCTCATCTAGTACATCCCTTGGTCTCTTATCTATCTTGCATAGTCATACATACTAATATATTGATAGTTTCTAAGAATCAAATGCATGAAATCCATTAAGAAACTTTGTTGGTTAGCTTCCAAAATTCACACTTCAGATTTTCTCTCTTGGTTCAAAAACACACAATAAGGGAAAGAACATCCATATGTTCCTGACCCTAGTGTAAACTTTTCCCCTTGCTCAATTCGCTTTGATCATGAAATTTTATTTGTACATTATTATTTGGGTCATTTACTCCTTCTCATTCATCATTTGCAACTTAAATCACCTTCAAAGCATATATAAGCAAGTGAAACTAACCTCATTTAGAACCAAGCACTTTTATGGAATCCTATTGCAAAATCTAGCAACAAAAGGCATCGGTTTGGATAAGATTTTCTCATACACCCTTTCAACGTAGTGCTTGGTTTACAAATAAACCTATTTAACATATTGAATTAGTTTATATATGATTTTCTCATATGCCCTTTAGGCATAGTGCTTGGTTTTACAAATAAACCTATTAAGCATATTGAGATTTCCCCTCCTAATTGTAATCATTGTAACCTCGTGGCCTCATATCCTATGCCTATCAATGTTGATCCATCAATCCTCGATATTGCTCATGTAGTCCATGTTGTCACTTTGAAATGCACCCTACATAATTGATAAAATTGAAATAGTCCTAGGTTTTTTGGTGACTTGTATGTTGGAGAAAGTCTCCAGAGAGGGATGGTTCCCCTAGTGTAACACCTAAGACTAATTATACTCCTGAAACTACTCTACTTTGTTGAATCAACAAGGAAAAGGGAGAAGGAATTAAGGGAAAAATGAAAAGATGGTGATACACTAGAAATTTTAAGGATCTTAGACTCATTTAAACCACATAGATGGACCATGGGAACCATGCACACCATACACAACTTACAAATGGATATGTCAATGCAAAAGTGTTTTAGAGAAGGGTTTGAAGTTGTGACATAATAAAGAAGGGAAATAAATGGCTCTGAAAGGGTAATTTAATAAGCTCCACAACAAAATCTTGTACATGTGTTGTTAAACACAATCTATGACTTCAAAATTAACATACAATTCCATAAAGGCATGGAGATTAGATTGAAAATAAGGTATAAAAATTATCATCGAGATAAAATCATCTTAAAAACATGATATTGCATAATAAATAGGTTATAAGAAGGTAAAAATAGATCCTTTATTGATCAAAGAGGTGAAACCAATAAAAAAGTTACTCATAACCCCTATTCTTCTAATTAGAATGCCAAATTACTCCATAATGACGAATACAAGGTGCATAGATTATTTTTACAATGAATTCCATGGATTTTTATAGAGAATTTAGAGAGAGAAGGAGAGGAAAATCATAGACATGCAAGTATAGTCTTCCAAAAATAGAAAAGCATGCGACGTTTGCATGTAGATGATGCTCCTCTACTCCAAACTTAGCTCTTCTTGCTTGAAATAGGTAGATTTGTGCATGGGGAAGAGTATTTATGCCTAAATAAGAAAGGCTGCACTTGGAAAGTGATTGTGCATGCCCATAAATAGAAATGAAATCCTTGCATGAACATGTTGTTTTTATACTTTTGTGCATGATAATAAAGAGTTATAATTGCTAATATTAGCCATTACATGATAAAAATGGAGTCTTGTTGCATAATATTTCAAATTTTAACCTCCGGATGCTCCAACTTTGTAAATTGGATGAAGAAATTAGCTAAAACTTGCTTGTTTGGATGTTTATCTGCTGGTTTGTGCTTTTTGGTCAGGCTTGTTACAATCTAGAGTATAGGAGGAATGACAAAACAATTCCCTATGTTCCTCAAACATCGAATTAACTGTTTTTGGTTTTGGGAACTGTTTGGGTGGAAAATCGAAGCACGGTAGAGTGACAGAACATTCTATATGTTCCTAACTTACTTGACTTAATCGATATGAGCGAACCGAGAGCCATGAGAACTCCATAATTATTCCATATGTTCTCCTCTTACTCGAATTAACTATGTAGACACAAAATCATGCACATGCTACTATTTTACTATACCACCAAGTATGTTGTTATATATATAGATATTGCATAAGAAAAGTATTCAATAGTGACACACTTCCTAGTCCGCTTACTTGCTTTAGTTATTTCTATTGTTTTTATCTCTTGCATATGTCATTTCAACACCCAGTTTTGGTCTGATGAAAGGGATCCCTATTTGTCGGTCTTTGCACATTTTTCATCAGTTGTGTCTGGACACTAGAGCCTAGGTCTCGAACACTAGCGCCCGGTGCTCCTCTCCAACGTGAGCATTTTTGTCCTCTTTATTCTTGTTCACATTTTTGGTTTTCTTACTCCTATCCCGAGGTCCTATTCAACATGTCATGTCAGTAGTGTCAAAATTCAAGAAAGATATCCCTATATAAACACAACATACATAACATTATAATGTCAAGAAATTATAAGGGCAAAATATTATCTACATACTATCAAAGGGGCTATATTTTTGGGATAATTACTCTACATACACTTTGCATAGGAAGGGGAAGTGCTAAATTTTGTCCCACTTATCTTCATTTTTATAGCTTTAGCCCAATATCTTGGCGTCATTGTTGCAAGGGAAAACTAGGAACACTATTACACACATAAACACATAGAACTATGTGGAGTCTGAGATGTAGTGCAATGCTCGATCATAAGCTCATCCTTCGGATGATCGATGAGGTTAGTCTGACATCACATATTGCATTTTTTATTCCAATTTTATGTGTTCTTGAGCTTGTGTAGGTAGCTAGGGTTTTTGTTGCATATAACAAGTACCTCGGCGATCTAAGTGTGACATACAGTGATAAAAAAGCGAACAAGTGAAAATCCCTAGCAACAAAAAGAAATCAGTATTTGAGATTTTGTGCAATCTCCAATGCCCAGAGAGGTCTCTATTGCCCCAAGTGCCTCGCCCCTTCTCGTGAACCCGTGTCTTGGTCCATTTACAACTTCCAAAGTTTATATCGAGCATTTTCGACAATCTTCTCATCCTATTCATTAGTTTCTCCAGGTTCAAAATCACTTGAGATAAGTGAAAATCATATAAGTGCCTCACCTCTCTCATTTTATTTACATAGTTAAATATTTAGATTTTTTAGCATCTGTATTTCTTGTATGTTTTTGTAGTGACTCTACAATTATATTTGATATTCATATTATATTAAATCATTTTGTGAACACGACTCTTAAAATTCCTTACCCTAGGATCTGCAATACCCTCATGGCTAAAAAATAGATCTTCTTCTCATAGAAAAACTTTGCATCATGTTAGTGTCAACCCTATCTATGATGATGTTGCTAAATCTGAACTTAACACTCTTTATTACAATGCTTAATTTGATGATAATGTTCAAATAATGCTTCATGTTAATGAATACAAAGTTCCTACTAGTTTCCACAACTATACTCTATGCATTATTTCCAAAGACAAACTTTTTTAGATGCAAACCTTGTTTTTCAATAGTTACTAAGGTTAATCCACCTTCTTATAGCTCCGCAAGTGCAGACCTTGATGATTATCTTTTTGATTATATGTATGGTCTTGATTATGTTAATATAGATAAAAATAATTTTACTTCCAATGATGTAAATGTATATGTGCATGATGATATTTCTAATGATAGTCAAGATGAATGTAAAGCTCTCTCTCATGTTGCTTCTATTTTTGCAAATGTTTCTAATGAATGCATAGTTAATACTCCTCTTGATAAAAAAATTGTATGCAAAACTTTATCTCGATACTAAAGTTGGTTACATTTTTATCATGGCCATATTAGTGAGAATGTTACTTCCTTAAGACAACCGAATGTGAATTTTCCACTCCACTTTCTTCTACTTCTGAGGTTGTTTCCAATAGCATTCATGATGATTCTCCTTCTATTAAGTCCTTTCCCACCATTTCTTATAATGCTATTCCAACTATTTTTGTCAATATTTGATGTTCTCCTTCTCATATTCTATCTCTTTCTTCTTATTCCTCCACTATCATTCATTCCGATTCTACCACCCCTTCAATTATTTCTTTTGATGCTCCTATCTAGGTTCCATGTTCTTCTCAACATCTTTCCTCTTCTACTCTTATAGCCTACTCATGTAGATTCTTTTATACCTACTACTACACCTCCTCCCATTTCTTCTAAATCTCCATCTAACATTCCTATATAGTCTTACTCTTCTTCTCACAACCCTATGATTACTCAAAATGGAAAACTTCAATGTCTTCATGTTCCTTTCACTTCTTCTACGATTCCATCACATGATATTTTATCACTCATGCATGTTGTTGGCCAACTGAATCTCAAGTTCAATATCTCACTCTTGAAAGAAAAGTCTTCTATGTTTCTATTGATTATAATTCTATTCATGACAATCCTATTCCAAATAAAATTCACAATTCAACTTTTCCTAAGGATTTTACCATGCCTACCTTTTCATGTTTTAATGGCTCTAGAAATCAGTATTTGCATCTTAAGTATTATCTTCTAGCTATAGATTCTCATTCTAATGATCGATTGTTACTAAAATCTTTTTGACATAGTCTTGTCAATGATGCTCTTCAATGGTACAACTAATTTCCTTTTGGATCTATTAGTACATTTTGTGAAATGGAAGATGCTTTTCTTAGATGCTTTATACTTAAAAATGGTCCTAGAGTTATGCATGATCGTTTACCTAGCTTGTATCAAGGAAAGAAAGAACCTATTCTAGATTACATTTTATGTTTCAATTCTTGCATGCATCAATTACTATTTCAGCCTATTGATCTAGAAAATCAATTTATCTTTTGTTGTGTCTTGATTCCTACATTAAAAGAGAGATTACAATATGATACATGTGAATCATTTACACTTCTATGTTATAAGGTCATTGATTTAGAACATGATTTGATTGGTGCACATGTTATAGAACCCTCTTCTAGTTATTCTACTACTTCATCATCTTCTCCTGCTTCCCCTCTTCCACTTTTCAAGTGGCCGCCACGGTCTCCATCTCCTCCACCTCGCAAGTGTGTTCCATCTCCTACACCGCATAAGTGTCCTCCATATCCCCCCCATACAAGTCTCCACCTAAGTATCTTCCATCTCCTACTCACAAGCCATTACATTTCTAACATGTTGTTAAGCCTCATGATGTTCTATGTGCTTTTCTTGATAAGCGCTTAATTATCTTAACCTATAATCACCATCCTCCTACTCATCGCTTGCATCGATATATTGATCATCGATATTATAATTTCCATTGCATCAACGACAATAGTAAAAATGACTATTGTGCCCTTCATGAAAAATTACAACAATTAGAAGACAAGGGTGTCATTGTCTTTGGATCTTGCTCTCGTGAGCGATATCTTTCTCCAATTCCACATAAGCGTGCTTCCACGGTTCACTTGTCTCCTCCACCCACTTCTAAGGTTTTCATGCGTCCATATTCCTAAGATCTTTATCCATCTGTTCCTCCACCTCACATATCTATTACCGCATCATATCATATGCCCCACATTATTACTACTTCACATTGGCTTCATAAGCTATCAACATTTTTGCTTCCTACCACTACATCTCCCATCATTGAAACCATTTCATTTGACATTCATTTTGGTACCACTTCACATGCTTCGACTACCCCTTGTAGGCCTCTACATATTTGGTAGGTGATTTCCTTATAATCACCTCATCACCCGATGACACACTCTTGTTTTGAGGCTCTTACTTGAATGTTGATGGATTTGTTACAATATGTACCTCACTCCATCTTCACGTTCTATGCTTCATTGATTTATCTATCTAGCGTGAACTATCAACCATTTCCTATGACGCACTCGTGTCCTATGGTTCATTATCAACTATTGAGGGGTCTTATATAAATGAACCTCCTTTTCCTCACACATACACCGGGAGGATTTCTATTCCTCCCCCTCTTCATCATAATCACGCACAAGTACATACATTATTTTCATCCTACAAAAAGCAAAAATTAATCTTCTACTCTTTTATATCATCTCATTCACATTGTTCTTATTCATTACATACATCATGTACACATTTTACTATTTAATGCATCCTCTCCATTTGCATTCATACACACAAATCTAACTTTCAAATATTACAACATCATCATATATTTCAAATCAACATAATTATTCACACAATACCAATCGCCCATCATCATTAACACAATGAAAATCAAACAACACAAACCAACATATGAAAAACAATCATCACATCATATATCAATGAATATCAACACAACACAATAATATCAATCATTTGTGTGTGTGTGTGTGTGTGTGTGTGTGTGTGTGTGTGTGTGTGTGTGTGTGTGTGTGTGTGTGTGTGTGTGTGTGTGTGTGTGTGTGTGTGTGTGTGTGTGTGTCATCAAAATCATAGTTACAAAAATATGATCCTGGGGAAAAGCCCACATACATCACTACATCTATATTTGTCATGTGTCATCGTCATTGTCACTATCTACAATCATGGGATATTCGAACTAGATGCTTCACCATTCAATATATGTCGTTGATCGTGGCCCCTGTATCTCTCCACCTATCTACCCAATATAGAAAACTCAATTGACTGATCCACAAAGAAACCCCGTAGCTCTACATACTTTGTGAATACATCCTGCGCTAGGGATCATCCTCCTGACCTCCTAGGTCACCGAGTCTCTGCCCGTGTGTGTCGTCACACTCACAATAGTATGATACATGTAGCCACCACTATCACCACTATCACAAAAAAATGGGCATGCTCTCCCATAATAGAATCTACTTGCTCTAATATCCCACCTACAATAAGTACATTTGGCGGTACATTCTGTGCAATGTGCGGATCGATGAATCTATGATCAAAGACCAATAGGTGTCACCTATAACCATACAAAATCACATTATATAGCACACACAATAGGATTTCTTGCCGCATCCATAATAATTGGAAATAGTAACACCCATCGATGAGATGCCCACTAATCACTATAAGTCTAGGTACATCCTGCATCATCTACTTGTATTGGCCCTACGACCGCATCGGACTCATCTGGAACAAGTGACACTAGTTGTGCTTCGTGGCCCCGACCTCTTTTTGTGCTACCTCAGTGCTCTAGTGCCTCTCACCCATACATGTGGCTCTAAGGGCACATCCTAAGCCATACCAAACCATCGACACATGCTCTTCCCGAAACAACTCAGCTACCCCTAGGAATTGGTCCTCCAACCACATAGTATGTCGAATGCACCGTAGCTCTACTCCATCCTCTAGCCATCCACCATAGTTTCGATATGGCCTCCATATGATGGCCCTTGGGCCCATACAATCAAGCATAGATATATGAGTGTTGATATCCAACCTCCTGCTCAAGGTACTAACCCATCTTGATGTAAATATCTCGAGCTTAGCCCACTCATCCCGCAACCCACCAAGTGGCCTCAATATAGAAATATGCTCATAGGTCCATACATGTAGTAATGTGGTGGCTCTAAGTCCACCACCATTGTCCTCTTGTGTGAATCTATATAAGTCTATGTATAAATGGGCTAGCACACACCTTGCCCATGCATATCTAGACCCATCCTCCTCTATATGGAGACAAATATCATGCATCTTATGGAAAATTCCCACTCCACAACCCTTTACCACTAGGGATGAAGCAATAACAACTACAATAAAATTTTACAATCACGGAACACCTAATCTCAGTATAACATCTAGGCTAATATGGGTTTATGTCTATACCCATGTGCCTATAAAGTACCATGTACTGACCTCATCTTCCTTGAGCATCCATTGCGACCATCACCTAAATTCTCCCACCCACAATTGGTAATCACAATATGTAATATACATCCTCTAGGGTCACACTCATCTCGCCAGCGGGAAACCAAAAAGTACAAGTATTTACACACCACTGCTCGCACAATACGGTAATCATAGGCATATTATGTGGTACCTCCCCCAATCTTGCTATGTACCGCATGGTGACATGGTTTAGTATATCCCACTCAGCATCAAATAATCCCAAATTCAACAATGTGCTCAAATGTTGACCCTCGCGAAATATATCGAGTGGATATCTCTCTGCATAACACAAATAACAGAAAAATCCTAACATTAGTACGTAATACACATGTAAAAAAATCATTCAAGCTACTAATGATCATCAAAATTATTACATTTCACATTCCACTATCAAAACAATCTCCTCGGTCGCCAAAGACCCAAGAGCCGGACGCGGCTCCTATGAGCAGTCACTAGTGCCGGAATTAGGCGTTGATGTCTCAAAGGATGTCAATGCCTTGGCCACTACCACCTGTGTCAAAACATGTAGAAATTAAAAATTTCAAATCTTGCAAAAATCAAAAATTCAAACAAATTTCAATAATTTTTCAAAAAAATCATCCTTACCATCTCATTTGTCATCTGCGATGCCATAACCGTAGTTACCATCTCGAATCTCGTTAACCTCATTTCCCTAACTTGTGGCATCCTCATAAGCTTAGAGCTCCAATTCTCACTAACTCGCAGCTTCAAATGAAATTATTATTCCCTTTTCCAATATTGCATTCACTATAGTTACTATTTGCACTCCTTCTAATTAATAGATGGCCCATGGTTTCACTCATATCTTGAGCTTCACTACTCAAGGTGTTAATTCTGTCTAGGATGACTACTATAGAATTTCTCCCACTTCCATACTAAATGCATTCAACAACACTTTATTCCAATCCAACACATTTTAAACTCAATATACGCAAAATCTTGTGACATCTACTAAACTACATTTTTCTTACTATTACATTGTTTCACATCTACTTTTGTCTCGACACTCGTTATTTATACCACTTGTCCTTTTTCCAAAAGGGTACAACCTTGATCACCCTATGATCCCCCTCAAGTTATTAGATGATCATTCAATACTCCTAATTCGTTGTTATCAAAACATTTTCTATTCAAACAAAGAAACAAATCGATCTATTCAAATACTTTCCATTCGTTCCCCTAATGACCCGATCTAAGGGAAAAGCATGAAAATATCTCTAGGAGTAATCTATCACATACATTCAATTTCAAAAGCAATATTCCACTATTTGAATCAAATCTTTTGATCGGTACAACACAACACACTATCTCTCCCGATGACCTAACATGGGAAACACTTTACCTTTTTATCACTTCCAGATTTACCTAACACGAAAGCCATCTCGCACAATAAAAATCGCAACACCCATGGAGTGGGGCCAATGAGACGTCATTTCCTTTCCTATACTACTCTTACTTGGTTTATTCAATCATGGATCAAAATGGAACTAAATTTGGTCTTTATCCATCTGTAGCGGTTGAACCTTTTGAGGATGTAGTCATAGTTGGAGAGTAAAACTACACCTCTCTCCCTAACACTCTTCCTCTGGTGGTAGGATGCCCAAATCCTTTAGGTTTTCAAACAAACAAAATCTAGTTGGGAATTGATCACTCCCTACCCCTTCAAATCTCCATTAGCAACAATCGAAATCTCTAAATTATCCTAATCAAATCATCAATCTCACCAAGTGATCCTCTATAACAGATTCACCATATTTATTTACACCACATGGATTGACACACTAATCCATGGTTCACCACGTTATATGTTCTTATTATGCGCATAATTCTACAACAATGCTTCTCTGGACTTCTCACATGTATGTTCCTTACTTCCTTTACACTACTTGAATTTCATTCAAATAGCATAAGGGGGCGGGGGAGGGGGTGGGGTGGGGAGCGAATGTAGACACAAAATCATGCACATGCTACTATTTTACTTTCTTTTTGCTAAGTATGTTGTTATATATATGGATATTTCGTAAGAAAAGTATTAATTGGTGACACACTTCCTAGTCCGCCCGCTTGCTTTGGTTGTTTCTATTGTTATTATCTATCACATATGTCATTTCGCACCTAGTTTTGGTTAGGTCACAAGGATCCCTATCTGTCAGTCTTCGCACATTTTTCATCACTTGTCTCTCGGAAACCAAAGGTTGCCTAGGTCTAGATAGTAGCACCCAGTGCTCCCGTCCTATTTATTCTTGTTCACCTTTTGACATTTGTGGTCATAATTACTTGATTAGCATGCAATATAAAACATGCTTTGGAAAACACAAGAACCGACATTAGTTAAGGAGGGACCAACATCGGTTAGGGTTAACAAACATCGGTTACTGTGTGGGGAGTTTTTAATTTAACTCTCGGACTTAGATCTATTTTTTAGTATTAAAGAAGATCTATTGATTGTAATTACATGACTAAGTACCCTAAGTTTGTATATGCCTATATAAACATGAAAGCTAGGCTTTAGAAGTAAGAATTAAGAATAACTTGCAAAATTTGATGATTATTGTGAGAATAATTGAGAGAGAGAAAATTCTTGGAGAAGAAGCAAAAGATTGAGTGAAATAAAGTACTCGTATATCTGATAGGTGTGGAAGATTGTAAATCTTCATTAAATATCTTGTCAAAGCTTTAGATAATAGATTGGCTTGTTTCTTGGTGGACGTAACCCACATTGGGTGAACCACGTTAAGTTTGGTGTTAATTTATATCTCTTGTTTTGTATATTTCTTCCGTAGAATATCTAATTTTATTTTCATGTATGCTTGGATTTGATATACTATCTCAGACAAAATGGTAAAAGTGCTAACCCCAAAAACTATTATCGAGCTTTGTTTGAGGTTTTTGTGTGTTGACATATTTACTCATAGATGGTTTTTTGATTGAATGGAAGCTACAACAATGGAAGAAGAAAAAAATACAAGGTAGATAAGTTTGACGGATGAAATTATCAATTATGGAAGATGCAGAGTAAGGATTATCTCAGTATCAAAGCTATTTATATTTACCATTTGATGAGAAGTCTAGACCTACAAAGATGACTGATGAAGAATGGAAGATTCTTGACAGAAAGGCTTTGGGATCTATAAGATTGATCCCGCAAAAGATCCATGACTTACAATATTACAGAAGTGACTTCCATGGTATGGTTAATGAAATCTCTTACTAATTTATATGAAAAACCTAGTGCTTCAAATAAAGTTTATTTGATGAAGAAACTATTTAGTTCTAATATGCATGAAGGTGGCTTTGCATCTATTCATTTGAATGATTTCAAGTCTATTGTAAATCGGTTAAAATCGGTTGATATACCATTTGATGATGAAGTGAAAACATTTTTATTTTTATGTTATTTGCCTAATAGTTGGGATAACTTGGTAATGGTTGTTAGTAATACAACATCTGATAATAATATTTTGAAGTTTGATGATGTGGTTAGTATAATCTTGAATGAAGAAATTCATAGGAAGAGTACAGAGGAATCATCATTTGGGAATGCTTTGAATGTAGAAAGCAGGGGCAGATAAAGAGAGATCCAAGAGTAAGAGTAATGGGAAATCAAAGTCAAGGGATAACATATATAAATCCAGAGGTAAGGGAATTACATGTTGGAAATGTAGAAAGAAATGACATGCAAAGAAAGATTTTTGGTCAAAGGATAAAGAGAACCAACAACCAGACAAAGGTAAAGAAGCAAATCTTGTTACAATAGAGGTAATTCAAGATGCTCTTATTCTTTCTTTATCTAATAGAATTGAATCATAGGTTATAGATTCAGGAGCTTCTTTCCATGCAAACCCTAATAAGGATTATTTTAGAAATTATGTCCAGGGTAATTTTGGGCATGTTTATTTGGGTGATGATGAACCTTGCAGATTATCGGTAAAGGGAAGTTCATCTCAAATTGTAGAATAGAAATACATGGGTATTGAAATATGTGAGGCATGTGCCAAGCCTTAAGAGGAATCTTATTTTTACGGGGAAATCATGTGAAGTTGGTTGTATGGTTACATTTATGTGAGACTCTTGGAAAGTCACCAAGGGTGCTTTTATTATGGAAAGAGATAAGAAAGTAGGAACGTTATATTTATCTACCTCGTGTTATTGATTTATTTTCTGCATTATTTACTTCGATTCAAATGCATACATGTGGTATAATCGGTTGTGCCATAGAGTAAAAAAGAAATGTAAATCTTAAAGGCTAAGGGTAAGTTATCAAATTTGAAATATTTAGATCTTGATTTCGTGAGCATTATATGTTTAGAAAGAAAAAGAGATTGAGATTTCTCAAAGTTGGGGAAACTAAGAAGGAGCAGAAATTGGAGCTTGTACACTCGGATGTGTGGGGACCACTTTCAAGTAGCTTCTAATAGAGGATCCCAATATTATATTACTTTCATTGATGATACTACAAGAAATGTATGTGTTTATTTTATTAAACGTAAATCGATGTTTTGAGACTTTTAAAAGATGGAAATCCCTTGCTGAGAATGAATTAAATTCAAAGTTAAAGTGCCTCGGATCTGATAATGGTGGTGAATAGTGTAGCAAGACTTTCAATGATTATTGTTCAGTGAATGGGCTACATAAAGAAAGAACGATTCCAAGAACACCACAAGACAATGGTGTTACAGAAAGAATGAACATGAAAATCATGGAACATGCTAGAAGTATGAGGATACATTATGGATTGCCTTTGTAGTTTTGGGTAGAAGCATTTGATACAACCGTTTATTTGATTAACTGTGGGCCTTCAAGTTCACTAGATGGAGGAATATCAAAGGAAGCTTGGACTAGAAAAGAGGTAGATCTTTCTTTTCTTAAATTTTTTGGTTCAAAAGTTTTTGTGCATATTGATAAGGAAAATAGGAAAACGTTGGATGCAAACTCCAAGAGACGAACTTTCATTGGTTATGGATCTGGTAATTTCGAATTCCGTTTTTTAGATTTAGAGAATTCTAAAATTATTAGGAGTCGTGATATTGAATGGAGTGAAAAGATAATGTACATGGATCAAATTTTGGTACCCAAGGATGAACCATTTGAGAAGTTTATGAATAAAATTAATACCGATAGAATTACACACTAACCGATGTTGGTGACCCCTAACCGACATCGATCAAGAAAACCAATATCGCTTATAGAAGAGCCAAATTGGTATTGGTTAGCGTAACCGATGTCTGCATATAAAGTGATGGCATTGGTCATCGACAAATTTGGATACAAATGTCCAAGAGGTCCAAAATGAGCCTTCGGTACCCCAAACTCTTTTGAGAAGGTCTCAAAGGATAAGTAAACCTATAGAAAGATTTACACATTATCTATTTTATTTATTATTGACTGATAATGGTGAACCAGAGAGTTTTGAAGAAGCAATGCAGATGAGACCCACATACAGTGGGAGCATGCCATGGATGAGGAGATGGACTCCTTGGAACATAACCAAACTTGGGTTTTTTTAAGTTTCCAACAAGAAAGAGGAAATTACGAAACAAGTGGGTTTACATGATTAAGAAGAGGGTGGACATAAAAGGTAGAAGGAAAGGCTTGTAGTAAATGGATTTGCATGAAAGCGGATATTGACTTTGGTGAAATATTATCTCCTATTGTAAAGATGACTTCTATCATACTATATTGAGTTTAGTTGATGTAATGGATTTGCATTTAGAGGAACTAGATGTGAATACGACTTTCCTTCATGGTGATTTCGATGAAGAGATTTATATGCAAATGACCACTTGGGTATGAAGTCAAGGGTAAGGAGAAATTAATGTACAGGTTGAAAAATAGCCTATATGGGCTCAAGAAAGCTCCAAAGCAATGCTATATGAAGTTTGATAGTTTTATGCATGAGCATGGTTACTTGAGATGTGAATCTGACCATTGTGTTTATTTCAAGAAGCTTGAAAATGGGAACTATATTATTTTTTACCGTATGTGGATGATACACTTATTGCAGGGATCTAGTATACAAGACATTGGTGAGCTTAAGGTAAAGTTAGCTCACACATTTGCTATGAAAGATTTAGGAGTTGCAAAAAGAATCCTTGACTTGAAAATACATAGAGATAGGAAGAAACATAAATTATATTTGTCTCAGGAGGATTATATCTACAGGGTGTTAGAAAGGTTCAAGATGTAGAATGCAAAACCTGTTAGTACACCTATGGTTGGACACTTCAAATTGAGCAAAAATAAGTGTCCTTCATCACATGAGAAGCTCAAATACATGACATGAGTGCCATATGCTTCAAAGAGTGGGGGAGTCTTATGTATGATATGGTTTGTACCAGTGCCATAAATTACACAAAAAGTGGGAGTTGTGAGTAGATATATGGCTAATCTAGGTAAAGAGCATTGGAAAGCAGTTCAATGGATATTCGTATTTGCAAGGGACATCTATCATGCAATTATGCTATAGAGGCTCGAGATATTTCATTATGTGGCTATGTTGATTCGAATATGGCTAGAGATCTGGATGGTAGGAGGAGAACTACCGGATATATTTTCATAGTAGGCGGGACAACAGCTTAGGCTGGATTTCGATGTGCGAGAAGGTTGTGGCTTTGTCATTACGGAGGAAGAGTATGTTGCAGCTACTGAAAAGATTAGCAAGGAGATGATATGGATGAGTAGGTTCATGAAAGAGTTGGAAAAGGAGAAATATGATTGAAAATTATTCAGTGACAATCAAAGTGTAATTCATTTGGCAAAGAACTCAACGTTTCATTCAAGAATGAAACACATTCAATTGAGGTATCACTTCATATGGCAGGTATTGGAGGATGGGAAGTTGAATTTGGAAAAGATTCATACGAGTGAAAACCCTACGGATATGCTAACAAAGCCATTAACAAAGGAGAAGTTGGAGATACACTCCACTTCTGTTGGTTTTTGAGTTTGAGACTTGAAGAGGAAGAAACAAAGCTAAGGAAGGATCCAAGAATGACATTGTACATGTATGGTGCAGTAATTAATCTCCAAGTGGGAGATTGTTGAGTTGTGGAGCTCAATTACTTCAGATTAACATGTAATATGAAACTTGCTGGAAAACACAGTAATTGACATTGGTTAAGGAGGGACCGATATCAGTCACCTATGACCGGCATTGGTCAAGCAAGGAACCGACATCGGTTAGGGCTAACTAGCATCGGTTACCTGTGCAGGAGTGTTTTATTTAACTCTCGGGAATTATATCTATTTTTAGTATTAAAACATATCTATTGATTGTAATTGCATGGCTAAGTGCCCTAAGTTTGTATATGCCTATATAAGCATGAAAGCTAGGGTTTAGAAGTAAGAATTAAGAAGAACTTGCAAAAGTTGATGATTATTGTGAGAATAATTGTGAGAGAGAATTCTTGGAGAAGAAGTAAAATCTTGAGTGAAATAAAGTATTGTACATATGAGAGGTGTGGAAGATTGTAAATCTTCATTATATATCTTGTCAAATCTTTGGATAATAGATTGACTTGTTTCTTGGTGGACGTAGCCCACACTAGGTGAACCACGTTAAATCTGGTGTTGATTTATATCTCTTGTTTTGTATATTTCTTCTGGTAGAATATCCACTTTTATTTACATGTATGCTTAGATCTAATATATTATATGTACAACTGGTGTGCTAACCCCAACAATGATCCACCATGATGAGCATACCATGGTCTAATGATAACTCTCAAGCCACTAGCAAGTGATATTTGGTTCCTTGGCATAATGCATACACTTGTTTCTATGTCCTTATGCAAGATTTAAGACTGTTTTACAATCATATATTTAATGAAAAATACTTCAAGTCTCAATTTTCCATGTACTTACCTTGTTCATCCTTCTATACAACCTCTTTGCTTGCTAGTTCACCTCCTATAAGATTGTATCTTGTGCCTTTCAAACTTCATCAGGTGGCCTAACTCACTCCACCTATATAACCTTTTGAACCACTGTTAGATACTCCACCAAAAGGATACCAAGACATTCAAGTGTCTTATCTGCCCCTACATGTCAGATTTCAGTCCACAACTCTCTCATGAGGTCAAGAACCTTGTCATACCTTGCTTGAGTTATATAATCACCCTACTCATATGGAAAGAAGACATTCACTACACCTTCATAGATCTTATCCCACATGTATGCACTACAAGATCATCAACCAATCATGTCGGTAATGCCTTGTTTTATGATAGGCCCGATTTGTGATCCAAAACGGGTGTTTTTATTCTAACACTTTTTAATTGCTTTCAAGGATCTTCAATTTTAATCAACTTAAAAGGATTGCATACTTCCAAAATTGATCAAAATATGATTTAGGACTGAATTCAAACTGAAATTAAGTTTGCAATTTACTCAAAATTTCACTATTTGATTGAAGCCCCAAAAATCACTATTTCTTGATTTTAATTTATTTTCCAAAGTTGTCGATCCTCGATTACCATTGCATCCACATTCTTTTTATGAAATTCAATTATTGCAAATAATCGAACACAACACCCATTGTTTACGGGGTTCAGAATTCCTACGTCCCCGGTTCGTGATGAACCAATCCATTAATAATGCTAAAAATGAAAATACAAGAAACATTTACATTAACCAATAATAAATCAAAACCCGCAAAACTATGTTTTATACCTTGAAGGATGTTAATGGAGCTCAACCTTTGTCTTTCACCTTCCCGATCCACTGCGCAAAGGGTGTCTCCCTTTGGTTCTATGCCTTCATGTGAATTTAAAAGTAAATAAATCTATCAAAAAATATCCAAATCATAAAAATGATCACACCATCGTATTTGTCTCAAAATTCTGAACAACTTTAATATATAACTCGAGATCTGGTTTTGAGTGGAAGTGCCTCAAAATTGTATTTTTCCAAGAGTGCATGCTTATTGGCTTGACACAAACCTGACATCTCTTCATTACAAATACAAGTGAGCTTTATTTATACCACTTACAAGAGGTTGGCAGGTTGGTAAGGCCTCTTATCATTATAGATGAGGTGTTGGGTTCAAATCTCCCTTCCATAGGTTTAGGTGCCCAATTTAGCCATTGACCCCACATTTGGTTGGAAAGGGATAAGATAAGCATTTAAATAGCCTTTTGTCCACACAATCCTCCTTATCCCATGGGATTAGGCTTATTCCTGTGGAATGGATTAAATAAAATATCATTATTATTATTTTAAATCTAAAGCCACTTGAAAACCTGCCAAGTTTCACGTCCATAATATGTCATTTGTCCATGTCAAAGTGTGCCACGTCATCATTTGGCCACTATTTTGACTATGCATATCTTTTGTATACAAACTCAGATTTGGTCCGTTTAAAATATGTCGAAAGCTTGCAGCGATCTCTATACCAAGGAACTGATTTTTAAAAATTATAAGACCATCAATTTTACCTTGTCGCCAATTTCCACGTGTCACCTTGTCATTGGTCCACTTGTTGACATGTTGACCAAAGTTGACTTCCCTGTTGACTGAACTTTGACCGGACATAACTTGAGCTCAGAGTGTCCGTTTTTCACGTTCTTATAGTCATCGGAAATATATCTAAAGGATCTACTACACTTGGCATGGTTTAGGGAAGTTTAGGGAACTTTTGACACTAAAAATATCCCCTGATCACTCCTCCCTACTGAGAAGAATTTTTGTCCACAAAAAGTTGTTTATCACCCCACAAATAATGTTATATTTTCCTGCATTGCACAAAACAAATACAAGAACCCAAAATAACATTATAGGTTCAATAAATGTAAATAGTTGATTAGTTAGTCACATAACCGATCAGATAATAACACCTAATTAAGCTAGTGTTCAATGAAACGCTGTAACGCTGCCAACTTTGCACACCACTGTGAACTGTCATACTCCACTATAATGCCATCATAAATAATTGACCAGATAATAACACCCATTCTATTATATAAAGCTAGTGTTCAACTATCACCTTGTGATACAGGCGATTACTTAAATTACAATTTCATAAACACATATTAGTATACCAGACATCTAAACTGCCCACAGTTAGGCTAGTGCCCACTATCCAACTGAAATTGTAACAATTGCAATTATTCACTATCTAGAATAAAATAGACTATCAACACTAAAAAATAGCTAAAGTCAAAAACTAAATCCATGTGAATTTGCCAAAAACATTGTATCACCATCACAAATAATAAGTCGTAATAACACCCATCTATAACGGAAGCTAATGTTCAACCGACACTTTGTGATTATGCTAATTACAACTACAAATATTCACTATCCAGAATCATTAAACCATCAACGCCCAAAATGGCTATAGTCAAAATCTGAATCAACGTGAATATGCAAATATTTGATCCATACACTTTGAATCAGTAAAGGGATCGATTATAAACTATATGCTTACCCAAATTGGTGAACTTCCATAATCAACAAAATGATCACCTCGTACCTTTGCAAATCAGTTTGTTAGTGTAATAAATTTACACCCTAATTGCAACCACGTCTGATAGTTACAAAATCAAAATTTCCCAAAATAAGGGTCTTATAAATTAGTGCAAATAACACATGTGGATACAAAATTTGTCTATTTATTACAATATCAAACAGATTCTGAAAGGGTCTTATAAGCATCCATAATATTTGCAAAAATGACAACACTATAAAACCTGCAAGTTTCAAAATGAACATTCGATGATGCCCATATCCATGCATACTTGTTGTCGAAATAGAATAACCAACTAAAATGTGAGAAGATGAATATGAGTATGATGAACCTATCACTCAAATATTCTCTATGGTGCTTTCAAATTATTTCAAATCAATATGAAAATAGGATCAAAATCCCTAAAATATAGCTTTGAAAATGTTTGCATACTTTCACCGATTCTTATCGTAATGCAAACATAAAGTTGAGGAATGTTTTAACCATCCAATTACTTGGATTTCTCTATTTAGGTGGTTTTACTTCCTCAGTATTAGAATGAACATTTACATGAGTTAGATCAACAAATTTTGGTTTGACATTATTTCCTTTTTAACAACTTTCCAATGTTGCATTTGAAGGAACATACCAACACATCTTAAGATCATGACTATTCCTTTTACAATGGGAACAAAATTTAACTTTCTTGTTTTTAGGAAAATTACACATTTTTCCATTCCCAGAACTCTGTCTAGGAGAATGATTCATTTGTTTAGGAGAAGTAACATTTTTGTCATTTCTTGCCTTACCAGGAGAGAGATTGGTCTTTAACACACCCTTATCATTCACAAAAGACATTAACTTCTTTATCATATTTTTTCTCTTCCAACAATATGTCTGCGAATGATTAGTACCTCCACAAAATGTGCAAGGAAAACCATACTTTTTCTAACAAAGCTATATCGTTCAAACTGAAAGAGTGTTTTAGAAGTTTTAGGATTAAATTTCCCCTTAGTGCTATTTTTAGTGTAAGTGGGAGGAGGTGGAATTTCATTACCTCGTTTACCTATTTTCTTACACCTTTCATTGTTCCTCCTGATGGCGGAATCCTACAATTCTAGAGGCGTAGATCCTTGGATATTGGAAGCTTGTCTTCCTTCAGCTGCTTTAGAACTTTCTCCAATTTCCATTTTCCCACTAGAATAACCCAAACCTGTAAACCAAGGCTGATCCTCTACCTGTATTGGGTTAGCATCACCTTGTCCATTTTTATAAAGGCCCTTTCTGTTAAATCCCATCTTAACCATTAGTTTAGACCCAATTCCCTTAGTGTTTTTTTCAAATTGACCCAAAGGAATATCTGAAACTGAATGAGAGGAAGAATTTTCATGTGAACAAATTACGAGTGCATTTTTCTCACATAGTACTGCATCTACTTTAGAAGGCATTTGTTTCTTGTGTTCATCTTGTTGCAGCTTTTCCAAGAGACCATCCTTGGTCCGTATTTCTTCTTGCAACTCTTTAACAAAAACCATCAACTTCTTGCTCTCTGCAAGCATCTCATTGATATACTCATCTTTCTTGGTTATAGAGGATTGTGGCTCAGATTTTAACTACACTATTTCCTCTTCCAAGGAATAAAAATTAGCTCTTAGGAAAGATTTTTCTTCCTAGAGTTGGCGGTTTATGGCTTCAAGCTCATCCAATTGCTCTTGTTTGGATGACTTGCCCATGATTCCCTGTTCTGCAAACACAACCTGTACTTCCAAAATTGCACACTGCAAAAAGAAGATTAACAAGCCCCAAAATGTCTACACACTAAAAACTAAAATCAATACTGAAATTGAAGCCAAATTTTCAAACACAATTAGAAGCTAATCCGGCAATCTAACTGCTCTGATACCAAACTTGATCTGAAAATGGGTGTTTTATTTTTTCACTTTTAAACGCTTTCAAGGATCTTCAATTTTAATCAACTTAAAAGGATTGTATACTTCCAAAAACTGATCAAAATATGATTTAGGATTGAATTCAAACTGAAATTAAGTTTGCAATTTACTCAAAATTTCACTGTTTGATCGAAGCCCCAAAAATCATTGTTTCTTGATTTTAATCAATTTTCCAAAGTTGTCAAATACTGATTACCATTGCATCCACATTATTTTTATGAAATTAAATTATTGCAAATAATCAAAAACTAAAAATAAAATCAGAACACAACACCAGATTGTTTACGGGGTTCGAATTCCTACGTCCCCAGGGTTCGTGATGAACCGATCCATTAATAATGTTAAAAATGTAAATACAATAACATTTACATTAACCAATAATGAATCAAAAACCTGCAAAACTATGTTTCAGAATTTGAAGAACGTTAATAGAGCTCAACCTCTTTCTTTCACCTTCCTGATCCACTTGCAGCAGTGTCTCCCTTTGGTTCTACGCCTTCGTGTGACTTTAACAATAAATAAATATATCACAAAAGCTCCAAATTATAAAAATGATTACACCATCGCAATTTTCTCGAAATTCTAAACAACTTTCATATGTAACTCGAGATCTAGTTTTGAGTGGAAGTGCTTCAAAATTATATTTTTCCAAAACTGCCTGCTTATTGGCTTGACACAGACCTGACACTTCTTCATTACAAATACAAGTGAGCTTTATTTATACCACTTACAAGAGGGTGGTGGGTTGGTAAGGCCTCTTATCATTATAGATGAGGTGCTGGGTTCAAATCACCCTTCCATAGGTTTAGGTGCCTAATTTAGCCATTGACCCCACATTTGGTGGGAAAGGGATAGGATAAGCCTTTAAATAGCCTTTTGTCCACAAAATCCTCCTTATCCCATGGGATTAGGCTTATTCCCGTAGAATGGATTAAATAAAATATTATTATTATTATTTTAAATCCAAATCCACTAAAAACCTGCCAAGTTTCACGTCCATAATATGTCATTTGTCCATGTCAGAGTGTGCCACGTCATCATTTGACCACAACTTTGACTATGCATATCTTTTGCATATGAACTCAAATTTGGTCCGTTCAAAATGTGTCAGAAAGCTTGCGACGAGCTCTATACCATGGAACTGATTTTAAAAATTACAAGACCATCAATTTTTCCTTGTCGCCAATTGCCACGTGTCACCTTGTCATTGGTCCACTTGTTGACATGTTGACCAAAGTTGACTTCCCTGTTGACTGAACTTTGACCAAACATAACTTGAGCTCAGAGTGTCCATTTTTCACGTTCTTATAGTCGTTGGAAATCATAAGCAAGGATCTACAAGATCTTGGCATGGTTTAGGGAAGTTAAGGGAACTTTTGACACTAAAAAATATCCCCTGATCACTTTGGCTCCATAAGCTAGTTCCATGATAGTCACTAGGTATAAAGAGTACTAGTTATCATCTTGGCAATTTGTAATCATGGATCAATGCCTTATATGAAACTGATCTTGTTCCTAATGGAGAGGTAAATAGATCAATCAAACCTGATTATAATTATTAAAAACACCATCTCCAATGGAGGGAACCATTTGTCCATGCTCATGCCAAAAATATCCTTCTATCTTCTTCATACTCTGCCCATTGCTGACCTGTAGCATTCAGCCACAAATATCTCACAAAATATTTGGTTTCAGCAAAAATCATTCAAACCCAATTTCAAAAAATACCCCATGACCATTCCTATAAAATTTTAGGATCTAACTCTTTAAAACGTGTGAGTTATGTTGATTTTTCTTAGGTGGACATTTTGTCAAACAAGTTGCATGCATTCTCATCCCACTGGTAAACCACATAATATATCAAAACTGATCCCAAACAAAGAAAACCCTTCACAACCCAACTGAAAAATTATGTTTTCCCTCTATGGTTAAAATTTCAGCTTCATTGGGCTTAAAACCAAAAAGTTATGGTGACTAGTTTGGGACTAGTCATTCGCTTATAATCACAACTCTTTACACAATCCACAAGAACTAACATGAATCATACAACCAAAGCCTCAATTCATCATTCATTTGTTATGTTTAATAATTATCATCAAAATACATTCATTTAGATGAGAATACACATATTGAATACTCATCGAATTTACATACACCTTTCCTCTGTAATTCAAAGCTATATCATCCATCATGATCTCCACAATTCTTGTTCTCTTCAGTCAAAAACATCCTTCCTCCACTGGATAATATTATTTTTATTCTCCTCTACTTGATGCTCGATCCTTTTCTTCATAAATAGCTTAAGTTGTTATCTCTTTTCTTACATTTTTAGACAAATCCCCATGATTTGGGTGATATTCCATCACCTATGCTTGGAAATAGGAACCAACTCCTTATTTGACCTTTTAAACAACTATTACAAAATGACTAAGAAGTTTCCAACGTAGATAAACTCCTAAATATACATGCATGACAACTATGACCTGATTTTAATCTCCTATAGGAGTTTATTACATAGTGATATTCAAATGTTCAAACTTATACTAACTTGGAGGGAAAACACATTCAAAATCCTAACACATGCTCATGCCTTGGAAGGCTTATTTCAATTTTGATTGTTCTTCAAACCACCATGATGATGCTCATGCATCATAAGAGATCCCTATATAAAGACAACATACATACCATTATAATGACGGGAAATTATAAGGGAAAATTATTGTCTACATATTATCAAAGGAACTACACTTTTGGGCTAATTAATCTGCATACATAGCATAGGAAGGGGAAGTGTTGAATTCCATCCCGTACATTTGCATTTTATCTTTATTTATCCCACTATCTTAGCGTCATTTACGTGAGGGATTACTAGGAGCACTACTTTGCACATACAAGTACATAGAACTACATGGAGTTTGAGATGTAGTACAATGCTCGCTCATAAGTTCATCCTTTGGTTGATTGTCGAGGTCAATCTGACTTCACATATTGCATTTTTATTCCATTTTAATGTGTTCTTGAGCTTGTGCAGGTAGCTAGGGTTTGTGTTGCAGATTACAGGTACCTTGATGATCCAAGTGCACATACATGTGATAAACGGTGAACAAGTGTGAAGCGCCCTAACGACTTTGAAGAAATCAAGATCCGAGATTTTACGCACTCTCAGGTGCCCGGAGAGGTCTCGATGCCCCAAACACCTCGCCCCTTCCCAAACGCCTGTGTCTTAGTCTGTTTGCAGCTTCCAGAGTTTACATCAAGTGTTTCCAACAATTTTCTCAACCTATCCATCAATTGTTCTAGTTTAGACTCGCGGGATAAGTGAAAATCAGATAAGTGCCTCACCTCTCTCATTTACTTTACACGCTTAAATCTTTAGATTACTTAGCATATTTATTTCATTGTATATTTTTGTAGTGACTCTGCAATTAGATTTAATATTCAGATTTTATTAAATCAAATCGATGTGGGTGAGCGGAGAACTGTGAGAACTAAGACATTGTTTCGTATGTTCTTGTCTTACAGGCTTAACCGTGCGGGCGGCGGAGAACTGTGGGAACTCAAGCACTATTATGTATGTTCCTATCTTACTTGAATTAAGCGATGTAAGTGAGTGGATGATAAAAGAAACATTTGAAGCGTGCCATGAATGCCCATGAGGACCAATATAAATGATTTTTCCTACCCTATTTCCCTTGTGGCATTTGTGTCAATCAAGGAACTCATAGAACCATAGAACTATTCCATGTGTTAGTTAAGTGTCATTTTTTCGATCTATAGTTCAATAAGGAAAAGGTGGGCATGTGGGGAACAAAGGAACTTGGGAACAATTCCTTTTAATCCTGAAAAATTTCCCATTTTTTCCCAAGTTGACCCAAAATTTCAAAGTTTTGACCAACTCCTTGACATTAAAACTTAGCTAGAGGGAGAGCAATGCTCAAAACACTAAAAATTTTCCCATGAGTCATGGAATTTTTGCGAGTTTCACCGATCCATGATAACAAGACCCTTTTCTTATGACTTGTCAAAACATCAAAGTGGCATGGAGTTGATTTTGGATATGACGGTCCCATTACATCATATTGAAACCCATAGTGAGCATTCTTATGATGATGATGACAATGTTGTGGACCAAGACCAAGTTGCACTTCTATCTAATGTTTCTTCTAAATTTTTGAGAATCCTCATCACATTGAGCCTATTCTTCTTGTTGTTAATCTTTCTTGTGATCAACCATCTAATGAAGCTTCTCTTTTGGGGAGGTCTCAACCTTCTCTTATCCCACCGACATCTACTATTCCTACATCTATGGTGTCCACCTTCTCGGGGAAACCTAACATTCTGATGCACAATGTCTCTATGCATATTCATGTAGCCACTATTATTACTACCCGTCCCATATCTAATGGCTCACATCCTCACACAAACTCTTGAAAACCTTGTTCACATGTTACAAGCTAAAATCTTGCATTTGCAACAAGGTGTATCTAATTCTCCTCATGATAATCCATTGGCTCCCGAGGTGGCTCTTGAGGTGGCATTTTATGCTTTTCCTCTTGGTTTTGTTGCATCTAAACTTCCTATCTATGATGGAAAATGTGATCCCTCGAACATCTTAGATCGTTTCATGTGGCTCGCACCAATTATGCGTCTTATGACATTTTTATTACCAAGTTATTTCCTAAGATTTTTAAATACTTTGCACATTGCTGCAAATTCTATGATCTCCCCATACATTCTATTTTCTCTTTCACTATATTGAAAAATCAATTTCTGGCACACTTTTCTATCAACATTGGGGATAAGGTTTCTTATGCACAAATTTCCAAGCTATACCAAGGATTTGATGAACATATCAATGATTATGTCTTATGTTATTGGACCATGCTTACCAATATGAATAATATCCTAGTTGATAGTGAAATATAAGACTTATTTACACAAAACTTGCTTCATCATCTGCAAGAAGCAATCATGTTTGAAAAATTTACACCATTTGACCATCTTTTCATCGTACACTAAATGAAGCTAAGTTGTTACATATGAATAAGCTCAAGTATGTTGTTAGCACTCCCAATACATCTAATGCCAAATTTCACAACAAATCTATGTTTAGAGGCAATACTAATGATACTAAGGTTGCTTCTAAAGACATTTTCCATGTTATACTCAACCTACTAAACTAAAGTTGTAACATGCATGACAACAATTTACACACTTACCATGTGCTTCTCACATTTTCTTAAAACAATTATTTTTAAAAACCACTTAGTGCAATTTTGTGTCTCTCCCTCCACCATATAAGCTTGATGCAAGCAAACCTCAAAGTAAGATTTGTGATGTCAAAGCCTGATGTGACTATCATCGATGTATTAGTCATTCTATAGACATATGCATAAAGATTCATCATGTTATTTGGGATCTTATTGACTCTAATATCATTGAATGGGATGAGCCCACTGAATCTTCTAAGCCAACAAACAATTCTAAATTGAAAATATTCAATGATTCACTCCCTAAGCATACATCTACTTATGAAATGCATAATGCTCATCGTGCACTACTACCACCCCTCTTATGATCATCCCTTAGATGTTATGATCAATACTATTACTCATATACCACCTTCTACACCATGCATTACTTTCGATGACTCTGATATAGATGACACATTTATTTCTGATATAGTTTATTTTGTCTCTATTCATCAAGTACCTCTACATAATGTATTGGTTAATCCGCACAAAAAATATGTTGTGTGTTCCTAGTCATTGCTTTAATCTCTTAGTATCTCTTCTCGGAAGCTTACATATGGTTTTGATCCTCTCTATCATCGTATCATGTTACATGTCACTATTGGTCCTATTATCACATTAGTTTCATTCTTGGTTGTTAGTTCTCTTAACTCCCGTACCTTACATCTCAATCTCCCTTGCTTACATTTCCTTGAGGCTATCCCATCATTTATTCACCATTGTATCAAGTTCATTCATAATCAATAGGTTATTACTATTTGAGGTGTCTCTTTTAACGATCCTTACCCTAGCATGCCTAGGCATTCTCTCAAAGTCTCTATCCCTACTCCTACTACACCTATGGATATGTCATTGGATTCATGCAATGGTTCACATATCTCTAGTCCTATTGTTAGACCTTTGATTGCACATGTTGATTCACATAGCTCTAGTCCTATTGTTAGGCCTTTGGTTGCACATGTTGATTCACATAGCTCTAGTCTTCCTCGACCTCCAGCTATCCCTTCATCCAAACATATTGTCTCTAGTGGTTTACATTCTCATAGGATGCCCCATCAATCCTTTAATGCACAACGACACTCTACATCTCCTCCTCGATCTTGGAGTATTTTATTGTTCTTCTAGTTCAACATACAAATCTCATACATCACATATTGGTCATTGTGCTGTTATACATTGTTCTTCTCCTAAGCCCTCTTTGGCACATATTACTACTACCATTCCATTGGAAGTCGGGTCAAATTCTCTAGCACATATGAGGCCTAGGACTCCATCATCTACAACAGTTGATTCATATACTTAGGATGTTCTCATTGGATAGCTTTCATGCTATCCCCTTTCTTGTACATAGCTATGCACTAGAAAATACAAAAACACCAATATAATCACAAAAAGAAAAAACATCAAATATTTTTAAAAATGCAAAAATCAAGACATGTTTCTCTAGCATACATTGTTAACACTTTACATTATACATGTTGTTTATCCTTCTAGTTTGATAGATATCATTTTATTCTTTACAAACATACGTTCACGGGGTATATTGAGCATGATGCAAGACATACAAATCGATACATGATTATGAGAGCTATCATGGTTCCTTACATACTTCTTCTGGGGGCATCCCTCCACACAATCTAGGTGTTATTATTTCATTATAATGTATTTTCACTTCCTCATTATGCTTGATTACATATATAGTGTATTTGTTATCTTTTGAACTAACAAGACTAACACATGTACTATACAATGTTTAGCATTGTTTCATACACTTTTAAAATCACTTGCTATGCCATTTCATCACATTATGATAGTGTTGTTTTCTATACATACTTGCTAGTTATGTGTGTAGTTACTTGTTTTCTACTCTGATTGTGGCATAAGGGCCTTGTTTATCTTGTGACACCATGGGTGTCCCATGTTTGTGGCATCATGCCTTCTTGTATGGTATTGTTTGATTGTAAGCTCAAAGGCCTTGATTGTCTTATGACACGTGGGTGTCTTGTTTGTTTGTAGGCACAAGCCTTTTGTGTGACATTGTTTGCACCGCCATCTTTACATTTGTTTCTCTACTTGTTGCACTATTATTATTGTTGTTCTTGGTTATCTTGTTGACATTGTTATTACTACTATTATTGTTATTATTGTTGCTCTTGTTGCACACCATAGTCTCCACCATGCACATCCTCTTTGCATGAACATGTTCTTCTTAATGGCTACCATATCAACCCTTTCTATGTATTCGATGTTGATTATCGACATGGTTACATGGTTACATCTATTCTTTTTAGTTGTGCACTCAAACTCTTTATCACATGCGCCTCAAAAGAGGGAGCATTTATTCGAGTGTATTATACACTTACAAAAGACATACATAATTCTAATCTCAGACATAGGAAGACACATGACAAAAGTACTTAGAGAATCAAATACAAAAATTTAGAAAAGAAAACATAAGGTCAAAAATGTACAATACGGTCGAGGATCGTATTTAACATTCCCGACCCGTGTTTCTGATTTTTTCCCAGGAGGGAATTACAACTTTCCCAACAATTTAATAATTTCACCTACAAGAAACATGTTTTTGCATAGTTTGACGGTTCCATACTCACTTAATTCAATCAGTTTTGGAGGGGCATGAAGTGTTTCATTCCTTTTCTCTATGGCACTTAGTTTCAATTTCAATTTCGGGGATATTGGGGGCATGTGTCTTCTTTTTCCGACTCCATTTAAGAACATTTCACAAGTATTTAGCTTACTACTCAATTGTGCAACACATGGGGAGAGCATGGGGAAAATTTATTCTCTTTTATAGTGTGTCCTAATTTACAAAATTGGGCCCAGATCCTGTCTACTGACGGTGTGATCCGTGGGGTCATGGAAGGTATTGAAGTGGCTAAGTTATTCGTAGAAAATCCTTTCTCTCTTCTTACATTTAAAGGGGACAATATTAGAGTTTTTGAATGAATTTGATATGCAGTTTTCTTCCTTCATGGGGTGCTTCAGCTCCTTATTCTTCTTCTCTCTTTGGCATTTGTGTGTTGGGTTCCATACACTTGATACCATGACATCTCTTTGGCACAATTGGGGGCTAATCACCCCCAATCCTTCGACAAAGTTCAACAATCCAAATAT
Source organism: Taxus wallichiana var. yunnanensis (assembly GCA_018340775.1). Classification (NCBI taxonomy): domain Eukaryota; kingdom Viridiplantae; phylum Streptophyta; class Pinopsida; order Cupressales; family Taxaceae; genus Taxus; species Taxus wallichiana. The sequence goes on from CM031235.1 coordinate 661,140,312, forward strand.
GTAAGTATAAGCAAAAAGGTAAACTTTTCCTCCCTCCGTAAAATGAACACGTGTATTCCTTTCACGTTTTCTATCTTTTTATTTCACCATTTATAGTTTAAGTTTTCATTTAGAATTACATATTTTCATTTGAGTTAAAGTTCAATTCTTTATTATGGACATTGATTACACTCGTGTAAAGTTTCATCATGGAACGTGTCAACACCAACACAATGAAATCTTGTAAAATAAATATCAAGAGAACACAAAGTGTGTCTACACACTCGAGTATCTTTTCCATTAAGTATGTAATTTAGTTCATACTTAAGGGGGAAAATATAGAGACTCAAAATTAGTAATTCTACTCTTCGACACTGTTGTTTTTGACATTGCTCTCTTATTCAAACAAGTGCACTTTACTCACTCTCATCCGATACATTTCTAGGTCTCTTGTCTAGCTTGTTTAGTCATACAAACTCATCTGTTGACATTTATGAGGATTAAATGAATGAAATCTATTAAGAAACTCTATCGGTCAGCTTTTGAACTTCACACTTCATATTGTCTCTAGGGTAAAAAATGTACAATATGGGCATAAACGTCCATATGTTTCTGACCCTAGTGTACGATTTTGCCCTTGCTCACTTTGATTTTGAATTTTCAGTTGCACATTATTTTTTTGAGTCATTTACCTCCTCAATCGGCTTTTGAACTTAAATCACATTCAGACGCATTTATAAGCGAGACTCACCTCATTTAGAACCTAACACTCTTATGCACTCCTATTGCAAAAGCTAGCACAAAAGGCACCCAAAGCTCCCTACATTCACAAATACCTTTGCACATTCATTAGGGTAGCACTATCTACAAGTCTGAAGCTTCCCATAGATCTAAGGGTCTACTTTCCACATTTGCAAGTACCCAAAGTCACCCATTCAAGTAGATTTGCAAGAGATAAATTCAATTCAAACTTTGTCAAAGAAATAATGCCAAACTTGATTGCACTACAACTAATTTATCACATGTTAGGTGGAGAACATGTTGTTTGATGCCTCTTCGAGTAGTGCCAATGTTAGCGATGCACAGAGTGCTCACAACCCAACTAATGTTTGTTTTGAAGACTCTCTATCCATAGTTAGGGTTTGAAAGGTTGAGCAGAGCATTTTGAGGTTTCCAAAGTGTGGTGATAGAGAGCGACAAAGATATTTAGACAAGTGACAAACCCAGAAAGTTGCAAATCATATTTTTGAGCAAGGTCAAGACCGTACAAATATGTCAATACCATACAAACGTTCATGCCCCTACTATATTGTCCTACATAAGAGAATCTTCAAGTCACAGTTCCAGTTTCAAGGCATTCCCATGTCCAGATCTCCTTATTCCATCATTCAAATCACCCAAATTTTTCTAAAATCATTTGTAATCAGCTAAGTGCACTCAATCCCATGTATTTATGAACTTGTATTGTATCATGTACATTTGTTGCAAGTATTAATGTGTTATTATGATATTGAATGGTTAATGTTGGAAGTTAATTAATCAAAATAACCCCATATAGCTTTTATTTCATTCCTTTTTGGTTATGTGTAAATCTTAATCCCAAATATAAAAAGGGTGAAAACATGAGTAAATGTAATAAAAGAGCCAAATGTATGTCAATAATTTGTGTTAAAGCAAGCCAAAACTAGTGTTTCCAAGTTCCTCAAACCAAATTTAGGGTACCATAACTGCAAATAAGGATTCATAAATGATGTAATTTCATGTATCGCAAAGTTACAAATAATATTGGATATCATAACTTTGTAATGGTTAAGTGATAACAAGATTATTTAATCTCAACCAAGTTGTAAAATGATTAATTGTTATTATTACAATACTTGACTTCTAACCTAGGGGCCATGACTCAATGGGTAGAGTGAACTACTTAAATCTATACTATAGGTCAAAAGATTGATCCATGGATGTTTGGGTCCTCGATAACTTTGGCGCCTATCTAGTTCATAACTTTAGTAAAAACATTTACTTGATCAAAAGAACACTTAAACGTCTAACTTACATAATCAATTTATAATAGTTTACTATTGTGAAAGACTTGAGCATACACATTTATTGACAAGCAATAAAGATCTTGATTTAAATTGTGTTTGACAAGGATTCTTAGAGGTATAATGTTAAATTAAAATTTGTTTCATGTTCGTTGTCACGAGTTGTTTATTTTGTTATGACCAAAATTGGTTACAATTGCTACTGAAAGCAATTATGTCTTAAGTAATGTTAATCTTGTCAAACAATTAAAGCTTTGAGAATGAAATTAATTTTAATGTTTTCAAGGGACTTATTCTATGATAACTATTGAAGTTGGAACTCAAGATAATAGAAAATGCATTAATATCTTAAACTTTTGGATTAGAATATTAATATCTATATGGGGTGCTTCTTAAATGAAACCAAGTTGTTGAAAACAAACCTTTTTCATTAATTTTAAACAAATAACACGTGCTTTGAAAATGAAATTCATTTTAATGTTTTCAAGGGACTTATTCTATGCTGGTAGGACTTATAACTACTGAAGTTGGAACTCGGGATAATAGAAAAGGCATTAATGTCTTAAACTTTTGGATTAGACTATTAATATCTAGATGGGGTGCTTCTTAAATGAAATCAAGTTGTTGAAAACAAACCTTTTTAAAATTAATATTAAACAAATAACATGTGAAAACTTGATATAAATTATAAAATTGTGACCATCATTTAAGAATGAATCAAAGGCTCTTAAACAAAAGCTTTGGACTATAATAGATTGTAATATTAAATTATCTTCATTATAACTTATATGAACAAGATCTACAAATCAATCTAAGACAAGTCCAAATGCTGATTGTAGCTCTCAATATGAGTTCATTCAAGGATTGAGTTTAAGTTGCTTGTGTCGCTTATAAATAGTCCTACGAAAAGGAAACATGAAATCTAAGTCTAAATCTAACAAACAAATTGATTGTAGCTTGAGAGCATCTATGTGATGCAATTAAATGCTCCAAAGATATTTGAACTATTAATATTTTAGAAAGATACTTAAATATTGGAAATAGAATTAATGGGCTAAAAGTTCAGCATGTTTTAGAGGACATGTAGCAAGTTGGTTACATCCTACTTCCAATTGTCTCACACCATTAGTAGGAATAGTTCTCATGTCAAGCTTCCAAAATTATATGGTAGATTCATGAGACAACACAAACCCAATGATTAACATGGCTTCATATGGGCCTCACTCCCATCACACACTTCTTTACCTCTTTGAGTGTTAGAAATGCTTCTCTAGAGCAATAAGTTGCATCTTCTTGCATGAGACTTTCCTCTTTTAGATCTTCAAGGTGCTTATAATGTTGGATTGGTGCTTTCTCGCTATTATTTTAGAATGACTTTTTTGTATTCCTTGAGATGTACCAGTACACTCACACTAATCTTTTTACATTGTACCTTTTGTAGTTCCATAGGCCAATCTTGGAATATGGTGCACTTTAAAATATAAATTAAATTAAATTTAAAACATTGCTATGTAGTCAAAGGCAAGACTATTGAGCTTTACTTATCCTTGAATTGAAAACATTCCTTTTGCAGTTAAAACTTCAGTATAATCTGCTGTACTCAGACTTCTAATTATCCTAAACGTGTAACAATTGTAAGAGATATGGTTTGTAAGGCATTACCCATACCCATGGCATTTTCAATCCAAGGGAATGCCTTTGGATGTAATTCCATTGTAATATTCTGCCTTTTAACTATCCCACATATATAAAAATCATGAGAAAGAGGTTGTTTATAAAGCATTGGTTGCACCCAAAAGTTTGCAAATCTGGAAATAGGAGGCATGGCCTTTGGCTCAAAGTCAAATTTTTTGATGCCTTGTGAGCCTTATTTAGCTGGTGATGCTTAACCCAGCGGCATATTCCACTAATTGAAAAACAATCCTGATAAATAGGTGCTATCATTTAAGCCTAGTCCTCACCATACCCAAAAATATTTCACTTTTCATTTTCTTTAAAAGCTAGGTTGAACGGATACCCTTTTATAGGAATTTATTAGAATTATTAGAAATTCTCTTTAAAATGTAGATACAATTAACCATTTTAATAAACTATGATGGCTAATTTGGATAAGTTAACATTCAAAAGGATGCGTACATTTCAAAACTTGTCATAGATAAGTATGATTCATTATGATGCATTAGGCTGTTGAAATATACATGTAAAACTAGATGCCGCGATAATTGAGTGATGAAGATGGTCATGCATACAAATAATAACATTGCCTTGAAGAGTTCATTCAAAGTAAGGCCTGTTCAAGCCAAAGAAAACTTCATATCTTGGAAAAAGATGACACTTTCATGGCCAAAATAATTGAAAAACACACAACAAATGAGGTCTCTAATGCAAAACAGGGGCACTAATAGTGCGTATGTTATTGAGAAGAATGTTGTCGAAGTCTTCGATCGGTTGAAAAGCTCCACTTCCTTGTAGCTTCTTAATATATATTTTGTGCAAAGTGACCAGTGATAGAAGCCCTGAAACCAATAACAATGTACAAAATGACAACGTTCATCTAAAACTTTTTGGTAGCTGGAGCCTTCCCTCTTAATAGACAAAACTTAATCTTTTCATTAAAACCGAGGTTGAATGGAATACACTTTTAGATAAGATATTAAAGAGCTGGAAAATCATTTTAATGGGGTATGATGGATAATTTGGATAAGTTAGTATTCAATTGACCATATGTATCCCAAAACTTTGTCATAGTCTTTCAGAATAGATAAGTATGTTTCATTATAATGTGCTAGGCTGTTGAAATATACACCTAAAATTTGATGTCTCGATAACTGCATGATGAAGATGGTCATGAATATAAAAAATAGTAACTTCATCATGAAGAATGGATTAAACGTAGGGGCAGCACAAACCAAAGAAAGCTTGGTCTCTTCTAAGAATGCAATTGACACATTTTAATGGCCAAAATTGGTTGAAAATACAGACAAAATGTGGCCTCTAAGGTTGAAACATGAGCAATAGTAGTGCAAATGTTATTGAGCAGGATGTTGGCATCCACAATTGGTTGTAAATCCTCAATTTTTATAGTAACTTCTTAATATATGTGCCTGCAAAGAAACAACTGATAAAAGCCCCAAAAGCAGTAAAAACATACAATGAAAATTCTAATGTAAGACTTTTTCGTACCTTAAGCCTTCGCTCTGAACTGAAAAAACTCAAGTTGAAAATATTACAAATGTATCTCTTAAATTTTCTTTGAAACCTAGGTTGAATAGAATACACTTTTAGATTAGATATTAAAATGATGGACAATCCTTTTAATAAAGTACGATGGCCAATTTGGAAATTAACATTTAATTGCCTTCATCCATCTCAAAACTTTTGTCATAGGCTTGCAGAGTAGACAAGTATGACTCATTATTATGTGTTAGCGATTGAAATATACACTTAAAATTTGATGCCTCAATAACTGTATGATGAAAATGGTCATGAATATGAAGAATAACATTCTCATGAAGAATTCATTCAGAGTAGAGGCAGTACAACTCAAGGAAATTGTGATATCTTCTAAGAAGGCGATGGCACATTTAATTGGCCAAAATTGGTTTAAACACAAGATACCCCAAACAAGGGCCCTAACACAAAGCACGGGCAATATTAGTCCAAATATTATTGAGTGGGATGATGTTGGCATCCTCAATCGGTTATAAATCCCCACTTTTCTAGTAGCTTCTTAATATATGTACCTGCAAAGAAACCAATGATAGAGGCCCAAAACCAGTAACAATATATAAAATGACAACTCTTATATATGATTCTTTGGTAACTCGAGCCTTCCCCAAAGCAAGCAAGACAATAGAAAGCAAAGATAATAAACTTGTTGCAAGGAATTTGTACACCCTGTCATCACTCTTTCGGAAAGAGAAGCCATAGGTAATTGGAGCCAGGGATCCAAATATAAGGTAAGAAAGTATTGCTACAAACCCATTGAACCAAAATCTGTGTCCTACTGTTTCTAGGAATTCATCTCGGTGGAAGTGATCAAGATACAAAATCTGCAAATGATAGAAGAGAAGAAACATCAGATAAATATTGCACAAACTTCAGATCCTACTAATCCAATCATTTAAGTTCAGATATGGATTAAAAAAACGTGTACAACATAAATGATCAAGTAATATGGACAGTGGACATAAACTTTAGGATATGTGGAATTTTGTCCTATTCTTGATTGTTCTCTAAGCTAATTTTACATCAACTTCAGAAGTTGGGGGTTCTTATAATCATAATATCAGCATTGCAAGAATAGACAAATGCACGGTGCTTGCCTTGAAGTTGGACATCTCAACAAGAACAAAAACACATTCATTAAACAATTATGTCGATGTCTCATCAAATATTTGGGGCCTCAGAGCCAAAGGAAATATTCTAGCTCAATACCCTGACCTAGCTAGCTCGATCCTGTTCCCATCTTAGAACCCTGGTCATTTATCCCACTTCATATCAAATATAAGATCAAAGAAACAACACTCCTGTCCACACAAATGTAGAAAAAGAGAGTTAAAAAGGACTAGCCTGTATAAGTTTCTAAACCTTAAATCAGTGCAAATATCAAAGCCATAAATACAGAATATGCGCTGCCTAAATAGTATCCATGGCAAAGATGGTTCCTTTGTTCCTTGAAGTTATAGGGAAAGGACCCAGTGACTGTGGACCCTAAATTAAGGGGCATATATATCCACTTAAACTTCATAAAATTAGATTTTAAAAATACCCTTTAATACATAATGACTTCTTTAATATATAAATTTCCTTTTGAATATTTAAAATATGTGGAGGGTACTTTTTTAAGGTATTTAAATAAGGTGATTTTAAATATAAAGGATTTTAAGGTGGACCATTACTTGAGGATTAAGTCATGTAGTTGGAGTCTACTTAGGTGTCATCATTTGATTGGTTAAATGTTTGATGTGACTTGATGTAACCTACTTTATTGGATACTTTTTATTCAATTTTTAGTTGTAAAAATAACATGTACTTATTTTAATTAAAACAACTATTAGCACTTTAATGCACATATACCTTCCCCACCATTGGTCCATGCACAATGACTGGGTCCTTTCCCTATATGATGCATTAAAAAAAAAAAAGATCATCCCTTTTACTAATGAATTCGTATTAATTAACCTAGATAGCTGGTACGTGGTATGGTTCAGTCATAGGCACGGGGATCCGTACAGCAATTTTTTTGGGCGGGTACTACACTTGGGTACGGCTGTACAATATATATATATATATATATATATATATATATATATATATATATATATATATATATATATAACCAAATGAACAAAATTAACCATATACATGCATAAAATAAACAAAATAAGTGAAATAGCCACAAAACATAGTGATAATTCAATGCATTTTGTCATGATATTCATTGATCAAACTTAGAACAAGTACATTGTTCAAATGTTAAAATGTATACACAAAAATCAAGATAAATCAGAAAATAAGTTTTGAGTGGAAAGATATAAATATAATTGCTGATTTGTGTGGGTTTTCCACTTAACCCTAGTCGCATTTTTCAAATATAATTCAGATCTGCATTAATAATATTTGCTATAACTTTTATAAATCTGTTTTGGTGATTTGGATTTGCCTAAAATCGAAGTGGGGCTCAAATGTCTATTTGGGGACATTACAGGGTATCGAGTAGTAAATCCTCCCAGCCTATGAGAAAAAAATCAGAAATCAGATTTGAATGCAATTAGCAAAAAGCCATATAGTTTATCAAAGAAGGACCACTCCAAAGAAGGTAACTATGGAAGAGCATGATCAAAGGGCTCCTCCCAATGATGCTCTTAGCTACATGCATGAAGTCATCACTAGAAGTCGAGAGAGCTGCAACAAACTATGAGGGAGAATCAAAGAGAAATGTGTGATGCATTTACTAGCTCTATTCGAGACTTGGCCAAGATTCTACAAGGGAACAATGCATCTATCAACCAAGGAGCAACCAAATATAGAGAAGGAATCTCTACAAGACCGGTTAGGACTTCTTCCAAGCCTACACATCAAATTTTCAAAGCTAAGTTTCTCCAAAGAGAGGAACCAATTGAAGAAGAAGCCCAAAATGATGTTGATGATGTGGAAGCATGGGGTGATGAGTATGCACAACTTAGTTTCAAAGTAAGGGAGATGTTATCCTTCAAAGACTACTGTCAGGTGAAGAATAGCAAAAGTTCAGGGAGAAGTAGAAGAGTTCACCAAGAGTCACCAAGGAGAGACATTCAACAAAGGTTGGGTAAGGTAACTCTTCCTTCATTTGATGGTACAGATAAGTGTTTTATTAGGGCTTGGTTACAAAAATTAGATACATATCTCTCTTTGAACCCTATGTATGAAGAAGAGGCACTTAAGTTTGCAACCTTGCATTTGGATGGAGTTGCACATAAGTGGTGGTTCCATGGCATCATCACCCAAGGACATGGCTCTATCACCACCCTTGAAGAATTCAACATATGTTTTCACGAAAGGTTTGGCCAGGATGGATCTAAATTTGCATTTCAGAAAACTAGCCTAACTCAAACAAGATGGAACTCTAGATAAGTATATTTCTGATTTTCAAAGAATTGCAATGATGGTACCTAATATTAATGAAAGAAGACATGTTTTATTGTTTGTTTAAGGGCTCGGAGAACCACTAAAAGGTCTAATTAAAGCATTTAATCCTTCATCTCTTTAAGGTGTCATTAAGAAGTCATTGAACTTAGAGAGTTCAATCCCAAAGGGGAGAAATCTGCAATTTGGGCAGCAGTGAATAACACCTTCGGGGCAGCAAAAGAGCACAAATTGAGCAGCCAAATAATAGCCCCAATTGATAAGCAAGGAGCAGTAGTTAGTGGGCAGCAAGGTAGTGCACAAGAATGGGAAAGAAACATGTCTGAAAGTGAAGCAAGAAACAAATTAAGGTGGAAGAAATTATGCTTTCATTGTAAGAACCCATGGACACCCAATCATCATTGCAAAGGTAAAGGATCTATCCATTACATTGAAGTTGTTTTAGATAATGATGAGGATGAAGATAATGTTGATCCAAAAGATCAAGCAAAAGAAGATGAGGTGGTTGTCACAGGTGCTACTTTAGCTACACTAACAATATTGCCTAGTTTCTATGCTTTCCATGTGAAAGGTGATCTTCTTGGGCAAAGGATCACCATATTGATTGATAGTGGAGCAACACACAACTTCATTGATGAATATTTGGTTGCTAAATTGGGTTTGCAAGAAGAATAATTTCAAGGATTCAATGTGATTGTGGCGGATGGACATTTAATCACATGCACCAAAAAAATTCCTCAACTCCAATTAACCATGGAAGGTCATGAGGTACATGGTGAATTCTATGTTGTTGTCATTGATGGTTTGGACTTAGTACTTGGTGTACAATGCGTGAATTCTATCAAAACTATCAAACCATAAAGTTAAAATTCAAATTGCAAGGCAAGGAAATTGTTTTGCAAGGTTTGAGGAAGGAGTTCCTCAAAGAATGGCAGCCAAGAGCATGATAGGAGTATTCCAAGAAGGGCAGATTGCACAAGATGTGAATGGTGAAGAAAATATCATAACATTGCAGCAGTTGATTTGTGAAGAAATTTAGCCTTTTGTGGACCATGGTGACTTCATGAGGTATGGTACAAGCAAAATAATGTCATATATGTTGCATATTCAGATTTGTTTTGAGAAAAGTGATGAACTAGATGATAAAATATGCAATTTGCATTATGTAATACCTTGGATGCAACCATGTATATATGAGCATCTTGTGAATGACAAGTGGTGGCAAGTTTTAGCTCATTTAATAGGTACAAGTGTCAGGATCTTGAAACATTTCAACATGTTTTGTCTATTGTGCATGGCACTTAGACAAAAGAGTTTATAATTGCTAGAGGGGACAAACAATATTGGAAAGGGAAGACTATAATGTCCCGCTTCCTAGGATAATCATGACGAAGACCCTTAGCCTATTTTGTCTACCCGACGACTAAGGAATGAAAATAAGGGTGACTTAAGTTATAATAGTTTATTATAAAGTGCAAAATAAAATAAAACATTATATGCACTTATAATAAATTATTAGCAACTTAAAAATAGAAAAAACAAACAAAAGGGAAAAGCACTTAGAAAAAATAAATTATCCATAGAAAAGTGCGACTTGCTTATGGAGCAAAAGTAAATGGGAAAAAAGGAAAAATAAAGTAAAAAACATATGGGCCAAAGTTATTTATTCTAGAAAAATGTGACTTGCATTAGGAAGGCAATTTGGAGGGAAAAAGACATTTAATGGTGAAAGAGTTGATTGGTCATGGAAGGTGGCTATTTGGGTCACAAGGCTATATATGCAAGTGGACTTGCCTTAGTCTCACACACTTGAATATTTCTCTCATTTCTGATTTTTGTATGAAGCTTTCAGCTTTGTCTATATTATTTCTAAAGACGAAACCCTTTAGAAATACGCTCTTGAGGACAAAAACCCTCCAAGAGTTCAAGGGGATTCTCCACCTTGGGGTTTCCATTGTGCTTCAACGGATTAACAAGTATTTTCAGTTTATTTCCAGCAGTTGTTTGAAGGAGTTTTGCAGATTTTTGGATCAAGGGTTTGAAGTAAAATTGCAGTTGTGTTGTCTTTCACTTTTCAGCCTTCTATCTTGATGAGCGACCCACTTCTAGGGCACATTTGAGGTATTTAAAGGTGTTTTGATCTGATCTGAGCATGTTGCTAAAATATCAGGTTTTTATGAATCATTTCAGTCCATTTTCAGAATTTTTGAATGATTAAAAGTGTCATTTTCAGTCATATTCAAGGGCAGCTTGTCTGCAGATTTTTGAGAATTATTTCAGCTTATTATATCTCTAAAAATCTGAATTTTAATTCATGTATGGGCTATCTAAAATCAGAAAATCATTTTTGAGAGGAAAGATATAAATATCATTGCTAATTTGCGTGGGTTTTCCATTTAACCCTAGTCACATTTTTCAAGTGTAATTCAGATCTGCAATAATAATATTTGTTATATCTTTTGTAAATATGTTTTGGTGATTTGGATTTGCCTAAAATCCAAGTGGGGGTCAAATATGTCCATTTGGGGACATTACATCCTCGTAGCCCTATCCCTCCAAAGGTAATTGAACCTAAGGTTCAAAATGGTGATGGTAGCTCATCTAGAGCTAACAATACACGGCAACCTATGGGATCAACCTATGGATCCGTTACAAAACTCACTTTCCTCCCTACGAAAGAAACTATTTCGGAGGATGAAACAAGGCCATCCATTGGACAACTATGAAGAGTATATGGCTCTTCCAAGGGAAATTTGTGAGGCTATTTCACTCGTTGAATTCATTGGAGTGAATCAAGGAAGACCTAGGCCCGAGCCTAGACATCACATGCCACACAAGGAACATGAAGAAAGCACGAAGTTTGATGAAGAGGAGTCAAAACCCCAAGTTCGCCATGCAATAATGGAATCATTGAGGAAGAAGGGTTGGTGATCAAGGGACCTAAGGCCATGGCACTTACACCCATTCCAAAGAGTCAACAACATGAGGTAAATATTGCTCATTTTGTGGTTAATACTGAAAATGTTTTGACATGTGATGAATCCAGAGATGAAACAAGGGGGAAGAGAAAGGGCTGGTTGGAAACCCTTCTCCAATGAAACATGATGACAATAAGCTTGTTGGTCTGTTTAGAACAACAATCAATAAGGAGCCCAAGGACAAAGGTTTGGTGCATGAGCCTAGGAAGGAAGGGGAGATCATAAAACACAAGTTGAAAGATACAAACCCTTTAATCTTTCATAATGATTCTATGATTTTTGAGAATACAAGAAGATAAGGAAGAAAAATTTGAATGGCAAGATAGTGAAGAGAGGTTGAAGGGTGACGCACAACTGTCAAAGGACGGCCAAAACAAACCACGGAAAATGAGTAGTCTTCATGATGCTATGAATGATGAAAAATCTGATTTGCATAGGGTCCATGGACCAAGACTTTTGAGTGACCTTGTTGGGGGTCACGTGGATGAAGAAGGTGCTTTTTCGGTGGCTACAATCACTTCCAGTTCACTGGAATTTTCAGAACAGTCAATAAGAGGCAGATTTATGGTGTCCATGATTACGGTAAGAGCTACGGAGATTGCCCTATGTGAACACCATCAAGATATTGTTGAAGCCAAGGCAGAAAAAGCTTCATTTGTTGAATCTGAGGAGAAGAAGAAGGCTGATTTCAACTCAGAAATTCTGAGTCACAAGATTGGGAATATGGAGGATGTTTCGATCACTCCTCATCCGGCATGGGAAGGTAGATATGTGGTGGACAACTCAAGGTATGATGGGAATCACATTTTATCTCCTTTTATATCGTTGCCATACTTATGTCATTATGGGAAAGTTGTTGTTAAGAATCACATGTCATGTTTTGGTGATGATATGAAGAACTGTGGGATGATAAATGGCATTTAGATATTTCCTTGCAAGGGTATGTGGTTCCGGTTGACCTCTTGTATGATAGAAAGGAAGTCTTTGGTATTATTACCCCTTGCACATGGTTAAAAGAAAAATTGATGGAGAATTATTTTGAAATCATTATGTATGCTAACATGGTTATGAAGGATTCTACCCTCCAAGGACAAGGAGCCACGGGTTTGATTAATGGTGAAGACACTCATGGTTCCATTAATGAGTGCTTGGTGGAACAATTGGGATTGAAGGTTGATGATCACAAGGGATACACAGTGAAGACAACAGATGGCTACTCTATGTCATGCACAAAGAAATGTTCCCAACTCCATGTTACATTGGAAAATTATGAGGTATGTGCTGATTTTCATTTCATTAACATGGCTGATATGGATATCGTGTTCGAGGCCCAAAGGTTGCAATCATTGGGAGAGCTCACTTTCAAATATCAAAGCATGGAGATAAGTTTCAAGGACCATGGCAAAAAGATGACACTACATTGTATGCTTCCGGAAATATCCCAAGTTAATTATTTGGTTGAAAATACTTTGTTATGGGAGTCACATTTCTGCTCCTTATCCAAGATTACAGCAGATTGGAAGTCATTAATTATAGCTGAGTATGCCAAGAACAAGTTTGCTAATGATGTTTTTGAAGGGGAAATAAGTGATGAAAGGTACAAGGTAATGGATGAGCTTATTCTTTACAAAAACCGAGTCTATTTGGCTTCCAAATCAAGGGTGAAGAAGATGATAGTGTGGGGTATTCATGATGCCCCTTGGGCTGATCTTCTGGGCTATTTCATGAGACATAAAAAGGATGAAGGTAAAGATTTCAGTTTTTCTTTGCTTATGGAATTTGATGAAAGAGAATGCTAGCATGACATGTTTAAGGAAACATAAGCTTGAGGGGAATTCTGATTTTTCTCCCTATGGATTGCTAACCCATGGTTCCATGAGAGAACCAAAAGAAGTATGGAAAAAAAGAAATTATAATGAAATGGAATTTGTTCACATGACCGCCAAAGAGGGGAATGGTGACTCTAATTTTCAGTATCATGGCCTCATGATAAGGCCTATTGTTCCTAGTTTTTCAGCATATGTAAGTCAATTTTCAGCCCCTATTATACTCACAAATTTCCTTTTTCCCATCAGATTTCAGTTTGAGAGTTGTTGTGTCATGATTATAGGGCCGAGCTTGCAAAAATCAGATAGGGAGCTGCCATTAGCAGCCATGAACAACAGTGTATTTTCATTTTTTGAGTGCATTCCATCATGGAATAATGAGGAAGGAAGATTTCAGTTGAATGGAGGAATAAAATCAGATTATGATGTGTTATTTTCAGAAATGTACATTCTGATTTTTAAAAGAAAAATGCATGATTATAGTTGTTTTCGGGACAGCCTTGTTGAAGTGTTGGGAAGCCATCATTTGAATGGAAATTATGAAGTGGTGCCAAACAATAGAAGAGAGCTAGCTATCATGTCTTTGAGGCATGACACGGGAATTTAAGGTGCTGTTAAACACTCTTGTTTTCTTTGATATGTTTGCTTCATGTACAGGTACATCAAATAAGAAGCAATTGAGACTCATGTGGGATCCTGGCACTTACAATTGCTTGAGGACAAGCAATTTTGGGAAGGGAGGATTGTAATGTCCCCTTTTTCCAAATTAATCCAAAATAAATGATTCCTTGCCTTTCCTCTTTCCGAAGGCAAGCAATGGATGAACAAGGGAAGATTGTGGATTATATTTCAGTTTTCTTCATTTATATTCATGCTTTATCATTGTAAAATCCCATTATAAGGGGTCGGTTGGGTTTTATGCATTTTAAATGCCAATTAAAGATTAAAAAGAATACTTTAGGGGTCGGCCTTGTCTTTTGGGAGCTTTGGCGCCAAAGGGAAGGTATAAAAGGAAGTGAAGGCTTCATTTGTGGATATACATCTTGGCGCATTTTCTCTATTTGGACATTGTGGGCTTGTTGCTCCTTGTTCTTCCACTCTTGGATGAAAACCCAAGTGTGTGGCTTCTTCCTAGAAGGACGAAACCCTTCTAGTGGTGGTTGGAGGATGAAAACCCTCTTTCCTTGGTTGGAGTAAAGACATATTGAAGACCTTTTTGCAGATTTGGGCATTGGAGGATCGATAAGTCATCTACAGACATTTGCATGCATTGTGGAGCCTCTCCCTTGTGGAGCGACTTGCATTGGAGTGTGTTTTGGTGCCATCTAGGGCACGAATTTGACATTTAATTCATATTCAAATTCCTCATAATTTATAAGGCTGGAATCTCCATTTTGGTGATTTTTGGAGAAGTTTATCTATTTTTCCTAGCCCTCGGATTTGGCTAGTTTGTTGCTGATTTAAATAATTAATTCCAGCTGTGTAATCTAATATTTTGTCCATCTTTTGATGTATTTGTGATTTATAAATATTGCCATGGATAGAATAATTGTTTTGTGGCATTATTCATTGATTTGCATAACAAAAGGTGGACTTGGATTCCATAAACAATTCATTGCCCTTGTAGATTGCTGACTTTTTAAAAAAAATTTAAATCACCAATTATATTGATAAAATTATTGAATTACATACTCTATCATGCCAAGCATGGAAGCTATTAGCCATATCCCTAGCACTATAAACAAAAAGAACAATATAAATAATCATTGAGAAGAGTCAAGGTTTATGATTTTCCTGATTTCTTCTTGTATCTTAGTTGACCACCATAGAGGAGGAAGCCCATAACAGATGATGTCCTTGTTGTCAAGTGCCCAATTAGCCAGCCCATCAGCAACTTTGTTATTCTGTCTAGGGATGTGGATGAACTGAATCTCCTGAAGTTGATGCTGAAGCTTTCGAATTTCACACACTTCCTTGGCAATTCTCCATGGTGGATTACCATTACAAGAATCCCTCAATAAGTTCATCATGATTCTGGAATCCGATTGGACTCTGATCTTTTTCCATCCAAGTTTAATACCTTCCTGTATTCCTCTACGAATAGCTCTAATTTCAGCCATGTTATTTGTGGAAATGCCCAAATTTTCAGCAAGCAAAAACTGGACCTCTCCATCTCTATAGTACCCAATAACTCCCATAGCTGCTCTACCTGGATTCCCCCTAGAAGCTCCATCAGTATGAATTACCCCATCAAAAGCTGTTCTATCTTGACCTTGGTTGGATTGAATGGCTATCTTTCCCTTTTTCTTGTGAAAACGTGGCATAGTGGCAAGCTGGGGATCCAAAGATAGCTGTTGAAAGATATGTTGCCATTCTTGAGTTGGTTGTTCAGGTATGGAAACCTTATGTTTAAGGCTCTCACACAAGTTGCTTTTAATCTTTTCCCACACATATAAAACTTCTTTGCTAGTTTGGCGAAATATTCTATAATTCCTCTCTTTCCACGTGTTCCAAAGGAGTAAAGAGATGCCACTCCACACAACTGGTAACAAATTTTTCCTTGTGGGAATTGCTTTCTTCCAGGTTTCATTTATCTGTGCCAGAGAACCCAAACTATTCCATTGCATTTTAAACAACGAAGCTAGTTGTGTCCATAGAACAGAAACCCATGGGCATTGGAAAAGAAGATGGTCCAAAGTTTCTTCATCATGATAACAAAGAACACATCTAAAAGGTCCTCTGAATCCTTTTCTGGAGCCTATCACCAGTTAACAATCTTCTATGAATGATAAGCCAAAGAAAGAAACTTACCTTAGACCATATATGTGGCTGCCATATACACTGGAACAAAGATTTATGGGGATGAATGCAACTTGTAATGAGAGAAGCATATCCAAAAGCCACATCATATTTCCCTATAGAACTACCTCCCCATCCAATTTCATCAGGTTCATCTGAAAAAAGAATAGCTCTATCATCCAAAATTTTAGTCAACAAGTTTAGATTCTCCTGCTCTATCCTAACTGGCCATTCCCTGAGAGGTTTCCAATGAGTTTCCATACCCCAAGGCTGAGAAGAAGTCTTAATATAATGATTTAGCTTGATCCATCCTTTCTCATGTAATTGATTCTTAATATCATGAAGTTCTGGAAAGATAGAAAGAAGTGGAGAATGACCATCCCAAGAATCCATCCAGAAATTGGCAGACTGGCCATTATGGATAATCTAGAACAACTTACTCTTAATCAATTTTTCACCACTTTTAATGAATTTTAAAGCAGGAGAGCCATTATTGGGAAGAGCAATCCTGATAATTCTCTTTGGTTGACTACTTTCCACATATTTTCCTTTGCAATTAACCGCCCACAAATCATTCGGATGGCTTATAAGCCTCCAGTATAAATTAGTAGATTGCTGATTTCAGATTAATTTCAGTTTGCTGATTTAAAAATCAGACTTCCTTATATTGGGGGTTTGAGTTAATTTCCTTAATTTTCAGTTTTGTCCCCGAAAGGGATATTACACTCGGGTTGTGGGTTCGCCAAACTTGTTTACGTAACATAGGCCACCCAAGTCATAGATTATAGTAGGTCAATTATTGTGGGCTAGGTAGGCATGGGCATTGCAACAAGTACAACCATGCATCCATCTATACATCGATGAACGCACCCAACATTCTGTTTTGTGTGCGTTAGTTGATGCTTGGAGTGTCGGAGGTCAATTTGATACGCATTGTTCATTCTAAACATTAAAAACATTGCCCTATAATTTAGTTGTTTTCTTTTTGTTTAGGCTTGATACTAAAGAAGAGAAAGATAGACACACAAAACAAATACAAACACAACGCAACTATTTAATTGACTTAAAACCAACATATTGAATATAGTCTTGCATAAATGAGCCTTACAATTAAAATAAAAAATAAAAAAATAGCTGCTTTTTCCACTTCAAACTTCAATGGCATTTTGTACTATCCATTCACAAGCAATATGGTGCCTTGTATATCTCTTTGTAGATGCGTCCAAATTAATAAAATATTTTTAGAAGAGAACTAACATCTTATAATAAGAACTTCAATTTTTCTTCATTAAATGGTTCTGCCATCTTTAAATGAATTAAGAGTACTTTCACTAGGTTAGTCAGTTTTAATTCATGGAAGATATTTACATAGTAATGCATTTAAATTGAGATGGAAATCAATGCAAAAATGTAAAACATGAGAATGACATTATACTCTCATGTTGTTGTGGCAATTTAAAACATTAAGAAAGATGAAAATACACATTTAAACACATATTTCATTAATAAAAAGTCTCTTCACTTTATTAAAAATATTTTTGTTTTTTAAAAAAAGAAAAAGTCTCTTCGCTTCATTGATAGCTTTGGATGTAATCGTGCAACATCAATGGTCAAGAATTATTGGATTTCAAGCCTTCATCAGGTTGAAAGTTCTCACTAAGAAGTTGTATATCAACAAATAACAATTTGGGATTGGTTCTTATCAAAGATTTTCTTTCAACAGATTAACAAAAAATTAAAATTTGAAAGCCCTGCCGTGTGAATATCTTACTTCTATTTGAAAATTGAAAAGAGATTAAAATGAATATCTGAGTACTGTTTTATGTAAAACAACTGGTTTAACAAAGGTCTACTGAAACTAATAATTTTCAAGGAAATAAGAGACTTACATTGTTGAAGATCAGAAACAATCCAGCAATCAAATTTGATAGGCCAATAGCAATCACAATCACTGCAAATCATAAATACAAATAACTTGTGTTAGTATGAATTCTTTTTGCCAATCACTTCTATGGAACAATCTATGCTCAGTGGTTGTCAGAATTGCGCAAAAAGCTAATAGAGAGCATACAGAAACTAGCCTGTGCAGTATTTGTCTAGGAGGACCATTATAAATGTAAGTATAAAGATATAAGCACATATCAAGCATCAGATGGCTTTCTTATTATCATCCTTCTTGACATGTGGAGGATATTGTTGGTACACTAATCATATAATCTTACATCATTATTGGCCTATAAAGGAATCATTTTGTGGTTACAAGGAATCTAAGAGAATGTTTAATTGAATTTCAACTCTTTACTATAAATAGAAACAAACTCTCAATATTAAATAAGCGAGTATTCTATACTCATTGCCATATATTTCGAGAGCATGCAATGAAGCAAATATCTGGAATTTCACTCATCGTTCTATGTTGAGTTATTTCTTGTTTTCCATATAAAGACAAATGAAAGGATAAATATTGAGTACATAGTAGGTATACTCGGTGAGTACTTGCCATATTTTTCCCTGACCAAGTATTCACCATGAAAACTCACCAAAACCTGCAGAACTAAGTTTTGGCAAATACTCTCGAGTCTTTGACAAATATTCACAAGTCTTTGGTGAATATTTGCAAGTTTTTGGTGAATACTCGTGATATTTGGCAAAAACTTCTAAATTTTTGGAGAAATTTTAAAAATATATTTTGCATAAAATTTATGTTTTTCAAAGAAATTTGTGTATTTTTTTAGTTTTTGAGTATAGCCAAATTTCTCGATTCTCGCCAAGTCAATTTTTTGTGTCTGGAGTATTTACCAAATACGAGTATGCAGACTATGATTGAGCACACTTGATTTATTTCATAGTTAATTTTGCAGTCTACACTCATAAACCAGTTATTGATAGGAATCAATATGTAAAGGATTATTGATAATCCCACTACTGTGATTGTGATACATATCATTTCAAAATTTCTTTCCTTTTTCAAACAAATGTGAACATTATTTCACAATATGAACAGTTAGAAGTCAACAATATCAAGAAATAACAACACCAAGATAATTTTGCAAGTTAGATTATAGTGGCAAACATTGTTCGAAGGTGCCAAAATTTTTCATAGTTCCAAGGAGTCCGGAATAGGGGATGTGGAGACGTATCTCAAGGATGGGGAGACTAAGGGACTACTTTTGGGGAGGTCGATGGAAATATATATAGTACTTGAACAATTAGTTATTTAAAAATGTATAAGGAATAACAAATGAAGGTTTGAAATACTAAATGTCAGCACTAATGTTTTAAAAATTGGTCAAACCGTACAACCGGCCGGTTTGACCTTTTTTTTTTTTTTTACACAAACCGCTAGTAAAACCGGACTGGTTTGACGAGTTTGAGGCCAAACCGACCGGTTCCGTACCAGCATTATACGGCGATTCAATAAAAAAACTGACATTTTTAATAAAAATTCTATTTTTTAATTTCTCTAAACCCTAATTTGGTGTTATAAATACACTCCCCCTCTATTCACTTCACACCTCTCTCATTGAGCATTTGTGAGCATAAGATTGAAGAGTTTATTTTTGTAGTGAGCTTGGAAGTTGGAGGCTTGGAGCTTGTTTGGCATTGCTTGTGGGCTCTTTGTGGTGATATTGGCATCCATTTGTGAGCACCTCACCTCTATTTGTGAGCACCTCTCTTATTTGCAAGGATTTGGAGGATTGGGGCAACATTGAATAGTGTTCATTTGGAGTGAGTTTGGGCATTGTTTGGCATCAAGTGTGGGCTCTTTGTGGTGGCATTTACATCTACATTTGGAGGGTGCAGCCCATATACAAGCTTGGAGCATTTCTTCACCTCATTTGTGTGCACATTGAAAGGTATGTTACATTTTAAACTTGCCCCTTATTTGTAAATTTTATTAAATAAGAAATATGAAATTTATTTGCATTTTCATATTTGTTTGCATTTCTGAATGGCCCTCAAAACAAAAGATCCTTCATGGACCCATGCAGATGTAATTGATAATCAAGTTTTTGTAAATATTGTAAGAAACACATCAAGGGGGATTCCTAGGTTGAAACAACACTTGGTTGGTCAAAAAGGCCAAGTTACCCCATGTGATGCACTGATATTGATTGCATTAGGTTGGAAATGAAAAACATGCTTGAAGAACATAGAGAAGAGAAGGCTAGGCAAAAAGAAATGGAAGTTGAAATAGGGAGGAGGGAACATGCCTTGAGTGTTGAAGGATCTTGCTCGACCCTTCGTGGATCATTAGAGACCCCTTTCGGTATATGCCTCCCCATCCACTCATAGTCAAGAAAACCAACCTAAAAAAAAAAAAAAGACCATTCAAAGTTTTTTTCCATTTTCCACACTGCTTTAGTGCATCCATGCCAAAGAGAAAATCAGCCCACCTTGGATAACCATTGGAAGAAGCAATACAAAGAAACAACTTTTGAGTACATTGCTTGATGGTGGTATGATGCAGATATCCCTTTCGATGCTGCCCGCTCACCTTAATACCAACCGATGTTTGATTCCATTGTTGTTGCTGGTAAGGGCTTTAAAAGCCCTAGTATGGATGACTTGAGAGGATCACTTTTGAAGAAAGAAGTTGCATCCATAGATGAATATTTGAAAGGTTGAAAACTTCATGGGCCAAAAAAGGATGCACTATTATGTCGATGGGTGGAGTGATGGCAAGAACCGCACAATAATCAATTTTCTTGCCTCTTTTCCACAAGTTACAATGTTTTTGAAATCGATCGATGCATCCGACATCAGAGCATGGGAAAAAATCACCAAATACATCTCGAACACTCATAAGTATTGAACTTGTTGGCTAGATTTTCTGCATAGCTGAAAACCTAGGCAGTCATGAGATAAATCTCCCTCATTTACCGGTGAGGCTCCTATGTAAGATTTTGTCAATTATATTTCCTAATATCTATTTGTTGGTTTTACTTTAATTGCGTAGCTCATGAACCATAACTAGGCAATTTTGCAACAAGTAAGCAGTTGTAAGCAATATGTAAAGGGAAATAATTAAATACGAGAAGAAAGAAAGGAGATGTGCAACCTAACCAATAGTTGACAAAGTTGATCACATGCACATAGACGAAACAAATAGATCTTGAAATGCAGAATTTGAAGCAAAGGAAAGTTTCCGATCTAGATCTAAGACAACACAAAGTTTATGCAGAGATCTAAAAAGAAATAAGAAACAAATGCACCGTTGACACAAAGTTCTCCGAAATCTGCCTCCTCTCTATTCCTCCGCTTTCAGAAAGCTATCAAGGGTTTCAACTCAAAGTCTGGAACACAAGAATGTTGATTACAAATTCTGATCTTTTAACCCGTAGGTTCTTCCTCTACTTATAGTGTGTAGAGGGGAAATTACAAATGGGAAACTACAACTGAACTAGAACATGAAGAAGTAGTAAAGGGAACATCTGGCAATCATCTTCCTAGAATTCCTCTCTTAGTAACATGCATCAAGGAGTTTAAGCCAAAATTGTGCACATCTGTCACTTATCTTAAAGAATCTTTCCAAATAACTTAAAGTAATGGTTTTTAAACCAATAACTTTAATCTTACAATTTCATCCGGAACATAAGAAATAAGAGAAGAAAGAGGAGAAGAAAGAAGATCTGCCAGCTGTAACACCTACACTTTCTTTTTGTTCTGATATTGAATATACTTGTCAAACATGTAATTCAACATTTTCCCATCTATTTTAACAATAGCCTCTCTCTCGGTCTTGAATTGCAGCAACCCTCTGACAAAGCAGCAGTGTTAGCCTTTACCTTCTTTAAACCAAGCCCATACCCCTCAACATTTGCCTGAAGCTTTATGAGTCTGCCAATTGAATCTATCGTGAAAGGTATGACAGCTTCATCAATTTCTTTCTACACAACCAGAATAAATTCCTCATGGGAAGCAAGTAATTCATCTGGAATGCTCTCTCGGCACTTCTCCCATCTCATTTTCCAGCAACTGCATCCTTTTCAGCATAAGCTTGAGGATCTCTACGTGGAAGGAAACTAAAATTTCTAACTGCTTCCCCCTTTCCATCAATCCACCAGGTACAATTTGCTCTCTGCAATTAGCACATCCTCTGGTAAGAATGAGTGTATCTTAACTAAAGTATCCAGATGACTTTCAACAACTATGTTCTCATCTTCTATCTGTGTCATTAGTTCCTTTAGCTGAGATACTGCCCTGTGCATATTCTCCAATTCAGCTGGTATTCTTTCGAACTGCTTCTGAAGCTTGGTGAATGATTTGCTCTTTCCATTGAGCAATAGCTTTGACCTGGTCCCCTACATCTTCCACCTCTTTAATCAGATGATTACTCACCTGCTCATGTGCTAGAATGGGCTGAGAGGAAGGTTTGGCAACCTTAGCAATGATCTCACATAGCTGGGAAACCTGCTTTTGAAGTTTGGTTTTCTCAACCTTCTCTTTGTCAAGCTTGAGGAATAAAGCGTTCATTAGTGTCTGTGTATCTTGCTTTAATCCTTCTATGGTAGTTTGACCTATTGGCACTTTGGTCACTGCCATATCAGCTGCCGTGAGTTCTCCCTTCTGCTTTCCCTCTGCTGGAACCGATAACTCAATGAACTTCTGTCTCCCGATTCTTCAATAATCAACCTAGAAGTTATTTTGGCAACTTTAGGTCTTCTATCTTTTCCGCCCAAACTCAGGAGCAGCTGCAAGTCGTGTTCCTCCAGGTTGATCTCCTCTCTGGCTTCTGGGATTGTCTGCAAAGCCAACCATGATGAAAAATTGCTTCTCGGGGAATGAGAAGTCACTGAATGCACCACCATCTCATGCTCTGATTCTGCTCCATCCGAATTTCCATCAAGTGTGCACACCGTGCGGATCACCACCCTCTGAATTGTCCAAAGACAATGCTTTTTCAAACTCTGCCATTTGTGCTTTCAACTTTTCCGCAGGAGAGGTGAAGATCTGAGTGGTTGAGGAGAAAATACAAATGATGTTGGATTCAACGGAGGAACGACAAGATCTCTCTGGGGTTCCGGGGCTGCTGAAGTGCTATGAGTTGATGCTGGAGAAGCTGGAACTAGCACGATAGTTGTAGAATTGGCCTTCTCTTGTATCTGAGACTTCTTGTGCACTTTAAGTTTCTCTGGCCTCCTGCTACTTTCACCCTCGTGCTTTCTTTTGTTGGAGTCTCCTGCGGTAAAGTTACTTGTGATCTGATTCATCAAAGCTTCATCCAGGCAATACCCCTTTGTCAACAACCAGTTTGAGGTGTTAACCAGAACCGCAGAAGATCTTTCCTCAATCATCTGGTAGCCACCAATGTTTTCCTGAAGAGCAGCTCTATCCCCTCCCATCTGATGATATGTGTCAAGTATCACATGCCCATCATCTCGCGAGATCTGCAAGTATCCGTGCTAAACCATAATCAAACACTTGTGTGCCGATAACTTGCTGAAGTCTTTCTTCCTGACTTCATACTCGTTTCTGCACTTCATCCAGAAGTCTTCCAACGAAGGTACATGTGAGTATTCCTGGGAGATTGTCTTCTTCGCTACCCCATATGGATCAAAGTTCAGCCATGCTGGGAAGAACTCATGCTCATATTCAGAAAACATTTCGGCTTCGATTCCTCTAGCTTTGTGGATGCTCTGGCAGCTGTAATAACCCACTGTGACCGGAAAGAAACCCGTAGACTTGTGCCGCTTTGATTGTAAGTCATGCATCTCCACGAGCTGTCTGCACAACTCCATGATGACCCACTTGTCGCTTGGATACCTCGGCAACTTAACTGGTTCTCCCAAAAAGCCGGTTACCCTAAGATACGTGAAGTCTGCAAACTGGATGAAAATACAACCATGCTTGGGATACAACTTCCCAAGCTTCTTTGCTCACCCTGCTGGTCTTCAGATCACTATTTAATTTGCAGATGAATCCATAGAAGAACCCATCATTGACCACCTTGTAATCTTTGTGGCATTCAGAACTGTCAACTGTGGGAAGCACTCAAAAATAGGATCTTTCGACAGTATGCCCCGTCTATCCAACTTTGGAAAATATACCCTGCGAGGTTGCTGCATATACCAGGTATGAAGTCATTTTGAAGTTGTACGTCCGCCTCACACTTCGGAGCTGCTCACCGATGTTGTCACTGATGATCTCCGCCCAATTGATTATCGAATCAGCTCTGTTGATCTCAATGGTTCTCACGAAAGCATACATCCATGAGCGGAAGTTATGAGTGTTGACTTCTCCACTTAACTTGCAAAGCAATTTAGTAATATCATCCACTTCCTGCACCAAATTGGATCATGGAAGAGTCCTCGGGAACTTTGATGGAGACTTGGCTTCTTCATATATTTGCTATTCATTATGCCCACACAATCTGCTTTGTGTTTCTCCCATCTGTTGCCAGCATCCAACATGCTAATTGCAATCACCACCGTCGTGTTGGAATCTTCAGACAATAATTAATAAATTGTGCATCCAACCTGATTATTGTCTTTCCCGCAGCATCCCGAATTGTTCTGGAAAGAGGATGATATGACCTTGCACACTCCATAACAAATTCAGCAACTGAGCTATGACTGGAAACGTTGAAGCTTGAATAATCCCACTACTTTTTATTGCCCGCATGAGAGATGTCCTTCCGGCCCTGGATCTGTCAATTAATTCGAGATGGGTTCAGGGCCTATGTCCATGTCATTGATATCAGCAAATCTAGAAGCTATGCATGACTCTGCTTGATCCTTCTCTTTCATCACGCTTCATCATGGCTGGAGCAATCTTTGTCTGAGTTCTTTTTCTTTTAATCCTGCCGGAATTCCTTGCAA
Organism: Taxus wallichiana var. yunnanensis; assembly: GCA_018340775.1. Taxonomy (NCBI): domain Eukaryota; kingdom Viridiplantae; phylum Streptophyta; class Pinopsida; order Cupressales; family Taxaceae; genus Taxus; species Taxus wallichiana. The sequence goes on from CM031235.1 coordinate 661,165,388, forward strand.
TTGGATCAATTTGTGCAGATCTAGCAATTTCTTCAGATTCGGAAGATATATTCAATGTACCTGACATTGATTTGAACTCCCTTTCACTTATATGAACACCTAATGAATACCTGCAATTAATTCAGACAAAGATGGAGTCCAGGGCATGAATACTTGATTTCTATCACCAAAATCTGCATATAAAGCCTGCTGCCCTAAAATTTGAGGCTTTTGCTTTGCATGCAAAGCAAGCATAAATATTTTTAAATTCACTTGGGCACTTATACCAACATGCAGATAATTATCATAGCAAAAATCAAGCTATTCCAACCCTAGGTGCCAAACCTTGAAGCTTCCTGGCAATGAAAAACACTCTTTAATGCAAAAACCTCCTTCCCTTGGCGCCAAAACTGTCTGGCTGCAATCCTTAGCAAAAAGAATTAATTGCTTCTTCATTATGGCATCCCATGCTTATATAGCCTCTCGCATACTATTTTTAATAATTACCCTTCCTATTTCTGGCAATTTAATTAATAAATAATCATGTCTATTCACCCAAATTGGGTGCCCAATTATGCATGTTGTTGGTTGCTTTTTAATAAATTTATTTTATTTATTTTTAGCATGCATCCTTCAGTTCTCTTTGGCTTGTCTTTTTGCATTGACTTTCCTTCCATACATGGCGCCAAAATTGGGTGAAAAAGCCATAAATAAATATCATTAAATACATTGTTTAATGCCAAGGTGGGTCGCACTTTTTGGCAAGGGTAATTTCTAAAAATAAGAAGTCAACTTTGATGGGAATTTCTACCCTGCACTGCAGCTCCAAAAATCCCCTCTTCCACTTAAGTTATTTGACTTTCATAATGAGAATTTTTACCCTACAAGGCAGGTAAGAAATTCCCGCTTTGCCTGCCACTGCCAAAATTCCCACTGAAACTTAAATCATCTCCCAAAAAGTGCGACTTGTATGGAAAATAGCCTTCTTTGATAAAGTGTGACTTGCATGGGTGAATAAACCTCTTTGGTGGGAAAAGTTAGCCTGCTAGGCAGGCAAGAAATTCCCACCGGTGCTTTAAGTGATTTTTCTTTTATAATGAGAATTTTTACCCTGCAAGGCAAGTAAGAAATTCTCGCTTTGCCTACCTCTAATATTCCCATTACAGCTTAAGTGACTTTGACTTCATGGGAAAAATTACCCTGCAAGGCAAGTAAGAAATTCCCGCTTGCCTGCCACTACCAAAATCCTATTACAGCAACTTAGATCTATTTATTCCAAAAAGTGTGACTTGCCTAGGAGAGGCTTTTTGTGCTTGACTTCATCTTTTTTGGTCAGAAGTTTGCCTTCTGAGATTGATTCCTTCTAGTGTTGAGGCCAGTAAATGATCTCCAGATGCTCCAGGCAATTAAACAGACTATACAAAACAAAGAACGGACCTAGGGAATTTAACAGACAAATTGTGGAGAAAAATGCAAAAGAAAAGAATAAATAAAAACGAAAAACATTGCCAGAAGTTGCAGACAATGCTCTGAATTCATTCCTGGTGAAAATCCTATTGAGATGTGTGAATACTGGCATGCAAAACTTCAACAGGGTTCAACCGGAGCACAATTTACTTCAAACGGGGCTTTATTTATTTAATAAATAATTAAATAAAAATTTCCCGCAGACAAAACTTGGCGGAGGGATAAAATGAGTTTCAACATCTGGGTATTTGTTGAAATTGGCTCATATGATTCACTAGGAATATCTTAACGTAATACAGACATCTTCTGGCAATAAAAACACGAAAAGACTGTCTTTATACATGCTGTCGGGTATTTCTTAAACCCGAAATATCATTACAGAGCTCACTTGAGAAGATCAAACAGGGAGAAGTAAAAGATGGTTTGTATGAGTGCTTAGAGCGCATGGTCCCTGATGAGATGCAACAACTTGAGGTTCACTAACAGATCAACTTCTTCAGCAGAGCCACAGGTACCTTTGGGAAAAACTTTGCAAAGATTGCAAGGGATGTGGACTAACCAAGTAAGAAATTCTAAGTTTTTTGAAGTTCATTTGATTAAAAATTTTAATGAATAATCATGAATTTTAGCATAAGACAATCTTTATCTAATTTGTTGAATTGCGCTTTAGCCTTTAAGTTCTAAGCTTCCGTTTTAATTTTAATTTTTCACTTTGTGTTTTTAACTTTTTATCGTCATTGTTTACTAATTAAAAATTTACTCTTTTATCGCAACGCATTGGTGGGATTCGTTTGGTAGTCGGTGTCCTCAATTGTAAAGTTTGCAATTAAGATCCCGAGCCAAACTTGCAGTGCTTGTGGGTGCAAGCCATAGTTACGCAGGGACGCGTCCCCCCCAAATTTGACATGTTCGGGACGTGGGGGAAACGTTTCCCCCACATTTCCCTTTTTTTGGAAACGTCCTGGGGACGTCTAAAAATGTTGGGAAACATCCAGGGGCAGGAAACGTGGGGGAACGTGGGGGTTGTGGGAAACGTGGGGGGGACGTCCAGACGTCCCCCACGAATTTATTTCCTTTTTTGGCATTTCTTTCCTTTTTGGATTTTTGGTGGAAAAAACACAAGCATAGAAAAAAATTGCCATTTTTGGAAAGGGTCCGGAAGATGTAGCAGCAAAAACTTGCATGTGCCATAACTTTCATTCTGTGGCTCCGTTTCAGGTGTCGTTTTCTCTAAAAGTGCATATTTTCTTGAGCTCTACGCATTGATGGCAATATTTTTCTTATTTTCATAAAATCAATTTTTGCACCTTTTTGGACCAAGCAACTTCTTGCAATCTTCTGAAAGAATCATGAGTATTAAGGAATGTATTTGATGTTTATGAGTTCAAGTTTCACCTTATTTAAATCTCAAATGGTTTTATTTCAGCTTATTTATATAATTTAGTCACTATATCTTTATATTTTAAATATTTATATATTTTTTAATTAGCCGTCCCCCTGCGTCCACAAAATTTAGAATTTTTTTGCCATCTCGGAAACCCCGTCCCCTGTCTCGTGTAACTATGGTGCGAGCGCAATTGGTCCGTCTTTGAGCAGATTCATATGAAGAAGAGAAACCGTTTGGAACAACGGTTGAAGGATCTTGTCTTTGTCGTCAATACAACCTTGATTAAGGCCAACTAATTGCTGATCCGAAGACGTCACATCGGTCCCATTGTCTTGGATGATATAGATCCAACCTCATAATGGTTAGAGGAGAGTCAACCAACAGAGTTTGATCACGATGACTTAGGGTGGATGGGTCGGATCGGAATCGATGAGCCATTAGTAGCACCACCGCCATCGTCACGAGAAATAATAGGCACTAGTCGCACTTGTGCTACTCCCGACCCCGTGCCAATACAGTTGTTGCAGATGTACTTGAGGATTTGGATGAGTCCGAGTCAGAGCCAGAGGCCGGTGATGATATTGATGAGGATGACCTTGAGGATCCCATTTCCAACAACGGTGCAGAGTTTGATGATTGATCATTGATGTCATCTAGTTTATTCTAGAGTTTTGTAACTTGTAGTATTTGTAATGTATCAATGATCATAGCATGTTGTTTTTGGAGTCTCGGACTATGGAGGCCATTTAGAGCCTCATTGTTTATGTATTTTGTTTCGGAATCTCATATGATATATGTATTGTGTATTGGACTTGGAGTTCGTGCCATTTTGCTATAAACACCTTTCTTACATATATATAAGAGCAATTTTTTCATATTTTGTGTGTAATTGTTGGAATCATGGTTTTTAACCTTTCAAATATATTATTTTCATTAAAAATATTAAATTTTATGTATTTTTTAGTAAACCGGTTCATTAAGTTTGAATCTCCCCGATTCAGTTAAGACCTCGGCCGGTTTCGAGTCCGGTTCTGATTTTTAAAACATTGGTCAGCACTTGATCACTAAGTCTTAGCCTAGCTTAGGCTTTGGATAAATAACCAAAGATTGTAAATGGGCATGCACCTTTATTATAAAGACACCCCCTTTAGGTTAGAGTCCTTTAGGTAGTAATTCATAATTAGTGGTGAGCATTCTGTATGGGAGTTAGGAATGTACGGGAATCAGGTTTGTTGGAAGTTAATGGTATTTTGGATTTACTGATACGAAAGTAAATCAATGAATATTAGTAAGGTACAAGAGTTAGGAAGGTACGGGAATCAGGGTTGTAGGAAGTTGTGGTAGTTTTGATTTACTAGTACGAAAGTAAATCAATGAATATTAGTATTATTGGCTTTAGAGGGTTAACAGAGTAAGACACCCTCTTGTACTTGATTTTAGAAGATTAATAAAATACTTGTCTCGACCATAGTGGAAACAAGATTTGCCCTATACTTTTGGTGTATGTGAATGCTCGATCAATGGTACTAGAGGTGTTTGAGAGGATAGAAGTGGTGGGCCCATGTGAAGAGAAGACTCATGAAAAGAAAGGAAGCCTCTGCCTCATGATTTCAATGAGTAAGAAAGAAAAAGTGTTCAAAGTTTTTTACTATTTTGCAGGGTAAGTTAAGTGAAAAAGAATTACATTATTACTTGGGATGAGGAGAGAAGTTTATTATTAGAAAATCAATGTTTCAAATTGATTTTCCAGAGAAGTGAAGTTAGAATGTAATAATCTTCTTTTTTAAGAATTTGTTTTTGACACCATGTTGCATATGAAGCCTTTGGAGAAGTTAAAATCCTTTTTGTTTGTTTTTCTTGTCTGAAGAGGTGGAAAATTCACATATTTAATTTGTTTGAAATACTGAAATTTGCATTCGAATCTTTTCGAGGGGGTTTAAATTGCAGCAAAGGACATTAAAATTCATTGTATAACAGAGAACCAGCAGAAATTGGCGTTGGAAAATGATGTTGGTGTTGAATTCTCCAAGCATGGAGCTGGAAATTATATTTGATTAAATATGGCTTTGCAAAAATTTAATGCAGTCCATTCTTGCTGGAAAATTGCATTAAAAACAAGCCTCACTGGGCCCCTCTAACATTGCCTTCAAACATATTCACAGGTAAGTAAATAAATCCATGCAAAAGTTCTCTGCTTTAAAATTAATATCTCGGAAAAAACAGCCTTCAAGTATAATTGTCTCCTTTCATAGTTTGTAAATGTCAATATCATACGCGATTAAGTGAGTTCTGTGAGTCACTTGGGAAGTGTGAGGTGCAAGGTTCAAATTTCCTCCTCTCTTCTTTTGGTCAAAGTTTCTTTTTTGGTCAAAAGACATTTTTGTGGAAAAATAAATTGTTTGTGGGAATAACTTTTAATGGAGTAAGGATGTATGGCAGTTTGGAGTTGTAAGGTGTAACTTTTTCCAATGAATATTGGTGATTTGTTTTGTGTTTAAAAGAATTGCTTGATTTTGAAAAATAAAATGTGTTTTAAAAACTAAAAATAGCAGCATTCCATATATGTAGTGCCTCTAGTTCATGCTTACGAGTAAAGTTGTCGTGTTTGAATTATTACATCCAATGCTTAATAGAGCTGCAACAACGGCGTTTGTGGCATCGTCCCTATAAATTGTCAGGGAGAATAAGGACAAAATTTTCATTTCCCACTTCTCTTCATTACCCATTTGTTTTAATTGCTGGACATAAATTCTAAAATTAACTACTTCCGAGTATTACACTCACGTACAAGGAATTTGTTTTAAACAGGGGTTATAGATAGAACAAATCATTCTCACGCACTACCTTAAGATTGTACGCATGCACCAACATTTACCTGGTGCAATGTAGAAAACATGTATCCAGTGATGATAAAGTTTCATTGAAACAAGAACAAATTCCAAATCCCTTCCACTTCCCTTTGCAAGATTTTTTGATACTCTACAGATTAGCCTAAAACCTATATTCTATGATTTTCCATTAAGTTGAACTTTTTGTTAACGATAGCAAAATCACTGGTCAAACAAAGACCGGCGTTTGCACAACCAGGGTTTTTGTCACCAATCAAATCAATATTAAAACAAGTGTTTCCAACGTAAAGTTTAATTATAATTTAATTTTCTTCGTGTTTACTTGGCCACTTCTGCTAAAAATTAGTCTGTTGATTTTTGCTTGGTTTACTTTGTCATCTTTGCTAAGTCTATTCATTGATTATTTCGTGCTTACCAAGTCTTCCATGCTTAAAACAAAATTAATTAGTTTCTCCACTCCCAACACCTTAGAAATAACTCTCTTTCATACTCTTCATTGCTCAGTGATTTTAAATTTTTACAATGCTTGCTATAGACAACCAATACTCTCTCTGAGTTATCTTTGCAGTCACATTCCAATTGCATTCTTGTGTTAAACAAGCCAACTTCTTTGTTTTTTTCATTGCTACCTGTCACCACCAACAAGCTTGGGACAAAGCTGCCACAAGACTGTAGCAACTAGGCTGGGGGTGCATTAGTTTTCTTCTGGTTTATTAGAGTAGTTGAGAAGATTTCTATGAATGTATTTTTGTTATTTGAAATATGCAAAAGTAAGTTTTGTTCTGAAATTGCTTTGGAAATCACTGAAAAGACTCTTTGTGATCATTTCTTTCTTCATTTCATTTCTCTGTGCTTGTTTGAAAACCCTTGCTACTGATAATTGATCCTTAGCTCATTTCCTGTGGATTTTCTTGGGGAAAGGTTGGAAGTTGGGCAGAAGGTAGTAGTGTTTTGTTGCATCTCTTTTGTTTTACTTTCATTTCAAGAAGCAATCTTTGCCTGGGAAAGTTTTGTTCAAGTTGAGAGAAAAAGCTTCTGAGAAATTCCTCCTAGCGAACTTGAGGTCAAAGGCTTTATTGTAGGAAGCTTTCATTTGATAAAAGATTGATATTGCATTATATTTGTCAAATATGTTCTATATTTATTTATGTTAATAGTCTGCAACAAAGGAATAACTACATCCAGTTATTCTCTGTTTGATTTATTTTACTTGAAAAGGTGGTAGTTAAGTTTTCTATTTATTTTATTCCTTTTTAGTTCATTTGTTATTTCAATCATTTCCAGATATCCAAAAATATTAGAAGGTTGTTTATTTATTTGATTCCACTTAAAAAGGCATTTCAAGAAAATACAAAAAAAGAGTTAAAAGTTGTTATTTTGTTTTGTTAATGAATAATTAGAAGTGATTTAAATACATTAACAACATTCTCTTTGGTCTTTTGATTTTATTAGATTTACATCTTATTGTTCATTTATTGCTAGCATTTAATTAGTCCAACACCAAACCAAACACAAAACATTGTTATTAGGAGCTCACGCTACCTGTTCTTAGCCCTTAATCTTCCTTTAGCTCATTGTTCATCTTTTCTTGTGAGTTGATATCCGCATATGACCATTTCTAGTCCAAATCAACCTCACTTTGGAGAATTTTCGAACCCATCGTCAACGCACCCAACATCGACTCATATCAGGGAGACATAGACTTAGGACTATGTGTGTTGGTCTTTCACTTTACTCCTATACTGTCCTTAATCATTGACCAACTCAAAGCCTTAAATGAACATTTTGTTATTGTTGAACAATTCTAGTTTGATCAAGTGCACCCTCCTAGGCGTGCAAATCCAAAGGTTTTCTTTACCTTTATCCTTGGGTCTAGCTTCATCCCTCTCATTTTCTCCATCTCCCGCATAACCTTCCTTGAGAGGAATACCTCTTGAGAAATAGATGCTTTTTGAGGGTGCTTCAGCCCGGCCACAATATACTTCGTTTAACTGATATAAACCAGGAATTATAAACCGCAATCATTCTCGATTCTAATATGTCATGTCCCCTTTTTGGAAATAAGCCAGTCATAAGACCCGTAGCCTATTCCTTATTTCCTATAGGCTAAGGGATAAAGTTAGGGAAATAAATTAATGATAATACTTTAAGTTGTCTAAGTCACTTTTATTTTATAACATGAAAAGGACACTTATGTATTATTATTTATTAAGAGGGCCAAAAGTAATTATCATTAAGTGGATTAAAAGTGATATTTTATTAAAGTATTTTTAAATACTTTTAGGGTGGAATTGGAAAAGAGAAATTATTAAAGCACAAGTTGAGCTAAAAAGAGTCATTATTCATTACTCCTTGAAACCAAACCCTATTCAAGAGCTTGAGCCAGATAATGTCCCTTTTTCCCACCTAAGAGCTGGAAATTGGTTTTCTTGCCATCCATTCTCCATGGCAAAAAAAAAGAACGAAGGAGAAGATCCTTGAGCATAATTTTAATATATTTTATCTAATATTAGTATGTTTTCTTTAGTGTTCTTTGTCCTATACAAAATCGGTTAGGTTTAATGAATAAATAGAAGCTAATGAAGAAAAAGAAACCTCTTTAAGGGGTTGGCCTTGCCTAAAGGAGTTTTGGTGCCAAAGGAGAGTTATAAAAGAGAAGGAGAACATTTGCATTCTAGCTTGGCGAATTTACTCTATACTTGGCGTGAAGGGCTTGTTGCTCTTAAGTATTCCACTTGGGGACAAAAACCCTCATGTGAGGCCTTGTGAGGGACGAAAACCCTTCATTTGGCTTAGTTGTGTTAGAAACTTAGATCTAGAAGTATAAAAAAATACAAGAAGAAGATAGAGATGCACAAAACTACACTAATTCGAATGACTTAGGCAGGTGTATTTAACATTAGGAGAAGTAGTTATAGTTTCTTCAGTTACAACTTATTTACAACTTCCTAACTGACTAAAACCGTATAGGCTCATTATATATTCAACACCCCCCCTTAATGACAAACCTTGAAACAACACCAAGTTTATCTCTAAACTTGACAAACAACAAAAGACCAAGAGGTTTAGTCATTACATCAGCAGGCTAATCTGCAGATGGACAAAAATGCAGAGAGATTTCACCAGAATCAACCAACTAGCAAATATAATGATGATGAATCTCAATATGTTTAGTGCGGGCATGATAGATAGGATTCTTCACCATTTTTAGAACACCTTGATTATCACAAAAGAGTGAAAGAGGTGTTGCAGCAGCCTGGGGAAACTGAAAGTCAATCAGAATCCGACGAAGCCATATTGCTTCGCAACTGGCACTAACAGCAGCCTTGTATTCTGCTTCCGTAGAAGAGATGGCAACAATAGGCTGAAGTTTACTTTGCCAAGAAACAACTCCTGAACCAAAAGAGAAGATATATCCTGTGGTAGATCGTCGAGTATCTACAGATCCTCCCCAATCAGAGTCGGTATAGCCAATCAACCTGAAATCTGCAACTCTCTGATATAGAATGCCAAAGTCAAGAGTTCCTTTGACATATCGTAGAACTCGTTTTGCTGCTCCCCAGTGAATGAGTTTCGGTTTAGATAAAAACCGAGAGAGATAACTGACAACAAAACATAGATCCGGTCGTGTAGTTGTTGTTAGATCAAACTACCCACTAATTGTTTGTATAATGATTCATCGACCGGTGGTGAATCATCATGAGCTGAGAGTTTTAGCCCTACCTCCATAGGTGTAGAAGAAGAATTACAATCATACATTTGAAATTTTTGTAGCAGGTTAGTGGCATACTTAACTTGAGATATGAAAATCAAGTGATCAAGTTGCCAGAATTCTACACCAAGAAAATAGTGGAGGCCTAAATCAGTCATGTCAAAAGCAGCACATAAATCTGATTTTACCTTATGAATTGCAACATCTCCACTGCCGGTGATGGCAAGGTCATCAACATATACAATAAGAATCACAATGTCATCATCATTGCTTTTGACATAGAGATTCGGATCAGAATGACTTTGTGTGAAACCTGAATCTCTGAGATGTTTATCTATTTTTATGTACCAGGCTCGAGGAGCCTACTTAAGTCCATACAAGGACTTAATCAATTTGCATACCAAATGCTCACTACCACGAGCCCGAAAACCCTCAGGTTGTGTCATATACACCTCTTCCTCCAAATCCCCATTCAGAAAGCACTTTTGACATCCATCTGATATACTTTCCAACCAAACTGAGCTGCAAAAGAAAGAAGAAGTCGAAAAGTGGCCATCTTAACAAAGATGGGAGCAAAAGATTCTTTATTCTGACCTTTCGAAAAGTGACCATTGAAAACCTTTTGCAACGAGTCGAGCCTTGTACTTATCCAAAGTACCATCTACTTTGCACTTGATTTTATACACCCATTTACAGCCAATGGTGTGTTCCCTGAGTGGTAATGGCACCAACTTCCAGGTATTATTCTTAATCAAGGCATCATACTCTAGTTGCATGGCAGTTTTCCATTCCGGTATGCCTTTTTAGTGTCATAAAACACTGGCATGCAATTTGACCGTGGCGGGATCAACAAGTCTATATAGACCACCATGCCCGATACCTAGGGTTACAACCTTATTTTCCTTGATGTCGACACAATACATTGTTTACCGAAAAGTTTACTGAGAGATATTGGGATTGTCGGTTAGTTGGTGATAGATAACAAGTTCTTATTCATGTTAGGCACATATCTAACATTTTTTACAAGCAATATGGTATTATTATTTAGCATAATACGAACATCCCCAATACCCTCTACAACATGTGATCTTCCATCTCCTAAAGTAACTGAATCAGAAGAACAAGAATTAAAATTGACATACCAGTCTTTTTGACATGTGAAATGTCGTGATGCTCCAGAATCAAAGAACCAACATCGAGTAGGACTGCCATTACCCGTGCAAGATGCCATGAGAGCATATTCTTCTTCTGACTCGTGTTCAACTGTAGCCACATGTGCCTGCCCCTTCTGCTTCTTCAGGGCATTGAGTCTTTTCCGACAGTCTTTCTTCACATGACCAAGTTTATGACAATAGTAACATTTCACTTGATATTTAGGAGAGGAAGAGGATGTCTCAGCCTGTCGTTTATACTTTCCTTTAGATTGAGCAACAAAAGCGCTCTCAGATTGTCCAAAAGTGGACTCTTGAACCTGTGTCTGTCTTCGTTCCTTTACGGCCGGTAGGAACTCATCTTGTCAAACGTAAGAGTTTGACTCTGTGCCATTAAATGAAGTGCCTCCACAAATGACTCATACGAAGAAGGCAAGCTATTTAGAACCAAAGCCACCATATCATCATCGTCCACCTTTTTATTTATGGAAGACAATTGGTCTCGGAGATCTTTCATCCGAAGTAAGTGCTCAGATAGCGATCCACCTTGTAATATTACGGAAATGAGCATATTTCTCAAGTATAAAACCCGATTGCTTTTCGACGTCGATATTTACCCTTCGAGATCGTCCACAATGATTTCTTGCCACGGGGCATTCCATACGCTTCTGCTATCATATCATCCGAGACTGACAACTTAAGAAGCAATAACGCTTCCTTATGACGTTTGTCATAATCCTCGAAGTTTGTCGTTGGTCGACTTTCATCACCCTTGATTATTTTATCACAATCACGAAACTCCATGACCGTTAAAATCTTATGACTCCAAACATTGAAATTAGTGCCCGTTAATTTTTGAGTCAGGCAGAATAAGATTTGAAATATTTGCCATTTTATTATGAAAATAATAAAAATGGAAATAAAGGCTTTTGCCCACCAAATAAAAAAACAAAAACACTTTATGCCAATACGTGGTAGAAAGAACAGCAATATATGCAAAATACGTGGCACATTAAATCAAATGCTTGCAAATACGTGGCAGATCTGGGAACAAATATCAGCAATTTATGCAAATACGTGGCAGATTTACGTGGCAGATTTACGCGGCAGATTAAAACCTTATCCTTGATTAAAACCTTTTCCTTTCCCTCTCCTAGCACGTTTTTATCCACGATTTGTTCTCAGCGACTTCACCTTTCCCTCTCCTGGGCAAAAACGAAGCGAAACAAGTTTCCAGCAGCCTCCAGCACAGTAAAACGAGTCTCCAGCGCAATAAAACAGCAAAACGAATACCATTGTTGGATCTCCTTTACTGGACGTTTTTTTGGACACTCAAAAACGTGTTTATCTTCTGCTTGCGTCAACCACACTGTCGACCCCTCCTTTCATTGATGCCTATGCTCTGATACCAATGTTAGATCTAGAAGCATAAAAGAAAATACAGCAAGAAGATAGAGATGCACAAAACTGCACTGATTCGAATGACTCAGGCAGGGTGTATTTAACATTAGGAGAGGTAGTTATAGTTTCTTCAATTACAACTTATTTACAACTTCCTAACTGACTAGAACCATATAGGTTCATTATATATTCAACAAGTTGGAGGATGGAAACCCTTCAACATCTTGTGGCATTAAAGAAGGAAGCTGATTTGAAGACATATTTGGCATTTCCAGCAGTGAATCTATTTTTCTAGGGTGGAGCGACCTACTTAGAGTAGGGTTTGGAAACATTGGCAAAGAATTTGATAAATCTGGTTTGGTATTCCTATTTGCTATATTTTTAAAGGCCGGAATCTTGAGTTTCATAATTTTTGGAGGTCTCTATACATATATTTCATAATTATTTCGTGGCTGCAATTTCCAGAAGTTTATTTAATTTTCAGCAGTGTATTTTCAGTTTATGGTTGATTATATTGGCTTCTAAAAATCATAAAAAGCATATAAAAATATTGGCGAGCTGTTTGGGTGTGTTTCATGGTATTTTTGGCATCATTTTGAGCTAGTATAAGTCGCTGGTTTTTATCTATTAACTGCTGCAATTTTCAGATTCAGATTTGCATTTAAAATATTTGATAAAACCCTCAAAAGGGTTATTACAGAGCCTTTGTGTTCATCTTTTCACCCAAGGACGAAAACCCTTTGGTGTGCAGGATTGGAGGACGGAAACCCTCTAATTCCAGTTGTGGTGATTCCATCCATGGATCATATTTGTGCCGAAGATTGAGATTTTATTCCATTTTCAGTTTGTTGCAACGCTGCTACAATGATCCGTACCGCTGCTCCAAATGATCCATACTGTTGCTATTGTGATTTGTCACAATCACAATGATCTATCCAAGAAATCTTTATAGTCACATTCCAATTGCATCCTTGTGTCAAACGAGCCAACTTCTTCGGGATTTTTCATTGCTACCTTTTGATTCAAGCAATTCTTTCTACCTAGATCACATTGGACTCTATATTTGGAAAGAGCACAAAATATGAAGAGACACCTAATCACCACCAACAATCTTGGGACAAAGCTGCCACAAGACTGCAACAACTAGGTTGGGGGTGCATTAGTTTTCTTTTGGTTTATTAAAGTAGTTGAGAAGATTTCTGGAAAAGCTTTTGTGTTATTTGAAATCCACAAAAGTAAATTTTGTTTAGAAATTGCATTGGAAATCATTGAAAAGACTCTTTGTGAGCATTTCCTTCTTCATTTCATTTTTTTCGTGTTTATTTGAAAGCCCTTGCTACTGATAATTGATCCTTATTTCATTCCCCGTAGATTTGCTTGGGGAAAGGTAGGAAGTTGGGCAGAAGGCAGTAGTGTTTTGTTGTATCTCTTTTGTTTTACTTTTATTTCAAGAAGCAATCTTTGCCTAAGAAAGTTTTGTTTAGGTTGAGAGAAATAGCTTCTAAGATACTTCCTCTCATAACGAAATTGAGGTTAAAGGTCTTGTTATTTAAAGTTTTCATTTGATAAAAAGATTGATATTGTATTATATTTTCCAAGTAACTTCTATATTTATTTATGTTAATACTCTGCAAAAGAGGAATAACTATATCCAGTTATTTTCTATTTAATTTATTTTATTTGACAAGGCAGCAATTTAGTTTTCTGTTTATTTTATTCCTTTTAGTTCATTTGTTATTTTAATAAACTCCAAACATCCAAAACTTCAAAAAAAAGTTTATTAATTTGATTCCAATAAAAAAGGCATTTCAAGAAAATACAAAAAAACAAGTTCAAGTAAATTGTTATTTTGTTTTGTTAAGGAATAGTTAGAAGTGATTTAAATAAATTAAAAGCATTCTCTTTGGTCTTTTGATTTAAATAGATTTTCTTCTCACTTTGTTCATTTATTGCTACCTTTTAATTAATCCAACATCAAACCAAACACAAAACATTGTTATTGGGAGCACACGCTACAAGTTCTTAGCACTTGATATTCCCTTCGCTCATTGATCATCTTTTCCTCGGGAATCAATATCTACATATGACCATTTCTGGTCTGAGTCAACCTCATAAGAGAATCTTCGAACCCATTTTCAATCCACTTGACATTGACCCCTATCGGTGAGACATAGACTTAGTCTTGTGTGTGTCGGTCTTTCGCTCTACTCCCATACCACCATTGAGCATTGACCAACTCAAAGCCTTAAACGAACATCTTATTGTTGCAAGACGATTTTGGATTGATCAAGTGCACCCTCCTAGGTGGGTAAATCCATAGGTTCGTTTTACCTTTATCCTCAAGTCTAGCTTCATCCCTCTCATTTTCTCCATCTTCCTAACGACCTTCTTTTAAGAGGAATACCTTGAGAGAAACAAATTATTTTCGAAGGTCCTTCAGCCCGACCACAATCTACTTTGTTTAATTGATTTAGACCAGGAATTCCAAACCGCAATCATCCTCGATCCTAATACCCCTCATGAAGAGCTAGGTTGGAGTTTCGTTGCCTTTGTGAATAGGTTGCACTCTTACAAGTCCATTGGCAAAGGATCATTGCTCTGCCTCATTTCACCGATACTCATCCATATCCCCACCGTGTATACCATTTCCATTGCTTTAACATCACATACAACCCACATCTTCACATTATCTTTACAATTTGACTATCTCATCCCGACCCCGGGAAGTTGAGTGCACAGGTTGAGTGTGTCATATTTCCTGTGTACAGGAACCACATACCATTCTTCTCTAACATGCTTTAACATCTCTTTCATGTATCAACGGGTATATCGAAAGGAAAATCTTCTTCCACGTCTTCGACGGGTATATCAAAAGGGCGAGCATATAGAGAGGTTTGGTATGTCGGTCGAGTGGCATGTTGAAGAGGGAACCTTTTGGAGAAATAAGGAACCACACCACATCCATTAAATTTTTTTTTTTTTTTGGTGAAAGGTATTATCAAAAATGCCTAGAATTCAAAACTTTGTAATGTCCCTTTTTAGGGGGACTCGGGAAATGACCAAAAGCTGATATGTAAACTAAAAATCAGATTCGGGAGTTGTTGTAGATGGCTGATATCAACCCTACAATCTGTAAATTAGGCCCTTCCTAGCGCAAGGACTTCCTTGGAGGAGTTAAACCCCTCAAAGGTGGGTTAAACCTTGCTAAAACCCTTCAATTCTTATGCCAAAATTATTAAGAAACCCTCAACAAACACAATCAGCTGTTAGAAATCAGAATTGAGCTTGAAAATAATTAATTTTGGAAACCCTCAACCAAGGAACTTCAACAAGCTTGGAAAAATAGTAAAACACCTCCAAAATTCACGAAACTCAAGATCTTGGCTTTTAAAAATATGGAGAACAAGATAATAAATTCAAATTGACCAAATTATCATCAACACATACCAAATAATACTCCCAAGTGGGTCGCTCCACTTCAAATAAATAGATTATTGATCCAAAGAGATAAATCATGCAAGGAAATGATAATTTATTGCTTTCCAAACCAACTTGCATACATAAATCCTTATGGAAGGGTTTTCGTCCTCCACAAGCCCTCAATCAAGGGTTTCGTCCTTGAGAAAGGTCCGCAATCACCAGGTTTTGTCCTTGAGAAAGGTAGGAAAGATGCTTCACAAGCAAACCTTAACCAAGATATGGAAATTCACCAAAAGATAATTTAATAATGGCCAATTGATCTCCCCAATATAACCACAATGAGTGCTTAACACTGACCCCTTAAGGTAAGTGTTTTTAAAGATTTAATTGGCATTTGGAGTCTACATACTCATAATACCTTTATTTCCTAACTACTTAAGTCCTTTTATTGGAGCACTAGGCTTCACAATAGGATACATGATAATGAATAAAATAACTAACGACAATAAAAATATAATCCAGATCTTCCCTTTGTTTTACTTCTTAGACCCACGGGGAGAATGTAATGTCCCCTTCTAGGACATGTTAGGAATCAACATAAATCTGATCACACACCTGAAAAATAATTAATATTCAAACCCCAATTGCTGCAATTTTCCAAAATTCATATCTTTGGCTAGAGAAGTCCAAATGAGCTGAAATTTTGGATCTTGGGCCACAAAAATATGAAGAATAATATCCCAAAATCAGTTTTTGCACAGCCAACATAAAACCCTAATTTTTCCCTAAAACGTAGGTCGCTCGACACATTTAGGGCATCAATTCAACTCCAAAAATTATGAAATTGGTTTCTCCTTATTCCTCCTAATTTTTACCAACACAAACCCCACTATAATGTCCCCTTGTTGGAATATTTATAAAACTAAAAATTAATTAACCAAATCGATCCTAGGAATATTAGATCTTCTAAGCTCGACCTCGATAACCTAATGTCGGCAATAATACAACCCAAAATGGGGTTGGAGTATGCCAAAATAGTGGGTTAGATGGGAGAACTAATTAGAACTCTCATAACATCCAGATCTGATTTTTAGCAACAATTAATTAATTAATAAATCATCTAGAACAATTGAAACTTCAAAAATTAATAACTTCTTCAATACTTGGTATTTTTGCATGAAATAAAATGCAAAATAAAGTAGAAATGAAGGGCTTTCCAATGAACTACAAAACTGAATTTTTTGATCACCAAAACCCACTCAAAACTGCCCCCGAAATTTGCCTCCAAGTCGTTAGGGTTAGAATAAATGCTATAAATTAATTCCAGCTCATACAACCCTTCCAAAACACTCAAACAATCAGCCCTTGATCTGAAATAATTGATTAGACACAACAACAAATAGATCTAGCATAAACAACCTCAAAACATGATAGATCAAACCCCAAACCAAGTCGATTTACCTCTAATAAATTGCAGCAATAATAACAGTCACAAGTACCTCAAACCCTTCACAAAAATGCAGATTTATCCTTCAAATAAATGCGCCAACACCCAAGACCAAGTCACCAATGCTAGAATGAATATACCATGCATAAACACATTCAACACAAGAGAGCACAATGAAGAGAACAATGGAGTCTTCAATAATGGATCCAAATGAGAGAGAGAGCAATGCAAGAACTAGGGCATACATCCCATTACTCCAAGCATGGAGTGAAATCAAAATGATCAATCAACATAACCCTCTAAATGAAATGTGACCTTCTTTTATAGAGTTAAGGGGTACAATATCCAATGACCGACCTTTTCCCTTTTGGAGGGAAAACATAAACTCTCATTATAAAATAAAGTCTCTAATAAACTAAGATGTGCATTTTATTATTTTTAATTAAATAATAAAAGCAACTATCCTATGTGCACATTTAACTAATCATTATCAACTAATTTTCACTTTGCAAAATTATTAAAAAATAATAAAAATGAAAAATTTGAAAAGTGTTACTTTGCGTGGTTCATTGCCCTCATTGCGATCATCTCATTTTTGTGATCGTTTCGGTCTTCGTTTCGTCCTTTTCGGGCAAGAACTCTTCCCGCCAGGCTTTAAATCGCGTTAAAATACATTAAAATTAATTAATTAATTAATTGCTTCTTGTTTGATAAAATTGATTTTTAAATAACTTGAGAAGTATTTAATTAAATAAATATAAATTAAAAGTTCATTCGACAAATTTTTATTGCAGGGAAGTAAGCTTATGCTTCCAACTGCCAGAATGCCAATTTGGCTTCCCGAACCCGGATTTCCCCTTTCCTGGCAATCTTCTTCAAATTTCCCGCACATGGGATTTTCTCCACCAATTGCCAAATCATGGATTGGCTAACGGCAAGGAATTCCCCAATTTCCCACATGAAGAAATTGAACGGGATTGCCAACCCACTTTGCCATTCCCGTTGGCAATTGGCCGTTGCTTTCCCCATTTCCCCTTGGCACTAAAGTCCACTACCCGGGAAGAGAGGAAGTTGGATTAATCCTCATAACTTCCTCCGTCAAACCCGTTGGAAAAGTCATGCGAAGCTTTGCTTCTTATTTCTTCCAAGGACATAATATTTTGTCACATCCAACAATCTTCCACACACTCTCCAGAAGCTTTCCACGCATTGGCAGGGGAAGTTTTAAATCTTTTTGTTACCCAAGTCAAGAAAGGAGATAGCAAAATAAGAAAATGCACAAGTTTTAGGAGAAACAGTCCAAAAATTGAAAATATCTAAAAGCCATGCGCCCAGCTTGAAGGAGATATCCACGCAGCCCAGGGATAGTGAGAGTGAATTCAAAATAGCAGTTTCAACGCATTGGGCAAAGAGGACAGTCCAAACATATTCCCAAAAATACAGTTTTCCACGCCTTGGGTGGAGGAAAAGACAGGAAGGAGAGGATCAGTTTTTCTAATGCCCAGAGAGCAAACTGCTTTCAAAACCCACGCGTCCAAAAGGAAAAGGAGATTATGTACTCAAAGGGAGAATGAAAGGGTCCCATAATTATTGTTGTCACCGATTATTGTGAGAGAAAGCAGTTGAGTGTTGAATGCAGCCAACACTCAGACGGCTCCTTCCAGAGCCTCCCCATTTGTGATCTCCGCCGCTCTCTCTATTAATTCATCTACCATTCCCATTTTTAGAATAAACGAAAACAGCAAATACATACCCATTTGGTTACTGTGTGTCTACAATGTCTGCATTTGCAGCTTACAAAATTGGGGCTCCTCAGGCTCCTTGTGGGCTGCTGGAACAGTCCCCCAAAGTGGGATTGTTTCGTAAGGATTTGAATGGGTCGAACACCCATTTTTCTCGGAAGGATTTGAATGGGTTCAATACCCATCTTTCTAAAAGTGTTTCCCAAAACGTTTTGCAGAGGATTTCTTGTTCTGGAAAAAGGAAAGTTGGTGCCCCTGCTGCTGCAATGACATCTACCTCGGAGATGGTCAAGGAGAAGCTCCGAACCAAGTCAGACCTGCTAATCACCAAGGAAGAGGGATTGGTGTTGTAAGAGGATATGATTTTGGGAAGATCATTTGAAGACATGTGTGCTCAAATGTATTACAGAGGAAAGATGTTTGGGTTTGTACATCTTTACAATGGGCAGGAGGCAGTCTCCACTGGTTTTATAAAGGCTCTTGAATCCTATGACTTCGTTTGTAGTACCTATAGAGATCACGTGCATGCACTTAGCAAGGGGGTACCTGCTCGTGCTGTAATGAGTGAGCTTTTTGGTAAGACGAATGGTTGCTGTAGAGGTTGCTAAGGAGGCAATAGCCAGAGCAAGGAGAGGCGATGGACCTACCCTCGTTGAGTGCGAGACATACCAGTTTAGAGGACATTCTCTTGCTGATCCGGATGAGCTTCGAGATCCTGCGGAGAAGGCTCACTATGCAGAAAGAGACCCAATTGTGGCTTTAAAAAGCTACCTAATCGAGAACAATCTTGTCAAAGAATCAGATCTAAAGTCGATTGAAAAGAAAATTGATGAGCTGGTTGAAGAGGCTGTTGAATTTGCAGATGCAAGTCCTCTTCCAGAGCGTGGTCAGCTTCTAGAGAATGTGTTTGCAGATCCCAAAGGATTTGGAATTGGCCCAGATGGAAGGGATAGGTGACAAGCTCCCACGCACCAAGCAGCAGACCACGCACCCACAAGAGACTGCCACACAACCAAAGAGGAAGGCTATAGCGGAGGAAGGGACTTACAGGGTTGTGAATCCTCGGCCTAAAGGTGGAATTGTTTCATGGCTCATCGATTTTGTGGAGAAACTAGTGGTCAGGAATTTGTATCCACATCCCGAAAATTATCTTACAGGGAATTTCGCCCCTGTCCACGAAATGGATCCCAAACCACACTTGCCCGTGCTCGGACATCTTCCTCAATGCTTGAATGGCGAGTTCGTGAGGGTCGGCCCGAATCCCAAATTCACACCAATTGTTGGTTATCACTGGTTTGACAGAGATGGAATGATCCATGGCCTCAGAATTAAAGATGGTAAAGCTACGTATGTTTCACGATATGTAAAAACATCACGACTGAAACAAGAGGAGTACTTTGGGAGAGCGAAATTCCTTAGGATTGGAGACCTTCAAGGAATATTTGGGCTTTTAATGGCCCAAATACACGGTTTATGTCAAAAATTTGGTGTCTTGGACATGTCATACGGAGGTGGAACAGGCAACACGGCACTTATATATCATCATGGGAAGCTGCTTGCGCTTTCAGAGGCAGATAAGCCATATGCTCTTCGAGTGCTTGAAGATGGGGATTTGCAGACTCTTGGATTGATGGATTATGATGCAAAACTAACACATTCCTTCACTGCACATCCAAAGATTGATCCAATTACAAGAGAAATGTTTACATTTGGCTATCAGCATACTCCTCCCTATCTTACCTATCGAGTTGTCACAAAAGAGGGAGTAATGCTTGATCCAGTTCCCATAACACTTCCAAAACTTGTCATGATGCATGACTTTGCGATAACTG
This sequence comes from Taxus wallichiana var. yunnanensis, assembly GCA_018340775.1. Classification (NCBI taxonomy): domain Eukaryota; kingdom Viridiplantae; phylum Streptophyta; class Pinopsida; order Cupressales; family Taxaceae; genus Taxus; species Taxus wallichiana. Next base: position 661,185,775 of record CM031235.1, read on the forward strand.
ATAACTATGCAATTTTCATGGATCTTCCTCTCTTATTTGCCCCAAAGGATATGGTAAAGGGTGGCAAATTCATTGTTTCTTATGAGACTAGTGTGAAAGCTCGTTTTGGTATACTGCCCCGATATGCCAAAAATGAACTTCAAATGAGATGGTTTGAGCTACCAAACTGCTACATATTTCATAATGCCAATTAATGGGAAGAGGGTGATGAAGTTGTCCTTTACACATGTCGATTGCCCGACTTGGACCTGGAAATGGTTGGTGGACCCATCAAAGAAAAAATTTAAAAATTTCCGAATGAACTATATGAGTTTCGTTTCAATTTGAAAAGTGGGGAGGCGTCACAAAAGAAACTATCCGAGTCTGCAGTAGATTTTCCAAGGATCAATGAATACTATGTTGGCAGAAAACAACGCTATGTGTATGGTACTATACTAGATTCAGTAACGCAGGTCAAGGGACTGGTAAAGTTTGATCTTCAAGCTCAGTCCGAGGTTGGTAAGTCACGAGATTGAGGTGGGAGGCAATGTGCTAGGGGTTTTCAACTTTGGACCTGGAAGATTTGGTTATGAGGCAATATTTGTACCCGAGTCTTCTGGTTCAGACCTGGAAGAAGATGATGGTTACTTGATTTGTTTTGTTCATGATGAGAACACTGGGAAATAAGAGGTGAATGTATTTGATGCAAAAACAATGTCCCCTGAACCAGTCGGAATTGTTCATCTTCCAACAAGGGTACTGTACGGTTTTCATGCCTTCTTTGTTTCTGAGGAGCAACTTCAAAATAAACACATTGGGCCATGTTACTAAAACTTGGCTTTCAGAGATTCTTGTTTTAGGCCAAGGGACGATCAAGACCGCGGTTAAGCTTCACGAAGATGTCAGTGCATATCTTGATCCAATTCTTTCTTTCAAAGAAACTTTTGTTTCTACTATATCAAATTTGGATGAGATATTGCCCAGTTTACAGGAGATGACAAGTATGGAATCTTCAATTTTAGCTATTGAAGGAATTCTCGAATTTGAACATCGAGGGACACGTTTTCTTTGGTGTCTGCATCTCAAATCAAGAAAGACGCTTCTCGAGGATTCTATGATCCATTATGAAAGCATGTGCAATGAAGCCTTCACTTCACTCTCCTTGATTCAAGAATTCATGGCTGATATGCCAAGTAGAATTCTTGAATTGCAGGTATTTTGTGAGGCTATTCTTCGACCAAGTGAACCTCCAGAAGAAGAAAATATGTTTGAAACTTTGGGAAGGTTTAGATCCTTTCAACTGGCAAAAGCGGCAGATCCTAATTTCACCGACGGTGCAGGGAGTTGATTTTCTTGGTATCTAACGAAGTGGGAGAGTCCATTTCTCATACGCTTGAGATAGGCGGACCCCATTTCAATGGATAAGGCACTAGTTATTATTGTATATTTTAAAAGGTGTTGTTATTTGGGAAACAATGGTTATTTTAAGTAATTTCTATTTTTGGGTTGTCTTTAATAAAGTTGTTGAAAAAGTCAAAGGTCACTTAAGTGCCTTATTTAATGATCATGTAAAACCCTAACTACTTTGTAACCAACTTTTGGGTTATAAAAGGAAGTGAGGGGCTCATTTGTAAAGGGTGACTTTGAGAGAGGAGAAGAAATACTTTTGTGTGCAAGCTTTGTTTCAGGAAGAAACTTTGTGTTCTTTTGTGAAAAACATTTTGGAGTTAATGAAATATGAACTTTGTGTCTCATTCATTGTCTCTTTTAATATTTGATGTTCTTATGTTCATTAGATGTTAGGTGTTTGAATCTTGCATGCAAAAATTATCTTTGATCTTATTGTCAACATTATTAATCGGTTGTTCTAGTTCACAGTGATCAAGCTCTGATTATCTACTTGCTCATGTGTGTTCCTTTTACACGTTCTTGTTTGGCTAACTCAAACTCCATTTTATTTGTGTTGGTTATTCATCTTTCCTCTTCATGCAATATTAGGCTCTGTTTTTACCTAACTCTTGCATGTTCTTTCGATTCATTCCATTCCACTCCTTTCCTTCATTCCATTCCATCTCCCTCATTCACTTTTCTTTCCATTGATGTTCCAAAACACCCCCCACATACAATTTTGAATGTACAGATGTAAATACAGTTTTGGTTTTCAATAAAGGCAGCCTCACCTTCATTGAGGAGGGACTTCGTTCCCACACTGTTGCATGTCATTTGCATGCGTGCAAATCCATATGCTAACACTAACCTAGAGAGCCCACCTTGTAGCGCAAGGCATACCAAGGGGTCACAAAATAGACAATAGACATCTTTGGAGCTCAATCCTCAAGCCCATGAGAAGAGAGAATGGGTTGAGGGTCTTCAAGTCTTCAACTTCATCAATGTCCCAAGAAGGGGACATTACAGAGAAGAATGGGATAAGTTCTTCAAAAATCAGCCTTCAAAAAGGGACATGACAACTTGGTCTCAATAATGATCGTTTAACAATCTCAAATTAATGTCCTTAATGGAAGTGACAGATGTATTTATGAATTGTGGGATATTGTGAAAAATGATAATCCAATCTTGCCAACTTGCAAAGATAAACTCGATGGTTTCAACTTCAAAGATTCTAAGAACTTAGCTTTGATTAAATGCAGTTGTACTAGAGATACTTGTGTCCATATTTAGAACTCTCCTTGTAGCCATATCACTTGAAAAACTCTTTTTACTTGTATTTACAAAAAGCCCAAAAATAAGATTGATATTCATAAGCAATTGTTCAATTTTTCATTGAATGATGACAGGATATGGAAGAGTATATCTCAAAATTGAAAAACACTGATATGAAGTATACTAAAGCTGGATTTGGCAAACTAGATGATGCCTTGATTGTTACTAGTGCGTTGAAAGGGATTCCTAGTTCTTACAAGAACTTTGTTGAGGTGCTTCTTGTTTCTAATAAGATCATAGAACCAATTTTGACAAACTTGTTGTGTTGCTTATTCAACGCGATTCATCCCTACCTTAGAAAAACAAAAAAGCAAAAGAAGCACATTCTAATATGTCAAAATCAAGTACATTTTATTCCATTCCAAAGGATTATAGAGGGGATAGAGGTCACAAGGGATGTAGATTTCAAAACAGAGGAATGAGGAATGATTCTTATCATAATGAACAAAGTTGTAATGTCCCTTTTTGGGGGGACTCGGAAATGACCAAAAGCTGAGATGTAACTCGAAAATCAGATTATGGAACTGTTGTTAGATGGCTGTTATAACCCTGCAAATCTGCAAATTAAACCCTTCCTAGGGCAGCGACCTGATTTGGGGTTTCAAACCCACTTTTGTGCCTTCAAAACCCTTTGAATCAGCTCCACTTAAATCTCTAAAATTATTATATATCACCAACAATCATCTCATGTAAGAAAACTGATTTTTAATGCCCTAGATTTGGAGATATGAATTTCTATAAAACCCTTGTCTGCAAAGTTACTTTAAAAATTCATAAGTTAACTTAGGAATCTCCAATTTTTATTTTTTTTTTAAAGAAAACCGTCACCCATTATATTGATATAAAATTTGAAATACATACTCTACCATGCCAAGCATGGAAGCTATTAGCCATATCTCTAGCATTATAAACAAAAATAACAAGATAAACAATCATTGATAAGAGTCAAGGTTTGTGATTTTCCTGATTTCTTCTTGAATCTTAGTTGACCACCATAGAGGGGGTGACCTATAGCAGAGGATATCCTTGTTGTCAAGAGCCCAATTTGCCAATCTATCTGCAACTTTATTCTTCTGTCTGGGGATGTAGGTAAACTGAATTTCTTGAAGCTTTTGCTGTAGATTTCTTATTTCACAAACCTCCTTAGCAATTCTCCATTGTGGAGGATATCCATTACTAGAATTACTCAATAAGTTCATCATGATTCTGGAATCCGATTGGATTTTGATCTTTCGCCAACCTATTTTAATAGCTTCCTGTATTCCTCTACGGATGGCCTTAATTTCAGCCATATTATTGGTAGAAATACCCAAGTTTTCAGCAAATAAGAAATGAACTTCTCCTTCTCTGTTATGGCCAATCCCTCCCATAGTTGTTTTGCCAGGATTACCCCTAGAAGCACCATTTGTATTTATCACCCCATCATAGATCTTCCCATCCTGCACTTGGGTATCATTCGCTACTATCTTTTTCTTGTGAAAACGAGGCATGGTGGCTTCCTTAGGATCCAAAGAAAGCTGATGGAAGATATGCTCCCATTCTTGAGATGGTTGATCAGGTAGGGATACTTTATGTTTGAGGCTTTTAGTTAAGTTACTTTTTATTTTTTCCCAAACATATATAACTTCTCTGCTAGTTTGTCGAAATATTCTATAATTCTGCTCTTTCCATGTGTTCCAGAGAAGTAGTGAAATACCACTCCAAACAGCTGGGGTCAAATTTTGTCCTTTGGGAATTGCTTTCTTCCAAGTATCATTAATCTGAGCAAGGGATCCCAACCTGTTCCAGTGAAGTTTAAACAACCGAGCCAATTGTGTCCACAATATAGAAACCCATGGGCATTGAAAGAAAAGATGATCCAATGTTTCCTCATCTTGAGTGCAAAGTTCACATCTAAAAGGTCCTCTGAAACCTCTTTTTGGAGTCTATCTCCAGTTAAAAGTCTTTTGTGAATGATAAGCCACATGAAGAAACTTACCTTAGGCCATATCTCTGGTTGCCATATACGCTGGAACAAGGCTTTTTGAGGATGAGAGCAACTTATAATGAGGGATGCATATCCAGAAGAAACATCATATTTCCCTGAAGAGTTGCCTCCCCATCCTAGTTCATCCGGATCTGCCGAAAATAGAAGAGCTCTTCCTGTTAGAATATTGTTCAACCGGTCCTGATCTTCCTTCTCAATCCTCGTGGGCCAATCCAAAAGAGGTCTCCACTATGTCTCATTACCCCAGGGCTGAATTTTTGTGTGAATGTAATGACTTATCTTGATCCATCCCTTAGCTTGCATTTGTTCCTTAATAGGATGAAGTTGAGGAAAGATTGATAAAATTGGGGGTTGACCTTCCCATGAGTCCGTCCAAAAATTAGCCAAATGACCATTGTGAACTATCCAAAAAGTTGTTTTTTGATCAGTTTTTCTCCCCGTTTAATGAACTTTAATGCTGGAGATCCATTATTAGGAAGAGCAGTCCTGATTATCCTCTCTGGTCGACTACTTTCCGCATATTTACCTCTGAAATTAACAACCCATAGATCATCAGGACAACTTATGAGCCTCCAGTATAATTTGGCAGCCAAAGCTATATTCTGTTGGGTGGATAACCGAAAACCCAACCCACCATGTTGTTTTGGTTTGCAGAGAGATGTCCATTTAACCAATGCCCACTTTTTCTTTTCCTGAGCCCCACTCCATAGAAATTTTTGACATATGGAATCCATCTTTTTTAAAATAGTACCTGGAATATTCAAAACAGACGCCACATAAATTGGCATCGCTTGGAGAACCGCCTTAATAAGAGTCATCCTTCCTCCTGTAGATAACCATTTGTTTGTCCATTTTTGGATTTTTTGTTCAAATCTGTCAATTAACCATTTCCAATCTTTGGGTTTGTTGGGAGCTAAAGGAATACCCAAATATTTCACTGGTAGAGTTCCTTTCTGGAATTGAAGAATTTGCAAAATCTGTTCTTGTCGTTGAGAACAATGGAAGAAGTAAATATTGGATTTTCCATTATTTATACTCTGACCAGTGGCAGATGAAAAGGTTTGAAGAATCTTTTGAATGTGCTTGGCTTCTGTTGTAGTAGCTCGACCCATCATTGAAGAATCATCCACAAACTGAAGGAGTGGTAAAGGTTGGACATTTTTGGCTAATTTCACTCCATTAATATTCTTTTCCTGACATGCTTTTTGACTCAATCTTCCCAAACATTCAGCAAGTATGATAAATAGGAAAGGGGATAAAGGATCACCTTGCCTTATTCCCCTAGATGCTCCAAAAAATTCCGATGGTGATCCATTAACTAAAACAACGAAAGAAACAAAAGAGAAGCATGTTGTGACCCATTGTATCCAATCTGGTGAGAAGCCTAAGGAAAGTCCAATCCACCCGGTCATAAGCTTTAGATAAATCCAACTTGATGAACATTGACGACATTTTTCTGGATTTCCATTGAGTGCAAAATTTCCTGAGCAAGCACAATTTCATCATGAATATGTCTCCCTGGTACAAATCCACCTTGTTTTGGTGAAATAATTTTTTTCAAAAGAAAGTTTCAATCTCTCTGCTATAAGTTTTGTTATTATCTTATACACCACATTGCATAGAGCTATAGGCCGGAATCCAGATATATCTTCAACCTCTCTAGCTTTAGGTATGAGAGCTATAAAGGTTTTATTCAACTCTTTCGAGAATGGTCTTGGCTGTCCTCGCTTCTTCCACCACCTGTAGTAAATCAGATTTAATGATTTCCCAAAAGGCTTGAAAGAATTCAATCGGAAATCCATCTGGCCCCGGTGTTTTACCTTTCTGCATGGTAAATACTATCTTTCGAAGCTCCTCTTCTGTGACTGGTTGGGTTAGCTTCTCATTATCATGCTGGCTAATTTGTTTGGGAAGCAGATCTAAAAGCTTTTGTTGAGCTATCACATCCAAAGATTGTGCTGAAAATAATTGTTGAAAGTACTGACTAGCTACTTGTTTCATACCTTTCATTGAAGATTCCTTAGCCCCACCTTCTTTTGATAAAAAATGAAAGTAATTATGAGCTCTTCTAGCTAATAATGACTTATGAAAGAATGAAGAATTTTTATCACCTTTAGCCACTGAATTCTAGATTTTTGTTTGCACATGATTTCTTCGCGGATTTCCCATTCTTTGAGTTCTTCCTTGAGGCTACATTCCTGCTTAAAGAGGTCCATAGAAATACCTGATGTACGGTGTACCTCATTAATCCTTTCCAGCTCTTTTTCAGTTTTTCTTTTTCTTTTGCTATATCCCCAAAACCTGTCCAATTCCATTTCTTAAGTTGGACCTTGAGGTATTTCAGCTTTTTGACAAATTTAAACATATTTGTTCCATACCTAGGACTTCCTTCCATCCACCATTTCCGAACAAGATCATGGATATCAGCATGACGAAGCCACATTAGCTGAAATCTGAAAGGAGTTTTGACATGAAGAGTTTTGCCTATTTGTAGACATACCGGCCAATGGTCAGATCCGCTATTATCAAGAATCCATGCTTTAGGAGCATCTCCATTTAGCCACCATTCTTCTGAAATTAGAAAATGGTCCAGCCTTTCTAGAATACAATGGTGTCCCTGTCTTCTGTTAGTCCATGTCATTATCCCATTTTCAGTAGGCACATCTACTAAATTATGAGCCTGTATGAACTGGTTTAACTCATTTGAACTAGCGTCCAAATGAGTCTTACCTCCTTGTTTTTCTGACAGGTTTAGAATAGTGTTAAAATCTCCTCCAAAAATGACCAGAAGGTGAGGGAAAGACCATATTATATAGTCCATACCTTTCCTCTGTTGTCTCTTTTCTTCTACAAACGTAGGAGCATATACTGATCCTCTTTGTTATGAGCATGTAAACAGATCATTCCTTTCAAAGCACATGAATTGAGAACAGAAATTGACCGTGGGTCCCAAAGAATAATTTGACCTCCAGAAGCCCCAGAGGAATTAATAGAGATATGTTGGGACCTGGGCCACATATTATCTGCCATTGTGGATATGAGATTCATGGATGCTTTTGTTTCCTGAATACTAACCATTGATGGTTGTTGTGTTGCAATCATTCTTTTAATCTCCTGAAACTTTGAAGGACAACCCTTCAAACCTCGATATTCCATGTTATTATCTTCATTGAGAAGGATTCTGGAGGTATTGGGCTAGATCTCTAGTTCTGAATTACTCAGCTTTTGTCCTTCCTATTGAATCTTAAGCTGATTGGATTTCCTTCCCATTTTTATATTGGCATCTACTTTGAATTTCTTATGCTGCTCCTGTTCCACTTCTAGAGATTGTTCTTCCTGGTATGACTTATTTTTTTCCTTGACTATTAAAGTTTTTTCCAAATTCTCCATTTTTTTGGGTCTTGATACTGTTCCTAAAACTTTTCATTGAACTTGGTTTTCCTTTGGTAGCTTTTTAGTCCTGGTTGGGCTTTATCATTATTAGGATTAGCCTGGAAGACCACCATTTGATTTTGAATATCCATTGGTTGCAAGATAACTGCTGCTATTGTTGGTTTGTCTAGCTGAGTTTTGGAACCTGTGATTCCATCATATCTTCCACTTCTTTTCTTTGTTTTCCTCTTAAAGGCTAGCATATCTGTTTGAGTTGTTGATTCCATCTTGTTCCTTTTCAGACTTTTATTTACTTGCTTCTTCTTCGGAGTAATCAATTCATATTTATTTTTCTCCCCCTCCTTTGAATCTAGCATTAGAGCAGTGCAATCTTTCACTAGATGTCCGTATTCATGATAGATTCGGCACCGAAAGAGGATGTTCTCACAATCCACCATTTGTTCCCATTTTTTAGTTTAAATCTCCATAGAAATTTTAGCTAGAAGTGGGTTATTTAGATCCATGAGAACACAAATCCTGACATAGATCATCTATTCCAACTAGATTGTAGCATCAGATATCATCATAAATTTTCCCAATGTGTTGTCAATAGCCATAAGAATCTCCAAAATTCATGAAACTCAAGATATTGGCCTTATAAATTATGGAGAACAAGATAGCAATTTCAGATTTGCCAAATGAACATCACACATACCAAATATTCATCTCCAAGTGGGTCGCTCCACTCTAAACAATTAAAATATTGCACCAAAGAGACCACACATGCAAGAGAAAGATACTTTATTGCTTTTCAAATCAGCTTGCACACCAAAACCTCATAAAGGATTTTTGTCCTTGGATGAGGTCCTCAAGCGAATTTGAATATCTTAACCCATTTTCTTCCCCATGGAATTAAGGAAGCAAGGGGAAGACTTGGATGACATTTTTTCATTACTAAGCGAGATATTTTTATTACCATCATGTTTTAGGTAGATTAGGGATAAAACCTAGTTTTTTCTATCACAAGAAGAAGAGAAAACAATAAGAGGGGTTAAGATGTTTGTGTATATAATGTTAGGAATATTGTGTTAGTACTCACATGAAAGTGAGTTAATAAAATAATTGACACATGAAGAATATTGTAATGAGTTGTTAGTAACAACTCATAGTTAAAAATAGTATGTGTGTGAGTTAGTATATGTCATGTCCCTTTACTGGAGACTAGCGGATTTAAGTACCTTGACCCATTTTCTTCCCCATGGGTTTAAGGAAGCAAGGGAAGACTTGGATGATATTTTTGTCATTATCCGAGCAGATATTTTTATTATCATCATGTATTCCTCTTGGAAAGCCTTGTGCTCGATAGACGTATTTAATTAGAAAATAAAGTATTTTGAGCATGTAGGCTCTAAATACAAATTATATAATTAAAAAGTACTTTTTATTTGGGTTGGCCATCATTTGAAATGTAGCACCCGTTATGATTATAAAAGGAGGCTGCTTGGCCATTTGAATAGGATATGTGAATTCTGTTATTTCCGAAAGATTGCTTCAAGCATCTCTCTCCCTCTCCTAAGGACGAAAAACTCTTGGTGAGCCTTGTGTGAGGACGAAACCCTTCACCAAGACTAGGGAAGACTTCAACACGGGAGTCTCCATCCCCATGAGGGATCTCTTTGTTGTTGCGATCTTCATTTCCAGCCCTAGGTGAATTTTGCGAAGGAGCTCAATTGGTCATTAATTGAAGATCTTTGCACTAATTGTGATTGTTAATGCATATTTGGCCTTCCTAGAGTGGAGCAACCAGCTTTATGGTGTAATTTGGCATATGTATCGGCTGTTCCAAGTAGGGTGACCAGCTTGGAGGAATAGTTTGGTGTGTTCTTGCAACAATTTCGTGGATTTGATATTAGAATCATGTTCTTCGTATTTTTAGAGGCCAAGATCTGGTGTTTTATTAATTTTGGAAGTGCTTTGCTATTTGTCCAAGCTCTCTCAAGTTAGTTACTGATTACGGTATATTTGATTAATTTCTGCAATTGAGGGTTTTATCATAAAAATCAGATATCTCACTTAAAAGCTTATAAAAATCAATTTTCTTGAATGATATGATTGTTGGTAATATATAATAATTTTAGAGACCTAAGGGTAGCTGATTTCAAGGGTTTTGAGGGCACAAGAATGGGTTTGAAATCCCAAAAGGGGTCTGCCCTAGAAGGGTGCTTCTCGGCAGTAGTTATGGGTTTTTATATATTTATTTCAGTCACTAACAACCTACTAAGAATCTGAAAAGTGTTGTTTATTTTCAGCTTTGCATAGTCATGTGAGTCCCCAACAAGGAACATCATGCGAATGCTCTATAACCAACCTACACCAATAAAACTTGGAGACAAAAATTTAACCTCTAGACTATAGTCATGCCCCTTTTCCTCATTGGACCGCATGGCAAGCTCTAATTGGTTTCTGTTCGGTCTTTATGTGGTTGTTCTCATTGACCACTTCAAAAGGTTGTTGGTCATCTTTGTCTTAGGATTTTGATTATGCGGGCCCCTAATTCATACCACAAGGCACTATTTCGTGTTCCCAAACCTCTTACTATTCCCTACTCTATTTTGACTCTTTCAAGACACGACCTCATGGGATCGTGCCATATAGCTAAAAATGCTGAAAGTGTTGTTTATCTTCAGCTTTGCATATAGTCATGTTGGTCCCCAAAAAGAAACATTACAAATGCTTTACAACCAACCTACGCCATTAAAACTTGGAGACAAACATTTAACCTCTAGACTATAGTCATGTCCCCTTTTCCTCATTGGATTGCATGGCAAGCTCTAATTGGTTTCCTGTTCAATGCCACGTGGTCATCTCTCATTGACCACTTCAAAAGGTCATTGGTCATCTTTGTCCTAGGCTTTTGATTATGCGGGCCCCTAATTCATACCACATGGCACTATTTCGTGTTCCCAAACCTCTTACTATGCCCTACTCTATTTTGACTCTTTCAGTACATGACCTCATGGGATCGTGCCATATAGCATAATCCCGACTTCTTGCCTTAACTGATTTCTATATGAGCTTGGGGCTACATGTCGACACCTCGAGTCTCCCTTGTGCCGTGCCGCCTTTAGTCGATTTTGGGACCTGAATTCATGCCACGTAGAACTCATTTGTGTGCCTACATAACTAGCCGACTATTGCTTCGCCTTCCCGGCTCCTAAATTAATGGGATCGCGCCATGTGGCACAATCCTAGCTTGTGGCACCAAGCTTCCTTTTCTTCCTTAGTTGATTTCCGCTCGAGCTCGGGTCAAGGATCGTGACACAAGTCACCAACTGAGGCCACCCAGCTTCATGAGATCATGCCATGTGTCGCAATCTCGGCTTCCATACTATTCTCTTCATGCCTTTTCACCGTTATGCCCAAAGATGAGCCAAGTGGAGCCTTTCTCCACTTAACATATGAAGCGCCTTTGGATATAATTTTATAAAGACTATTGTGGCCCTCTCCTTGGAAAATGTGGGATTAATCCCCAATGTCAAGAACAAAGGCATCCACCATTGGAGATCTTCACACGCGAGTGTGTTGAAGCAAATGAAAATAGAGCTCTGCCCAAGGTTCTAATCTGACTTTAAATGCAACGTAGAGGCTCGAACACACTTAAAACCCGATTGTAAAAGCAAGGAAAAATTCAGATCCATCAGAAAACTAGTGTGCATATAGTTAGAAGATTTGCAGAACATGAAATACCCGCCATTGGAGAGCTTCAAACGCGAGTGTGTTGAAGCAAATGAAAATAGAGCTCTGCCCAAGGTTCTAATCTGACTTTAAATGCAACGTAGAGGCTCGAACACACTTAAAACCCGATTGTAAAAGCAAGAAAAATTCAGATCCATCAGAAAACTAGTGTGCATATAGTTAGAAGATTTGCAGAACATGAAATACCCAAAGACAGGTTGTGAAGGCATTGCAAAGCTCGAAATCTGATCTAGACACAACTATAACACAAAGCCAAGCTCAAATTCCTCCAAAACTGATTGTGCATGCCGTAAGAGAACTCTGCAAGTTGAAAACACGCTCACAGAGAGTTGTGAAAATGTGAAAGAACTTATTAAACAGAGAAACAGGGTTGTGTGTGATCCAGTGCCTCAGAGTATAGTAGGAGGATTATTTTGCAACACAAGTTAATTATGTAAGGATTTTGCTTCTTCATGCCAAACCATCCACTTCTGAGGAGGAATCTATAGAACTAGATGGCAAAAACAATGCAAGCTGAATATGATTCCATCATGCATAATAACACTAGGGCTTTGGTTGATTGTCCTCTTCATATTAAACCCATATGTTGTAATTGGGTCTATAGGGTGAAATATAACTCAAATGGTTCCATTGATAAACACAAGGCATGACTTGTTGCAAAGAGAAGGTATTGATTATGAAGAAACATTTGCAACCACTAATAAGTGGCGCACTATTTGCATGCTTCTTGCACTTGCCGCACAAAATGGGTGGAAAGCACATCAAATGGATGTTAAAAGTGCCTTTTTGAATGGTGATTTTAGGGGAAGAAATGTTAATGACACAAGTGCAAGGTTTGAGGTGGTCAGTGCCGCAAACAAGGCGTGCAAATTCATCGAAGCATTATATGGGCTCAAACAAGCACCAAGAGCTTGGTATGTTAAAATGGACTCCTACTTACAGCAAATTGGCTTTGTTCGCAGTGAGTTTGATGATATTCTCTACGTTCGGGTGAAGGGACATAAGTTGGAAATTCTCATTCTCTGTGTCGATGACTTATTCATTACAGGAAATATTGAGGCTCGTGATAGAGTTGTGAAGGAGTTAAAAGAAGGGTTTGAGATGATGGATCTTTGACTTCTTCACTATTATCTTGGCATAGAAGTAACTCAGAAAGATAAAAGCATTTTCATTTCACACAAGCTAAGTATATTTCTGAGTTATTAGAAAGGTTCAATATGTATGACTGCAAACCTGCACTCACACCAATGGAAAGCAGCTTGAAATTATCTAAAGGATAATGGTGAGGACTTCACTGATGGCACAAAATACAAGCATTTGGTAGGAGGATTGATCTACGTAATGACAAGCAGGCCATATATTTCCTTTGTGGTGGGAATTTTATCGAGATTCATGCATGAGCCTAGAGAAAGTCATTGGCAAGCAGCAAAATGAATACTTTGTTGCCTGTAGGGAACGAAGACATATGGCCTAGAATACCACCAAATAAGAGTTTAAAACTTGTCGGATGTTATGATGCAGATTTTGGTGGTTGTGTGGGTGAGAGAATCTCCACCACAGAATACACAATGCATATGGGTTCAGCTGCCATTGCATAGTGTAATAAAAATCAGGATGCTGTGGCAAATTCATCAGCAGAGTTAAAATACATAGCAGCTTGGGATGCTTTCAGAGAAATTGTCTACCTTCGTTGCATCCTTGAAGATCTTCAAATTCCTCGGATTGTGCCTTCACCTTTATGCATTGATAATCAAAGTGCAAACAAGATATCAAAAAATTCTGTTTGTCATGCAAAAATCAAACATAGATGTCAAGCATCACTCTCTGAAAACGCCGGTGTCGAAGAAACCACTTGATCTAGTACTTTGCCAATCTGCAGATCAAACACCTGACATTTTTACAAAACCCCTTGATAAGATAAAATTTGAAAAATTCAAGAGGCAGCTTGCTATCTGTCCAAAGCACTGACTTTGGATCACCGAGGGGGTTACTAGGACTTGATCACAAAGTCTTATCTTAGCTTAGGCTTAGGATAAATAAATAAATATTGTAAAGGGGTGTGAATCTTTATTGTAAAGACACCCCCTTTAGGTTAGAATCATTTAGTTACTAATCAGGAAGGTTGCATGATGGTGTTCGAACTTCATTGTTTGCGTAAAATTTAGGGTTTCTCTCAAATAATATGGCAGAAGGATATTCTATTTTGAGAGGACTCCAGAAGGCTCAGAAGCTAGGCTGGCAGTGTATCATAGTGGAGTCAGATTCTCAAATTTGGATTAAGCATATACAACATGTTACCCTTTGCAGCATATTCAGATTCTCAAATTTGGATTAAGCATCTACAACATGTTATTCTTTGGATGTAATTAGAATAGCATATTCAATACAACACGCCTGTACCCTTCAGGCAGATTATATTGCACAAGTATGAGAAAATGAAAACGGGGATGATTAGAATAGCATACTCAATGCAACACACATGTAACCTTCAGGCAGATTATATTGTGAATATATGACAAAATAAAAAATGGGTAGTTTCAAAGTGCTTTGAGATGACAGTTTTACTTGTAGCCGGAAAGATTATCACTAGCAGGCATTAGAGGAATGCACAAATTTAAGTGGATTGAACACAGTGGTATCCAGATATATGTTTTGAAAATCAATACGATTGTGTCAGCGGGCCAAGGTAGTTGTGAATTTCAACTATCTGTTTACTTGGATCAACATAGTATGATTACTGTTTGCATTTCATTATCAAGATAACATTCTATGTATTCATTCACAGTTTCTTATGGAAAGTTGTTGGGGTATATAGTGTGCATTGTGCAGGAAGGATTCCAGACAGATTCTTATAAAAAAATTGTCATTTGGAAGAAGATACCAAAGAGACATTGGAGGTTGAAGTTATTTCCCAGTCATTTGGGTCACTAATGTGGATTCATCAAGAACTTCTCACAAGTATCTTAACACCCTAGAAGTGTTGTTCAAGAAAGAACTCCCTTCTATCCGGATGGAACAAAACCGAAATCTTTTGAGGACATTAAATCAAGGTCAATCAGTGCACATTTCCTTGCTTTACATGATTAGAATAAAGAGCTTTGTGTACAGTGACACTTCAAATTATGCTATAGGATGTACTCTAGCACAAGAAGGTATTATAAGCTACATCAGCTTATACACTTTGCAAATTGGTTAATGCACAAAGTGGAAGAAAAATATACCATCACTAAATGTAAAGCATCGAACAAGGTATTCTCAATATATAACCTGAGGCACTATTTCTTAGCGAATATTGTTTTCTTGCATGGCGACCACGAGGCATTGATTTATCTAGTGAATAAACCAGTTATACACACACAAGTTATATGATGGCTTGTTTTTCTTCAAGACTTTACATTTTAGATTGCAGTATGCTCAAGAAGCAACATGTAATAGCTGATAAAATTTCAAGGATTAAATTGTGTAAGTACGAAACCACTGAAACACAATAGCAAAGCCTTTGCGATTGGAGATTCAAAAGAATGTAATTTGAAGTTGCACACAATTTTATGAATTGTGGAAGTTATGGTGCTAGAGAGGAGACCAATTGTGTAAACTGACTTGGGAGCCGAACAACCGATGGAATAAAGCCTAAAATATTCAATTTTCATGTGCACTTAAACATTGAAATTTAACCATAGTAGACTGACTTGAACAAGAATTGGTTGGTACTAGACAGATTCCATGTAAGGAACTTGTAGTTGCTAACGTTAGGCTCTGATTTGGAGGCTAGACAGTCACATTAGACAACCAATCAACCACCCATATTGACATTTATGAAAAATCTACGTGATTCTCCTAACTTTCCAACTTACATGGCTACTATGTGACTTGTTGATTTTCCTGTCTGATGCAGACAGATCAGATCAGATCAGAAATGATATCTATTATCAGAATTCATTATTCTGACAGGTGCAATAGAAGAGAAAGAAGGGCATGTATATATGATTGCCTCTCTAGCTTTCACATCCTAAGACCTTGTCAAGCTGGAGATCAGCATGTCTTATCATGATGTTTGTGTCAGTAAAATTTCATGACATGATGCATAATGAGATATACATTCTTGTGATAGTTAAATGATATACTGTGTCTATAAGAATGTATATTTTTATGCCTAATATCACTGCATGTGTCATATGTTCCCTAAAGAGTGATCTTCGGATGATGATTAAGGATTTGACATTTTTATTTTATGGTTGCATGGGACCAAAAATTGTTAGGCCTGACTCAAAATGGAAGAACAATGATGACTTTTAAGCGGCACTGTCCATATGGGTTGTAGCCCTATGGGAGGTTTGATGATGTTCATATTCATTTTCCCTCTCATGAGTATCACCAAGAATCTGACCACTTTCCCTGTAGTGCTTTAGTCATTTTACATAATAGTTTCTTATTTTCAGGTGCACATGGAGGTACAGGGAGGTGGCCCCTAGCAACAATTTTTATCTCTTATTTTGCACATATGTAGGGTAAGTAATTTTATTTTACGGCAATATATGTCCTGTGATTTCTCATTGGCCAAGACTACTGAGGGAAAAAGCATTGCAAATGAATGTGGTATTGCAAAAGGAAACTCTTATTGCTGGTAGTCTAGAATTTCATCTTTGTGCATTGCAGTTCCTTACACAAAAAGAACATTTGATGCATTTGTTTTATTGCTATAGAATTCCGACTAGCTATGACGAGTGGGGAGTTAGATTGGTGAAAAATTATGATAAGAATAAAGCCACATATCAATAGACTAGTCTACATCTATTTCTTGGAAGGATAGAAACATTTCCAGGGAATTATGTGTATATCATAAGCGTGGATGCAGTTTACCTAATATTTATAGAGGAAAGCACAGGTATTATTTTTGAACTAGGATAACATATATAATTATAGTCATAAACCTCTTCTTGTGTCACCGGCATTTTAGAGCGGAAAGAGTTATATCAATGATCACTTGTTTTCCATTGGACAGATCAGAATAGACTGCCTGCCCTACTAGAATATCAGGTTGACGACACATCAAAGAATATCTGTTTGCATTAGCATGAGTTCGGGGCTATAAATATTTGGTGTCACCCAGATTTCATCCTGAAATCTGCGACTACCCTATCCGAAAAAATTTCGTACTTTTAAAATAATGGGTCGTTTTGTGTTTTTATTGCCTGAAAGTTCTTGTATTGCGTCAAGATATTCCCAAAGAGCCATATTAGCCTTTTTCGCCAAATACCCAGATGCCCAAAATTGTTATATTCTGTCATCGGGATTTGTCTGCGAGAAATTTGTATTTAATTATTTTGAGCCCCGTATGAGGCTATTTGCGCTCCGTTTTAACTCACATTACGATCGAAAATGTCATTACTCTTATGTACTGAAGGGTTTTAACTTAAAATAAGTTTTGGGCTTTATTTGTAACTTTTGGCAATTTTTTGTGTTTTTGTGTTGTCCCGTTTCATTTTCTTGTGAAATTTCTCTAGAACAATTCCTTTGCCGGGTAAGCCCGATTTTGGCCCTGGAGCAATGGAAAACATATGCGCACATTATGCCCGGAGGAAATCACCATCGAAGGTCCGATCACTGGAAAAAGCGAAGTCGTGCAGCAGTGTGCTCTCCCTGGGGTCAGGCGCATTTTTGGAAAACAAAGGATTTAGGCCATGAATGGGAAAAATACAAGCAGCAGCAAGGTGGGAATTTTATACTTGCCTAGCAGGGTACTTTTTCCCGTGTTATAAAATTCACTTAAGTTGCAGTGGGAAAGTTAGAGGCCGCAGGCGGGAATTTATTACCTGCCTTGCAGGGTAAAAATTCCCATGATAAAATAAAAGGAAAGTGACTTAAGTGAAATCATGGGATTTTAGTGTCTGCCTTGCAGGGTAAATAATCCCATTGTCAAAGTCAAATCACTTAAGTGGATCATGGGATTTTGGTGCCTGCCTTGCAGGGTAAAGAATCCCATTGTGAAAAATTCTTAGAAATAGAATTATATGTGCAAAAAAGTGTGCCCCCTTTGGTGAGATGATGGCAGCCTTGAAGTGATTATTTTAATTAATCTATTCTTCTAAAAAGTGTGCCCAAGCTTGGAGGAAGTCAACAGGTCAAAGGGGGAATAAAAGAAATGGATTAAATGCATTAAATTTAATTTATTTAGTGGCTGCCCCCTTCCTTTCAAAAAGTGCGCCCCATTTAGGAGATATTTAATGATTTTTAAGGCATTAAATCATTAAATTAATTTCTATTTTCAGTGGCTATGGTCAAGGCACACTGTGAAGCTTAAGTGAAGTGAAGTGTGAAAGATTAAATTGGATTAATTTAATTTATTGGATGGTTGTCCTTAAACATGCTATTTTTAAAAGAAAAGAGCTTGATTTTTAATTAATTAATTGCCTTTAATTGTTAGGGAAATTATTAATTATAGAATTGAGAAGGTTATATAAGCATGGACAACCATATGGGTGAATTATTTAATTCACAGTAAAAATTGCAGCCAAGAGGAAAAGTGCGCCCCCATTTGAAGAAGGATTTTGCTCATGCAGTGGCAACAAGGCTAAAAGTTTCCAGATTTGGCGCATGCTTTGAAGGAGGTTGATCTTTTTCTGCATAATTGTTTGCATAGGTGTTACAGGTGCTCAGGTGTTGTTGAAAGGATTCATGCTCTCTTTATGTGCAAATTAAACACCAATTTTTGGGGCAGCGGGCTTGAAAAGTGTAGATTTTTACAATTAAAATTCACTATTCATGCTTCGGTGGCCATTTTTGTCTGAATAAATTGCAGGAATTCATTACAGGTGCTTTACAAAGGAAAATGAGCTTTTATCAATGTCCAATACATTGCATATATCCTCCGAATCTGAAGAATTGTCCAGATCTGCACCAATTTTGAAGAAATCCGGCCAAGTAAGAAGAAAAAGAATTATTCAGACAAAGATAGACAAAGCCATGGCGAAGAGAGATGAAAAAGAAAGCACAATGGAGTCATGCATCGCTTCCAAACTTGCAGACATAGGAGACACAAATCTAGGCCCGAAACCTCTTTCCGATTTGATTGATAGATCCAGAGCGGGAAAGACTTCACTCATGCGTGCGGTTAAAAGCAGTGGAATTATCTCGAGCTGCAGCTTTTCCATGTACAACCCAATTGCCAGAGTTTGTTATGGAGTGCGCTAGATCTTACCATCCTTCATCCAGATCAGTGCGTGATGCTACGGGAAAGACAATAATTCGCTTTGGGCGACGCATTCATCAATTATTGTTTGAAGATTCCAAAGCGAAAGGTGGTGACTTCCATTAGTCTTCGTGATGCTTTGGTAGCAGGGGAGAAGCATAGAGCGATTGTGTGAGCATAATGAATAAATTTACATGAAGAAGCCTAGATCTCCTTCAAAGTTCCCGAGAACTCTCCCGCGGTCCAATTTGGTGCAGGAGGTAGATGATATTGTCAAATTGCTATGCAGGATGAATGGCGAGGCGAATGCTTACACTTTCCGTACATGGATGTATCCTTTCATCAGACCATTAAAGTCAACAAAGTTGATTCTATAATCAATTGGTTGGAAATTATTAGCAACAACATTGGTGAGCAACTCCGGAACGTGAAGCGAATTTTCAGCTTCAAAATGACTTCCTACTTGGTGTATGTTGCAGCTTCACAAGGCGTCTTTTCCAAGCTAGATAGATGTGGTGTTCTTTCTAAGGACCCCATTTCAAGTGTTACCCACACTTATTGTACTGTGTGCGAAAAGATTTCAAAGTGATCAAAGATGAATTCTTCTATGATTTCATCTGCAGTGCTGACAAAGACTTGAAGGCCAACAGGGTAAGCAAGAAGCGTGGGAAGTCAGTGTCCAAGATTGGCGCCTATTCATTCAATTTGCAAATTTCACATACCTCGTGGTTACAGTTTTTCTCGGAGAACCAATAAAGATGCCCAGCATCCGAACAATAGATTGATCGCCATGGAGTTGAGCAGGTAACTTGTGGAGTTACACGACCTTCAATCAAAGCGGCACAAGTCTACGGGCTTCTTCCCAATCACTATGGGATATTACAATTTGTGCATTAGCATTCATAGAGCTCGGGGGATGGAGGCGCAAATGTTATCCGAGTATGAGCAAGAGTTCTTCCCTACACCGGAACTTTGATCCATTTGGAGTAGCCAGGAAGACGATCTCCCAAGAGTACGCACATGTGCCTTCATTAGAAGATTTTTGGATGAAGTGCAAAAGCGAGTACGAGGTTCGAAAGAGAGATTTTAGCAGGCTATCAGCAAAGCAAGTGTTCGACTTTGGATTAGCGCGAGTACCTGCGGATCTTAAAGATGATGGGAATGTGGTACTTGACACTTACCATCAAATGGGAGGAGATAAAACCATACCGCAAAATAACGTAGGAGGTCAGCAACACAATCAAGAACGGTCGGGAGTCTGTGTTGGTGAATACTTCAAACCGTCACTGATGAAGGGATATTGCCTTAATGAAGCATTGATAAATCAAGTCACCGACAACTTCGACGCAGAGATTCCCTCAAGCTTGAAGCACGGAGGAGAAAGCAAACAGAAAGCCGAGAAGTTGAAAGTTCATAAAAGATCTCAATCAAAGGAGAGGATCACTTCTACGACCATGACTTTAGCTCCGGTTTCTCCAAAGACTCCAAGACTTCACCAACTATTGACCGCTTTGCGACGGGATGCTTCCATGCCTCTCTCAATCCAACAACATTCATCTTCTCCCCTCACCACTTCGTTCAGCGCACTTCTCCAGAGGATACGTTGAAGTTGCGAGATGGCGGAATTCGAAGGGATTTGTCCTTGGATGATTCAAGATGGCAGCCATAACACCGTGACACTTTCGATGGAGAGGATGCGGTCATGCGGAGATGGTAGTTCACTCAATGCCGCTTCTCATTCTCCGAGAAGTAACTTCTTGGAATGGTTGGCTTTGCGGTTGGTTCTGTGAAGCGAGAATGGAGATGAACTTAGAGGAGCACGACTGCAGCCTACTCCAGAATCTAGGCGGAAGAGATAGAAGGCCTCTTCTAGGTTGATCATCGAGGATTCGGGAGAGAAGTTTGTTGAGATATCAATTTGGCGAAGGAAAGATAGAGGAGGAGCTCACGACAAAGGATGTGACAGTAACCAAAGTACCCCTCGGTCAAGCCACCACTGAAGGATTGAAGCAGGACACGCAGACATTGATGGATGCTTTATTCCTTAGGCTTGACAGTGAAAAGGCGGAGAAAGAAGAGTTGCAGAAGCAAATATCTCAATTATGTGAGATCATAGCCAAGGTTGCTAAACCTTCCATTCAGCCCATTTCAGAGCAGGTGAGTGATCATCTTATGCAGGAAATGGAGGATGCAAACAATCAAGTAAAAGTTATTGACGAATGGAAGGATTTGATTATTCGTCAAGCTTCTGTACAACTTGGAGAAGTGCCACCCTTTAAAGGTTATGGATGATGCAAAGAAATCAACAAGAACCGATGGCGAACATAGAAGGTATGAATACAGTTGCAAAGAGTAACCTGAGTATTTTGGCCGAGATCAACAAGCTACCGGAGATGTATTGATTGCGGAATGTTATGCACTTGACGGATCACCGAGAAGGGGAAGCAGCTAGAATTTGCAGTATCTTTCCGTTTGGAAATCTGCAGAGTTTTGCTGAAGAGGATGCAGGCACTTGAGAGTAGGACATCAGACTTACCAGACAATGTCATTTCTTTCACTGAGGAGAGAGTGGACGGGAATGTTACTTCATACGTGCGGATCGTCTCAACTAAGGTGCCTAATTCCCTGGAAGGTTCTCTTCTGATGGTACAAAAGAGAATTGATAAAGCTACCAAGCCTTTCATGATGAATTCTATCAGTAGACTGGTGGCGCTGCAGGTAGACATTGCGAGGTTTGGGCCGAGCTTGGAAGATGTGGAAGCGTGCATCAAAGTATTGAATTAAGGGTCACGCAGTTCGGACAGATAAAGAAGCAAAGTACTAAAACAAATGGAAGGATGTTGAATTACATGTTCGACAAGTATATCCGATATCAGAACAAGAAGAAGACATAAACATTACAGCTGGCATGACTTCTATTCTTTCTTCTTCTACTTTCTATGTTCCCGGATGAAATTGTAAAACTTTAAGTTATTGGTTTTACAACCATTACTTAAAGTCATATGGAACCATTCTATTAGTTAAGTGATACATGTGTCACTTAAGGAGAAGTTAGTGGAGGATAATTGTCAAATGTCGGTTTTACTTCTTGTTTATGTTTCATTCGCTTAGGCTTCTCATTTGTACTTTCCTCCTACATTCTATAAGTAGGAGAAGAACCTCCAGTTAATCGATCAATTTGTAAGCAAAGCAATCTTGTATTTTAGACTTTGTCTTTGGACCCCTGAGAGCAACTTGGAGCAAAGGAATACAAAGGAGTAGGTTTCCGGAGAACTTTGTGTCACGGTGTACTTTGTTTCTTACTTTTAATCTTAGATCTCTTAATAAACTTTGTGTTATTTTAGATCTAGATCTAGAGCTGCCTTTGTTTTATAATTATGTGTTCATATCTATTAAGTTTCTTCTATGTGCATGCAATTAGCTCTGCTATCTACTAATTGGGATGCACATCTTCCCCATTTCTTCTCTGTATTTCCTTTACTTCCTTCTTCTATAAAATACTTCCTTTCTTGAACAGCTTGCTTACTTGCTGCAGAACTTCTTAGTTATGGTTCATGAACTAAGTGGTTAAAGTAAAACCCCTGATAGATAATAACACATTTTTATTGACAAATCTGACATGGGAGCCTCACCGGTTAAATGAGGGAGATTTATCTCATGACTGCCTAGGTTTTGTGCTATGCAGAAAATCTAGCCAACAATATCAGTAATAGAAACTTCTAGATTTACCTTTTCAATATAGAAAGCAAAAGAAAATTTTAAACAGTAAGCTGTGAGAGAAAGAAACTTGTAAATAATGTAGATATAGTCTCAATTGAATTTTGTGCATAGAGACGTACAAGTATCTGCCTCCCCACCAGCTGCAGATGAAACAACTCCAAGGCTGGTAATTGACACAGTCAAGCCACCATACACGATACTTTTCAATATATCCCAGTCTGTTACTACATTTCGATCCGGAACCTGTGTACTTGATATTTCTGTCAGTTCAGGAACAGTGGTATCTGCAATTGATGGTTGAATATCATCTGATCGCCTAATGTCAATCACAGTTGCAACCATTTCATCCTTTAAGACCACTATCTTTCCAGAATCTGGAGATATCTTTGAGCTTTGGAAAACAGAATCATCTACTAAGCTTTGTGAAACAGAATCATCTACTTTTCCTTTTGCAAGAGATGAAGGATCTTGTGTTTCAAAGGAACTACTTGATTCAACACTGTCTAATTTCAATGGTGATATTAGGTCCCTTTGCTGATCATCTGTAGGGTACAGAATCAAGATCAAATGTCATGTTAGCAGTATATTATGTTCCACATAAGCCACCTAAATTGTTTTTATCTTTCCTTTACATGACTTGGAAGCAATTTCAATTTGCATAATTTGGCTAGAACATTCAACACAATATGGCCATAGACAACAATTTTAAATCAAAGAAGAATCTTATAGTAGCCACCTTTCTTAAATGCAAGGAAAGAAATCCTGTTCCATGTTAACAACAAATCAAGGGCAACCAAAATAGTTTCGGATGATCTTTGTTAAGAATACAATTGTTACAATTCTAAATCCTACTTAATTTCACCAAAGACAGTTTATATGAAGTTTGTGCGGCACTGCAGCTTTTTTCTGTCCAACAGATTAAATTAAATAAGCAGTTCAATTGAGAAATGTTCACTTGGCAAGAAGTTTTGATTGTTACTTAGCCAAAAATTAAACAGGGCAAGAGTAGTATACAGCAGTGCCAATTAGCATGGCCCATGTATGGAGACAAGTTTTTCAATATAAGAATGTCAGCAGATTCTGGCATGGTGATTCGTTTCTTGGAGCATAGGCCTGGGATTACATTAAGTGAAAAATACAAATTTTGAACTCATCCGCACTGCTACTGCAACATGATGTACTATAACCCTATCCCATTTTTCTACTGAAAAGAGATGAAATCAGACAATATGTTGGTTTCTTTCAAATCAAAAAAACAAGTCAAAGGCAATAGACTCGGGAAGGCAACGGAAGTTTTAAATAATAAATATCAGGATCTTTTAAAGCAATTAATACATTCATTTCTCCTGATTAAAGATGTGCCTAAGTGCTTGAATGAAATTGCATTAGTTTTGAAGCTAGGCCAATCATGGCTGTGACAAGACTGCGACTTCCCAAATACCATATCTTCACAAGATTATGCTACAACGTAATTTAATTCCATACAATATCGTCAGATATGTTCTGTTTACAAATAGGTCATCACTTTGTCTACTCAAAGACAGTGAGAGGTTGCATATAAATCCTTCTCCTTACCTGTTTGCAGTATTCTATAAGTCTAAGAGTGAATGAAATTTTGAACAGCACGGGACAGCTGAAAGATCTGTCCTTTCCTTCCATGGAAGCTCTACATCAAACTGGTACTCTATCATAAGGTAAGTTTTGCATATCATCTTTGAAATTTCAATAGCTTATGTAACGTGATATTTCACGACTCCTTGCAAATTTCACACTAACTCCTAAAAATAGATGGTGGGCTTCTAAACTTTGCAGAAATCCGTTAAGGTGCTTGATTAATATGTGGTATACGTCATATGGGCAGGCATCTGCATCTCCACTTGGTTTAACACATCAAGTTATTATGCACAATCTGTTATGTGGACCATACATGGCCAAACTAAACAATATTATTTCCTAGCACCTCTTGTTGTTTCCTTGTTTGATGCGCATATCTCACTAAAGATCCTAATGAATTTCCAATAGAAACTTGCTAACCCATGAAATCTTTTTCCTCAAACATGCTTTTCGGTTATGTCCACTCAAAAATGGCTCTTACTTTTCTAGGATACATCCTCAATCGTCATATGAAATCACAAATCCCAAGTAAACTAATTGTCGCTTCATAAAACTGCACTTCTTTATGTTTGTCAGTAAAACAGGGGATAAATAATTAAATATCCACCACATAAATTTTCCAAGGATTATAGTTTATAAATGTACAGGAAATTAATTAAAATTACTGAATTAAATAACTGCATAAACAGTAAAAATAAATACACCACATAACACAAAATTTATGTGAGAAAACCTTTCGGTAAAAAACCCACAAATAAAATCACTTATCTTATTACTGAGAATTACATTACTTTCACCCAATACTCCCATTATTTCCTCGGGTCCCACACAATATCAACCTTTACAAAGGTTTGAAATATTTTCACAAAATATTTCCACTCACCAAAAAAATCCGATCAATCCCAAATATGAGATCACCCTATTAAATATTACAACCCCAACACTCTCCATTAATATTAAGTGGGAAACATGCCAAATCACCTTTTTATACAAAAGGAATTACAATCCATAAATCATCAATGACGATTTAGGATAGCATGTAAACAAGGGAAATCATACAGATATTCCCAAACAAAATTCTCAAGATAAGTGGTTTACGTATGAAGCCATACCTAAGACTATGGAGTCTTTTATAAAACAAGAATCTCCCATAACTAATGCTTCGCTAGGTATTACAAGTAAACTCACGTGTTGTGATCAATTTCTTATGATTAACTTACAGTGTTTTTTATAAAATGGAAATAATATAGGGAGTTTACAACAGGCCATTAAGAGGTGGCATTGTCATGCACACACTCCCTCAAGGGAAACTCTCAAAGGCCTAACAAAGCACGAAACTTGCATAACTTCACAGCACACAACGGTGGCTTTGTGAAAATGTCTGCAACTTGATCTTTAGTAGAACATAACTTGAGATCAATATCATCGTTTTGGGTTTTCTCTCGAATGAAATGCATATGTATCTCTATATGTTTAGTTCTCTTCTCGATGTTGAATTGGATTGTTCGCAAGAGCAATGCAACCACAGATTTCACAAAGAAGAAGAGTGCTTCCTTTGATGCCCATATGGAGTTCATTCAAGAGTCTTTTTAGCTACATGACTTCTTTTGTCGCTTTCATAACACTTTTATACTTTGCTTCCGTAGAAGAGATAGATATTGTCAATCGCTTCTTGTTAATCCAAGTGATGTCGCTTGCACCAACCTTGAAAACATATCTAGAGGTAGATTTTTTACCTATAATATCCCTACCATGGTCAGAATCACAATAACCAAATAATTTTGCATAATTGCTCAAGAATAATACAAACCATAATTAAGTGTTCCTTTATTATATTTTAAAATTATTTTTTTGTCATTTTCCAATGGTCCTCATAAGGATCATGTATGAATCAACAAACAACTCCTACTTACATGAAATATCTAGCCTAGAAATAGTTAAATAAATTAAACTACCAACTGTTTATATAAAGTAGGATTAAATTTATCACATGCAAGTTTTGGATCTAATTTAACACCAACTTCCATAGGAATGACAACAAATTTACAATCAATCATGTTAAATATTTTAAATAAATTAGTAACATACTGTGATTGGGATGCAACGATAGATTTGTGATCCTGAAAGATAATCATGCCTAAAAAATGATTTAGTTGACCTAAGTCAGTCATTTCAAAACACTATCTTAATCTTTCTTTGATTCTAAGAATTAAATTCTTATCACTACTAGTAATCAATAGATCATCAACATATAAGAGAATAATGTTAATATGATTATTTCCATTTTTCACAGACAAATCATTATCAGAAAAACAATTTTTGAAATCAAGATCCGGAAAGAAGTTATTTATCTTAGCATACCAAGCTCTAGGAGTTTCTTTAAAGCCATCTAATAATTTTTTAAGTTTACACACATAATTCTTTACCGGGTTCTTGAAAACTTTTACGTTAACACATGTAGATTTCTTCTTTTAGGTCACCATTTAGAAAAACATTTTCAACATCCATTTGGTGAATTTCCCACCCATGTTGAGCAGCTAATGCTAGGAGAATCCTAACAATGCTCATTTTGGCTACAAGAGCAAAGGTTTCAACATAGTCGATATCGGGTTTCTGAGTGAACCCATGAGCTACTAATCTTTCCTTGAATTTTTCTATTTCTCCTACAAAGTTATACTTGATTTTATACAACCACATAGATCCTACAATGCTCCTTTTAGGAGGGACTAGTTCCCAAGTGTTATTTTTAATTAGGGCATTGTATTCAAATTTCATAGCTTCGATCCATCTTGATTGGATTATTCGAAAGATTGTGGTTCAACCTCATACAAGGGCATCAATGCATGGTAAGTATGTTGACTACGGGTCATCTTTCTAAGGTTGTGGATGAGTCTTTAACTAGATTTGAGCCCATCTAGGAATTCTAGAATGCGACACATTTTGTGATGGATACCCTTCAATCTCCATATCCATCATATTTGGAGTAGGATATTCATTTTCTTGGACTTCTTTTTCCATATTGTCCATAGAAGGATTATCAAACTATAGGATTTCTACCTTTACGAAAACAGAGGAGGGTTCATAGAAAGTTTTACAAAATGGTTTCTCTAGAACATGTACATTCCTATTTTCTACAATCTCATGTTTGAATGGATCGTATACTCTTAATCTTTTCGTGTGACCGCCATATCTAACAAAGATATATGAGTAGAAGGTAAGATCAAGTTTCTTCCGTTTAACTTTCGGAATAAAGAGGGAAGCAAAACTACTAAATATCTTCAAATGAGAGATATTAGGTTTTTGTTTTATCCATACTTCATGAGGTGTAGTTTGGTATAAGGCTTTAGTAGGAACCCTATTTAGAATGTGGACAACAGTGTTCATGGCTTCTACCCATTAAAACTTAAGCATATTTGACGCATGAATCATTATCATAGCCATTTCTATTACGGTTCTATTTTTCCTTTCTGTGATGTCGTTTTGTTGTGGGGAATAGGAGTTATCAACTCACGTTGAATTCTACATGACACACAGAACTCATCAAACTTTTTATTCACATACTCACCTCCATTATTAGTTCTAATTCTTTTAATTTTTAGATTAGTCATGTTTTCAACTAAGGCCTTAAACTCTTGAAATTTGGACAATACATCAAACTTTTTCTTAATGTAGTATGACTAGGTCATCTTAGATAAATCATCAATTAAGCTTACAACATACAAGGCTCCACCGAGAGAGGATATTTCCAGTGGACCTTTTACATCACTATCAATTAACTCTAACAAGTGAGAGGAATTAGAGTCACGATGTTTGTGAAATGGTTCAACATGTTGCTTACCACGCAAACAACTTTCACAAGTTCCATGGTCTTATTTCATCTTAGGGAGACCTGTCACAAGGTTTAGACGAGACATTTCATACATACTTCTAAAATTCACATGTCCTAGTCTTTCATGCCAAAGTTGAAGATCATTTTTAGAAGTAGAAGAAAAATAAATTTCAAAAACAAATCCATCAAATATGTATAAACCATTTTTCTGTATTCTAGAAATGCAATAACATTACCAACTTCATTTTTCACATACCATTTATTTTGCAATAACACAATTTTACAATTTTCTTTAGTTAATTGTGAGAAAGATAACAAGTTATTGTTTAACTTAGGAACAAATAAAACATTCTTAATTGTTCCATATTTCAATTTGACATAACAACTTTCATATCAACCAATAGAATTGTTTCCTAGATGATGTCTTCTCGATTTGCTTCCCTACACTTTTATGCTATTTGTCGTGTATGCTTCATGTTTGTATGTTATTGTTGTGTATGATTCATGTTTGTACTCTATATGTCATGTTTGCTTTGTACACTTAAGATCTTTGTGCTATGCTTTCTTGGTAAACTTGTATGTTATATACTTTGTTTACTCATATACTATGGATGTTTGTGCGTGATTTCTACTACTTGTTTTCTTTATGTTCATTCACATTGGGGCCATACTACCCCCTTACTTCCTACGATACATTATTGGTTATACCTTTAGACAAAACAAACATCCTACGATACATAACTTGCTATATCTTTGACAAGATCGAACATCCTATGACATGTTTAACTTGCTTTAGTTATTGTCGTTAGATACACATTATTACAACATAAATTGCTTTGATACACATTGTGTACACATTCATTAGCGCACATGGATTATGGACACACTTGACACACATTACTTGATTCCATTTTTGCCTCGCCCTACATTTGAATTACACTACAATTATTGTTTGTTGATGTCACTTCTTACACATAGGCTTATAACATCTTGACTGATATGGTCATTGTTTATCACACATTGCTATGGGCGCATTGGTTGTTATACTTCACAATATGATCATTGTTTCTCACATATTGTTCTAGGCATGTTGTTTTTTGTATTTTATGATATGATCATTGTTTTTACACAATGGTTGGTATACTTCACAATTATCACATTGCTTGTTATATGATTGCTTCTTTCACTCCTTACTACACGTTGATTATTACCTATCCTCTTACACACTTGACTTTTATCACTTCTTGTTCTTGCACGCACGATCTAACAACTAACACTTGCTCAAGTTTGTCATGTCTTGTTAGTTATGTCTCTTTATAGCGGGTTTGTCATGTCATGTTGCATCATGTCATGTCTTAAATCACTATGGATCCATTAGGCATTGAGTCGTTTGTTGTGATCATGCTACTCATCCTATCATTGCTATGTTATCTTGTTGAATATTGCTAAAACACTTTCATGGCATGTTTCACTCTTTTGATGATACATAGACATTTGTGCTTACAAAGCTTTGATCTTAGGAACTATACACATTTGTGCTTACAAAGCTTTGATCTTAGGAACTATACACATTACTTACATGCTTAAATGCTAATCTATCACGAACATGACCATGACATACTTTACTCCTCTTCCGATGAAAATTGTTGAGCTTACAATACTTAAATCTTATGAATGCTACAACATACTTGTGCTTACAATTGTTTCTAAATTATACACATTTTACCATGTTAATTAATACACTAATTTTGGTTTATTATTGTGATGTTGCTTACACAATTTTACATGACAAACAGTTTTCTGAAGAGTCGCCTAATGTTATTTCTTTCTTTGGTAGTTGTTGAATGTTGCTTCTATTTCTATGCATGTCACTTCAAATGAAAACAAATCAGAACCACCAAGTCAGCGAGTTAATTAGCCTCCCTCACATCCCACCCTTAATCCAACGGTCTATTTTAAAGAGCATAGAGAAAGTCACTACTACTAATGCTATGAATTCGACCAAAGGGATAAGCAACACCATCAATTTCCTTAAGAGGGTAGCCATTGGGTGGATTTTGGATAACAAAAGGAATGCAGCTACACCTCTTCAGTTATAGTCACCTGCACAAATGGACGTTGACATCAATGTTCAAGAGAAACCTAAGCTAGTACAGCCCAAGCTTGTTGTAGATCAGCCACAAGATATTTGAATCTCTACACAGCTTGTTCTCGAGTACCACACAGGGTGTGATGAGATTCCTTGTGTGGATATTTCCATGCAGCCATGTATTCCTTCTTCTTACGAGTCAATGAAAGCTTTGAAGATTTCCTGGAGTCTGAAGCATATGAGCTGGCAGAAAAGCAGTTAAAATATGATCCATTTTGAGGAATGAAGAAGAAATTTTTAACTTTGACATTCAGTAGGGATTTATCCATATGCAATTGTCTTGAAGTGCATTCCAATTCACAGTATAAGATGAGTACTGTAGACATGGCATGGTGGAAGAACGGTTCACAGCATTGAGAGAGAGAATTCAGGAAGTTTAAAATTTTGTGAGTTCCAAGAGAAAAAGCAAGTTAATAGAGAAAACAGCCTAAAAAGATGATATCTAGATACAAACATGTTGAAGAAAATATAGGAAGGAAAATTTACAGCCTAGAATGGGCAGTAAAGAAAATTTAAAGGCAAGAATGTGTAGGACAAGTGTATACCACATGCTGTAAATCTGCCGGCTTACTTGGAAGTCTAGATTGATAATATGTTATAGTAATATTCATCTGTTACCAAGGATATAAAATGATCAACTCTTTTACCATTATATATTTCATTTTTATTTACAAGGAATAGGGATGGTATTTATAGGTGCAACAAATTTAAATCATTTTTCATCCAAGAGTTCTCCTTGTACACTTTTCAAAAACAGAATTTGGCTAAAATTATACACTCTATTGAAAATTGTTTCACAATTTAGTATTTACATAAAATAAATTCTTTAAAATGGAACTTGCATAATTTTATGGACAAATTTATGTGTATAATGATTTAATTCTTCAAGGAAACAGAAACTACTGCTTAGGAATGCAAAATCATTGTTGTGGTATCTGAATTAATTTAGTTAATGCAATGGTAGTGTCTTCATTTGACATTGAAAATCCATTTGTCAAGCGCATACTGATTATTCTTATTTTTCATTTCATATGAAATGACTATAATGAATGGATTTGCATTGAGAAAGCATACCTTTCAATGCCACTGGTACCTTCATGTCAAAAGTCTCTCTGTCTTTGATATTAACTAAGAGAGGTTCCGTCAGTTGCTGATCTGAGAAGCAATCGTTTCAAAGAATACCAAATGTTAGTTGTGTGATTTACAATCATGAATGATACAAGGTTTGAGCGGTATTTACTACATCAAGTATCCCTGGAAGTATGTTGTAGGATTCATAATTTCCTTTATTAGTGCAAATCCAACACACAGTGATCTACATCAACACTCATCTTAGAATCAGCATAGACAAATAATCAACTTGTTATAGGAGACATATATGAAGAATCATTTAAAGTGCTTTTATATCTATTGATATTAACGTGCTCACCATAGTTGACATGGAGTTCAATAAAGTATAATTTAATACTGACAACAACAAAAATTAAAAGACTTCACAAAAATGCACACTATTTATTAACAATTATCCTAAGAATTATGAGAAACATCAGTTCAACCATCATAGAAAATAAAAAGATTGATGCATATTGCAAGAAAGTACATTCAAATTATGTATGATGAATGCTAAAATATTATAGCTCGAATGAGCAAGCACAAAAAGGGGAAGCACTTCAAAAAATAATTTTCGATAGTATGAGACATCTTGAGATGGAATCCATTTACCCAGCCTCCAAAACAGCCCAAATCAACAGTGTAAGTTCTCTCCAAACATATTGAAATAAAATATGTAACCATAAAGAATAAGTATCCTCCAATTAGCATTAATGCATTGTCAGAAATACTAAAATAAATTGTAGTTTTTATAACAAAGATTTGAGACATGATATCATCATGATAGGATTGAACAAAATATACCAAATAAAATAACTTTCACTGCTACTCATAATCACTGTGAATTCTTGCTGATGCCTTCTGATTGACAGGTGCACCACCACCTTCGACATTAAATAGAGGACTTGCTCCTTTAGAAGACATGTTTATTTTTAGTTATAACAAGGGGATTGTTACGGCCCTGATGAGGCCTTCACTACAATAAGGAGTCATTGCATATTCAAGAGAGCAAAATCCAAGACTGACATGCCACAGTGAAACCCAAATTACATTGATCTTGGAAATGATCATCAAATTTAGAAAGAAATAACAAAGACAAAAAAGATAAAAAACCATTCCATCAAAAGATGAAGCCTAATCAATACCAAGGTGCATTATAAGCATATCTACTACAGATATTGGGGGAGGATAATGGGAGTTGATATGGTAAGGTACGCAATCCAGAGTGTACAATAGATAATTCAATATTTTGGGAGAGCTACAAGCCATAGTTGAAAAGGCAGGAGTTAATTTCATGCTTCATACTTGGATTCAGCTCAATACCAGTCCCATCAGCATGTTCTCCTGTAGGCTGATACAATAACCTCGTTATCTACTACAGTATGCTGCATTGTCCAGATTTTTGGTGTTTTTAGCAGAAAATCTAATGTTTTTTTTTTAAGAAATACATGTTATATTACTTCAAAGAACAAATCACTTACATCATATTAGCATTATGTTTACAAGGAAAATCTCCCCTACATAAGCAAGGAAAGAAAGCACCCAGGCCTGCACATCAAAGGTCAAAGAATTCACATCCTTCCGAAAACACTCAAAATCTTAGTGTTATCCAAAATTCCACCTCCTTTACAAATTTTGGACAACTAACTAGGTCCCAGTGTTAAAAAGGCTTACTCCGCAAATGGTCCGGAGGTGGCCATAGAAATGGCCTGGAGTTGACCATAGAAATAGTCTGGAGCTGGAAAATGGCAGCCATGTTGATCCTTCTCAGGTCATGTTTGGTGTTTCAAGAGACATAAACGCCTTTCAAGATTGGAATGGGAGTTTTGCAAGACCAAAATTGGCTAAGGTAGAAGGCCGCGAAGACTAGTTGCAAAGCTAGTGTTCCATGGAGTTTATACGTCAAATCCGCAAAACAAAGGAGTTTAGTCTTTCGTGGCAATGGTAAACATAGATGTTGCTTCGCGGTGGGAAATGAAACATGGGTTCTGCTTGGGATAGGCTGCATTGCAAAGAAGAATTGGTCCTGAGACGCGAAGGAAGAGGCATGAAATAGGATGCCAAAGTTAAAAGCCGCAAGACACTAACTCAATGTCCCACAATTCACCCAAAAATAGTGTTCCGCGGATTTCGTAGTCTCGGAACAAAGAAACATGGTCACGAGTAAAAGTGCCGCAATGCAACGAAGAACTTTGCGGCAAAGCGGAGCGTTAAAAGGCAATGTGCAGAGTCTTCAAAGTTGCACAACAAGGAATAGTTGCATGGACATTCAAATCGCAGCAAAACATAGAACTCCACAAATAAGGAAGGTAAGAGTGCAGGTGGTTTAATACATTGTGGGGGTCAAAAATGACTTTGCACATCGTCTAGAGGATGTGAAAGCCATAGAAACCATGGAAAACATCGAAAGCCCGTGAAACGTGACAAAGTCGCCCTGTTTGAACCAAGCAATCAACCACTCCACCAACCCAAATTTAAGGAAATATGGACGGCGTCCTCCTCGACTGTGAGTTTGATGGTGTACGATCTAAGCCATGTCGGCACCCATTCTTCACCTGTGAAATTAATGGTGATTACTCCTTGGTGGTTGAATCTCTCTCCTGTTGGTACCTCTTTCTCCTTCTCTCTTCTTCTTCCTTTCTCTATATATATGATACTCATTCTCATTGAAAAGGCATCCCTCTTTTGTTGTAAGGGCACCATGCCAAAATGGAGACCAACTTCCCATAAGTTCTAGACCTTGATCTCGAACTCGTAATGTTTTTTTGCCTTATGTCATTGTTGTAATCGAGTGTGCATCCTTTAAGCAATGAAATCTCGTGTTTGTGGCTATTTTATGCCTTATGCTTGCGTTTATCAAGCGTCTCGCCTCTCTATTCTCTTCCGAAATGTTGTGTGTGTCGCATTTGTAGGTTTCTTCATTTTCATGGGTTGTCGATCCGTGAGGTGGAAGCTTGTCGAGAGTGTTGGTTTGTGGCACGTTTGTCTATCCTCTCTTACATTTCTCTTACATTTCTCTTCCCTTTCCCCCTCGTGCAAAGTGATCACCCCTTTCTTCTAGCGTTATCACCACCTTGTTTTAGCTTAGGTTTTAGTTTCTACATCTCTCTAACCGTGGTTTCTTGGATTGGCTATAGGAGTAGTGTTAACATTAGGCTAGATAGGTTGAGGGGCCGGCCTTCTTCGGAGGTCCTGTCTCGAAGATGCAAGACTCACACTTGGAGACAATCCCATATTTCCTATAATTTTGGATTTTCCATGATCTGCATAGGGTGCAATTCTAAGCCCCAAAAGTTCTAAAGACGCCAAAGGAGAGAAAAAATTAAAAATAAGATAAGATAAGATAATTATACTAAATTCCAACGAATGACCAAAAAGTAGGTCAAAAGGACTACAGAGTACAAATGTGTCCATTCATGGCGGGAAACCGGAAGGTTTTCAAAATAAGTACAAAGCAAGAGAAGAGGTCTAAGACCAAAAATGAAGCGAAGCGGGAAACCAAAAGGTTTCCAAAGAAGTACAAAGCATGAGAAGGGAAGAAGAAGAGAAGGAAGAAGACCCGGATGAAGCAATGGGGAATGTTTATCTGGGAATGGTAAACCCATCTCTCCTAACATCCGAGGCCGATTGGAAGAAACTCAGAATAGTGTGATGATCCAAGAAGAGGAAGAGGAGGTGAGATGACGAGACCTCCCCTATGTTGCTATTTGTCGAAAGTAGTATGTCTCGCGGGCCTGGTGGATCTAGTCTGCCCTTTGGTACCGGATTGGTATAATAGTTCCTGGGAGATATCAGGGGTTAAATATGGACCCCCTGAACCATACTAATCTAGAGTGTGATGTTTGGGGTATCAATCGGCCCGTAGTATCTCCGAGGGTGAATCCCGAAAGAAGGAATTGATCCTTTGGGGAGAGTCGGCTTTGTTAAGTGT
Organism: Taxus wallichiana var. yunnanensis; assembly: GCA_018340775.1. Taxonomy (NCBI): domain Eukaryota; kingdom Viridiplantae; phylum Streptophyta; class Pinopsida; order Cupressales; family Taxaceae; genus Taxus; species Taxus wallichiana. Next base: position 661,221,132 of record CM031235.1, read on the forward strand.
CTGAGTAGTGTGATCCCGAAGCCTAAGAGCCTCTTGTATGTATAAAATAAGGCACTTTTGATTGACATATCTGAAAAATTCAATAAGTGCACCGGTCCTACTAAAAAGACAGTGGAACCTCCACCTAATCTTGTAGCAAATGGAACAGCGGAAGATGAAGTGGGCCTTCGTCTTGACTTCTTGAAAACCGCATAACCGCGTCTTGTTTGATCGATCAATCTGGTGGTCCGTCTCAATCCGAAGCCTATGAGAACCCACTCTGAACTGACCCAGGGGATGTAAAGAGCGTGCATCCAATGGCAAAGGGTATACTAAGGACGGATAATAAGTCCATCCCTCAACTCCAAGAAGTGCTCCGCATAAAAGCCATCTTCGGGCATAACCCACCATGAGGGTTCACCCAAGTGGTGTGGATGAATTGTCTGTAAATATCCTCTCTGATGATCTTGTTCAGCTCTTTTTGGAAGGTAGAAGATGAGCCGGTGCGTCCAAGGAGTATCGAAAAGGAGGAAGACGATCCATCCTAATACTCACTGACTCTAAGAGAGCGAAGCCCCAGTGTACCAACAACGAGCACGACTCGGAGAATCAGAAAGGGAAATGCTCTCCGAGGAACAATATGCCAAATACGGGTACTTGTCCCTCCCCTCCACCCACCAACAAAGCCGGGGATATGGTGCAAAAAGGAAACCGATCAAAATGGTCTCCAGCCTAAAAGGACGGGCCCCAAACTCTGCAAGAATGATGTGATGAGGAATGGATTGCTTGCACCTGATGAAGCGACGAAGAAGTGTCTAGACTCTCTAAGTTGAAGCCCAATCTTGTTAAACACATGCTTACACGAGACAAGAGCTTAATCAATATAAGATAAACATTTAATAATTCAAAACTTTAATAGTCAAAACAATAGAAATCTCACAAGATCTAAAAATTATGCAACACAAGAAAAACACAATATTTATGTGGAAACCCTTTCGGAAAAAAACCACGGAAAAATATTTTCTTATATATATAAAAAAATTACAATTTGTGTAGGCACCAACCTATTGGAGACACCGATCCCCAATGCCAAGCACCAACTTAGCAATTCGACAACAATCTTTTCTACCAAGAACCAACTCAGCAAGAGACCAATCTCTTTGTTTTATGAGGCAGCAACCTCCAAAATGATGACTACCACCTTTGTAGTGTTGTTGTTTCAACGAATGATGGAGACTTTTATTTCCTCGTCACAAATTTGCTTGTCTTCTCTAGATATAACTCTTATTTCATGTTTATAAAATTATGCTCTTCTTCCAAATGATATTCTCTCAAAATCTGCCCCTCATAAAGATCTGCTCTTCATAAAAAATTTGTTGTTCATAAAAATCTGCTCGTCACTCACACATCTTATTCTTTAATGATGTTTCAAATTCATTTCACTCGCTTTATTTTTTTCATCTTGTCATCTATATTTTATGGCCCCTTGATACCTCTTCACGGAGGGATATGACTTTTAAATGGACATCTTTTCTAAAAAGAGGTGACCCTTCATTTTTAAAAATCCTTGGGCGCCAAAATGAATCCTTTTTAACTTGGACGACTTGTCCCAAACATGAGCGCCAAAATGGGGGGCCTAAAAATATTTCTCTTGGGCCCTCTAATTAAATGTTGTCCCTTAAATAAATAGTTTCCCTTTAATAGATGAATTGTTGTTGTTCATTGAATACATAAATCATTGGTATACAATGTGATTGTTGGACATTATATTCTAATCAAATAATAGTTGTGCATTCTCCTTTGTGATTAATGACTCTTTTGACATCAATTACCATGCATTCTCTTGTGACATCAAAAACCCCTTTGACATCAATGACAATATTTCCAACACATCCGACTTAAACAAAGAGGCCCCCACACCACAAAGCCATAAAGAACAATGGGTCTGATAAGAGAGTCCATGAGGGACATCTTGGAGGAGATGTCCTAAAAATGGTGCCAAAAGCACTGCATCGCCGGAGAGCTAAGGACCATAACCTTTATTGACACATCGATGGACGGCTTGTCTCGGTGATCAAACGTAGACCACGAAATTGCACACCCAAGTAAGTGTAGGTACCGATAATCTCAATCTCCTCCCCCCTGAAGAAGAAATGGAGGTGTGAGGTCTTCAACCCATTGAAGACCATAACCTTGGTTTTACCCAGGTTGACCATCAACTGCCAAAGATCACAAAACAACCCTAAGGCATCCAACTGTCTCTGTAGTCCCTCAGGAGATGAGGCTAGAAGGACCACGTCATCAACAAACAAAAGGATAGATATCAGAACCTGGTGGAGGAGGCACCCATCACCGTCCTGGATATGCTCATGAAGAAAGGTCTCAAGCTCATCAATGTAGATCCCAAACAAAGTGGGGGACATGGGGCAGCCTTGTTTAACCCCAACGGTACTCTGATGAAATTTGATATCCCATGAACAATACGAAGATGACCAAGAACAGTCTCATATAAACGCATGATGGCAGTCAAAAGGATCTCAAAATGCCAATGTCTCTGAGCCTCTGGAAAAGAGCCTCACGAGGAACAAAATCAAAAGCTTTCGAAAGTCTACAAAGTAATAGTAGACTTTCGATGAGCAATGACGTGCCTCCTCAATGATGGCCCAGAGAGTGAAGATATGGTCAATGTTCTAGTAAACGGGTTGGAACCCCACCTACCCCAATGGGCGGACAACGATTGAGTACATGTTTTTCCACTACTAACCAAACATTGAGGACGATGTTTGTTTGAAGGGGAGGAGCATGTTATGCCCCTAACATATACCATTTATATGTCTAAGTGTGGGCTAACATATGACTTATATAACATTTATACTTATATTTATTAGTTAGTTAGTCATTAGGTATAAACTAATAATAATGAAGGGGTATGACCTTTCACAATCATACCTATATATATGGGTGAGTAATTCCTCCCCATAGGTGTGAAGAGTATGAGTTAGTGTCTTATTGTAAGACTTAGGAGGTTTCCCCTCGAAGTGGCTTAATAATATATTATATATTCTGATATATCTTGTAATAACCCTTTTAAAGGTTTTATCAAAATATTATATATGCAAATCTGAAACTGAAAATTGCAGCAGACTAAATACAAAACCAGCGACTTCTTCTTGCCCAAAAAGATACCAAAAACACCACACAACTTGCAAATATTTTATACATGATATTTGGAATTTTTAAAAGCCAATATAACCAACAAACACTGAAAACACACTGCTGGAAATGAAATAGACACTGAAAATTGCAGCCATGAATTAATTATGAAATATAGATATAAAAGTCTCCAAAAATCATGCAACTCAAGATTCCGGCCTTTAAAAATATGGCACATAAGATTACAAAACCAGATTTATCAAACTCCTTGTCAATGTCTTCAAACCGTACCCTAGGTAGGTCGCTCCACCCTAGAAAAATAGTATGGCTGCTGGAAATACCGAAAAGATCTTCAAATCAGCTTCATTTTTCAATGTCAAATGGTGATGAAGGGTTTTAGTCCTTCACCCAAGCCAAATGAAGGGTTTATGTCCTTCAAAACGGCCTCACATTAGGGTATTTATCCCCAAATGGATGACTAAGGAACAACAAGCTCTCTTTGCCAAGTATGGAGAAAATATGCCAAGCTAGAGGCAAATGAACTCTCTCTTCTCCTTTTTATATCTTTCCTTTGGCGTTAAGACTTTTTTAGAAAAGGCCAACCTGTATGCGATGCAAGAAAACACTAAAGAAGATATAATAATATTAGGTAAAATATGTTAGAAAGATGCTCAAGGGTTTTTTCCTTCGTTTCTTCTTCTTTGCCATGGAGAAGGGATGGCAAGAAGACCAATTTCTAGCTCCTAAGTGGGAAAAAGCGACATTACAGTCCTCCCTCCCTAAAATTGTTTGTCCTCAAACAATTGCAAATGCCCGGATCCCAAACAAGTTTCAGTTGCTCCTTTTTGTATAATCGCCATCCAAGCATTGGTAACCCACAATATCCTTCCTGTTGTCCCAATCACCAATAGAACCTTGCTCTTCTTCTTTAAAATTCAAGATGAGGGAAGTTAGAATCCCACCTCCAATTGTACAAAATAGTGCAAGAGTGTCATGGTGTAGAAAATAAAATCTCCGGCTATAGAATTGTCTTCTTATGAGCCAAGGCTTCAAGAAAAACAAACTAAATATGAGTAAATCAGCAGAACCTTTTGGGGGAACCATCTTCAATTTCACCCTTCGGTCAAAGTATCTGCCATTCCATCTTTCTCCCATGTTTAGACCATTGATTTCTTTAGAGAAATGGCACCAAAGAGACTGAATGAGGGCGGAAAAGTGATTATAACAGCCATAAAGTGTTCGGTACATCTTCAACCATGTGCTTAGAAGCTCCTTTGGTACCTTATAAGTAAATAAATGGCTGGAAAATTTGTGATCAGCAGTAGAAAGGAGAGTACAATAGATGAAATCATGACATACCTTCAAAGTTCCCCTTTCCATCCATGTTATGGGAGTTGGCCACAAAATTACAGTTGATAAGAACTTGGAGAGATGGCTGGAAATGCTCATACAAAAGCCTATGGCAGTGTTCTTGAAAATAAAAATATGGTTGTCTTACTACCTTCCTCCATCCCAACAACCTCAAGACCATTATCCCATGTTTTAGAAGCTTCAAAAGGAACATTCTTATCGCTGTTCGGAATTGTAAATAACTCATAATCTGATTGAAACCAGACCAACAGCTTAACCTTTCTTCTAAACTCATGGGGTGGTTGAATTTGTACATGCCCAACCAAAAATAAATTTTTCCCAAAGGGTTGATATGTGAAGAAGAGTATCATAATGAAATTTTCCCAAAAATTGGAACCATTGCATTCCCCAAGCAACATTAACTTCAGCAGGCTTAATTTCAAGAAAAACATTGCATACCTTGTGCCCTTTTATGAAATTTGACAACATGAAGATGCTATTGGTGACCTTGAAGCTTCCAAGGTTAATTATGACCATGCAATCAGGACTTCTTCCCTTTTTAAGGCTCACCATAATACCAACAATACATGTGCTAAAGCAATTTAGGTGTTGTTCCCAAGTATCCTTGCACCCTTGGCTACACCATTCACTTCTTATCTTCCCTTTACTTGGCATAGGCTGATCATTAGAGTAAAAACTCAGGAATAACATGGAATAGAGCAATGTAATAGAGTTAGCATACCTCTCTAAAAATGCGAACTGTTTTGGCATGTTGGGGAGCAATGAATTTGAAACTCTCTTGAGCCATGGGCTGCCCGTGACCTTCGTAGGACTCAGAAATTCTGAGTTAGAACCAGCACTCAGAAAATATTTCAAAATCACCTTACCTTCATGCTCTTTTGCTTTCCGAGTGTCATTCTCGAGGCCCCTTTGCAAAACTGATTGGCCTTGCGGATGGTGAAGGTGAGAACATGGCAACCACCTAAGAAAGAGAACATAGACCTCCTTCCTACCCCTTTGTTCATGATATCCATTATTTTGCTTATGCCTCCAAAATTCTTTAGTATCTTGCCACATGCAACCATTAAAAAACAAGGGAATATCATGAACAACTAAAAGTTCTTTACCTTCTTCTTTGCTTGATGATTGCTTGACAATTTCCCCATGTTCTTGAGCTTTCGTAGGGCTGAGATTTTCCTCAATTGACCTTCTTTTTGCTGCTGTTGGTACAGTCCAGCCCCTTCATCTTGTTCTTTATGGGGAGTTTTCTCACATTTCCATGGCTTAAAAGGGCTTGTTGAGGTATTATCAACACAACTCAAAATTAATCTTTCAAACCTAAGTATATCAAGCGGATGGCCAACCAAACTAAAAAAGAAATGATAACCTTAGTATGCAAACCATGGGCCTTGGAAAGAAGGTTACCTTTTGTTACTTCAATCTCAGCTCTTGTGCCTAGAGTGGCACTTTTTTGATACATGCATAACTTGGGGTTTTCTGGAAAGGATGTAAGTACTCCTTATCTCTCTATGTGCACCTCATTCTGCCCATATTTGTACCAACTGATGATGATGATCAGCTCCATGTGAGGGTGAACTAGGTAGCAATAAATTTGAAATGTATTCGATCCTCGGAATTGCAACAAGACTTTCATCCTCTTTTTCCTTATCCTCTTCGATACTTGGAGCTTCCTCCCTTTGCACAACCATCATACCTTGTTCACATGTACTTGGGATATCTTGGTGGCTCTTACCCAAGTTTAATTCTTCACCTTTGGGTTCTTTATTGTCCGCTGTTATAAACGGACCAGTGAGCTGACTTTTATCATTTCCACTTGGGAAATGGGTTCCATCCGTCCCTATCACTACCTCTTGTTCACAACCCCCTCTTTCATCTATAAATTCATCAAATGCAAAAATATCATCATTATTAGTCAAACAATGATCAATACTTCACCATGTTGACCATTTGGAGCAATAATGGAGGTAGGGGCTGAATCATTCTTCATGGCTCTTTTCCCTCCATGGTGTAAATCTGGAATACTGTGTTCCTCCTTCCTTGGCTCATGTTCCACAATTTCATTAAACCCTTGTGTCACCAAGGTGTTGTTAGGAGACCCATCCAAGTGATCAAGTGTGGCAAGAGGATTGGAGGTTTTTAACCCTCCCAAGGGCTGCTCCTTCTCAATGACTTACTTTGCGATTTAACATCCAATTTCTTGTCCTTAGGGCAATAAGCATGCCCATCATCTCCCAACGAACTTGGGGTTATGTTCTCTTCTTCAACAAGCTCCATAGCCACTCCTTGTTTGGCCAACAAGGTGGAGCTCTTTTTCATTAGGGTAGAGATATTTTCCCCAAAACCCTTGTGCATGCCACGGGGTTTGGACCGAGTTCCAACGCCCACTTTCTATTTCCAAATTTATGAACTTTGAAAATGTTAGGGCATCACGGATCTTCTCCAAAAGAGCTTGATATTCCTCAAAGAGAGTCACCACCTTGTTGTCGTTCGAAACCCTAGGCTCTCTTCATTGAAATTACCTTTTACACCTTCATCCATCGTCCATTGAAACCCTAGGCCTTTAAGAATCCATGCTCTGATACCACTATAATAACCCTTTTGAGAGTTTTAATCAAATTATTCAATACTCAAATCTGAAACTGAAAATTGCAGCAGACTGTAGATAAAACCAGCGACTTATACTAGCTCAAAAAGATGCCAAAAATACCATGAAAACACACCCACACAACTTGCCAATATTTTTATATGATTTTATGATTTTTTAGAAGCCAATACAATCAACAAATACTGAAAACACACTAGAAATAAAATACACACTGGAAATTGCAGCCATGAATTAAATATAGAATATAGATATAGAAGCCCTCAAAAATAATGCAACTCAAGATTACGGCCTTTAAAATAGTGCAAATCTGATTACAAACTCAGAATCATCAAATTCTCCTTCATGTCTTTAAACCCTACCCTAGGTAGGTCGCACTATCCAAAATAAATATAATATTGTTGGTGAGAAAATTTGTCGGGTGGACAAATTAGATGTCTCCACCAACGTTCACGAGGCTACACCCTTCTACATTGAATGGTACATCTCCCATTATTGAAAGTAAACTAATCCTGATCCTATCTAAATGTTGTGGGTGTCCAAATTGGCCGGAGATCACACAGGGACACTCCACTGAACCTGTGGCAAAGTGCTTGTGCAGGGGTTAAGAGAGGAAAATCACAGCGATGAGGGGGAAGGAGAGAAATGAAGAAAGTAATATTACTTGTCATGAGTAGATTGCAAAGCTCACACCTAGTAACCGGAATAGTTTCACATTCAATATAGAAGAAAGCAAGATCAAGCTAGTGGGACCAATGAATCAAAACACAAAAGTTTTCGGGATAATCTACCGAAGATACACAACTCTTGCATCACTATGCTTACAAAGTGCATAAATGAAAGAAGTAGAAGAAACAAAATATGCTCATACCAACTATGCTTATCACGCCAACAATGAGAGGAAACCATGCATACAAAGTTGCACACGTTCATACATCTTGGAAAGCAGAAATTCTATTCCTTGATCGACATTTACATAAGTTGTATAAAGCAAGGGAAAAGAAGGAAGCATGTAGCAAAAATGTAGCTTTATTTCATGTATATGGATGACACAAAGTCTAAACACATTACAATCCACTATTGCTACAAAATGCTAGTTCTTCAAAATCTGGAATCCCTTGGAATGGAGAGGCCATCCCAATTTATAACAATCTGAATTGTCCTTTCACCTCCCTCACATGACTCTTCGTTTCCATATTCCACTTGTGACCTTTCGTTTTCCATGAATTAAGTATTTCTCTTATATTTTTGAGAAAATACTTTTACAAATTTAAAATAGGTCACTTAAGTGAATAGGACGAAATACAATGATTATGCTCAATGAAGAATTAGAATGGAGAGAGAAAGAAGAGGGAGAAGGGAGAAAGAAAGATCAATGAAGACCACTCCATCTCTGATGACAATTTTGCTCCACTAATGAATTGGTGAAATGCTATCTTTGAACCTTTGAACTATGAGGAGACTCTTTCTGAGTAGTCCATGAAAATTTGCCACTTCCTTTGACCAATTATGCATATGGATGGAGGCTTGACACAATTGTTTGCACAATGCACCCATGATAATCCCATCGCATTGATGAAGGTTGATCCTCTAGAAACCTTTGAACACTTTTCTAATGATGGTCACAAAATCTATGATGCACAAACCCCTCAAACTGAGTGTTTAAAAACATAGTTGAATGATCACTTTGATGACCATGTAGGCGTTGTTCACTCAAGTCCACTCCGAAGAAGTTTGAGGATGGAGAACAATATCTGATGACATTCTACTACACAGTCACACTATTGTACTCATCAGAAAGACTTTGTTTCCTCCTTTTACATGGTGCTCGGGCATCTCGAGTCTCGAAATGAGTGTTGAGAAACACTGTTTCAAGACTTCTCAATGTGAGCTCGAGATGGACACGAGCATCGTTCACAATGATCCTCCTCGATACCTGATTGATGAGCCACTATAATTCATTGAACTCTCTAAAAAAATCGTTTCAAATCACCCAACTCTCTGAGTGATGAAGATGAATTCATCCGTTGTGCCTTGCGATGCCTTGCATTACTTCTGAGCACACTTGAATTTAGGACGATGCTTCCAAGACCAATATGAAGTTAGCAATGCTTTGTTTGAGCCTTGGAATCATCTTACAATCCCACGAAGATGAAAAAATCAGCGATATATGTCATTATGGAGGTGACAACAAGTTTTACGTGGTCGGGGCCAAAATCGCTATTTTTAGAAATTATGACATAGGGTCAAATATTTCGGCAGGTTGTTTTTTTGGTCCGTTGTCTTTACTAAAAAGGTTTCCTTTGCGTTTTGAATCTTCCACGGATGTTTTGGGGTCATCTTGAAGCACTTTCCATTTTTGGGATGTTGTTTTTTTGCTCTTTCCTTTTTTTTGCCCAACATGCCCATGTTTTCAATCTAAAATATTTTCAGTGTATGTTGTTTCGGAGGAGTTTGTCGTTTTTGGAAACTTACTAAAAATGGTAAGTGTGAACCAAAAGCACTTGCTATTTTTAGAAGCTGAAAATAACTATGTCGATCGACAAGAAAACTCTAGATTCTTTCTGGGTTTTTGATTTAGATGCTCTGTATGAATTTTCAGTGAAACCGCTTCCCGGATTGACAAAATGAAGGAAGAACACCCTAGGGCACATAATTTCAAATGGATGCCATTAAAAATTAGGGACTCCTTTAGAGGTTTGGTTTTTTTCAGCTTCAAGTTTTGGATGAAGAAGGTTTTCTCCAAGTTTCACTGGGATTCGATCACCAGTTCATTAGTTATGAGCAATTCTTCATTTTTGTGCCTAGGGTTTTGAAGCTCTTGATCATAGATTTTGCTTAGAAGGGTGGATTTATTTCGTAGAAAATAACATGGAATGATGGAGGGGATGCTAGAAAGGTTTTATAAGCAACAACAATGGAGGAATGAAGAAATCCCGACAGTTGGAGAAAAACTTGTGCGTGCGTGCAAAAAACACAAGCAGCTAGTGGCAGCGTGACAGTTAGAAATTTTTACATATTTTTGAGTTTTGGAATGGGTCGCACTTTCTTGCACCTATTGCACCAAATATTTGGTGCATTTGGTGCAAAAAAATGCGCCCTAACCCTATTGGGCCACTTGGCGAGCATGATTGGCAGTTGGGGATGAGAGAGGGGGCTGAAATTTGCGCTTTAAGTGGTTGCGAGGGCACATGTGTGACCAAGAGACTACATGGGAGGGCTGGGAGTTTTTGCACCAAGGATTTGTTGCTTATGGGACACAAAAATGCGCCCTCACCCTAGCTTGACAAGTGGTGGCACGCGATTGCACGGAGCGGGGCCGAGGAATGAAGCCTAGGGGTTTAACTTGTAAGAAAGAGCTAAAACTTGGTCGTGTGGAGGGTCCAGGGGTCCAAATGAGGTAGGGCGCATTTTCTTGCACCTATTGCACCAAAGCTTTGGTGCACTTGGTGCAAAAAAGTGCGCCACTCTCCCATTGGTTGGATTTCTAACCCAAAAAATGGCTAACTGCTTGAGCTTTTGCATTGGAGAGCAACTTGTTGGGACCATATTTGAGCTTCTAGTGGAGTTTTTTGATGAAATTTTATATGATCTTGACTGGAAATGGCCTTTTGAATCCAATGGTGGGACTTTCAGACCTTGATTCTACCATTTACCCCATGAAATTCAGGATTTTTGTTCTGGCTCCAAGGTTATGCATGAGAAAAACAGGATGGGGACATGATGCGCCAAGGTGTTGTGAAAAATTGATTCCACCATCTTGTAGAGCTCTGAATAACCTTTTCGACGATATCTTGTTTGAATCTTAACTCCTTCCAAAACTCCCAAAATCGCTTCCCGAAGCTCAAGCAGCTTTTTTGGCCTTGTGCACTTTGCTTAGGCCTCCAAGACTCACTCTTACTTAACTTGCTCCAAAACTTGTGAAACTTTCCAAAACATTCCAAAATTGATTGCACAATGTTCTTAGCCCTCATTTACATCTCTATGATGAATTTAGGCCTTTCATTCCAATCCAAGGGGTGCGCACTAGCTTTGAGAAGATCAGAAAGGGCCTTTCCCAAGCTTGCCAAAAAGCATATCTTGATGAATATTGTTATGAAAGCACTTGAATTGAATGGATACCCCTAAATCACCTATGGGAACACTGACATGACACCTTTAACTAATCAGAGAGGGGAAAGTGGGACCGACTCAGGGATTAGGGTGATATGAAGGAGGGCTCATAATGACCTTTGAGTAAAAAATTTCAAGTAGGGTGTGGTTGTCATGCTCAGAAATTGTGAATTTCCTTGTTGCACATTTGCATGACAACAAATAACAGCTGGAAATATCAAGTAAATTCTCCAATAAGCTTTCCTCTTGAATGCCTAATGAAGATGAAGGGTTTTCGTCCTTCACCAAAGCCACATGAAGGGTTTTCATCCTTCACTAAGGCCTCACAAGAGGGTTTTCATCCTTCAATGAGGCCTCACAAGAGGGTTTTCGTCCTCAAGTGGATGACCAAGGAGCAACTTGCTCTCTTTGTCGAGTATAAGAAAATGCGCCAAGACTAGTGGCTAATGATCCTCTAAACTCCTTTTATATCTTCCTTTTTGGCGCCAAAGCTTATTTAGACAAGGCCGACTGTATAAAGCTCGATTCAAAAATCGCGATTTATCGGCGATAAATCGTGTTCCTTAATCAAAACGATTTAACTTCTGAAAAATCGCAATTTTTGTAATCCGATTAATCGCGATTTAAAACCCTGCAAAATCGTTGAAAATCGTGGCTAAAATCGGCGAAAATCGTGGTCAAAAACGCGGCCAAGGGTTTAACACGAAAATAGACCAAATCGTTTTGTTTTTTATCTTGTTTTCTCTTTCCACGAACTCGTTTTTTATGCTGCGACTTGCATTTATTTAATCCGTGTTCATTAGACGTTTGTTGGAGGGCATTCGACGTGGGAGGGCAAGCAAATCCAGTTCGCAGCAGGTTTTGTGCCATTTCGTGGCAGGTTTGCGGCCAATTCGTGGTGATTCCGTGTGATTTCGTGGCAGGTTTGCGGCCAGTTCGTGGTGAGTTCGTGGTGTATCATGCCCTAGCGACCAGCAAGTATGAATCGATTCTTAAATACTGAATACTTCAATACAAAGATACTAATTCTAAAAATACGGTAAGTAAAAATAAAAATATTGTATATTAAGTATTAATATTAATACTGTATAATAGTATATTAAGACTGTATATTAATGTATATTAATATTAATACTTATATAATATATAATAATATATTATAAATAGTAAATATTGTAAGTGTAAATATTGTGTATGCTGTATAATGTATACGATGTATAGTGTATATTTGTATTATTTGTATATTAAATTATTAATATTAATAAATACTATAAGTATTAATATTAATATTACGTATTATACTATTAAGTTAATCTGTATTTACTATTACGTATTATACTATCATAGTATCAAGTATAAATACTGTATATTCTGTATATTAAATTATTAATAATAGTATATTCAAGAATCAGTATTGTATAACGATTTTAAAAATATTATCTATGAAATTATCATGATTCATAATTTACTAACGTCTTCATTTTCAATATAGTTTTTTCGTAATTTTTTCTTCATGCAATAGCAATTTTATTCTTAATTTCGTCACGGTCATTAAGACAATTGTTTTTTGTTTTGTTTTGTAGAATGGCATCGGGATCCGGTTCGGTTCAGCTGCTCGTAGTAAGCCTAAATCAAATGACCCCTCTTGGAAGCATTGTGAACCAGCAGAGGGCACTTGTGTTATATGCAATTATTGTGGCATGAAGATGAGTGGAGGTGTTTATCGCCTTAAGTTCCACATTGCACGGATACCAGGGAATGAAGTGACAGTGTGCAATCAAGCACCGCCTGAGGCTCAACGAGAGTTGTCTGCTTACCTTGCAACTTATGCAGAGAAAAAAGAAGAAAAGAAGAGGAAAGCTGATGCACTTGCAGCCCTAGCAAATAGAAGGGAAGCGAGGGAAGGTTTTGACGTTGAGGCATCTTCTAATGCCGCAACTCCACGAGGTCAAACACTGGGACGGGGTTCATCCACATCCACTAATAGTAGTTCAGCGATGTTTTTTGTTCCTCGAAGTACTCCTGGTTCACAACCTTCACTCGAAGGTACTGCTTGGAATAAAGAAATGCACAATGAAGCAAGAATAGCTGCGGCAAACTTTTGGTACTACAACAACATTCCTTTCAATGTGGCAAAAAGTCCATATTGGGAGAATTTGGTCACTGCATTGACTGTTGTTGGGAAGGGGTTCAAGGCTCCTACTCCCCATGATTTGAGTGGCCCATTGTTGGAGGATTCCGTCGCACATACCAAAACTCTTGTAGAAGAGCAAAAAAATGTGTGGATAAAAAAGGATGCACCATTTTGTCTGATGGGTGGACAGATGGGAAAAACCGCACATTGATTAACTTCCTAGTGGCATCAGGTGGGCAGTTGGTCTTCCTGAAATCAATTGATGCCTCCCACCAAGTGAAAACTGCAATCACTTTGTGTGATATGTTAGATGAGGTGGTGAAAGAGGTGGGTGTGGAGAATGTCGTCCAAGTTGTGACTGACAATGCGGCGGCATATGTAGCAGCAGGGAGACTTCTTGAGGAGAGGCACCCTACACTTTTTTGGACCCCTTGTGCAGCGCATTGTTTGGATCTCTTATTGGAGGACATAGGAAAACTCTCATGGGTGAAAAATGTGGTTGAGGATGCAAGAAATATTACAAAATTCATCTACAATCACACTTGGGTGCTAAACTTGATGAGAGAGCACACCAATGGAAAGGAGCTTGTGCGATCAGGGGTCACACGATTTGCCACAAACTTCATTACATTGCAGAGCATTGCAACCTCATTAACATCCCTTAAGCAGATGTTTGTGAGCACGCGATGGTTGGACTCTCCCTATGCTAAGAAGACCGAAGCAGAAAGGGTCGTGAAGACTGTTTTTGATGATATGTTTGCAAAGCAAATGGAAGAAATCATGAAGGTAATCTAAACTTGAATATTTGTTTATTTATCATTTGTTATATAATTTTTTATTAATTTCAATTTTAAATATATATGTTATTTTGTTTTAGGTGTCAGAGCCTTTGGTTCGAGTTCTACGGATGGTGGATGGGGAGAAAAACCCAATGGGTTATTTGTATGAGGCTATGGATGTGGCCAAGGAGGCCATAGCTAAATATTATGGGCACAATCAACGAAAATATGAACCCATTTGGCGTATAATTGATCGCAGATGGAACAAGACACTTCATCGGCATATACATGCAGCGGCGTACTACCTAAACCCGAAGTTTTTCTATTCCCCATCATTTAAGGCTGATGAGGAGGTTATGGATGGCCTTAATACGTGCATAGAGAGGATGATATCTGACGAAGATATTAGAGATGCAATTGTTGATGAGCTGCAGATTTATAAGACTGCAGAGGGGAGGCTCTTTTCTTCGGCTCTATGTGTGAAAAGAAGAAACACTTCTCAGCCAGGTAAAAACAAATTGAGTCATTTGTATTTAGTCTCATTACACGTAGAACTAGAAACTAGAAGTCTAGAATTCTTTTATTTATTCAAGCTTAGTTAATGTACAAAATTATAAATGTTTTATTTGCAGATTTGTGGTGGGAAGATTATGGTGCAAAAACACCAAATCTTCAAAAGCTAGCCATCTGCATTTTGTGTCAGCCATGCAGTGCTTCTGGATGCGAATGTAATTGGAGCATGTTCGAAGCTGTTCACACAAAGAAGAAGCAACAGGTTGGACAACACGCCTCAATGACCTTGTCTTCATGCGATACAATTTTCGTCTTCGTGTGAGACAAGTGGAGGGGGCACAGAGTTATGATGCAATCAACTTGGCTGACATTGATCCATATGATGACTGGATTGTTGAGCCTGATGATGCGGAGCCTATGTTTACTACAGAGGAGATAAGCGAACTTTGGAGAGGGAGGCGAAGAAGCAATACCATCGGGGGCATTAGAAGTTGGTGATGATCCAGATGATATGTTTGCAGATGACAATGTTGGTGTTGCAGAGGAGGAATATTTACCTTCCACTTCCACGAGGCAGCCTCCAGTGCAACAGACTTATTTTAGGCGTGCATAATGAAATAGAATATTATTGATATTTGATAGTGATACTTCAAAAGTCACATGTGACATGACTCTATGAGCATTTTTGTTTGCAAACTTTGTACTCTCTTTTTTGGTCAAAACTTAATCGAAAATATGCATATGGGCCTATGGCATTCTATAGAGTCACTTCTCACATCATTTAACATTGTTTTTACATTTAATTTAAGTATATTTTATGAATTTAAATGTTTTTAAAAGTAGCGATAAAGTTGCCGATTTTTTGTCGATTCCCGATTTTCGATTCAAAATTTGGCCTGCCGATTAATCCCGATTTACGATTTTTTGAACTATGGTATAGAGCAAAAGAACACTAAAGAAAACATTATAATATTAGATTAAATATATTATAAAGTGCTCAAGGGTCTTCTCCTTCATTTTTTCTTCTTTGTCATGGAGAAGGAAAGGCAAGAAGACCAATTTCCAGCTCTTAGGGGAAAAAGGGGCATTACGCCGTGGTTGGAGTTTGGTACATTCTAGGGCATGGTTGTCCCGGATCTCATCACCAACAGCTTTGCCATAATTTTGGAAGCCAAGATCAGTTGGTTTGCATAAGTTTTGGGCCAAGGAAATTGTATTTTTAGTTGTCTGAGGACTATCATCTGCAGATTTTAATACATAATTTAGACTTTTATTTTGATCCAATCTGATAGTTTTCTCATGTTCTTGCCTTTATACAAATTGTTGATCAGTTTGGGAAAGAAATTTAGTTGAATTACTTTAGTTTTGGTTAATTTTCTCTCTCCTTGCAAATCGCCATTTTTGTTAAAAATGCATATTTGCACATAAATATTTTTGTATAATTTCTACAACTTGCTATTTTGTTTGGGATTTGTGGGAAATCCATCTAGGGTTGAAATATGTCCATTTGGGGACATTACAATAACTTTGATGGTTGGGGTGTGTTTCATCCCTCTTATTTCTGTTGTAGCACATTTATTATTTGGCCCAATTATACAAATCCTATGATGGCAAACTCAGTACACATTTTGGCATGTCACTGTGTTTTTCTTAGAGGTGATATGCTTTCCCCAACCAATGATGAATTATGTCCTCCTTTATTTGTCTAATGATGTATGGGATTTATAGCAAACAAACATACCTTTAGTGGAACCACGATTGATATTTCCTCTCACTCACATTCTTTCTGAGTTCTTCCTTGATGGCTTCCTGAATTTATTTTACTCAAGCTCTCTTGATTGCTGGGTCATGATATGGAACTGTCTTTGCTTGATTCCTTTATGCACTGTATGGGTTACCAAATCCCTCCCCATGCATTCCAATGGCTAGTAGTTATAGCTCTCATTATCATTGTAATACCCTGGACTACAACGCTGATACAATTTCTTTACACTTGGTTTCTGCAAGTTGCAATCCCTATTCAAGCGGTTTAGTTCCCCACATTTAAAGCATATCACAATAGGCAATCCCAATTTATCCCTCTCCAATGGCATTGCATTATGAAAATGATTTTATATTCCTTGCCCTCGTAACCAAATGGTACATGAATTCCTTCTCAAAATTACTTTTTCTCATCCATTGGTACACACTTTACACTATCCTGATCAAAGATCTTCATATATGACATTATGTTTTGTCCTTGTTTGGAAACTCGTGGTGAGTGTGCCTCTTTTGGTTGCTAAACTACAACACCAAATATTTGTATTCTCCTTGAAATTGGTCATCGCTTTCATCAACCTGGGCATCTAGCCATGGATTCACAGAATGCTTCTACCATTGATGACATATCACTCTCTTCGCATACCAGCAATCTCAAATGGTTTTTATTATCTTTATCCTCTGAATTGAGAGCTTTGTTGACCATTTCCATATACGGAAGGAGGTGCCATCTTCATCTTCTTCCAATACTTGGGAGCTAGTCCATTGAAATTATCACTTTGAAAGTCGTTTGTGAGCTTGGTTTCAACTTATTAACTAGGTTCTTGAATTTCAAATTGTAAATTTAAATGTTAAACACAACTCTCTTCTTGTTTCATATTTTAAAATTAAAGTTCTCTTCAATTACCTCACTATCTTCTCTTAAAAGACAGAATTCATCTTGGTTTATATTGAGTTCAAAAGTGTTTAGCTGCAAATTTGTTAAACCAACCATTTATCATGTCTTTAAACGATCTTGAAAAAGCTCTAACGAAATAATTCTTGTATTCTTGTTGATTCACCATCTGGTTTGTCTTGGACAATTGCAGAATTGAGATGGGTACTCACCAATGCTATCATGAAAATATAGGAGGTTTATTTACTATTAAAAATTTCTGAATAAAGCTTCAAAAATATTACACATGGTAACACATTTCCTTTCAGAGTAAAATTCATATTATTTTCAGTCTGAATTTTTGTTGCAATAACATTACAACTGAGTTCAATACTCAAGCAATATACTTGGTCTGAATTGTCCGATGCTAAAGATCTTCAATTTTATCATTGATTGGACTGAAGTGAACACAAGAATATTCAATTTGATTAATTTTGTCTTCTTTTTTTTTTCCAAGCATATACATTTGTGTTTATTTTACACCAATATACTTTAGTGAGTTTAACAATACCAGCTATAAAGCCCATATATTAAGCACGATGTAACCTTGCTAGTTGTTTTCCTTCAAACTAGCCAAAATTTGTCATATTATTCTAATTACGTAGGTATGCAAATTTACATCAGATTGTGTCCAAATTTAAGCTTTCAAAATGATTTAGATACTTGATTGGAGAATACCTAATGAAGACGAATACCAAACAGAATTTTATAACAGCAACTGTATGCTACAATGATGCCATCATAAACAAGAAGTGTATTCATGGATTTAAGTATATGTGTTGGGTAATAGAAAAACCTGATATGCTTTCCTTTGATGACCATATTGACCAGACAGCTGGAATAGAAACAGGAATACAACTGCAGAGGTAATCTTTTTATATATGTTTGGCCCTGTCCTGTTGCTATATCCTCCACATTATCTGCTTGTTGCCCATTTCTGGACAATTCTTCATCTTGTGCTGCTGCTGATAACTCATTCGACGCCTGTTCTTGTGTAGCCAAATATGGATGAATTATACCCTCGTCCATAATTGTCTCTACTTCTCTAGGGAGCATGTCCACAGGTTTTGAAGACGTATATACACCACGTTGTTCGGTTTTTACCTGCCGTTGTTCTTCACTTAAGGTAGCAGAACCATCAAAATGTGGTTCTGTCAGTTGGTCTCCTGTTCCTTTCACATCTTTCTGATATGGATGCTGCTTCTCCATGTATGTTGATTCAGCGAGTTTATCCAGATGCTGACAATGCTCATCTGATTCTTTTACAGGTACAGATTCGTTGGTAACTTCAATTATTTTCTTAGCTTGGCCAGTTTGATCATCTGTAGTGGGTTTGCTACTTGAAGTTGGCATTGTATGTTGGTCTTCAGTCTTTTCTACATTTGGCAGATGCAGGTAATGTTCCTCCAATTGTGGGAATTCACTACAACCATTCAGATACTGAATACTTTTTCAATCTCTGTACCTGTATAGGTTTTTCTCTGATTTCAACATTCTCCATTGATCGTGAATATGATATAGTTGATTTTGTTGTAGTGGACGTTTGAGACCTTATACTCTGAATAGGGCTGCCTGGATGGCCTGCTGTTTGATTTGTTAGACCACTCATGAATTCTTCCTCTGCAACTATAACAATATGGAAAATGAATGCTGTCAAATACCAACATAGAATAATAATAAACAATGCATGTATTAAAATCAGAGTTGAAGACATACTCGTGGGATTGAAAGGAAATAATAATAAAAGATGCTTAAAGACAAACAAACGTGATAAATCCTTGAAGCGTACTTGTCACCTTAGTATGAGGAATGAAAATAACAATATAAGATGATTGAATGAATGAATGAAATATTTTAATAACATCCACGACACCAAGCAGTCTATAAGACCAAGAGCAGTAACAAGACTACAAAGTGACTTGACTCCTTGAAGATTATCTATTAGAAACGATGGTTGGAAATTGACAACACAATCAAATAGAAAATTCAAAACTATAACTAATGACTCCTTGAACACTAGTTATTAGAAAGGACAGTTGAATATTGTTAGTACAATCAAATAGAAAATTCATAGCATTGAACAGTGCAGGCATTTATGGGATCTAGAACAGAAATTATAGAATATGCAGATCTTACTTCATTTTGATTTTGAATGGGTATTTTCCTTGATGGAGCCAACTAAATTTCACTATATTCAAAACTAATAACAATTAGTTATCAATCCATACATACCAGTGATTCTTGGTTTGCTCCAAACATAAACCCTGCACTGAAAAAGTGTTCGTTGGGACACAAGGGTCTCTTTTTTATGTTAGCTGGTTCTAAGCTTTTAAAGACATAATAGGCTATACTTATTATATAAAACCCATAACTCCAGGTGCATAAACAAATTTTGATACTAGATTTTTTTTTCTCATATTAAATGTCTCATGCAAGTGGTATTGGTGTCATTTCATGATGAGGTATGCTATACTACAATCTATTTAGGTAATTTACACTCTTTCTTTAAAAGGGATACTTACGAAAAAGGACATTTTGCATGATCGTTCTCACAATCTAGAAAGTACTCACAAGAAATGTAGGGCAAATGTGAAAGATCCCAAACCCCTTTGCCTGAATTTTTTTATTTTTTTTTCTTTTTTATAGATTGTTCAAGCTTGGAACTATATTGGTAATGTCAAAAGAAACCATAGAACACCATTCTCATACTGCACCAACAAATTAAATAAAACAAACCCTGCAAGCCGAATAAATACAGAAAATGCGCCTAGGGTTTAAACAGCAGATTTCTTCACAAATAATTCAGCCATGAATTTAATATTGATTTATAATGGCAAATATTTATGGCAAAACAACCAGAAGTCTGCAAATGGATTGATAACAAAATATTGCCCAAAACCCTGCCGTAATTTATTCAAACCAAATCGATTTGATATATATTTGTGGCTGGAAGATACAATAATAAACTAGCATGGAAAATACCTCAGTTACTGCATAAAACAACTGTAGAATAAGTCACCCCACTCTGGAAGTTCTGAATGCTCACTGCTGCAATTTATTTCTCTTTTTGACACTGTTGCTGGAATGATAAATAACCTGTGAATACAATGAAGTTCCCTGAATAGAAACTCCTCTCACTTCTCCTGGGGTTTCCGTCCACAAGAGGAATAATCCAGAGGGTTTGCGTCCTTGGATTTTGTCTCGCAAAGGTTCTCATTAATCGCCGGGAAGAAAAATAATAATAATCTGGAATGCCCTAGCACAAGTCGCACTTTTCCCTTATAAGCCAAAAACCCTTCCAAAATGCAAGTCGCACTTTTCCCAAGGAATATAATTAATTTTTAATTAATTTTCTCCATTCCCAAGGCAAGTCGCACTTTTTGGCTTATTTAATCACATCCCAAAGCAAATCACACTTTTTGCCTAGGAAAGCACATTAAATAATTTATTAATTTATTCCCATGTACTTTCCTAAGTCGAAGTCACTTATTAAGTCTATTAATTCATTATATGTGCTTTTAATGATAATTTATTTTATTTTAAGCACAATATAATAAAATTAATAAACCTAAGTCACCCTTGAACTCACCCCTTTGGCCGTCGGGTAGACAAAAAGGGCCAAAGGTCTTCGATCAAACTATTCGAGAAAGAGGGACATTACAACATGATAGCCAGTTTTTCTAAATTAAATTTTGAAAACTAGGTTTGGCAAGGGAATGTCTGAATGCAAATTAAATTTCGTAGGTCTCCCATCACTATTAGCTAAGAGCACCCCTTCCTACTTGTCTTGTTTCCATGACTTCCCTACAAAATGTGTGTAGGTATAGTTGGTATGACAGACCATTTGATTACATCCAACATGACAAACAAGATGCCTAACTCCTTTTCTCTAAGATAAATTATAAGACATCCGCTTTACCTTCTGCTATTTCTGTTTACGTGTTCATTGTGGCCTTGAAATTAGCCCCTTGTCTTAGAGGCTTCTGCAATAGTTTGAGGACTCAAAGAATCAGTTGTGTCTTGTGAACTACAAGGTCATTCTTTGGAAAATTAAATCATAGGTCAAACAAATCATTATTCTGCTCTATCAAGTCATTAAAAAATTTGGCCATGGGGTTAGTGCTGCTATGATTAATCACTCGGGAGATGGAAACATCAATCTAGATTTGCATGTATAAGTATGTGGGTGTCTGTCTATCAAGTGTCACAAAATGGAAAGGCAAGGACGGAGATGAACCATGGTCTTTGTTATAAACAGCTCCGAGATTCAACTGGCTGTCCAATTTGCCATTGTCTCCATCTATGTCATCTGCATTGAGACCGACTTCATTATTGTTTTTAGCTTTCTTCTTGCCCTTTTCGTTTGGAGACCATCTTCAGCCTTGTGTTGTTGTTGCACCGTATTCGGGGTATTCTAGTTCTTCTGTTGACAAGGACAGGTACACTTATCTTGCCTACTGCTCCTCTGAAGCTATTGCTTCCTCGGATCACAGTAGACGATCTCGCTGCTGGTATGCCTGCATTTCACGCCTCTTCGAGTCCATTGGCATCCAGATGGACCGTCTCCCACCCTTCAGCTATTCTCTGGATGCCCCTGCCCATCTGCTACCCAACCAACAGGATCTTCATAGGATAATCAGAGATGATATCTACAGACAGTTCATCCAGCACACATGGACCAACCCCGAGGGGTTTGCGTCCGAAGATGTCACTCTATGCGGCACACTTTCTCGAGATCCGTGATGGGGTCATTTTCAGACCCATGTACATTTCCCGGCATTGGTTGCAGCCCTTCGTATCTCTCTGGGTCAGTTTCGAGTGGGCTCACATCGACTCCGTATTGAGACTGATCATCACTTAGACTGCTCAGAGCGGACTTGCCTGCTTTGCTCTCTCCAGAGGTTGAAACCGAAGAACACTTCATTTTCAGATGTCTTGTTTACTATGAGATTCGTGGGCGATTCCATTGCCTGTTCCGCGAGCTTCCTTCCTTCACAACTTTCTTCAGATACTATGATCAGAGATGTCTTGCTCTCTACCTTCAGGAGGCCATCAGGCTTCGAGACAGGCTCCTCCATCCTCCCCCCCGACGGATGGCTACTAGACTGATCACTTCCTTCTTCCCGTTGCTCTCCCCGGTGAGGGGTGCTAAGCGGCATTTGGTCACGTGTCTAGACCCCCAATCCAAGTCCGTCAGGTCTCATGACTCTGTTCCTTCCACCCGAGGCTCCCTATCTCAGGCACGTCCCAGGGCCCCTCTGCATAGATAGCGATCCACCGGGCCTACTTTGAGGCACCGCCTTCCTCCCGGACGCCGGCTCCCTAGGCATTCCACAGTCTTTGCTTCTTGTCATCGGCGCACTACGAGTTACTCCCATCCGGCCTTGAGTGTTAGGTGATGTTGTTGGGGATGTTGCTCCTTCTTTCACTCCCTCCCCACACAGTCATCTCTCTCTTCTTCGTTTTTGGTCTCTCGGCCTCTGTTGTTTCCTTCTCCTCCTCTCCTTCTCTCATTGTATTTTGGGTGACCCGTTTGGGTCCTCTTGTTGGGTTTGTTTGCTTTGTACTCTGCAGTCCCATTGACCTACTTTTGTGGTCATGTGTTGGACATTAATAACATTATCTTATCTTATCTCCTCATTTGTCACAATGATGCCTGGGACAATAGCTGCAGCTGGTACTTCACTAACAGCTTCATTCTCATTAAGAGTGCGAGTGATTCGCAAATTAGATTCCGGAGGCGGTGTCTTTGATATACTTTCTACCTCCTTTCCACTCTTAATTTCAAAAGATCCAACAAAGCATAATCAACCTTTGCACTGTTGTGATAGAAGATTGTACGATTCGAGAGAGTGTTCTAAACAACAAATAGTTCATATCCCAAAAGAGATATAAAAATACATTGAGATAATTCGATGGTTGCAGAAAATATATATTTCTTTATATTCACACGAAGCAGAAAAAGTAAATATTTTCTTTTAGTATCGTAGAAATGCATGGAAAAGAACTTAGTTCTCTCGATGTTTGAAGAGACAAGAGGAAATGGATGGCTGCTTATATTAGAATCGAAATGGATGATGCAAAATATCTTAAATGGTATAGGTAACCACCATAATAGATGCCAGGATAGAAGTCTTGTAATGCTTTTCCAGTTTGAATTCTCATAAGTTGTTAATTTGTGTTATGGCACATGAATTTATAAAGAAACTCATTCTGAAACGAGATTATAGGCTTCATAATAACAAGCTTATGCACCCTTCTAATGTTATTGCATTGATTTGCAAAAATATATAGTCATTAATAACAACGAATGTTCAGGTTGATTATGTTGAATAACAATGTGAAACTAGTCAACCATGTTAGAATATGGGGAGAGACTAAGTTTAAAGAAAGAATAGAATGTACAAAGAACGAATGAAGAGTAACCGGAATGCACATGTTATTCATTGTGTGTCCATCCTTTTATTATGTGAGAAATGGTTACAAAATGGTTGAAGTGGTTACAACCGTTTATTAGTTAACACTTAATAATATTGACATAACGCTAATTTATAAGCTTTATATTTTGATACCCCCTCTTAAGGCTTACACATTAGGACATACTTGACATAAGATTAAGGTAATACAACAAAATAAGATCACAAATTCTTTAGAAGCTTCATCTCTAAACACAATGCTTTGACCATGTAGAACTCCATCAAGCTGCCTCCCTGACCTTAGAACCAAATAAGATCACACATTCTTCATAAGCTTCCTCTCTAAACACAATGCTTTGACTAGGTGGAACTCCTTCAAGCCGCCTCTCGACCCACATAAAGGTTGTAATGCCCCTTTTGGGAAGAATATGAACACCGAGGAACTTGCACAAAACCAAATAGTAAACTAAACAAAACTGGGATTAAATTCTCAAACCCAGTAGTAAGTAAGTAAATATATTTTTATGATAGCAATCAGCCACAAAACTTGTAAAAACCCTTCAAAATATTATCCTTCAAAGCAGGAATTAATTGCAAGGAAATAGTACAAGAGAATATATCTTTTTACCAATTTAATATCAGCTGGGAATTAATTATCAACAAATACCCTTTACAAATATGGCTGAAATGAAGAATTCCAAGCCCAAACTCAAGTACAATGAAGATTCCAACTGCTAAAAATAGGAGGAACACAATGATGATTGAATTTGAAGTTTCCATGCCCTAGAACACCCCAAACCCCACCTTAGGGAAAGTCGCCACCCTAGGAGAGGGTCTGAAATTGGCCAAACAGCTGGTCCAAAACCCTTGCAAGCTCAAACACAGACTTGTGTGGTTGTCCCACACTCAAAACCATGCAAATCTGATCTGCCCTAGCTGCGAATGATGCCCTAGCACTGATAAATCTGCCTTGAACCTTTGTAAATCTGATTGTAGCACAAGTGTGACCTTTGTATGAGATCACCAATGAAGATGTGAGGGTTTCCGTCCTCAAATCTAAGTGTTATTGAGGGATTTCATCCTCAATAGACCTCCATGGAGGGTTTTCGTCCTCAATGGATGAGAGAGAAAGCAAAGCGTGCTCCAACTCCAAGAGAATAAATTCCAAAACAAGCATAAACATCTTCCAAGCCAAGCGAACCTAGTATCCCTAGATTTCACCAAAAAATGGGACTACCCTATTAAAAAAAAAATCATACTTTTAAAATAATGGGTCGTTTTGTGTTTTTATTGCCAGAAAGTTCCTGTAATGTGTCAAGATATTCCCAAGGAGCCATATAAGCCATTTTCACCAAATACCCAGATGCCCAAAATTGTTATATTTTGTCGCTGGGGTTTACCTGCGGGAAATTTGTATTTAATTATTTTGAGCCCCGTTTGAGGCAATTTGTGCTCCGGTTTAACTCTGTTGTGATTGTACATATCATTATTCCCATATACCAGTAGGGTTTTAACCAAGAATGAATCCTGGGCTTTATTTGTGACTTCTGCAACATTTTTGTTTTTTTGTGTTTTCCCGTTTCGTTTTCTGTGAAATTTCTTTGGATCAATTCCTTTGCCGGTTTGGCCTAATTCTTGGCCTGGAGTATCTGGAGATCACCTATGCACGTTGTGCTAGAAGGAATTCGCCATCGAGAGTCTGGTTCTCTCAGAAAAGACGAAGTCGCACCAAAAAGCTTCTTCTGGGTTGGCCGCATTTTTGGGAAAAGAGAATTTGAAGTGGATCATGGGATTTTGGAAGCAAAGCGGGCGGTGGGAATTTTGTACCCGCTGGCAGGTACTTTTCCCATGGAAGCAACGTCACTTAAGTCACAATGGGAAAGTTAGAGGCAACAGGCAGGCGAGAATTTCTTACCTACCTTGCAGGGTAAAAATTCTCATTGTGAAATAAAAGAAAAATCACTTAAGGCATTAATGGGATTTTATTGCCTCGCCTGGCAAGATAAATAATCCCATTATAAAAGTCAAACAACTTAAGTGAATCATGGGATTTTCGAAGTTGCCTTGCAGGGTAAATAATCCCATTGCCAATTGACTTTTAAAAATAGAAATTCCTTATTCCAAAAAGTGCGACCCCTTTAGGGAAAGAAAGGCAGCCTTAAATTAATTAATTTAAATAATTTCTTCTCCAATTTTGGCGCCTAGGCTTGTGGAAAAATCAACAAAGGAAAGTGGACAAAAGAAAGTTGGAATTAGACAGGTTCTAAAATTAAATAAATATTATTTATTTAATGCAGCCCCTTCATGTCAAAAAATGCGCCCCATTTGGGAGAGAAATAATACTTTTTAAGTATTAAATGATTTAATTAATTCCTATTTTCAGTGGCTAAGGTCAAAGCATACTGTGAGGCTTGAGTTAACTGGAAACAGAAGGCTAAAATTAAATAAATTTAATTTATTTAATGGCAGCCATGAGCATGCACAAAATAGGCACCCCATTTGAAGAGTAAAGCTTATTTAATAATTAATTAATTGCCATGAATAGGAAAGGCATTAATTAATTATAGAATTATGAGGATTATATAAGCAGGGGCTGCCATAAGGATGAATTAATTAATTCAAAAGCAGAGAAGTGCAGCCCAGACAAAAAGTGCACCCCATTTGAAGAGGATTTTTGCTCGAATAAGGTGTAATTAATGTTGGAAGCTTCCAATTTTGGCGCACAGGTTGAAGGAGGTTGATTTGTGTTTGGATAATTGTTTGCATAAGTGATACAGGTGCTCAGGTGAAGTTGGTAAAATTCATGTTTGCTTTGCATGCAAATAAAACATCAAATTTTGGGGTAGCAGGCTTAAATTATGCAGATTTTTATGATTAAAATCAGCTGTTCATGTTCCGGTTGCCATCTTTGTCTGAATTAATTGCAGGAATTCATCATAGGTGCTTTTATAAGAGAAAGGGAGCTTAAATCAATGTCCAATACATTGAAAATATCCTCCGAATCTGAAGAATTATCCAGACCTGCACCGGTTATGAAAAATTATGGCCGAATAAAGAGGAAAAGAATTGTTCGTGATAAAGATTGCTTGCTCCAACCATGACAAAGCGGATGAACGAGAAAGCTCAATGGAATCATGCATTACTTCCAGTTTGCTAACATTGGAGACACAAATCCAGTGCCCAAATCCAGATCTCTTAATCGCAAAAGCTTCTAGCGAAAAATTCATCCTCTTATTTCTCGATGCAGCCGTGTAAAAGTAAATGCATGGAAAATTTCTTCCAGGATCTTGTGCATGTGCTCCCAATCTTCCAAATAAGCCTTCATTGAAGTTGCATTCACCCGGAGTGCTTTCCTGCAATTTTTAATTGCTCATATGTAATTAAAAATGATGAGTTATTTACTGAAGACATTGCCGATGCATCTACTGGAGAAGAACCGCAAAAGCTTCAAGCAAATCACAGTCACTTGCTTCCGATCCAGTTTGGTGAGAATCAAAGGCAAAAAAATCAGCTGCATGCAGAATATAAAAAGGACAAAACTACAAATTTTCGTTTTTCTTCTTCTCGTCTCTTATTTCCTCCGACAAGGTAATTGAGCGATCAATTAAATTATAAAACTTAAGTGATTGGTTTAAAAGCCATTACTTGAAGAAGTCAACTACTTGGAAATAGGTGGCGGACGTGCAAAATAGAAGGTTCTATCTTCATTGCAGAAATCATGCATGTCATGCAAAGAGGAATTCCAAGAGGAGATTGCCGGTGTTTCCTTTCCGACTTCCATATGTGTCAGATTCACTCAAAACTTTCTACTTGTAATTGCCCCTCTAAATGCTATAAGTAGAGGAGGAACCTACGGGTTAAACAATGAGAATTTGTAAGCGTGCATTCTTGTGTTCCGACTTTGTGTTGAAACCCCGATAGCCACTTGAAGCAAAGGAATATAAAGGAGCAGTTTCCGAAGAACTTCGTGTCACGGTGCAATTTGTTTTTAGTTTTCTATCTCATTAGCATATGGATTTGCACGCATGCAAATGACATGCAACAGTGTGGGAACGAAGTCCATCCTCAAGTGAGGTTGTCTTTATTGAAAACCAAAATTGTATTTACATCTATACATTCAAAATTGTATGTGGGGGATGTTTTGGAGCATCAATGGAAAGAAAAGTGAATGAGGGAGATGGAATGGAATGAAGGAAAGGAGTGGAATGGAATGAATTGAAAGAACATGCAAGATTTAGGTAAAAACAAAGCCTAATATTGCATGAGGAAAGATGAATAACCAACACAAATAAAACGGAGTTTGAGTTAACCAAACAAGAACGTGTAAAAGGGAACACACATGAGCAAGTAGATAATCAGAGCTTGATCACTGTGAACTAAAACAACTGATTAATAACGTTGACAATAAGATCAAAGATAATATTTGCATGCAAGATTCAAAACACCTAACATCTAATGAACATAAGAACATCAAATGTTACAAGAGGCAATGAATGAGACACAAAGTTCATATTCCATTAACTCCAAAATGTTTTTCACAAAAGAACACAGTTTCTTCCTGAAACAAAGCTTGCACAAAAGTATTTTCTTCTCCTCTCTCAAAGTCACCCTTTACAAATGAGCCCCTCACTTCCTTTTATAACCCAAAAGTTGGTTACAAAGTAGTTAGGGTTTTACATGATCATTAAATAAGGCACTTAAGTGACCTTTGACTTTTTCAACCAACTTTATTAAAAACAACTAAAAATAGAAACCACTTAAGCTAAAAAGTCATAAAAGAAATGGGCACACGTGGACCCCACTTAAATGACTTGGACGCACACATAGACATCCTAGTCAACAATGCGCCACCTAGATCAAGACACCTAGGATTAGTGCCTTATCCATTGGGCCAAGAGTCCGCCTATCCCGATCGTACGAGAAT
The DNA here is from genome assembly GCA_018340775.1 of Taxus wallichiana var. yunnanensis. Taxonomy (NCBI): domain Eukaryota; kingdom Viridiplantae; phylum Streptophyta; class Pinopsida; order Cupressales; family Taxaceae; genus Taxus; species Taxus wallichiana. Next base: position 661,249,808 of record CM031235.1, read on the forward strand.
GAACTCATTGACCGTGCTCTGCAATCCTCCAAATGACAAGAGTGTTGAGCTTGAAACTTGAGCAATTCATCCACCCCTCCGTCTGAGCAATATTCTGGTGTGAGAAAGTTTGTCTTCATTCGTATTCACATTCACAATTACACACAATTCTCCACATGCTCCGAGTACCTTTCCATGGTGAATTATTCATTTGTCACGAGACCGTAGTCGTTACATCGCCGTCTTGGCTTGTCAGAATCCAACTTTTGATCTTTCGCCATTGAGAAGATCTTCCAGGAGCCAAAATTGCAATTCACTGCCTGGAGTTATGTCCTTTGTCTTTGTCACCATCCCAAAGTGTTGATCTCCCGAGTAGAATTCGTGAGACTTCAGAGTCTTGGAAATCCATCTCCTTTGCCCCATTGTGAACGAGTGGTGTTGAAATATCATCAAAGTGATTTATGAATTCGTTGACACACACCTTAGCGTAGTATTTGGTCTTTTTTGGAGTGATGGATTCTAACATTGACGCAATCACTTCCAAGTTTATCACTATTGGCTTGACGACCCTCTTTCAATTCTTCAAGATATCATGTAGCCAGGTGGGAACCTCTCCAAGTACCTCATTGTACATGGTTCTCGTGTTCGTTGGGAATTGATCTTCATCACGCTGAAGGGGATCACCTTCAGGTGTTGCTGAAATTGGATCTTCTTGTTGTGAGAGAGATGTTGTCGCCATTTTCTCCATTTGTGGTGGTTCTTCAAATGTAGGCGGGGAAAGAACCGGATCATCAACTTTTGGTTGAGAAGTTGTGACTACTTCCACAAGTTGGGCTGGTATATTTTGAGGTACTTCATTAGCGAGTTCCACCTCTAGAAATTGTGTGATATAGATTACAGGTGCTTGCGCCTGAACCAATGCTCTGAATTATAGTGTTGTGTTGTTGATTAGGCCTGAAGAATTAGGGCAATCATGCAAAGACGAATGATGACTGGAATGAGAAATTCTTGAGATGTGCTCCTTCCCCTCCTCCACTTGGTGTCATTTTCCAGACCTTCTAGATGATACGGGTGCGACAGGAGGAGTATTTTCTTTCCACTTCCTACGATTCTCTGTAGTTCAGTGTTGTAGTTTGCGGCGTGAGTTGAGAAGATGATTGATTAACTCATTTGTTCCTCTTCTCATTGTAGATGGATGGTTGTTTCTCTTCACGCACAGTCCTCCTGTGATGATCCGAATCCTCTTCAAACCAAACGATACTTACCTCGTGAACTCGTTAGATCCATGTCTCTAGTAATACACAATCCCCATTTGACCAATTAATCTTGAGTGGTGAAGATGCGGAAGATGAATCAAACGCAGGATCAAGCACGTTGGAACCATCATCAACAATTTCATGAGTTGAATCTCTGACTTTGAGGGTGATCATCTGATCTAAGGTGAGCCTCAAATGGTCTCAGTGTCAGACTTGAATTTCATCCGCACACCCCGCTAAGTGATCCTCTATTTGTGGTACGTGTTTGTACTTTTGACCAAGTGTTTTCTCCTTGAGGCCGGAGATATCAAAATCGAATCTCCGTGAAAATAGATGAAGTGTGTAGATTTCCATCTCCCTCCCCATGCTTTCCATAGCTTGGAAAAAGAACATTTGTAGACTGCGATTGAGATAGGGAAGCAAATGTCGGGTCGATTCCTATCAGTGAGGAAACTGTTGACGGAGAATAATTGCCGCGACAACTCCATGAGAACCCATTTTTTCGTTGACTTATCTCGAGATCTTATATGGCATTCCATTGAATCCACTGATTCATATGTAAGAGAAATTCTGGTATTGAATGAACTAGGTTCCCACTTGTACAATTTACTTTTTCGCCACCTCCGAGAACCTTTCTTGTGGGGTGTTGCTCAACATCCGAATGACGAAGAACACGAATGTGTCGTTGACATGATGAAAATGAGGCAGAATCGCCTTGAACTCCAGTTGGGGGTAGAATTGGAATACGTTATTCTTGGAGTCATCCATCGTGCCAATATTTTCCAATCCACTGAAGATCCTTCTTCTCACGATGTTATACACCAGTTAGGAGGTCATGTAGAAATGTCCCATCATTTTGAATTCAATCAACTAGCTTATGTAAGTTTTCATTGATGACGGTGGCCCAATCAACATGTAATGCTTGATCCAGAATGATGAAAATGAATTTATACATCCAGGGAAGGAAATGACGCATAGAAGGAAGGCCAAAGACCTGCCTGAGAAGTGTGATCATGTCGCTAATTTCCTATTTGAAGTTGTAGTGCGGAAACTCATTCGCGAGACGATTTGCACGAGAACGTTTCTGAAGCAGCCAAATTTTGTTGATCATCCTTCGACATGTGAGAGGATTGTCATCCCAAAATCGTGTAGTTTCTTTGGTCACTTCAGTGGCTTCCTCCCACAAATGGAATCCTATTCCGAGGCGCGTGGTCTCTTAATCAGGTTGGCGCGGCTTTTCCTTGGCTGCGTGTGATGTTTTTAATTTTCTGTTTTTAAAAATTGTTCCTTTTGCCTTCTGTCCTCTGTGGAATTCCTCCTGGGCTGGGCAGCTCCTCCAAATGTGTGGAAACTTGTAAAGAAAACAAATTTCTTTGGACTGTTCTTACTTCCTAGGCGCGGCCTGCACTTTCTTTTTATTTAAAAATTGTTCTATTTCCTTTAGGCTCATGGAAAATTTTGCTTGGGCTGTGCGTGGAAAACTGTTCTTTGCTGTCTTTAATTTCTTTGGACTATTTTCCTTTCTTCCTCCCAAGGCGTCTCCTCCCAAATGTGTGAAAAAGGAATTTTTTTGTCTTCTTTAAAACATGCGCAGGTTTAAAACAAATGCCTCTTCTCTTCCTTGCGCGTGTAAAGCTCCTTTGCATGGACAGCTGCTATTTCTCCATGAAGGCGTTGGCAGATGCTTGGATTGGTATTCTTTTCCTGAGCAATCTTGGATTCATGCGTGGATTTTCCTTTTGACTGTGCGAACTATTATTTCCTTGGATGCGTGTGTCGTATTGTGGGATATGACAAAATATTATGTCCTTCAGAGGAAATAAGAAGCAAAGCTTCGCACGACTTTTTCCAACAGGTTTGACGGAGGAAGTTATGGGGATTAATCCAACTTCCTCTCTTCCCGGGTAGTGGGGTTAAGTGCCAGGGGGAAATGGGGAAAGCAACGGACAATTGCCAATGGGAATGGCAAAGTGGGTTGGCAATCCCGGTTAATTTCCCCATGTGGAAATTGGGGAATTTTTGCCGGTTAGCTAATCCATGATTTGGCAATTGGTGGAGAAAATCCCACGTGCGGGAAAATTAAAGAAGATTGCCAGGGAAGGGGAAATCCGGGTTCGGGAAGCCAAATTGGCATTCCCGCAATTGGAAGCATAAGCTTACTTCCCCGACAATAAAAATTTGTCGAATGATTTTTAATTTATATTTATTTAATTAAACACTTCTCAAGTTATTTAAAAATCAATTTTATCAAACAAGAAGCAATTAATTAATTAAATATTAATTAATTAATTTAATGTATTTTAACGCGATTTAAAGCCTAGCGGGAAGAGTTCTCGCCCAAAAATGAGACGATCGCAATGAGGGCAATGAACCACGCTGGTAACACCTTAAAAAAATTCAAATTTTTCATTTTTTTATTTTTAATTATTTTCATGAAGTCAAAATTGGTGATACTACACTATCTTAGATCTTTAAATAAACTTTGTGTTATTTTAGATCTAGATCTGGAGCTACCTTTGCTTATAATTATGTGCGTTGATATCTATTGGTTTCTTCTATGTGCATGCAATCAACTTTGTTATCTATTGATTGGGTTGCACATCTTCCCTATTTCTTCCTGTGTTTTATTACTTCTTCTATAAATATTTCCTTTCTTAAAACAGATTGTTTACTTTGCAAGAATCAGCAGATATGGCTCATGAGTTGAATAGTTAAAGTAAAACCCCATATAGATAATAGCATATTTTTACCGACAAATCGACACGGAGCCTCACCGGTAAATGAGAGAGATTTATCTCATGACTACCTAGGTTTTCAGCTATGCGGAAAATCTAGCCAACACAACCCCCTTTAAATAGCTAGAGGTGGCACCAAAAACCAAATAGAATCCTCTTAAGGAGGACCGACCTCCTTGGAGAAATAATAGTTCTTTTATTTTTCCATTGGCTTTTCACCTTTTTCCCAACCGACCTGACTCTACTTAGAAAATTTTAAAATTAATGCAAAGCTCACAAAAACAACTAAAAATCATGACATTAACTTCCCTTGTTCATTCCCTTTTAGCCCACGGGAAGTGGAATGGGCCCAAGGTCTTCAAAGAGAGCTAGCATTGAGAAGGGGACATTACAAAGGTGTAGTTCCAAAGCTGAATTCCCGAGTTCTCGAATTCCATCTCTCCAAACTCCCGAATTACAAAATCTCCCGAATTGTTGGACAAACATCCATACTAAGCTACTCCCACAGTGCTCCATCAAGTTGTCTAATGACCCTCGTAAGTATAAATTCCCGAGATCCATAAACTCCTAAACTATCTGGGAAGCCATTCATGTCAGTTTTACCTACATTGGATCCCTTATTGTCTTCAAAGTGTGAGGCTTCTTTTAAAATACGTATTCTCTATCAGTGAGTTCATCACTTTCAACATCTGGTGGATTTTCAACAATGGCTACATTAACTTCATTTGATTTGTCTTACATGTGAACAATCTTGTATTCTCTATAATTGAGTTCATCAATTCCAATATCCGATGGATTTTCAACAATGGCTACAATAACTTTATTTGATTTGTCTTTCATTTTAACAATCTTATTCATATCTTGAAGAATGTTGCTTTCTATGACTTGATAATGTACACTTTCTCCACAATTCTTTATCAATGTCTCCATGAGCATTTGTCGCTTTCATAACATCTTTCGCTTTCCCGTGATCATTGTTAATGACATTTGCAAATTTCAAGATTCATAGTCTAGTCATTTCCATCTCCTTGATATTCAAAAATGCAACTCAAAACATGCCCTCGTGGTTTCATGTTTCGCGATTGTATTTTGCCCTAGGAAACTATATGTATTCCCTTTTTTTGATTGTATATGTATTTTCCCCTTGTTCCGACTATATTTTTCCCTTTTTCCCTATTTGCAACTACTAAATATGCCCTTTTCTTACTCAAAATGTGCGGATGTCCTGTTGTCACCAGGATAGGGGTTTCACATTTTAATGATTGAAGCTCACAACTTTCGCTTTTCGTGCCATGTTGCACACCGAGAAACAATTGTATTTTTGCTTTTTCAAACATCTGAACTATGGTATTGATGTGGTAATAATAGCAGAAATGGAGTCTTTAGATTCGCGATTGAGTTTGCCAAATCTTTGATCTCGTTTCAAAGTCTTTTTCCTTTCCTTGCAACCCCTTGTAGGCCCTCATGATCACCTTCACAAGCAGGTGTTTATCTTGATTTTATTCAATTTTTCAACCACGACTATATTTTGTCAAACATGATTGTATTTCGTCCAAACTGCATGACTAGCTTTTGAAATGTTCATTGTAAATCAGTAAATTGCTCTCGCAATTTGCAGGCCCTTGCGATGACTGTAAACTCGAACTGTGCCCTAACAGGACTGACTTGAACTTCTTCCCTTCTCTTTCTCCTTGCTTGCCCCGCTCTGATACCAATGTTAGAATATGCGGAGAGAGAAATAATAGAATGTACAAAGAATGAATGAAGAGTAACCAGAATGCACACATTATTCATTGTGTGTTCGTCCTTTTATTATGTGAGAGATGGTTACAAAATGGTTGAAGTGGTTACAACCATTTATTAGTTAACACTTAACTAATATTAACATAATGCTAATTTATAAGCCTTATATTTCAATAAACTAATGCGACTTGCATTCAAATTGATTAATTGCAATCACCTGGTAAGGCCAGGGAATTTACCAAGTCCTAAAATTCAGACTGATTTTATACACCACTTTAGACCGGTCATCATCGATCCTACTACAAATTATGTATTGTAAGAACTAAGGCAAATCAAATTGATTCAAACTATACCTAAAACAAACAACTCTTAATTCTTAAATGCAAATAAAAATTATGTCTTTCTAACTGAAGTAGGCTCTGAAAGTACAAAACTACACAATAAGAGGAGCAACAATACAAATACTTAATTGACTCAATTTTATTCATAGATTAGAGAGCTTCTTATACAAATTTTCACTCCTACAAACCAGGAGTTAACCTTATCTCTCCAGTTCACATATCCTAATTCCTATTCTCACTCAGCTAATTTGGATGAATTGTTACAACATAAATTCACAAACATTATTATCATGACTAATATTAACTTAATACATCATTTGAACTCTGATGTACTAGCTAGAAATATCCAACATTCCCCCCTTAGTACATACATAGTTCAAAGGAAAGGAACAGTATTGCACAAGAAATGGGGCATGCTCCACTTCGAAATGAACAATGACGAATGATTACATATTGCCAATCTAGTTGGGGTAGTGGAATGGCATCACTATTAGACTAGGAACAAGAAGGCCCTTCAAGGTGAAACTTAAGTTTCCATCGCTGGAGATAACAAACCTAGTCACAAATAACCCGTGTACTAGACTAAAGAGCCACCTAGGCAAAGTCAACAATGGCAAAGAGGACACAGACATACCCCTACATAAACCCCTCACAAAGTTTGTTTTCCATTTCTTGGATTTTTACCATACTTGGCATGTCGATTTGTAAAAATCGCTTTCAAAATGAATGTTGCGGAGAAAAATACAACGGTACATTGAGAAATGTCTACAAAACATCAAAAAACACATCTGATGTTGCCTCGATCAAATTTGTTGGTGGGTGCACTGGATATAGGCTCTAAGAGAATGTTTCTACCCACTTCTTTTTCCATGACTTCCATTCTCGCACTGGCATGGTCACCCTTGAGTAACAGATACGGTTTTTACGAGTGGCGAGAGGATCTTCCAATTCCATCTATAGTCTTGTCATTCAAAACTAGAGTTGTTTTAATTTGTGCATGTCTCCGGGCACTCGAATTTTGTTTAAGCATCTTATTCCATGCGTTCACACTTTACAAGTGAAGTAAAAAGGCTCTAAGGTTTGTCGTTGCAACGGAAAAAGATAGCAACGAGAATGGGTTGGTTGTTACGTAAACGCAAACAAGAAAATAAAACTGTATTATTTTTGTCTGAAATTCATGCCACTTTCAGAATTGCTCTTCCACCGTTTCAAACATCATTTTTAATTGGGACATCTTTATAATAAATTTAGGTTCTTTATGTTTTATTCCTATTTATTTATAGAGAAGACCTAAAGCATCATGCAACTAAGATTGTACTTGATACTATAAGCTCTATACCTGTAATTGTATTCTACAATTGGGAAATATTTGTATTGTTACTCATAATCCAATTATTATAGGTTGATGTTCACACTTTCAGTTAATTCATTCTTGGCTAGTCTTGACCATTATGGTTTACATGTGTGAAAGTTATACCCTTTATAATGTGACAAGTAATCATTTAGGATAACTATTAAAATAAAATAAAAGGATCAAATCAATTAATAGAATAATATTGTTATTTACTAGGAGAATGACTACATGATCTTTTTAGCCCTAAATATTCATTACAAGATTGGATAACAAGGATTTATCAATTGATAGGTTCAGCTTGCTCACATAAAGGAAAATCAAAAACTCTCACATAAATAATCTAAAAGATACAAGACTCATTGCCTTACCAAATGCTAGTATGTGATGTTGACATTGTCATCTATTTGAACAAGAATAGAACTACTTTTTCTTTTACAAAACAAAATGAGGACTGCAATCTATCTTTTGGTTAAGTCTCATACTATCCTAATAGAGTATGATATAATGTTACTATCCTTACAATTGACAAATGAAATGTGTATTAAAAGATTAATATGCCCCTCCTTTTAGTGCAAAAACTGTATTGTGTTTTAATTATCTATAGTAAGAACATAACGGAAGGGATTAAACAAGTAACAATACAAGACGACTTCTTCTCAATATCTTATGATATTTTTCACCGTTGGGGCTCGTCTTCATTTAATTATTTTTGGGCAAAACTCAATATTTAGAGAGGCGTGACCTAGTGTCTACAGAGTACCTAAATCTTGAAGGCAAAATTAGGTTCTTAATTATTGTAATACTAAAAGCTCGTAATACTAAAAGCACACACTCAAATGGAATCAGAGGAATTAATTTAATGGCAAGGTCAGCCATTGAAAGTACCTTGAATCACCATGTGAGCCTCAAGAAGCTCTAGCCCTTGAGGAGTTAAAACTAGAACCATTGTAGAGTAAACATATAATGGTCTCTAACCTGGTGGAATTGTGTGCAAATTTAAAAGGAGATTTTGTTAATTGAGTCTCATGCAACCCTAAATGCTGTAGTAAACATATCAGGATCACTTTTCCTTTAGTTAAGGATTAAAAATTGAATAGCTCTCATATTGATCGTAGTTAAATTTCAAATTTCAAAGAAAAAAATTTAGTTCTTTTTTCTTGAGTTTTGTGCTTGTTAGATGTGTCTATGAGTTGATGGCAAAGCCAATTGAGTTGTGAACAGAATTTGAATGGAAAATGGATTGTGTCTGACACATACTTGAATTGATCAGCAATTTGAAATACTTTGATCCCTTTGTTAAGAATCCAAGGCAGATTGTTTTAGGAGGCTTTTTGTGGTATAGTCTTGCTGTTTTTGAAACCTTGAAAAAGTTGGGTATATCAGTAATTGTTTTGATTTTGATATTGCTGAGTATGTTAAGCATCTCTTTGCTGACTGCCCTCTGTTGTTTGTGTATGGAATGTATTCTGCATGGCCGAAGTTTGTTTGTACAGAAGCTGATAACATGGCTCTATTACATATGTTTAGATTCAAAAAAATGTTACTATGCTTCGCCTTGTTTCTTCTACTGGTCTTTTGTAATTTCTCTGGAAATAGATCTACTTGCATGTTTTTCAAAATCAGAGGAGGTGCCTTGCTGACTTCATCAGTGAAGTCGGTTGTACCATTGTCTCTGTGGAGGTAGTTTTGCACATGAGTGTTCCTGTTGAGGACACGAAGCACTTTCTATAAAACAGGTACACAAGAAATTCAATAAAGTATGGTTAAGGCATTGGAAAACTCCATAGATCTCGAGCCTCTCCTAATTTGATTTGATGGTATCCAAGCATTGAAAAATTTTGGCATCTACAAGACGTATGATTTCTGATTGGAAACAATGTGGTGATTAGTTCTAGTAGAATTTAGAAAGAACAGGTTAATAAAGAACATCTTCTTTCCCAACACAACCTTAGGAATGCTCAGGGTGTTGGAACTACTGTGGTGAATTTTTCAGCAGGTAACTCTTTCCTTGAGCTGCAGAACAATGTACAAAATAGGGTGCGAGAAGGCAAAGTAGGGAAGACTATTCGGATTGTAAAAGGCTAGCAGACAAAATGTATGAATTCATGAATTGGAGCTCAGGTTTCCCATGGGATAATGTGGTTGTTGACTGCAAGGCATGAGTATTTGATGCTGAGAAGACCTTTGATCAACAGGGCTGTCACTCCAGATTCCAACAATGCACTTGATTATTCGTATGGTCCAGTTCCTATCAGACAGGTTTATGATATTAAAAGATGGTTGGAGGAGTGTGGGCACTACTAAAAAAGGGATCAAAATGTCTTTTGAGCATAGAGTATCCAGTCCAACAATGAGACTGATGAAGGACCTGTTTCAAATATACATGAGGTTCAAAAGGATATATAGGTGGATGTTGTTAAATACAAAAAGACTTTAGTCAAGATCGGACACCCTTGGATGATCTTTGGGATGAAATGAACTGGAACAAACAAAATTTTTAGTAGCAGTAATAAGTAGGCCTCTAGCACTATGAGCACACAAGTATGGGAGGGGCCTCTTCCTGGGAAGTCCTGGGTTGGCAACGAGAGATCTGAAGGGCTCTTGCAAGCATTAATTCATATTGAGAACCATGGTAGAGATCTTCAGCATCAGAGACTAGTGTGAGTAGAACTGTGGACAATGTATAGATAGTTAAAAGGCACAATGAGTGTATTGATGAGAAAATTGAAGGTGGCAATACTAATCACCTGGCATCTCTTTCTGGGGTTCATAAACAGGGCTCTTTTTCTCATGTTGTGCCTTCATTCTGGAGCTTGGAGAGGGAAATTTTCTTGCAGGAAAAAAAGGTAAGAAGGTCATGCTTTCCAATGCAGGTGAAGCAGCAGGGCCCCAAACAGAAGTTGTTCTTCATAAGCAAAGTTTTTGGAGATTCTTGATACTGAGTTTCCCAAAGAAAGTGGCCTATCTATACTCTATATAAGGAAAGGGTGGTTGAAGCCTATCTATAAGTATATATATGGGGTCCCCTATATAGATTGGGGATCCCACTCTTTTCTTGATGGGGATTGGGGCACAGCCCAAATATATAGTACAGGGTGAAGAAGGATATACTGAGAGGATCGTTTTGTAGCCACAGGACGGAAACTGACTCAAATAGATTGATTCCCAAAATGGAATTAAAGCGGAAGGAATAAGAAGAATGAAAAATAAATATTAGATAAATGGGAATAAGGAGATTTCAGATGAATGTTAAATCTTATTCCTCAGAATCATTTAGATGAAATGAAAAAAAAATTATTGATCGGGGATTGACTGAAATTACTAAATCACGATCTGGCATCTACAAACTGAAAATTTCATTTTAAATTATACCTTTAGATCATTTTAATATGAAAGAGTTTAATTTGCTTCTATTCCATGGAAGTTCCATTTTTCCAGAATGTATCTTGATTTTAGCCCTATTTCTTCTTATAGTGATTGATTTAATTGCTGATCAGAAAGATACAGCTTGGTTATATTTAATCTCTTTAACAAGTTTAATGATAAGCATAGCAGTCTTATTATTTCAATGGAGAGAAGAACCTATAATCAGTTTTTTTGGTAATTTCCTAATTCCCTTACCTGGCTACCCATCTGTTCTATTAGTTCTATTGATTAGTTAAGTATTAAGCACTCATAAGTCACTTCTATAGTGCATCATAGCCAGATAGAACTATGGATGCTCAACCTGTTCTAGATGAGTGTCTAGCTGTTCACTCCCAAAATTGAGTACGAGCTTAACAACTAACTCTGAGTCACTTGTGCATATCTATGGGCTTGCTAGAGATAGATCAACAGCTCTAGTGATTTTCTAGCCCCATGGACCACAACCAATAGAAAGATCAGGCCACCCATGTTTGCCACCTACTTTTCCCCATGTTTGTCCAACTAAACAATATACAGGCCATCTCTCTATATGTCAGGGGTCACCCTCTCTATACTCCACCCGCACCCCCACCTTCACCCCCACCTCCAGCCCCACCCCATATATAGTTATAGATAGGCTAGAACCCGGATAGATAGAGGGGGTTCAAGTGATATGGGGGTCCGGGTGATATGGGGGTTCACCATATTCTCTCGTGGCGGGCATAGTCAATTCGGGCCCACCCGCCTAGAGTAGATCCCTACTCATATAATTGTGTTACTGTCATGTCCCTTTTTGGAGACTATCGAATTGAAGACCTTAACCAATTTTTCCTCCCGTGGTTTAAGGAAGGAAGCAAGGGGAAGACTTGGATGACATTTTCTGAGTAGAAATTTCATTATTATCATGTATTCCTATTGGGAAGCCAAGCGCCAATAGAAGAACTCATTTAATTAGAATATAAAGTACTCTGAGCATGTAGGCTCCAAAAACAAATTAGATAATTACAAAAGTACTTATTAAGAAGTTGGCCATCATTTGAATTGTAGAACCCCTTATTGTTATAAAAGGAGGATGCTTGGCCATTTGATGGATATGTTGAATCTTATTATTTCTTTTTCGGGTAAAGGCGGATTTTTCCTCTCTCTCATCAAGGATGAAAACCCTTGTTTCAGACCACTTCAAGGACGAAAACCCTTGATAGTGGAACTTGTTTTGGGGACAAAAACCATCAAGCAAGGATATTTGGAATTATTGAATATCCCAAGCAATTTGGAGCTCATATCTTTCTATCTAGCCCTGGGAGACTTGTATCATGAGCATGTTGAACATGTTTCAATAGATGTATGGTATAATTTCTTGCATGAATAGATTTATACTAATTATTAAAGGTGAAAACAATCATTTCCTTGCATGTTTGAGCCACTAATTCATTATTTCTAGAGGGGCGAATTTCTTATAGGTCAGATGTGACATGTTGGGGTGGATGTTTGGACAAGCTGATTTGATATTTGCATTCTTCATATTTTTAAACCCCAAGATCCCAAATTTCATGAATTTTGGAGCTTCCTAGGTAAAGTTATGAATTTTTAAAGTAACTCTGCAGACAAGGGTTTATAGAAATTCATATCTTCAATTCTAGGGCACTAAAAATCAGTTTTCCTTCATATTTTGATTGTTGGTAATTAATCAGAATTTTTGAGCTTGATTGGGCATATTTTCAACAAGTTTAGCGCATCCAAAAGTGAGCGGAAGTTCCGACAATAGGTTGCTTCCCTAAGAGGGGGAAAAGTGCAGGCTTTCGTGTGCATTTATAGTCATATCCAGCCTTTAGAAGTCTGATTATAGCCATCTAAAAATTAATTTCAGTCATTTCTCATTCAGCCCTAGCCATTTCCGAAGCCCCCAAAAAGGACATTACAGTGGTATTAGAGCATCATCCTCCCATCCTGTGAAGCATGGAAAACAAGTCAAAAAGGATCATGAGAACACACGGAAGGATAGCGGATGCACTAGATAGGCTTTCCCTAGCCATCCAAAATATGCAGGGTAATGGCTCGACCAAGGGAGAAGAGGATTCCTACAACCCTCATGATGAAAGGAAGGAATGGGTTTCATTTTCAAAGCCCTATAAACCCAAGTTTGTGCCAAAAGAGGTGGTCACTCCCCATGGGAGCCCTAGACAGACCAATGACTATGCTTTGCAAGGTTTGAAGAATACCAAGCCTTATAGGAGGAAGTTTGTGAAGCCATGTCTCTCACGGATTTCATTAGATTAAAAGGAAGGAATGCAAAATGGGCAAAGAACCCTAGCGCCAAAGGAAATACAACATGCCAAGAAGAAGAATGTTTCAGCCCTAGGGAGAAGAGGTCCTTCCATCGGGATGAAGGAGATTAGGGAGCAACCCTTGGGAGTCCAAAAAAACCCCAACACTCTTGCCCAAGTGGAACTCTTGACGGATTCTCCTGGACAACACCACGAAGACACAAGGGTTTGAAGAAAAATCATATTTGCAAGGTGTTGAAGAAGCTCAATTGCCAAAGGATAAGGAGAAGACTACAACAATCTCTCATGAAGACCACCAAAGGTATGAGGATAATTCATGTGTTGCTTTCTATAATGCCATTTCAGATTTACGCTTATGGCAGTTTGTTGGAAAAGATGACCTTGGGGCAAGTTTGATCCTCCATAACAAATCATGGCAAAGGGGCAATCCTCACCGTCTTTAAGAATGAAGGAAAATTGGGTTCGCATGGGGGTAATGAAGTTAGCATTCCGGGTGACATTGTTGGGAGACACGCCCATGTGATTAGGGCCTCCTTTGATGCTCATGTTAATCTTCATCTCGCTGGAAATTTCATGATAGCGACCTATGGTAAACCATTTCATCATCTTCTTAGCAAGGGTTTGTCACATTCTATGTCTTTACAATCTTTTGGACATCATAAAGAATACCCTATCCACTTTGTGAAGATGAAGGTTACCAAGTGGGAAGAGAGAGAATTTGGTTTACAAAAATGGGAAAGTGAAATTAATATTATTCTACTTGCTAGTCTGTTCCAAACAGCAGTCACCAACAAACCAATCAATGGGGATATCAACAAAGAACAATCCCAATTTTTTCATCACCCAAACAAAGGTAAAAGTCCTTTAATGTTCTATAATAATTGATTGGATCCTAATGGTTACACAAGACACTCAAATCTGATTATAATGGAGTCAAATAAGATTTAATAAGGGCCTATGAGGGCGATGTTATGCATGAGATAAGGGCACCATAAGATTATTTTCTGAGTATTGTTCCTAACCTAGAAATTCTAAGTCAAAAGAATGTCAAAGGCAGCCCGTGGTATGAGAATATCTCAGTTTTGTTGTTTGTTGATATGACATTGCTGGTATGTTGCCCTCACACATGGTTGGGGAAGGTGATCAAATTTCATGCTTGTTATGTCCTCCTATATCACTACTAATTGGACATCATTATGCACCTCATACTCCACGAAATAATGAGGTAAGAAGTACTTGTATAAAATATTGGGCTCAATTTCAAAATTGTTTCCTCATGTGGAATATAGGTGCAGTGTTGGTAAAATATCTATGTTTGAGGCATCAAGGGCATGATGATAAGTCTGATTTTCCATTCCATGATTCCATGAATATGGAAGAGCTAGACAAAATATGGTGGAAGGGCAACGTCCTTACTCTAATGTGTGGCACACATACTTATCATCCATTCCGGGTGAAGGGTCTTCGTCATAACCAAGGGGTCACTAGGCTTGTAGAGAGTGGCACCATCATACCTTGCTCATGGAAAATAGTACAGTTGTCAATTCTCTTGGGAAATCATGAGGTATGGGATGATTTTTTTGTGATTGAACTAGCTAATGATGAAATTGTTCTTGGGATTCAATGGTTGCAAACATTGGAGGAGTTCACCCTCAACTATCATGATAAAGAACTGAAATTCAGTGATAAAGTTGAAGAAATCAGAATTCAAGATATAAGGAAAATGGTTGGTCCATGTTTTTGAAGAATACACTATCCACAAAGAAGATATTCCAGCTGCTCATCCCCATAGAAAGGTATGAAGGATATCATGAGTTTTCTTTAAATAAGCAAATTGAACTAGAGATTATTATTGAGAAACATTAGTTACAATTATTGGGGAAATTTGCCTTCAACTACCATAATAGAAGACTGGAATTTGGTATTAGAATAAAAATACAGACTTCAAGGCATAGAGAATGAAGGGTACATGGTAGTTAGGAAGAAGGAATGTTGTTTTGGTTCCCTTTTTCATATATCAACTCATTGGGAGAACATGTTGAAGGGCAAAAAACACATAGATCTCCTCATACATAATCCAAGTTGTTTGTACATGAAGATGGGGAATCCGGTTGGTCTTTGGAGGTGCAAGACGGATCACTTTTCGGAACCAAGCCTCACACTTGAAAACAGTGGTAGAAGGATAGTCACCATTCTTGGGGGCAACGAGATGCTTGATATGGAAAGTGGGTAAGTCATATGATCTTTTTGTATTTGATGTCATACAAGTAGTCTCAATCATTGGAAATAGTAAATGGAGGTTCTTGGATATTGTTGGGACACACTCCATCAATGTTGGGTTGTTTCCAGCCCCCATCTCATGGATAGTGTGGGAATTTTTGAAGAGATATCATGCTTACAACTGTTGTACTTTCCTTTCATCTATTGTTCACAACTTTTCCAGCTACGCTCCTACTTATAAGACCTGGAGAAAGAGCTTCCAATCATATGGTTGAAGGAATTCCAAGCTTCTACAAACATTGGCATGTTCATGGCTGATTTAAGGTGGTTTCCAACCACTAACATTCTAAATTTTGAAGGGAAAAAGAAAGATTACATTGGTGTTAAGGGCAACATGAGAGAACTTGAGAACAACCAATGTTTGGATGGTATTTATGACGTCATAGCAAGCAAAGAAGAAGAGTTGGTCATCACATCTACAAAGCAAGAATGGATGAACAAGGTGACACATTTTTTTAATGAGTTTGTTTTATGTGCAGTTCATCAAGGAGCAGCTGAGATTTATGTGGCATCCTAATACTTGTGATTTCTTGGGAACAAGCAATCTTGGGAAGGGGGGATTCTCATGCCCCTTTTTGGAGACTATCGGAATTGAAGACTTTAACCCATTTTTCCTCCCCGTGGATTTAAGGAGGAAGCAAGGAGAGGGCTTGGATGACATTTCCTAAGTAGATATTTCATTATTATCATTATGTCGAGAAGCATTCTACAATTGTATCACAGAGTGGAGGGGAGGAGTCTTATGTCGTGCCCATGAAAGAAAAGTAGTTATGCCTGAGGCATTCTACAATCAGTATCACGGAGTGGAGGGGAGGAGTCTGATGTCGTGCCCTTTAAGGAAAAACTAGGGCCCACATTATTTTATTTAATGTATTTTCCTTACTCCACATTTACATATATAAGATTTTTTATTTTAGGGTTTGTGTAAATAGTAAATTTAATTTAACTGGCATTTGAATAGGGGCATTTTTTTCATCCTCCATTTTTTAATGAATATATCAAATATATTACTTTAGGTTTTCCAATTAAATACATATGAGTGAATTAGTATTGATTTATATATAAATAATTCCTTGTACATCATTATAATCCAAGATATTTATTTACCTTTGATTTCTTACATTTGTATTATATTTATTTACTTATTTATCTATTTATTTGTATATTTATTTAATATGTGAACATTCCTATTCCACTTTTCTCACAAATTTAATATGTGATAACTCTTGGCATCTTTTATATAAATTTATCTAATATAGGTATGCTTAGTGTATTCCTATTGGGAAGCCAAGCGCTCCCAATAGAAGAATGCGTTTAATTAAAATATAAAGTATTTTGTGGGTGTAAGCTCCAAATACAAATTAGATAATTAACAACTACTTTTAAGGGGTCAGCCATCATTTGAATTGTAGAACCCCTTATTGTTATAAAAGGAGGTTGTTTGGCTATTTGATGGATATGTTGAATCTTATTGTTTCTTTTGGGTAAAGGTGGTACCTTTCCTATCTCTCATCAAGGACGAAAAACCCTTGTTTGAGACCACTTTAAGGACAAAACCCTTGATTGTGGAACTTGTTTTGGGGACGAAAGCCCTCAAGCAAGAATATTTGGAATTATTGAATATCTCGAGCAATTTGGATTTCATATCTTTCTATCTAACCCTAGGTGACTTGTATCATGAGCATGTTGGACATGTTTTGATGGATGTACAATATAATGTCTTGCATGGATAGATTTATACTAATTATTAGAGGTGAAAACAATCATTTCCTTGCATGTTTGAGCCACTAATTCATTTTTTGCAAGAGGGGCGAATTGCTTATAAGTCAAATTTGACATGTTGGGGTGGATGTTTAGACAAGTAGATTTGATATTTGCATTCTTCATATTTTTAAACCCCAAGATCACAAGTTTCATGAATTTTGGAGCTTCCTAGGTAAAGTTATAAATTTTTAAAATAACTCTGCAGACAAGGGTTTATAGAAATTCATATCTTCAATTCTAGGGCACTTTGTTGAGGTGGATGTTTAGACAAGTAGATTTGATATTTGCATTTTTCATATTTTTAAACCCCAAGATCACAAGTTTCATGAATTTTGGAGCTTCCTAGGTAAAGTTATAAATTTTTAAAGTAACTCTGCAGACAAGGGTTTATAGAAATTCATATCTTCAATTCTATGGCACTAACAATTAGTTTTCCTTCAGATTTTGATTGTTGGTAATTAATCAGAATATTTGAGCTTGATTAGGCATATTTTCAACAAGTTTAGGGCATCCAAAAGTGAGTGGAAGTTCTAAAAACAAGTCGTTGTCCTAGGAGGGGGAAAATTGCAAGTTAGTGTGCATTTTCAGTCATATCCAGCCCTCGAAGTCTAATTACAACTATCTAAAAATTAATTTCAGTCATTTCTCATCCAGCCCTAGCCATTTTCGAAAGTCTCTCAAAAAGGAAAATTATAAGTCCCATGTTGGAGACTAGCAGAATTAAAGACCTTACCCCATTTCCTCCTCGTGGGTACAAGGAAGGAAGCAAGGGGAAGACATGGATGACAATTTCTAAGAAAATATTTTCATTAGTATCATATATTCCTATTGAAAAGCCAACCGCTTCAATAGAAGAACTTATTTAATCACAATATAAAGTAATTTGGAGCATGTATGCTCTAAAAACAAATTAGATAATTAAAAGTTGGTGTCCCCAGATTTCATCCTGAAATTTGTGACTACCCTATCCGAAAAAATTTGTACTTTTAAAATAATGGGTCGTTTTGTGTTTTTATTGTCTGAAAGTTCTTGTATTGCGTCAAGATATTCCCAAAGAGCCATATCAGCCATTTTCGCCAAATACCCAGATGCCCAAAATTGTTATATTTTGTCAATCAATATTTGTCGGCAAGAAATTTGTATTTAATTATTTTTACCCCGTTTGAGGCAATTTGTGCTCCGTTTTAACCCTGTTGTGATCGAACATACCATTATTCCTTTATACCATAAGGGTTTTAACTTGGAATAAGTTTTGGGCTTTATTTGTAACTTTTAGCAATTTTTCGTGTTTTTATGTTTTCCTGTTTCATTTTCTATGAAATTTCTCTAGATCAATTCCTTTGCCGGGTTAGCCCGATTCTTGGCCCGTAGTATTCGGGAACATATACGCACGTTATGCCCAGAGGAAGTCACCATCGGAGATCCGGTTCACTAGAAAAAAGCGAAGTTGTGCACTAAAAAGCCCCCGCGGGTTGGCGCATTTTGGAAAACAAAGGATTTAAGCTGCAGTGGGAAAAATAGAAGCGGCGGTGTGGGAATTTTGTACACTGCCTGGCGAATACTTTTTCCCATGATAGAAAATTCACTTAAGTCAGTAGTGGGAAAACTAGAGGCAAGGAGCGGGCGGAAATTTATTACCCGCCTTGCAAGGTAAAAATTCCCATGGTGAAATAAAAGAAAAGTGACTTAAGTGAAATTATGGAATTTTATTGCCTACCATGCAGGGTAAATAATCCCATTATAAAATTCAAACGACTTAAATGAATCATGGGATTTTCAGGGCTGCCTTGTAGGGTAAATAATCCCATTATCATGTGACTTTTAAAAATAGAAATTCCTTATTCCAAAAGTGCGACCCACCTTGGTGAATAATAATACATTAAATAAATATTTGTTGATATTTATTCACCCAATTTAGCGCCCGGGCTTGTGGAAAAGTCAACAAAGGGAAGTGGACAAAAGGAATTTAAAATAAAATTCCAAAATTAAATAAATTTAATTTATTTAATGCAGCCCCTTTTGGGAGAGGAATAATACTTTTTAAAGTATTAAATGATTAAATTAAATTCTATTTTCAGTGGCTATGGTCAAAGCACACTGTGAAACTTAAGTGAAGTGAAGAGTGGATGATTAAATTAATTAAATTTAATTTAATGGATAGTTATCCTTAATCTTGCAATTTTAGCACACCAGTTAAAGAGAATAGCATGATTTTTAATTAATTAATTGTCAGGAATAGGAAGGGCAATTATTAATTATAGAATTATGAGGGTTATATAAGCATGGGCTGTCATAAGGATGAATTAATTAATTCACAGGTGAAGAAGTGCAGCCCAGAGAAAAGTGCACCCCATTTGGAGAAGGATTTTGCTCGAAGGTGGATTTGATGCTAAAAGCTTCTAATTTTGGTGCATGCTTTGAAGAAGGCTGATTTGTGTTTGCATAATTGTTTGTAGAAGTGATACAGGTGCTCAGGTGAAGTTGAAAAATTCATGCTCTCTTTGCATGCAAATTAAACATCAATTTTTGGGGCACCAGGCTTGAAAAGTGCAAATATTTACAATTAAAATTCACTATTCATGTTATGGTGGCCATCTTTGTCTGAATTAATTGCAGGAATTAGATACAGGTGCTTTTATAAAGAAAAGGAACTTATATCAATGTCCAATAAATTGAATATTTCCTCCGAATCTGAAGGATTATCCAGATCACACTTTTGATTTTGAAGAATTCCAATCAAATAAGAAGAAAAAGAATTGTTCGACAAATATAGACAAAGCTATGGCGAAGAGAGATGAAAAGAAAGCACAACGAGTCATGCATCACTTCTAAAATTGCAGCTATTGGAGACACGGATCTAGGCTCGGAACCTCTTCTTTGAATTTATAGCATCCAGATCAGACGGAAAAATTTCACCCATGCATGCATGAAAAACTTCACTCATGCGTGCGATTAAAAGTAGTGGAATTATTCAAGCTGCAATTTTTCCATCCACAAACCCGATTGCGAGTTTGTTATGCGAGTGCAGATCCATATCTAGATGCAGATGTAGATGCAGATGCGAGATGAAAATCCATATGCAGATCCAAATCCAGATCTCATAGTTGCAAAAGCTTCCAAAGAAAAGGCTTCATCCTCTTGTTTCAATGCAGCCCGTGAAGAAGTCGGTCATGGAAAATTCCTTCCAAGATCTTGTGCAAATGCTTCCATCTTCCAAATAAGCCTTCATTGAATTTTCATTCATCCTGAGTGCTTTCCAAATTTGGAGAAGAACTGCAAAAGCTTGAAGATAAAAGAGAAGACAAGGCAAAGGCAAAATTCCAAATTTGCAAAAGCTTCCGATCCAACTTGTCATTTCCAGATCCAAATTACTTCCAGATCCAAATACTCCCAGATCCAATTTGGTGAGAATCAAAGGCAAAAGAATCAACTACATGCAAACATGAAAAAGGACAAGACTGCAGCCTTTCTTCTTCCTTCTTCTTTCCTCCGACAAAGTAATTGAGTGATCAATTAAATTATACAACTTAAAGTGATTGGTTTAAAAGCCATTACTTGAAGAAGTCAACTACTTGGAGATAGGTGGCGGACTTGCAAAACAGAAGGTTCTATTTTCATTGCTGAAATCATACATGTCATGCAAAGAGGAATTCCAAGATGGAGATCGCAGGTTGTTTCTTTCCTCCGACTTCCACATGTGCCGCTTCAACTAAAAGCTTCCAACTTGTAATTGCCCTCTACATTCTATAAGTAGAGGAAGAACTTTCGGGTTAATAATGAGAATTTGTAAGCAAGCAGCAATCTTGTGTTCTAGACTTTGTCTTTGAACCCCGAGAACCACTTGGAGCAAAGAAATACAAATGAGCAGGTTTCCGAAGAACTTTGTGTCACGGTGTACTTTGTTTCTTACTTTTAATCTTAGATCTCTTAATAAACTTTGTGTTATTTTAGATCTGGATCTAGAGTTGCCTTTGTTTTAGAATTCTATGTTTATATCTATTGGATTATTCTATGTGCATGCAATCAGCTCTGCCATCTACTGATTGGGATGCACATCTTCCCCATTTCTTTTATGTGTTTACGTAATTACCTTCTTCTATAACTTTTCTTTTCTTTAAACAGTTGCTTACTTGCTGCAGAACTGTTCAGTTATAGTTCATGAACCGAGTAGTTAAAGTAAAACCCCATTTAGATATTAGCATACTTAAATTGACAAATCGACACGGGAGCCTCGCCGGTTAAATGAGGGAGATTTATCTCATGACTAATCTAAGTTTTATGCTATGCAGAAAATCTAGCCAACAAAAGTGTTTTATGAGGTCGTGTAATGTCCCCTTTTTCGAGACATTATTAATATTTATTTTTCATTTGCATTGTAACCCCTTGGCATGCCTAACACTACAAGTGGGAGTCTTTTTAGTTAGTTTAATGTGCACATAGGTTAGTTACTTTTATTTATTTAATTAAAAAATAAATAAAGTGCACATAGTCTTAGTATTAAATATTTTAATGAGAGTTTATGTTTTCCCTCCAAAAGGGAAAGGTAGGTCTTTATTGGATATTGCACCCCTTAGTTCTATAAAAGGGAGGTCGCATTTCCTTAGAGGGCATGTTGATGAATTATTGATTTCACTCCATGCTTGGAGAATTGGGATGTATGCCCTAGTTCTTGCATTGATCTCTCTCTTATTTGGATCCATTATTGAAGATTATTGAAGACTCCATTGTTCTTTCCATTTTGTTCTCGCGTTGAAAGCATAGTTACGAGTTCGCCGGATCTCATGTATGAAATCCGGTTCGAACCGTATTTTTCAAGCAATCAATAAATTCGGTTCGGTTCGGGCTGCTTTGCGGGGAAAAAAAAATTCCTTTTTTGGCATATTTTTGTTTCTTGGTGAAAAAATCGCAAGAATGGAAAAAAATTTGCCATTTTTGAAAGGGTCCGGAAGATGTAGATGAGAAAAACTTGCATGTGCCATAACTTTCATTCTCGTGGCTCCATTTTAGGTGTCGTCTTCTCTAAAAGTATATATTTTCTCGAGCTCTACGCATTGATGGCAATATTTTTCTTATTTTCATAAAATCTATTTTTGTACCTTTTTGGACCAAGCAACTTCTTGCAATCTTTTGAAAGAATCATTATGATGATGATGATTATGGTAGATGGATGCTTTTTTGTATGATTTGTCTATATATAATGATATAAGTATACAATAATATAAATTTATAATAATATATGTATATATATTCCGAACCGGATTTTTCCGTATTTTTTCGGATTTTTTCGAGAACTCCGAATTTTCGGATTTTTTTGCCCTTCCGAATTTAATCGGATTTCCGAACAATGTAACTATGGTTGAAAGTGTTTGTGCGTGATATTCTCTTTAGCTTTAGCGACTTGTCTAGGGTATTGGCGCATTTTATGGAGGGTAAAATCTGCATGTTATTGAGTATTTTGAAAGGTTCTAAGTGCTGGAAATTATTTATACAATTTACCCTAACCCTAGTGACTAGGTTTGGAATTTCGGGGCTGATTTGAGTGGGTTCTAGTGCATGCAAAGTTCTGATATTTATTTTGATGAGAAGCTCATAATTTTCCTTTCTACCGCATTTGGTTTCAAGTTAAAAGAGTTAGTATTTTGGGAGTTATTAATTTCCAAAGTTTCAACTAGCTTTCAAGAATTATTAATTATTATTTTTACTTCAGCAAATTGTATCGGATAAAGGAGTGTAAATACCAACCTGGATTGCCCATCAAACCCTAACCTTGGCTCACTCCAACCCTATTTGGGTTGTATTGAAAGTGACACTAGGGTTCGTTGAGGTAAACCTAAGAGGGTTTATCTTCTAAGTGTTTATTTTTGAAAGTATTTAATAATAATCGCTTAATACCCTACAAGGATATTACAAGTCGGCCATTATTGAATTGTGGCATTCCTTATGGATATAAAAGGAGGTTGCTTGGCCATTTGAGCATTACGTGAATTTTATTATCTCTTGGAAAGATTGCTTGTAAACTATGTTCCACCAAGTTTCTGGGATGGGGACGGCAGGGGACGGGGGGACGTGTTTCCAAGACGGATTTTTTTTAAGACCTTTTTTAGGGACGACAAGGGACGGCTAATAAAAAATAAGGGAAAATTTTAAAAAAATAGGAAAGTTCAAATATCCATATGATAACATTGCTAAAGCAAACCTTAATACATAAAATTAGAGTTGAATTGAGATTTCACATAAGATTTATCATTTAACCTTAAAAATATAGGAAATTTCAAATATTCATATGATAAGTATAACACATTGATAAACTTAAACTTTAAGCATTCCTCACTGTCTTCTTGCATGAAAACTCCCCATTCGTGTAGGAAAAAATTGGTTTGTAACAAGAATATGATATACCAAGATCAAAGACCAAAAGGCTTGGCATTTTGTGGCGTATTTCTATGGAAAGAAAAGCGCTACAATATATTTTCTTATAGACATCCATAAAGTAAATGTTGATAGAACTGTTTGAATTGTGTGGTAGCATATAAATTTATTAAGGATGGATAATAAACAACATGCAGGCTTCAAAATTCAAAATTGAAATCACACGATAAGAATCCTATCAATATCATGTAATCTAAAGAGACTACAAGTATAAGCTCCATACTTTATAATAGAACTATTTTATTCATTTCTCTCACAACTTATAGATTATACCAATGGATGATAACTAAGACTAACCACAAATGACTTCTTAAAGGTCTGTTGTTGACCATTTGAACGAAGCCAACATGCAGCTTTGATTGAAGATACGCAAAACAAAGGAGTGACATTTAATAACATATAAAGTATTTCTCTCAATTATAATAGCGGAATATACCAGTCCATTTCATCTTCAATCTCCTCAATTATCTAATCAATGCAGAGCATTGATTTCAATATAAACATTGTTTTGGTAACCAACTATTTTCTGTTATTGTTAATCTCTTGTTGGCTTTTAGTAGTGTCTTATCGACTCTTTTGTTATGTTTAGTTGTAGTTGACAGTTGTGTTTTAACCAAAAACCATTGGATCTTTGATTCTTTTGTCATATAAACAAAATAATTCATTTCGGGGAAGGGCAACCGATGTGACAGGTTCCTCCACGTACTGCAAGTGATTGTATTGAAGTTTGAACACTACCTTATGCAATAAATTTGTTATTCAGAAATGAGCTTCTTTTTTGTTTTGATGTTTGTTTTAGGTTTAGGGCACTTAGAAATGAAAGTGGGGGTCCTTGTGGGCCCCCACATTGCTTTACTTTTAATTAAAAGTATTTTTTTGTTTAAAATGTGTTTTTAGAGGTTGTTTGCTTAGGGACGGCTGGGCGTACACAGGTACATTTAGGGACTTCTAGTTGTCCCCTAAACGTCACTGAGGACATCCAACCGCTTCCACTGTCGTCCCTATTTTTTTCGTCCCCGGGACGTTTCCTAAAATTTGCAAAGTTTGGGGACGGGAAGGGGACGTTTCCTACCCGTCCCCGAGGTTCAAACGTCCCCGGTACGGGACGAGCTAAAAAACATAGGGGACACGTCCCCATGGAACATAGCTTGTAAAACATCTCTCTACCTCTCCTAAGGACCAAAACTCTTGGAGAGTCTTGTGTGGGGACAAAACCCTTCACCAAGTCTAGGGAAGACTTCAACACAAAAATCTCCACCCCTTTGAGGCATTTCTCTATTATTATCTTAATTTCAGCCTTGGGCGAGTTGCCCTGAGGATCTTTTTAGAGTCAAATATTGAAGATATTGCTTTCCTTTTGTTATTGATGCAAAATTGGCCCCTTTCAAAGTGGTGTGACTGATTTGTGGAGTGATGTGGTACATTATTTAGTTCTAAAAAGGCGACTAGCATTGATTGAAGTTTTGAAGTATTCAACGGTCTTCTATGTGTTTGGATTACGTCATCTCGTTGCATATAATTTATAAGGGTGCAAATTGGTTTTACAATGAAATTTGGAGGGTTTTGGGATGCATAATCAAATCTGAAAATATTTATTTATTTCTGCAACAACTAGGGTTTGAAAGAAATTCATTCCAACATTCTTAGGCTTTCAAAAATTATAATTCCTTCACCAATTGATTGCTGAGCTTCAATAATAATTTCATTATATATTTAGAGTGATCTTGAATGGTTTCTAGGGCATTTCCAAGAGGGATGAATTACTTGAAAGGCAGGTTTGGCATGTTTTGGTGGATGTTTGGGCAAGTTGATTTGATATTTGCATTTGTCATTATTTTAAACCCCAAGATCCCACGTTTCATGATTTTTGGTGGTGATTTGCTAATTTTCCAAGCTCATGGAAGTTAGTTGCAGTTTTGGACTATTTAATTAATTTTTGTAGTTCAGGGTTTTATCACAAAAATCAGATCTGTCACTTCCAAGCTTATAAAATCATTTTTTTGCATGATATGATTGTTCGCAATATATAATGATTTTAGAGACTTAGAGGTAGCTAATTTCAAGGGTTTTGAGGGCACCAAAGTGGGTTTGAAACCCCAAAACGGGTCGCTGCCCTAGAAGGGTGTTTGCTAGCAGCAGTTAAGGGTTTTTACCTATTTATTTCAGTCACTAACAGCCTACAAAAAATCTGAAAAGTGTTGTTTATCTTCAAATTTGCATAGTTTCTGTGTGCCCCCAAAAAGGGACATTACATTGTGGATCCCATGGACATGTGTCTATCTTTATATCCCATATATATGGGGAGGAATAGTGAAGTGAAATAGCACTTAGAAATTAAAAAGGACTAGCATCAATAAACCCTCCTTTCAAGATAATCACAATCAATTAACATGTCCCTTTCCTACATGATCAACAATTTTTGGGGAGTTACAGTTTGCACAATAGGAATTCATTTACAATACTATTTTGATTGTCTGTCATAGTATCAAATTTAGAAGTGTTAAGGGTCTATCTGATTTCACGTTGAGTTCCTTCCCAGCTATCCTTCCTCCCAACCCAGCATGGAAACAGGATGAGTACAAATGCATAAATAAGGCAAGACCAAAAGAGCTGTCTTCAGATAAGACTTTGTTCTAGACTCAGGATTCCAATTGATGTCAATGTGCCTTTTTTGAAAAGTTTCCTAGCAAATGATTGAGCCATTTATTTAATGTTTCTAAGTATTGTTATGGAAAACATCAGAAGAATTTCAATTGTATTTTATCTTTCATTAAAGATTTGTGTGCTCATGAAGCTAGGAAGTCTATACACGGTGAGATCGATTTTAACTTTGTTATGCAAATTAAAAGGATTTCACGATTACTCTTGTTATATTTTCTTAAGACATGCTCAAAATATCACAATTTATCTACGAGACATTTTCATAATAAAAACAATTTCAATTCAACTTTTAACTATGGTACAAGAAACTTACCTGGTTTAGATTCTTTGTTAACATTGTGGCCCCAAGGATTAAGAAATGAAAGGCAATAAAACTATCTTTCTCTTTTTGTACCAACATTCTTGAGTCTTGACACATCTCAGATGGGTATTGATCTACCAAATTGTTGTTGCTGCTTTCTGATTTTGTTCGAAAAAATTTAACACCTGTCACTGCTTGTCAATGAAAGAGAAACAATTAGATAAGAGGGACAAGATTGAAAATTAAGATACTTCCAGAGAAGACTATGTTGATTAGCATATGTTTGTAGTGATTGGAATAGGATTCCCTACTGTATTGTCTTTTTGTATTTGCATCAGTAGAAACTTAAACATGTAGCATATGCTAGAACAGTGTAGACGAAGAAAGGTTGATGAAATTCATGAGCTCCATCAATTTATTTCTACCATCAAATTTGAAAATTGAAGGTTCAAATTCTTGTGATTCAAATAACCAATGAGAAAAACAATCGCCATCTTTCATCTCAGAAAATTAGGATAGATGAGCCTTCTAGATCAAAACTAAATGTCAGGGAAGATAGCTTGTGTAAACAGGTCCACATACTATGGAAATTAACATAAGACCAGAACAACTAGCTTATTTGTTGCCAGCCCTCTCCCTGCAGTGACACAGTTAAAACTTGACCTGCTATTTGCATTCTCAAAAGACATTCGGCCAGAAAGCATTTTGTGAATCTGGTTAACAAACAGGTGGCCTGTCTTTTTACTTTAAAATGAATAGTGCTTCCACTAAACAGTTGGATGCCCCGTTGTTACCTTGTATTTTGGTGATAAAGGTAATTGGCCAAGAGAATATCTTGACAAACAAAGTGGGCACCTCCAATAGACCAGCTGTAGGGTTCTGTTTTATTCAGAAAAAAAAAAGCAACGCTATCGCAGAGACAACTAAACTGGAATAATATCTGAAAATTGTATATATCAATACATTGCCAAACTTAAATTTAGAGAGCTACAACCTAAATTACCCCAAATTAGAGAATTGATTGTACAGTTCTCTGGATTCCTATATTTCAGTACATGTTGACTATTAGTTGTAATAGATAAGGGCACAATGTTTTGAGATACACAGAAACTAGTTGCTAAGACAAATAAATGTTCTACAAATGTGTTTGATACCCCTAGTATCTGCCATTTGGACCAAATAAGTTGATTTCAAAATTAACGATTCTAGATCTCCACATAGTGCACAGCAAAACAAAAATCCTTTTGGAAACTTATACCAAAGATGCAAAGAGTTGAGCATCACCATTGATCACAAGGGGAGGCTAGCAGGAAGACATTACATGAAGGATGGTATTTGATAGAAAAAATGGTGTTAATTTGCAAATGTAAAACATCACATTTCTAGAATGTGAAGATCCCTAATTTTTCTTCTGCAAGACATTGATTATTGGCCTTTAAAAGCATAACTACAAGAACGAAATGTCAATACTAACCTTTCATGCATAACACTAGAATCCACCACATTTCTAGGATATCAAGATCCCTAATTTTTCTTCTGCAAGACATTGAGTATTGGCCTTTAAAAGCATAACTACAAGAACAAAATGTCAACATTAACCTTTCACGCATAACACTAGAATCCAAACACCCAATCTGTTCTATTGCGAACCAGCTTGTTTCAGATCCAGCAGATCGCTACCGATGTTCCTAGAATAACATGCTAAAACCCATTATTCTAGTTCCATGTATGATCGGTAATTGAACAAACTATAGGCTATGAATAATTTTAACTCATCAAACAGGCCTTATCTCTTTTATGGTTCTAAACAAATAGAATATTTATTTAAAAGTGCTCCAATAACCAATACTTCTGTCTTGTCCCTTTTTGGAGGCTGATTTCTGGAGACCTTAACCCATTCTCTCCCCGTGGGTCTAAGGAGAAAAACAAGGGGAAGATCTGAATTATGTCTTTATTGTTGATTAGATAGTTGTTTTCATTTATTTTCATATATCCTATTGGAAGCCTAGCACTCCAATAGAGGAACTTAAGTAGTTAGGTAATAAAGGTATTATGAGCATGTAGGCTCCAAATACCATTTAAATATTTAAAAGCACTTACTTTAAGGGGTCGGCCATCATTTCTTATGTTCATAAGCACTCCTTGTGGCTATTTAAGGAGGTCGCTTGGGCATTATTGATTCATGTTTTGGAGATTATTCTTATCTTGGTGAAAGTTGGCTAGTGTAGCCCTTTTACTCTCTCTCTCTCAAGGACAAAACCCCTTGGGTTGAGGATCTCATCCAAGGACAAAAACCCTTGGTTGGGAAACTTGTGAAGGACGAAAACCCTTCATGAGGTTTTGATTGTGCAAGCTGGTTGGAAAAGCAATAAAGTATCTTTCTCTTGCATTTGTGGTCTTCTTGGTGCAATATTATATTTATTTATAGTGGAGCGACCTACATTGGTGTGGTAATTTGGTATGTGTGATGCAATTTTGGCAAATCTGAAAATACTCTCTTATTCTCTATATTTTCTAAGGCCAAGATTCTGAGTTTGATGAATTTTGGTGGTCTACTTATTTTAGGAAGCTTCGAATGTTCACTTTGGTTAGGGTTCCATAATTAATTAATTTCACATGCAAATTTGATTTTTAACATCTGCAAATGATTGTTGAAGGTTTTCTAATAATTTTGACATAAGTTTGGAAGGAATTTTGCAAGGTTTAACCCCATTTCGAAGGGTTGTTTTCACCTAGGGAAGTCACTACCCTAGGAAGGGTTTGAAGTTCAGTTTTTGCAGGGTTATAACAGCAGTGCCCTAAATCTGATTTGGGAGCTTTTTGACATTTCATGAGTCCCCCCAAAAGGGACATTACAACTTCTTATATGCATAACAAATGGAAAGAAAATTCAAAGAAATATGCAAACAACATCCACACAACAAAAACACCAATTTCCATGGAGAATAAGTTTACACACTCACTAGGTATAAAGACTACACAACAACAAAAATGCCTTTCTTTATTCTAGCAATAAAATAGTTAATATCATAGCTACCTAAAGACTCATACACTCGACCCCCTAGTACTTGTCTCCCATTTTGAAAATGTAATACCAGGAGACTCATACCTTGACCCTTGTACTCATCTCCTCTATCAAACACACAATCCCCTCTCAAAGACATGTCTAGGGACGCCTCAAACAACATGGGACTTGAACCGACATCTCTAGATGTCTCCAAAATCATCTCTTAAAAGTCAAGATGCCTCATGAAAGAAACTTCTTAAATGTCATGATATTTTTACTTTGAAAAGAGATGAAAAAGACAAAAAGGCCATGTATTTTGCTTGAAGATGTAGGGCATTATTTTATAGTAAATGTAATGGCATTACTTTATAGTGAATGTAATGTCCTTTTTTCGAATTAATCTGAAATAAAGGATTCCTTGGCAAGCAATGGTGGAACATTGGAAAACCATGGATTATATTTCAGTTTCCATCATTCATATTCATGTTTTATTTTTCTATTTCCCATTTTTAGTGGGTCGGCTGGTTTGGTGAGCTTTTAATAAGCTCAAAACAAAGAAATAAACTATTTAATCTTTAATAAAGAATAAAGAATAGATTATAATGAATTATTAGGGGTCAGCCTTTTCTTTATGAGCCTTGGCACCAAAAGTAGGATATAAAAGAAAATTAGAGAGCTCATTTGGGGTATCTAGACTTTGGCGCATATATCCATTTGGACATTGTAAGTTTGTTGCTCCATGTTCTTCCACTTGAGAACGAAAACCCTCTCGTGTAGCTTCCTAGAAGGACGAAAACCCTTCTAGTGGTTTTGTTGGAGGACGAAAACCCTTCAACATTGATTGGTATTGAAGATTATTGCAAATTTAAGGAGAATATTTTATATTCAAATTTTTATTAGCATTGGGCAACTTTATCTACTCATTTAGAGATTTCCGGACCAATTTTGAGAGGGTTCCCATGGTTGAAAAATTATGATATTGGTCTCATTTGATTACTTGATATTTTATGATCATTTTGAGTATTCATGTGTGGAGATTCCTTGTTTTCTATGAGTTATTGAATTTACAAGTTTCAACTGTTTTTGTGCCCTAATAAATTCTAGAATTGAAGTTTGATGATTTGATCGCATTTTCTAGCTTCTAAAATCAAGGGCAATCTAAGGAATAACTTCTCATAATTTTTGAGTGTTTCTACGGTGGATTTCTCTCTCTCTCTAGTCGCTAGGGTTTGAGAGTGTTCTTTTTGGCCCTTATTAATTGCTGCTATAAAAATCAGATTTGGGGTTTGAGCTAATTTCCTTAAATTTCAGTTTTATCCCCAAAAGGGATATTACAGTGGTATCAAAGCTCGGATTCTCAAAGGCCTAGGGTTTCAATTGAAAGAAGGCAACAAGGGTTTGATACTATCAAAGAAGGAGAACACTATGGACTCTCAAGTAGCTAAAGTTGATAAATTAATTGCCGGCCAAGAGAGACTTGCGGACACCATGGATTTTCTTGCCCTATCTCTCCAAAGGATCATTGAACCTAGGGTTCAAAGTGGTGAAGGTAGCTCGATTGGAGCTAATAATGCTAAGTGACCTATGGGATCAGCCCGAGGATCGATTTCGAAGCCCACTTTCCTTCCTAGAGAGGAGGTTATTCCGGAGGAAGAAACAAGGCCTACGGGTGGATGGAACATCACTGCAAGTTATGAGGAATACATGGCCTTACCAAGGGAGATTCGTGAGGCTATTTCACTCGTGGAATTCATAGGAGTGAATCAAGGAAGACCTAGGCCCAAGCCTAGACATCACATGCCACACAAGCAAAAGGAAGAATTATTGCAGCAGCTGGTTATTAAAAGGGAGCAACCATCTGAGGAGCCTTAGAAGCACCCACCACCATGGCCAAAGGTGAACCCTTCATTGATTTTTCTTGCAGCCCTAAGGAAGCACAAGAAGAGGAAGAAATGGCTAAGCAAGAGCCAAGAGAAAGGGAAGGTAAAGAATTTTTAATTATCAATAATATTTCCTTGAATTCTAATGGTTGCATGTTGGAAAATACTAAGGGCACTTGGGAGCATGAGCGGAAGAATGAAGGGAATCTTGAGAAACAAGAGGGTGAAATGAATAGCTCAAGCAATTCTCATATGACAATAAAAGATGGAGTCATTAAGGAAGATGAATTGGTGATCAAGAGATCTAAGGCCATGACACTTGCACCCATTCCGAAGAATCAACTTCATAAGGTAAATATTGCTCATTTTGTGGTTAATATTGAAAATGTTTTGACATGTGATGAATCCAAAATGAAGCAAGGGGTGTTGAGCATGTTGGGGAAGAGGAAGGGCTGGTTGGAAACCCTTCTCCAATGAAAAATGATGGCAATAAGCTTGCTGGTCTGTTCAGAACAGCAGACAATAAGAGGCAGATTTATGGTGTCCATGAGCACGGTAAGAGCTACGAAGATGCCCTATGTGAACACCATCAAGATGTGGTTGAAGCCCAAGTGGAAAAGGCTTCACTTGTTGAATCTGAGGAGAAGAAGAAGGCTGATTTCAACTCAGAAATTCTGAGTCACAAGATTGGAAAAATGGAGGATGTTTCCTCATCCGACATGGGAAGGGAGACATTTGGGAAAACAACTCAATCACTCCTCATCCGGCATGGGAAGGGAGACATTTGGGGAACAACTCAAGGTATGATGACATTTTATCTCCTTTTATATCGCTGCCATACTCATATCATGATGGGAAAATTGTTAAGGATCACATGTCATGTTTGAGTGATGTTGTTGTGACAAAGAGAGATGAACATTTTAAGATCAGCTTAAGGTATGAAAGTCTTTTAAATTCATTGCTTACAACATGTCAATTTGTGGGTCAACATGAGAGGTATGCTAGAGAAATGGATATGGTTTGTAACATAAGTATGGAGAACATTATTTTCATATCTCATTTCATCATACTTGCTGATTGGCACAAGAAGGCAGCCATAATGAAAGATAATTTTCAGATTTTCAAGGCATTATGGGTCACCATTGAAGTACTCTCAGCTATGGTCACTTCAATTGGGAGTGATATGCATATTTTCAGGCATAGATTGAGCAATTCGAAGAGGTTAGGTACAACAGTTGATATGCAACCTGGAAATCAAGTTTTGGTGTTCCAAACACTCCACTTGGGCAACCAAAAGGTCTTCTACAACAAGGTAATCTTTTCGATTCATCAATTTTGAGACACACTTGTTTGTTGCTTCCTCATTTGTGTGTTAAAGCTGATTATTGTGGGAGAATGGAAAATAGTATGGTGTGCATTTCAGAGTATCATAGGACAGCCCATTTGCAAGATATAGAAGTGCCACAAATGCATAATGTTTTGTCGCTTGGGGTCAAGGTTTGGGTTCCAAAGACCCAACAAATCATTGGAGAAGTTTGGGAAAATGTTCCACTATGCATTGAAGGTAGAATAAGCATGTTCAGGGCAGCCATTAGAGATGGTAATTTTCAGATTTTCAAAACTCTTCTAATCACTCGTGATGAATGTTCAGTTGTCGTCACTTCATTGGATGATAGGATGCACATTTTCAGTCATGAGTTGGACAAATCGTGGGGGTTATGGACAGCGGTAAGTACGCAGCCCGGAATACTTATTTTGGTGTTCCAAGCATTCACTTTTGGGCAAAAAGATGCTCTCCTACAACAAGGTAATTGTTTGAGTACACCTAATTTGTGGCACCATTACATGATGAATTTTCAATTGGGCATGATGGCTGATTGTTGTTGTGAAATCAAAATTCAAAGGGGTAATAAGAAAGCTGATTTTCTTAAGATTACGGCCAATATATCTACTGGTTTCAGTTGTAGACTTGTTGTTCATAAATTTTCAGAGTATGCAAATCAAATTTCAGCCTCCACATTACTCATGGACTTTCCATTTTTCATGAAATTTCAGTTTGCTAGTTGTTATGCCATGATTATAAGACTGAAATTACAAAAATCAGGTTTGGGGCTGCCATTTTCAGTCATGAACAGCAGTATGTTTTCATTTTTGAGAGCATTCCCTCATGGAATAATGAGGAAGGAAGATTCCAGTTGGAAGGAGGAAAGAAATCAGGTTGTGGTGAGTTATTTTCAGATTTGAAGATTCTGATTTTTGAAGGAAAAATGCATGCTCATAGCTATTTTTGGGACAACCTTGCTAAAGTATTGGGAAGCCATCATCTGAGTGAAAATTATGAAGTGGCATCAAGCAACAAAAGAGAGCTAGCTGTCATGTTTCTAAGGCATGACAAAGGGGATGTAAAAGTGTTGTTAAACACTCTTGTTTTCTTTAATATGTTTGTTTCATGTGCAGGCATGTCGAAGAAGAAGCAGTCAAGATTCATTTGGGATCCGGTTCTTGCAATTGCTTGAGGACAAGCAATTTCGGGAAGGGAGGACTGTAATGTCCTTTTTTCGAATTAATCTGAAATAAAGGATTCCTTGGCAAGCAATGGTGGAACAATGGAAAACCATGGATTATATTTCAGTTTCCATCATTCATATTCATGTTCTATTTTTGTATTTCCCATTCTTAGTGGGTCGGCTGGTTTGGTGAGCTTTTAATAAGCTCAAAACAAAGAAATAAGCTATTAATGAGGTCGGTTGGGTTTAGTGCCTTTAATAAGGCTTAATAAAAGATTATAATGAATTATTAGGGGTCGGCCTTTCCTTTATGAGCCTTGGTGCCAAAAGGAGGATATAAAAAGAAGATTAGAGAGCTCATTTGGGGTATCTAGACTTTGGCGCATTTTTCCATTTGGGCATTGTGAGCTTGTTGCTCCATGTTCTTCCACTTGAGGACGAAAACCCTCTTGTGGCTTCCTAGAAGGACGAAAACCCTTCTAGTGGTTTTGTTGGAGGACGAAAACCCTTCAACATTGATTGGTATTGAAGATTATTGCAGATTTAAGGAGAATACTTAATATTCAGATTTTTATTGGCATTGGGCAGCTTTATCTACTCATTTAGAGATTTTGGGACCAATTTTGAGAGGGTTCCCATGGTTGAAAAATTATGATATTGGTCTCATTTGATTACTGATATTTTTATGATCATTTTGAGTATTCATATGTGTGGAGATTCCTTGTTTTCTATGAGTTATTGAATTTACAAGTTTCAGCTGTTTTTGTGCCCTAATAAATTCCATAATTCTGAGTTTGATGATTTGATCACATTTTCTAGCTTTTAAAATCAAGGGCAATCTAAGGAATAACTTCTCATAATTTTTTTCAGTGTTTTTTATTCTACGGTCTCTCTCTCTCTCTCTCTCTCTCTCCTAGTCGCTAGGGTTTGAGAGTGTTCTTTTTGGCCCTTATTAATCTGCTGTTATAAAAATCAGATTTGGGTCTTTGTGAGCTAATTTCCTTTAATTTCTCAGTTTATCCCCAAAGTGCATGTTGCCAAGTGTTTGGACCAAATCAAGGGCTCATTCTCTATTATATATTCTCTTCATCTCATTATAGGAATGGGAGAACTATATGTGGCTCAATCCCTCTTCAAAATAGTGGTATGTAGGAAACACTCATCACATTGGCAGAGGTGTGGTGAGGCCATCTAGCCCAATTACGGTAATCCCTTTTTTAGTTCATGGCATAAAATCTAGAATTTGAACAAAGGAGAGACAATACCCAATTCTATTGAAGTCATCACAAGGTTTCGGATCTAGAAAGCAAATATACGTACACTGGGAAAACCTATGCAAAAAGAAATAACAAGCACAAAGACACAAAAGAAAGGTTTGTAGCCCTCAACATAGTTTTGGCCACAATATTGACTAAAGCATCCCACGAACTCGTTGAAATATCCCTTTCAAGGGCTGAAACTGAAAATTAGGAAATTAGCACAAATTCCAAATATCTCAAATCTGATATCTAAACCGGAAGACTGAAAATAAAACCCAGATTTGAACAGCGATCATATTTTAGGAACAGTGGTACAAAAATGCATCTAAAACAGTTCAAACAATTTTGCCAAAATGTATATGAGTCTTTTAGGCATCGACCAAACCAATATTAATAAGAAATATGACTCAAAACACTACTAGAAATTACTTTAAAACCAGGAAAGTACAGCTGTAATAAAAATTATGAAATATGGGTTTAGAGATCCCAAACTTCACAAAGAAAAGTAGATTCCGGCTTTATAAATAAAGGCAAATCTAATTATGAAATGAAATATCAAATTCGTGCCCTTGAAGACACCAAACTTCACACTACGGTAGGTTGCTCCACCAAGAGAGACCAATCAATGCATATAAAAATTTGGTTACAACTTTTTCACAAATCTGCAATAATCCTTCGTGCCCACACAAGGAAGGAGGGTTTCCGTCTCCCTTCCAACCACAAGAACAGTTTTTGCCATTCTTGAAAGATGCCACACACTTGGATTTTTTCCCAAAAGTGGAAGAACAATGAGCAATCAGCCCACAAGTCCAAGTAGAGTAAATGCACCAAAGATGTATGAGTGCAAATGAAGCCTTCACCTCCTTATATACCTCTAACTTTGGCGCCAAGGCTTAGAAGAACATGGCCGACCCATATAAGTCATTATAATCTTTTATTATGCCTCTTTAAAAGCACTAAACCTAGCCGACCCCTTATAATGGGAATTTACAAAGATAAAGCATAAATACTTTTGGAGAAAACTGAAATTTGATTCACGACCTTCCCTTGTTCATCCATTGCTTGCCTTCGGAAAACAGAAAGGCGAGGAATTCTTTATTTTGGATTAATTCAAAAAAGAGGACATTACACTTGTCCGAGCACACTTCTAGATCATGATACTTTCAAAGCATCTTTATGACGACCTTTCCTACCTTTGAACATTGTATTATCATTAGATAGTTCCCTAGCATATTGTTGGTGGATTTTCGCATAACACAAAACCTAGGCGATCATGAGATAAATCTCCCTCATTTAACACGTGAGGCTCCCGTGTCGATTTGTCAATTTAAGTATGCTAATATCTAAATGGGGTTTTACTTTAACTACTCAGTTCATGAACCATAATCGAATGGGCTTCTGCAGCAAGTAAGATGTGCATTTGTTTAAGAAAGGAAAAGTTATAGAAGAAGATAATTACATAAACATATAGAAGAAATGGGGAAGATGTGCATCCCAATCAAAGTAGATGGCGAGCTAATTGCATGCACATAGAATAATCCAATAGATATAAACATAGAATTTTAAAACAAAGGCGGCTCCAGATCCAGATCTAAAATAACACAAAGTTTATTAAGAGATCTAAGATTAAAAGCAAGAAACACAAAGACACCGTGACACAAAGTTCTCCGCAAACCTGCTCCTTTGTATTCCTTTGCTCCAAGTGGCTCTCGGGGTTCAAAGACAAAGTCCGGAACACAAGGTTGCTGATTACAAATTTTGATCTTTAACCCGAAGGTTCTTCCTCTACTTATAGAATGTAGAGGGGCAATTACAAGTCGGAAACTTTTAGTTTGAGTGGCACATGTAGAAGTCGGAAAAGAAACAACTGCAATCTCCCTCCCGGAATTCCTCTTTGCATGACGTGTATGATTTGCAAATCGAAAATAGAACCTTCTATTTTGCACGCACGCCCACCTATCTCCAAGTAGTTAACTTCTTCAAGTAATGGCTTTTAAACCAACCACTTTTAAGTTGTATAATTTAATTGATCGCTCAATTACTTTGTCGGAGGAAGAGGAAGGTTGTAGTCTTGTCCTTTTTCATGTCTACATACAAATTAATTCAAACTGGATCTCAAGCACTGAAACAAATGGATCTCGAAGCGGATGGATCTCGAAGCGCTAGATCTGGAAACAAGTTGGAATTGATCTGGATCTCGAAACAACAAGCTAGAATTGGAAACAATCGGATTTTGCCTTCGCCTTGTCTTCTCATTTATCCTCAAGCTTTTGCAGTTCTTCTCCAATACATGCATCAATGCAATATTTGCCATAGATAACTCATCATCCTTATTTTTAATTGCATATGAGCAATTAAAAATTCTGGAAAGCACTCCGGATGAATGAAAATTCAATGAAGGCTTCAACTGGAAGATGGGAGCATTTGCACAAGATCTTGGAAGGAATTTTCCACGCACTGACTTCTTCATGGGCTGCATTCGAAACAAGAGGATGAAGCCTTTGTGCTGGAAGATTTTGCAACTATGAGATCTAGATCTGGATCTGCATATGGATTTGCATCTGCATCTGGATATGGATCTGCACCTGCATAACAAACTCTGACAACTGGGTTGTGGATGGAAAAGTTGCAGCTCGAATAATTCCACTACTTTTAATCTGCACGCATGAGTGAAGTTTTCCCGCTCTGGATCTGTCTATCAATTCAGCAAGAGGTTTCGAGCCTAGATCCGTGTCTCCAATATCTGCAAATTTAGAAGTGATGCATGACTCCGTTGTGCTTTCTTTTTCATCTTTCTTCGCCATAGCTTTGTCTATCTTTGTCTGAACAATTCTTTTTCTTCTTATTTGACTGGAATTCTTCAAAATTGGTGCAGATCTGGATAATCCTTTAGATTCGGAGGAAATATTCAATGTATTGGACATTGATATAAGTTCATTTTCTTTATAAAAGCACCTGTATCTAACTCCTGCAATTAATTCAGACAAAGATGGCAACCGGAGCATGCATAGTGAATTTTAATCACAAAAATCTGCATAATTCAAGTCTGCTGCCCCAAAATTTGACGTTTTATTTGCATGCAAAGCAAGCATGAATTTTACCAACATCACCTCAAAGACTGTATCACTTATACAAACAATTATGCGGACACAAATCAGTCTTCTTCAAAGCATGCGCCAAAACTAGAAGCTTTTAGCATCAAATCCACCTTTATCTCGAGCAAAAATCCTCTTGAAATGGGGTGCACTTTTCCTCCGGGCTGCAGTTCTTTACCTTGTGAACTAAATAATTCATCCTTATGGCAACCCATGCTTATATAACACTCATAATTCTATAGTTAATAATTGCCCTTTCTATTCTTGGCAATTACTTAATTAAAAATCATGCTCCTCTTTAACTGGTGTGCTAAAATTGCATGATTAAGGACAACCATCCATTAAATTAATCAATTTAATCATCCACTCTTCACTTCACTTAAGTTTCACAAAGGTGCTTTTGACCATAGCCACTTTGAAAATAGAATTTAATTTAATTAATTAATACTTTAAAAATATTATTTCCTTCTCAAAGGGGCTGCATTAAATAAATTAAATTTATTTAATTTTAGAATTCTATTTTTAAATTTCTTTTGTCCACTTCCCTTTGTTGACTTTTCCACAAGCCTGGGTGCCAAAATTGGGTGAATAAATATTAACAAATATTTATTTAATGCATTATTATTCACCCAAGGTGGGTCACACTTTTTACCATAATAGAATTCTATTTTAAAAACACATGCCAATGGGAATTTTTACCCTACAAGGCAGCCCCGGAAATCCCATGATCCACTTAAGTGATTTGACTTTGACAATGGCATTATTTACCCTGCATGGTAGATAATAAAATCCCATGATTTCACTTAAGTCACTTTTCTTTTATTTCACCATGGGAATTTTTACCCTGCAAGGCAGAAATAAATTCCCGCATGCCTGTTGCCTCTAATTTTCCCACTGCAGATTAAGTGACTTTTCCATCATGGGAAAATGTACCCTGCAAGGCAGGCAATAAAATCCCACCTACCTGTTGCTTCTATTTTTCCCATAATCCACTTAAATCTTTTATTTTCCAAAAATGTGCCCAACCCATTGAGGGGCTTTTTAGTGCACGACTTCGCTTTTTCCCAGTGAACCAGACCTCCGATGGTGACTTCCTCCGAGCATAACATGCGTATACGTTCTCTAGCTGCTCTAGGCCAAGAACCGGGCTAACCCAAAGAAAGAAATTGGTCCAGAGAAATTTCACAAAAACGAAACAGGAAAACACAAAAAAATTGTCGAAAGTTACAAATAAAGCCCAGAACTTATTCTTTGTTAAAACCCTTCTGGTACATAGGAATAATGACATGTTCGATCATAACAGAGTTAAAACAAAGCGCAAATAACCTCAAACGGGGCTCAAAATAATTAAATACAAATTTCCCGCAGACAAATCCCGATGACAGAATATAACAATTTTGGGCATCTAGGTATTTGGCGAAAAAGGCTAATATGGCTCTTTGGGAATATCTTGACGCAATACAAGAACTTTCAGGCAATAAAAACACAAAACGACCCATTATTTTAAAAGTACAAAAAAAATTTGAATAGGGTAGTCACAGATTTCAGGATGAAATCTGGGTACACCACATATTATCTTAAAGAAAGTTTGGGGCTCGTCCTTTCCGCCTAGAGACCATATTTGACATATCGGTCTTTCTTCACCGTATCAGGAGGTTTGGTGATTTCTCCGATGGGCGTGACAGGTACCCGTATCTCGCTTATTGCTCCTCTTTGAGTATTGCCCAGGATATGGGCCGCTGGTTTTCCAGGGACTTCTACTTTATTGGATTCGGTTGGTATCCAGATTGATCGTCTCCCCCTTTTCAATTATTCCCTGAATGCTCCTAGTCATCTCTTGCCCACTAAGCAAGTGTTGAACAGGTCCATCCGGGAGGATATCTACAGGTGCTATATTCAGACTATTTGGGTGAATCCCCATGGGGGTTTGCGCCCTAAGATGTCCTTTTATGCAGAGCATTTTCTTGAGATCAGAGATGGGCTCATCATCCGCCCTCAGTATACCTTTCGCCACTGGATGCATGCCCTCCGCATACCTCTGGGTCAATTTCGGGTTGGCTCCCATAGGCTTCGGTGCAAGACTGATCACCACATTGACCGGGATGACAGGCTTTGTAGGCTCTGTAGCCTTCAGGAGGTGGAGACCGAGACTCATTTCATCTTTCGCTGCCCCATATACTACGAGATCAGAGGACGATTTCATTTTCTCTTCAGAGGGGTTCGGACTGGTGTCCTCGAGATTTCACCTCCAGAAATCTGGGACGACCCCTTTTTAAAATTTTCGTTATTTTCGAAGTAACAAGTCGTTTTGTGTTTTTGTTGCCTACAATTGTCTCCATTACCCTAAGGTATCCCTAGGGAATCATATAAGCCAATTCTCGACAAATACCCACATGCTAAAGCTCCTGTATCCCTTCGTCAGGTTTTGTCTAAAAACGTTTTATTTATTTATTTATTTATTAAATAAATAAAGTTATTTTGAAATAGTTTGTGCTAAAGTTGAACCCCGTCATAAAATTCCATGCTAGTAATACTTTCATCTCTCGAGCGGAGCATTCAGCACTTGATCTGAAAATCAAATTTAACTAGCAATTGTGCACACACTTAACTTTGCTTTGTATTGATTTTCGATATAAAAATTGACTATTATATCCTTTTGTATTTTTAATAAAAGAATTAAAACTGAAAGTACTATGTAAAAACAGAAAATAAAGAGATGAATCACCAGCAATTTGACACAAGAATTGATAACGGAGTTCGGCACTTGTGGCCTACATCTCCGGGTCCGGTTGAATGGGACCAATCTATTAAAATCTTGAAAATAAATCTTTACAAATATTTCTACAAGAATATGATCTTCTCATCACGTTCCTCTAGCCAAAAATAATAGGAGTCACTTTTTACTTCATCTCAAAATTCCATCTCTAGCTCAAGTTATGAGCAAAACAATAACACAGTCACTTTCCCGTGTCTATACTAGTAAAACAGAGCTCCTTTTATAACACTTCCAAACGCATGACATAGTGGTCAAAGCCTTATCCTTTTATCCAAGCGGCCCAAGTTCAAATCCCATTCCATGTGGGGCACATTTTTCATAGGGATAAGATCCCACATGCAAGGCACCTTAGGAGGAGATGTGGTTTAAGTGTAGGTGGCCTAGAGATGTGCATTGGCTAAGAATAGCCATGTGACTTGGTCCTCCTTGGTTTAAGCACTTAGTTTAGGTGCCAATCTTGGAATGGCTGGGAATATGTTGGAAATTAAATAATGTGGCCAATGTGAAGTAATAAATGGGTGTGGCCAATTTATTATTATTATTAATTATTTATTTTCCATATTACCACGTGTCACATTTTCATTTGTCCACTTGAATGCGTGCACATGTTCAACCTGTGCATAATCCCCAAAATTTGTCAATTACCCAAAAATTTTAGCGAGCCATAACTTTTGCATACGAGCTCTGTTTCCTGCAAACGAGATATCGACGGAATCGTCTAATTTTTCTCCATGCCATCAAACTGACTACAACTGATTCTGAGAAGATCTTAGATCGATGTTTCTCCGTGAGGATCCTCTGGATCATTCCTCCCCACTGAGAAACTTTTGGACCCCAAAAGTCAACTTAATTGGTGAATAGGTGAGGGTACTTCTCCCTCACCTTTCCGCCATCCATTTAGCCTTGCTCGGATGCATGCCTTTGGACCCAACACGAAGATACTCAATATCACCCCTTCGCGAAGTTCTTACTTTCCTGTCCAAAATGATGTCTTCCTACAACTCATCAAGATACTCAGGAGGAAAATCATCAATGGAAGGCATTATGTTAGCATCATCACGATCAACAATCATAGGCGGTTCATACAATCTTAAATTCTC
Source organism: Taxus wallichiana var. yunnanensis (assembly GCA_018340775.1). Classification (NCBI taxonomy): domain Eukaryota; kingdom Viridiplantae; phylum Streptophyta; class Pinopsida; order Cupressales; family Taxaceae; genus Taxus; species Taxus wallichiana. The sequence continues at coordinate 661,291,965 of CM031235.1, forward strand.
AACATTTACAACTGAGTATATTTGCATATATGGAGGTAAATCTAACCGAAAAGTGTTGTTACCAATTTTTTCCAATATTTGGAAAGGACCATACCGTATAGGTTTTCAATTTTTACCTTCACCTGTCAACCTTTCCTTGCTGATGTGAAGCCAAACTGAATCACCAACTTTGAACTCATAACCAGTTCTATGTTTATCATGCCTAGCTTTGTACTTAGCCTGACTTTTCTCCAATTATTCACGGACATACCGATGAACTTTGTTGTATTCTCTACACAAATCTTTTGGTAGATTCGGGATAAAACATAATTTTCCTATCACATTTCAATGAAGTTCATCCTTAATCGAATTCTACAACATAGGATGTCATTCTTCACCCTTAGGGTGTCGATTTTAGGTTTTTTTTTATTGTAAAGGCTCTTTTTAATCCTTGCTTGCTTGTACATACTTTACATTGAAAAAAAGATGAATACTAATGATGTTAATGCTTCTTCTTCATGGGATGCTAGTGTTTATACACATGTTGATAATACAAATAATCATACTTTGGATATTCATGTGCAATTGTTATATGACCTTAAGTGTTAGGACCTCAATGTCTTGACAATCTATTATTTTTGCATTATAAAAGTTATAGTTATCTTTTGGCTTGGGCGCATATTATGTGTTTGGGGCTAACCCTTGAGATTTATGGTTAGGGCGTTTAATGAAGCTTGGTTGTGTGTGTTGTCGAGACCAACCCTTTAGAATTAGGATTAGGGTTATAATGCCTATATTGATATTGTAAAGCAGAAATAGATCATTTTTTGGTAATGTAAACGAGCTCACTGCTCAAAAGGAGGTTTCCCTCAACGATGACGAGAAGATGTGAAGATAAAAATGAAGAGAAATCAAAATTCACATATTATTCATTGTGTCCATCATTTTATTAATTAAGAGATGGTTACAAAATGGTTTAAGTGGTTACAATTGTTTATTAGTTAATACTTAACTAATATTGACTTAATGCTAAATTATAAGCCTTATATTCTAATACCCCTTACGAAGGTTTACACTATAAAAAGAAACCACAAACATACTGTTGGCTAGATTTTCTGCATAGCTGAAAACCTAGGCAGTCATGAGATAAATCTCCCTCATTTACTAGTGAGGCTCCCATGTAAGATTTTGTCAGTTATATATCCTAATATCTATTTGTGGGTATTATTTTAACCGTGTGGCTCATGAACCATAGCTATCCGGTTCTGCAGCAAGTAAGCAGCTATAAAAGAAAGGAAAACATCTGCAGAAGAAGAAAATAAAAGGAAACGAAAGAAAGTAGAGAGGATGTGCAACCCAATCGATAGTTTGCAGAGTTGATTGCATGCACGTAGATTAAAACAAATAGATCATTAAGCACAGAATTCAAAGCAAAAGAAACTTTCAGATCTAGATCTAAAATAACACAAAGTTTATGAACAAATCTAGAAAGAAAGTAAAAAGTAAAGTTCTCTGGAAATCTCTTCTATATTCCTCTGCTTGCAGAAATCAGGGGTTTCAGCTCAAAGTCTGGAACACAAGAATGTTGATTACAAATTATGATCCTTTAACCCATAGGTTCTTCCTCTACTTATAGCACGTAGAGGGGAAATTACAAATGGGAGACTATAACTGAACTAGATCATAAACAAGAAGTAAAAAGAACATCTGACAATCATCTTCCCCTAATTCCTCTCTTAATGACATGCATCAAGAGTTCAAGCTAAAATTGTGCACATCTGTCACTTAACTCAAAGAGTCATTCCAAATAACTTAAAGTAATGGTTTTTAAACCAATAACTTTTAAGTTTACAATTACATCCGGGAACATAAGAAATAAGAGAAGAAAGAAAAGAAGAAGGAAGATCTACCAGCTGTAACTTCTACACTTTCTTTTTGTTTTGATACTGAATATACTTTTCGAACATATAGTTCAACAATTTCCCATCCGCTTTAGCCACAACTTCTTTCTCTGTCTTGAATTGCAGCAATCCTTCGCTCAAAACTTCGATGCTCGCTTCCACCTCCTTCAAACTAGGCCCGAACTTCTTAATGTCTAATTACAGCGTTACCAACTTACTGATTGAATTCATCATGAAAGGCCTAACAGCTTCATCAATCCTCTCTTGAATCATCAGAAGAGAGCCTTCCAGGAATCAAGAACTTTGTTGGGAATGGTCCTTTTGTATGAAGAAACGTTCCCAACCACTTCCTCATTGGTGAAAGCAATTACATTGCTTGACAATGATGATGCCATATCCTCGAGCACCAACATTCTTTTCAGCATAATTCTGAAGATCTCCAAGCGGAAAGAGACTGTGAATTCAAGTTGCTTCCCCTTTTCAACCGATCCATCAGGCACAATTCGTTCTGCAATCAAAACCTCTTTTGGCAGCTTATTTATCTCGACCAGTTACTTTCACCACTTGTATTCATATCTACCGTGCTTGTCACCATCACCAGCTTTCAAATGAACTTATGCATCCTTCATAACCTTTAGACGAACTAGCACCTCCTTGAGCTGTACAGAAGCTTGGCGAATGATTAGGCTCTTCCATTCATCGATAGCTCTAACTTGGTTACCTGCATTTTCCACTTCCTGCATCAGATGATCACTCACCTGCTCATGTGCTGAAATTGGCTGAGAGAAAGGTTTGGCAACTTTAGCAATGATCTCGCACAACTGGGAAACTTGCTTTTGAAGTTCAACTTTTTCTGCCTTCTCTTTGTCAAGCTTAAGGAATAAAGCATTTATCAGTGTCTGTGTGTCTTGCTTTAATCCTTCAGTAGTGGTTTGACCTATGGCAACACTTTGGTCACTATTATATCTGCTGCCGTAAGCTCGCTCTTCTGCTTTCCTTTTGTCGAACTTTTGCCCTGATTCTTCAATAATCAACCTTGAAGTCACCTTAGCAACTTTAGGTCTTCTATCTTTTCTGCCCAAACTCAGGAGCAGTGCAGAAGTCATGTTCCTCCAAGTTGATCTCCTCTCTAGCTTCCGGGATTGACTGTGAGGCCAACCACTTTGAGAAATTGCTTCTCGAGAATGAGAAGTCGTTGAATGCACCACCATCTCGTGCTCTGGTTCCTCTCCATCCGAAATTGCTACAGTGTTGTGACTGTCATCTTCTGAATTGTCCAAAGACAATGCTCTTTCAAATTCTGCCATCTGCAACTTTAGCGTTTCTTCAGGAAGAGGTGAAGATCGGAGTGGTCAGAGGAGAGAACACAAATGTTGCTGATTCAACGGAGGAACGGCAATATCTTGCTGAGGTTCACAGGCTGGTGAAGTGTGGTGAGTTGACACTGGAGAAGTCGAACTAGCACCATAGCCGTAGAAGTGACCTTTTCCTGTGTATGAGACTTTTTGTGCACTTTAAGCTTTTTAGGCCTTCTGCTGCTTTCTCCTTGTGCTTCCTTTTGATGGAGTCTCCTGCGCTGAGGTTTCCTGTGATCTGATTCATCAAAGCTTCATCAAGGCAATATCCCTTTGTCACAAGAAATCCGCCGAGGTGTTGACTAGAACTATAAAGAAATCTTTCCTCGATCGTGTGGCAACCACCAATGTTCTCCTGAAGAGCAGCTCTATCCCCTCCCATCTAGTGGTATGAGTCAAGTAACACAGGCCCATCGTCTATGAGATCCACAGGTATCCGTGCTAATCCATAATCAAACACTTGTCGCATCGATAACTCTCGCTAAAGTATTCCTTTCGACTTTGTACTCGCTTCTGCACTTCATCCATAAGTCTTCTAACGAAGGCACATGCGAGTATTCCTGGGAGATTGTCTTCCTTGCTACCCCATATGGATCGAAGTTCAGCCGTGTTAGGAAGAACTCATGCTCACACTCAAAGAACATCTCAACTTCAATTCCTCTAGCTTTGTGAATGCTCCAGCAACTGTAATAGCCACTATGATCGGAAACAAGCCTGTAGATTTGTGCCGCTTTGATTGTAGGTCATGCATCTCCATGAGCTGCTTGCACAACTCCAAGATGACCAATCTGTCACTTGAATATCTGGGCAACTTGACTGGTTCTCCTGAAAAGCCAATTACCCTGAGGTATGTAAAGTCTGCAAACTGGATGAAGATACAGCCATGCTGGGATACAACTTCCCAAGCTTCCTTGCTCACCCTGTTGGTCTTCAGATCACTGTTCAACTTGCAAATGAATTCGTAGAAGAATCCATCGTTGACCACCTTGTAATCTTTATTGCATTCAGGCACAGTCAGCTGCGGGTAGCACTCAAAAATAAGATCCTTTGAGAGTACGCCCTGTCTATCCAGCTTGGAAAAGATACCCTGCGAGGCTGCTACATATACCAGGTAGGAAGTCATCTTGAAGTTGTATGTCCGCCTCACACTTCGGAGCTGCTCACCGATGTTGTCACTGATGATCTCCGCCCAATTGATTATTGAATCTGCTTTGTTGATCTCAATGATCCTGATAAAGGCATACATCCATGAGCGGAAGTTGTGAGTGTTGGCTTCTCCATTTATCCTACATAGCAATTTGGTAATATCATCGACTTCCTGCACCAGATTGGATCATGGAAGAGTCCTCGGGAACTTTGATGGAGATCTGGGCTTCTTCATATACCTTATGTTCATTATGCCCACACAGTCTACTTTGTGTTTCTCTCATCTCATTTGCAAGGCCCAAAGATGCTTGATTGTAGTCACCACCGGTCGTGTTGGAATCTTCAGACAATAATTGATAAATTGTGCGTCCAGCCGGATTATTGTCTTTCCCGCAACATCCCGGATTGATCTGGATAGTGGATGGTACGACCTTGCACACTCCATGATGAATTCAAGCAATTGAGTTGTGACTGGGAATGTTGAAGCTCGAATGATTCCACTGCTCTTTACGGCCTGCATGAGAGATGTCTTTCCAGCCCTGGATCTGTCAATCAATTCGAAGAGGGGTTCGGGGCCTAGATCTCGTATCACCGATATCAACAAATCTGGAAGCAATGCATAATTTCGCTTGATCCTTCTCTTTCATCCCGCTTTATCATGGTCGGAGCAATCTTTGTCTGAGTAACTCTTTTCTTTGCAATTGGTGCAGATCTGGGAATTTCTTCAAACTCGGAAGATATATTCAATGTATCTGACATTGATTTGAGCTCCCTTTCACTTATATAAGCACCGGGCACCTATACCAATATACGATAATTAACCAAGCTTAAATCAAGCTCCTCCAACTCTAGCGCCAAACTTTGAAGTTTTCCAATGAATGAAAAACACTTTTTTATGCAAAAATTCGCCTTCCTTGGGCACCAAAACTGTCCGGGCTGCAATCCTTTGCAAAAAGAATCAATTACATCTTCATTATGGCAGCTCATGCTTATATAACTCTCAGCATTCTATTTTTAATAATTGTCCCTCCTATTCCTGACAATTAATTAATAAACAATGATGTTTATTCACCCAAATTGGGCGCCTATTTTTGCATGTTGTTGGCTGCCATTAAATAAATTAAATTTATTTATTTTTAGCATGCTACCTTCAGTTCACTTTGACTTAACATCATGCATTGACCTTCTATTTATCCATGGCGCCAAAATTAGGAATAAAAGCAATTAATAAATGCCATTAAAAGCATTATTTAATGCCCAAAGGGGTCGCACTTTTTAGCATGGGTGATTTCTAAATTTAAGAAGTCAACTTTGATGGGATTATTCACCTTGCACTACAGCTCTAAAAATCCCTTTATTCACTTAAGTTGTTTGACTTCCATAATGGGAATTTTTACCCTGCAAGGCAGTAAGAAATTCCTGTTTGCCTGCCACTTCTAATTTTCCCACTGCAGCTTAAGTGACTTTCCAAAAAGTGCGACTTGCATTAAAATTAGCCTCCTTTGAAAAAGTACGACTTGTTTGGGTGAATAAAACCTTCTGACGAGAAAAGTTAGTTCACTCTTTGGCAAAAACAAAAATTCCCATCGGTGCTTTAAGTGATTTTTCTTTATTTTATAATGGGAATTTTTACCTGCAAGGCAAATAAGAAATTCCCGTCTGCTCACCGCCTCTAATTTTCCCATCGCAGCTTAAGTGACTTTGACTTCATGGGAATTTTCACCCTGCAAGGCAGGTAATAAATTCCCACCTGCCTGCTGCTACCAAAAATCCCACTGCAGCTTAAACCTATTCATTCCCAAAAAGTGCGACTTGCCGAGAGGCTTTTTGTGCATGACTTGATCATTTTTGGTTAGAAGCTTGCATTTTGAGGCTGATTCCTTCTGGCACTGTGTTGGTAGATGATCTCCAGATGCTTCGGGCAATTAAACAAACTATACTAGCGAAAGAATTGACCTAGGGGAATTTCACAGAGAAACCGAGGAGAAAACCGAAGAAAAACGCAAAAGAAATAAATAAAAGCGAAAAATGTTGCCAGAAGTTGCAAACAAAGCTCGGAATTCATTTCTGATGAAAACCCTATTGATATATGTGAATATTGGCATGCAAAACTTCAACAGGGTTCAACTGGATCACAATTTACTTCAAACAGGGCACTATTTATTTAATAAATAATTAAATAAAAATTCCCCACGAGATAAAACTTAGCGTAGAGGATAAAATAAGTTTGGGCATCTGGATATTTGTCGAAATTGGCTCATATGATACAGTAGGAATATCCTAACATAATACAGACATCCTTTGGCAATAAAAACACAAAAAGACCCGTGATTTTAAAAAGGAACGAAATTTTTCAAATGGGTAGTCCCATTTCAGAGTGAAATTTCTTGTAAATATCTATGATTTAATCAAATAAAAAACTAAACATTGCACAATAAAATAATAAAACCAGAGATATTGTAATTCATTCGGGACAAATTCCCAATGGAGAGATTACATATAAATAGCTCAATGAACTCCTATAAGTAAGGAGTCAAGGCTAATCTCTAAGTCCTCTCAATATCCCAAATATCTCTCAACTATGAGTTGTGCATTACAACTGTTTTGCACACTCATATATTATTTTATAATTATTAAAAACCTATTACTACCAAATAACCCAAACCACTCCTAAGTGTTCACACTATGAACAATATTTCTGTAACAGTCACCCCCTTAGTGTGAACATGGGGAAAGCTATCTCCTGTACCCGCTCATGATCTACAAAGAAATGAAGGTTTTCAATGAGTACCAACAACTCAAACAATATGAGGTTTTTAAAGAGAACCTCCAACTCAGAAAATGGTTTTCTAGTGGAACCAACCATTACATAGCAGCATGCATTATTTTGCTCACATCATTGTTTCTAACTTAGAAGGATTACAAAACATAAATTATGCTCACGCAGGAGCTTTGAACAGAATATTACTTCTACTCATTATTACAGCTGACATGGAAAGCAAACACACCACACAACAAAAAAAGGTCACCAATACAATGAAGCAATCTCTTTGTTGGTGAATAACAAAAGATGCCAATTTGCCTCCATCCTCCTATGCCTCCATCCTCCATCAGGCACTACTTAGTATAGGTAGTCATCTTCATCCTCATTCTGTTCAGGTTCATCTTCTTCTTCATTTTCTCTCTTTATCCATTTTTAGATTTCCTTTTATGATGTCCTTGGCACGAGTAATACAAAAAGAAGATTTATGTCCTTTTTTCTTACAATAAAAGCATTCTAATTCCTCTTTGTTTTTGAAAAAATTAGTATGCTTCCTTTTAATATAAAGAGCAGTTTCTTCCTCAATATCTTCTTTTGTTCTTTTTTCTTCAGCTAGTAATGCAGAAATCATACCTTCAAGTGAATGAGAAGGCATTTGACCAAGAGTAAAAACTACATTACTGTATTTTGGAGGTAAACTATTTAATAAAATAGCTTTTGCATCTTCTTCATCTACTTGAGCACTTACTTCTGTCAGTTGTCTTAGAAGAGATCTAAGATCGTTAATATGACTTGACATAGTTGCACCCTCATTCATTTTCAACTTGAATAACTGCAACTTAAGTGAGAATTTAGCATTCACAACCTTTGCACCAAATGTCTTACTTAGCAAATCCCATATATCTTTAGACTTTTTTCTAAGTCTATATAATGCAACTCAGTATCTGATAAAGCAAGCCCAATAATGGATTTTGCTTTGTCATCCTTGTTTGCCATTCAAGCAATTTTGCAGCATTTGTTGGTTCTGGTTCTTTTCCACTCACAATTCCCCAAAGGTTCTTGTTCATTAATTGCATTTGTATTTTCACCTTCCATGTGTGAAAATTTAATCCATTGAATTTATCTAATGGAATTTCCATAATAGGTGTCGAACTCAGTCAAAAATGCACCCTTACAATAAACTTTAAACACTGAAAGTAAAATTTTCTGACATATTTGCCAAAAATGGAAAAAATAATTTTTTTGTCCAGCAATAGAAAACACAGGATCAATGTGTAGATCGAAAAATACACATTTTAAAAAAATGGCACATTAATCTGAAAGTTACCAGCTGAAAGTTATGACAATTTTAAGTTATAACTCCAACATCTTCCCGGACCCTTTCCAAATTTGGAAAAAAAATTCTATACTTCTATTTTTCATTTGTGTCCAAAAAGGAAAGAAATGCAATACCTCTCATTGTGCAGATCCGGTATTGAAAGAAGTCGCATTAACAACCAAGTATGGATTTGCCTTGAGTGAAACCTCACCATTGTTGGTAGACAAATACGCAGATAATAGATTTGACTCCAATGAAACACGCAGGTCACGATTCGACTCCAATGAAACACGCAGGTCGCAGACTTGACTCCAATGAAACAAATTTGATCCAGATCTAAACGCCTCACAAATTCCTACAGGTTATCATTGCGGTCTAACCCGCTCTGATACCAAATCTTGTAAATATCTATGATTTAATCAAATAAAAAACAAAACATTGCACAATAAAATAATAAAACCAGAGATATTGTAATTCATTCGGGACAAATTCCCAATGGAGAGATTACATATAAATAGCTCAATGAACTCCTATAAGTAAGGAGTCAAGGCTAATCTCTAAGTCCTCTCAATATCCCAAATATCTCTCAACTATGAGTTGTGCATTACAACTATTTTGCACACTCATATATTATTTTATAATTATTAAAAACCTATTACTACCAAATAACCCAAACCACTCCTAAGTGTTCACACTATGAACAATATTTTTGTAACAAAATTTGATACACCATCGAGCTCCGATCTGTGGACATCTTTGCCTCTCACAAAAGACACAGTAAAGATGAGATCCCAACATCTCTAAATCATATCTTGTCCATTGACTCAAATTCGTGCAAACAAAAACAACACAACACCGAAAAAACAAAGAAAAACAAATTTTATTTATATACATATAGGTTTTACCCTACACTCTTAGATCTGGAAAAGCTTAAAATGTTGCCCGTTAAAAGGCAAAGCTTCAATTCCATCCCGATGAGCAAGGATAAAGCTATCTCCAAATGCCCTTCAAGAGTCTTCTTGATCACAAAAGGCCTTTTCCAAAGTGAATCAAACTTCCCGTGCATGCCTTTTGTGGTTCTCTTCTTTTGTCCTATAACAAGACCCAATCACCAATCTCAAATTTTCTTTCTCCGCCTTTTGTCGAAGATCACCTTCACCTTCCTTTTTGATGCTCGAAAGATGTGTTTCGGCTTTAAACAACGTCTTACAATTAAATATATGGATACATTATCCTCTTTTCAATGACATCAATGAATGAAGCATCCTCTGAGCTTTAGAAAGTTGTAAAAGCGAGCAATTCCAAGGCAAGAGGCAAATTCTGCGTTTCTCCCATATAACAATGGCTCCAAAAGGGGACATGCCTATAGCTTTCTTTGGTGTGATTTTATCTCGCCCACAAAGGTTCATCAAACAACTTTTATCACATTACTTAACGCTTTCACAAAATTTAGCAAAGGTTCTATTTAGGAAGATTAAATGTTTTATTTTGTGCCAAGTCCTTTTATTTTCAATCACTAACTTTCGCATGATAAAAATCACCAAATTTTTATTGCTTGATTCAGCCGGCCATTCCCTGGGTAATAATTGGAAGAATGTACTAGCTGAATTCCATGAGTGTAGCAAAACTCGACCAGCTCCTCAAAAGACAAATTGGGAGCGTTATCTCATTATTTTATCGGGCACGCCAAACCTAATAACAATATTTTCTTTTATAAAATTACACACCTCCGCATAAGTGGCGTTCTTAAATAGAATGGCTTACCCACTTAGTGAAATAATCGGTGAGTCGTGGGATGTAATGATGACCGGCACTAGAGGCCGGTTGAGCATACTAATAAAATCCATGCCCCATTGGCTTTCAAGGGTTCTTCAATTACAACTGGTTTTAAAGGTAATGCGAGCAATTTTACATGCCCAACAAAGTGTTGGCATCGCCGACACTTGACACCCACTCTGCAGATCTTGAAAAAGTGTGTGGCCAAGATACCTTGCTCGGAGGATCTTGTGAGTAAGTGACTCGGCCGAGAAATTACCACCACAAGCCATATTATGAAATTGTTTTAAAAGTTGATCTTGCTGAGCTTTATCTACACATCGGAAAAACACACCATCAATTCCTCTTTTATATAAACAATTGTCCCAAAGGACAAAGTCCTTGAACTTCAGCTTAATAATTTACGTTTTCCTTTCGAGAAAGTTGATCCGGCATTCTCCATAAGTTAAAAAATAGGCAATATTACTATACCATTCTTCCACCAGATCTATAAAAAGAACCATAGGCAAATTTTGACTTTCTTCTAGATTCTGTTGCTTTCATCTCAGTCATCAATTCGCATAGACCCTTCCTCGAACCAGCTTTGTGGGCTTTATATCTAGGTCATATTCCTGCACCTTCGTCACCCATGTGCCTCTTAATAGCCCTAACTCTTGTTGGGTGAGGATAGACTTCACCGCAGATCCTAACCGAACCACAAAGATGTGAGGCAAGGATATAATACTCAATGCCTTACATGCCTTTACCAAAACGGATATGCATGTTTTTCCATCGGAGTATATTTCAACTCATAAGCTTTTAAAGGCATGCTCATGAAAGCAATCGGGGCTTCTACATCCTCTTGATTTTTCTACATCAAGATTGCTGACATTGTGTGTTCGAAGGAATAATAGTAAAGAATAAATTCTTTACTAAAGTCAGTGAAACCAAGATGAGGCTTTAGAATGATGGTCTTTTAATTTTCTCAAATGCTTCCTTCCCTTCGCTGCTCCATTTGAAATCATGTGTCTTCTTCATCATATTTGAGATATGACGGGTCAATTCAACGAAGTCAGGAATGAATCTTCTAAAAAGTTTACCTTACCGAAGAAAGAGTGAACTCCCTTTTTGGATGTTGGCAATGGTAAAGTCTGAATAGATTTGACACGCTCGGATCTATCTTGGTTCCTTCCTTTGAGACAATATGCCCTAGTAGCTTCCCTTTTGTTACAGCAAAAATAGATTTCTTAGGGTTCAGAGAAATACCATGTTTGCGGCATTGGATGAAAACCTCTTCCAGATTTGAAATGTGTTCTTCTTTCCTTGGAAAAGACTGTCAGATCATCGAGGTATACTACTATGCTTACATCCTTGAGATGAGCAAATGCTAAATCCATAGCTCTTTGAAACGTAGCTCCAACATTGATCAAATCGAAAGGCATTTTCTGATAAGCAAAAGTTCCCCAAGGTGTAATGAATTTTGTTTTTTATTGATCCTCCTCAGCCACCTTGACCTGATTATAGCCTGAAAAACCGTCAAGCATGGATAACATTTCAGATCCAGTAACGACCTGCAAAGTGTGGTCCATGATGGGGATGGGGTAGTTGTCTTTCAAGGAGGCTTGATTGAGGTTGCGAAAATCAACACACAACCTAATCTCACCACTCTTCTTTCTCACAGAACTATATTGGCTAACCATTTAGAGTGATGTATGGGATAAATTATCTTTGCATCTAACAGCTTCTGGATTTCTACAAAGATAGTCCCCGAATATAATAGGGTCATGCCGTATAGCTTCGCTTGAAAGGCTTTTGTTCTTTCTTTAATGGGATATAGTGTTGAACTTCTGCAGGCTGATATGTCTTTAGATCCTGGTAAGACCAAGCAAAAACATCCATATATTTCTTAAGAAGCTTTGTAAAAGCTTCTCTTTCTACCTCTAAACAACACTTACCCAGATTTACTAATTTGGGATCATTACTTGCTCCCAAATTTAATAATTGTGTATCGAAGCAAGAACCTTCCCCACTTTCTTCATTCTTTTTAAGCATCTGATCATGTTTGTCAAACATTTCCTCAAGAGATACTAAGCCTTTAGGAATTTTATTTCCCTTCAGCTAGATAATCTCTCACTTCCCGAGACCTTTGCATCCGTTTTTCCTACACTAGTTAGTCTTGGAGGTGAGTTGCTCCCCTCATAGTAGATCTCTTCGAAGTTGTCCTTTTGTTGGAGAAATGCAACAATCACTTGTCATCATTAAAAACCTGCCATTGTTGGACATTATTAGGAACCTTCGGGTAAGACCATCTCAACTTTGTAATCCCCTTGTCTGAAGAATGTGGGTGGCTGATCTGGATTTAATAAAGCTGCAGTCACTGCAAGTGAATCAGCTCTAGAATTTTGCTCTCTCGAATATAGGATACTGAGAAAGCCAAAAATCTAGGATAGCAGAGTAGACCCGGTCTCTATAATGTCGAAGTTTGTCCTTTTTGACTTGGTAAAGAGCTTAGATACTAATCTAAGAATCAACTCGGCATCTCCCTTTGCGTGTAAGAGCTTGATTCCCATTGTTCTGGAAGCAAATTTTACCTAACAACAAGGCTTCATATTCTCTGTGTTTTAGTATTTTCAAACATTAACTCAAGGAATGTGCATGCACCTTTTCCTCCGGAGAAATAAGAACAATGCTTGCACCGGATCCAAATGAACAAGTAGTCTGCCATCCATCAAATTCCGAGACCAAACCTTATTATCCACTTGATACAGGCCGTTGAGTATCCCGAATTTTCTTGAGGTCTTTTCTAGTCGACATGATGTAACTTCGTGATCAAAAAGATCAAGGCTAATAATGGCTTTGACTTTATCATCTATTCTCTGCCAATCTGAAATTTGTCGAATATCTTTCATGTCCCTTTTTCGGCTAATTCCAATTGAAGACCATGGCCCATGTCCCTTCCTCATGGGTCCAAGCAAACAAGCTAGAGGAAGCTAGAATGTTATCATGTGCTTCATTTCATGTTCATTTCTTAATTGGGATTTTAATTGTTGGTGTGCCTAGCACTCAACAATAAATTAGCAATAAAAAGCTATTTGTGAGCATGTAGGCTCCGAAAAATACCAATTAGAAATTAGAAAGTACTTTTCTTACGAGGTCAGCCATCATTTACATTATAAGCCCCTTATGGTTATAAAAGGGTGGTTGTTTGGCCATTAAAGGATTATGTTATGTGGGTTTCTCATTTTTGGTAAAGGATTGTTTGTTAAACATCTTTGTCTTCTCTCTCTCAAGGATGAAAACCCTTGATTGAGGCACTCCCAAGGATGAAAACCCTTGTGGAGAAGTGGTGTGGACGACACCCCGCCCTACCCTTTTGGTGGATTTCTCTTTATTGCTGGTTATAACAAATTTCTGCCCTAAACAACTTGCTTGGAGTGTATTGTCAAAGGTATTGTTGGTTTTTATGTGATCTCTTTGCATGGTTGGACTCCCTATGATTTATAAAGGTGAAATCTTCCATTTTATCAATTGTTTGGGTGCAAAATATATTTAATTTCAAGTGGTGCGACCTATATGGATATGGTAAATTGGTATGTGTGGTGACTTATTGGTAAATCTGAAATTATCCTCTTGTTCTCTATATTTTATAAAGCCAAGATTCCAAGTTTGGTGATGTTCTTTTATTTTAGCAAGCTCGGGAAGGTTTGCTGGTTAGGGTTCCATAATTAATTAATTTCACATGCAAATCTGATTTCTAACAGCTGCAATTAATTGATGATGGTTTTCTATTAATTTTGGCACAAGTTTGGAAGGTTTGTTGCAAAGTTTAACCCAATTTTGAAGGGTTGTTATCACCTAGGGAATTTGCTGCCCTAGGAATGGTTTGAGATCAGTTTTTGCAGGGTATGACAGCAGTGTTTCAAATCTGATTTGAGAGCTCTTAACCATTTCCTGAGGTCCCCCCAAAAAGGGACATTACATATCTCTTTCCCATTTACTAGTCCCCACAAGTTTTTATCTACATTGCCAGAAATGGAAACAGAAACGAATACGAAACGCGGAAACGGAAATTTTCAAAAAACCTTGGATACGAAACATTATCGGAAACGTCCGTACAATATATTATTAAAATATGTGTGTGTGTGTGTGTGTGTGTGTGTGTGCATAATACTCATTTTATAATTGCCAACCATAAGAGATAATTGATAAAGCACTCAAAATATTTTGTATTCATTGAAATTTGAACTTCTAAAGAGTCATCATTCAACATGGTTACAATTTCAATGATTCACATATACATGATAATAATCTAGATTCTAGAATATATCATCCAGATTTTCCTCATAATAATCTCCATGAACACCACTGGCAGCTCCACTCCCACTAGCTCCACTCTCCATCCCTTGTGCAAAAGATCCCGATTCTTCTTCATCAATACCAAGCAGTGAAAGTTGGCTAAGAGTAGCAGCAGAAGCATCAAAGTCACTACTCTCAGGATGTTAGTTTAATGAAAACTGAATTTAGCAAGAGAAAAATGAGAGTGTGATTTAGAATGGACCCAAGATGTCATTATATAGCTTTTAGGAAGTGTTTTTAGCAAGTTTAGATAGGTAGATTAGGTTTAGGTGCAATAAATGAAGGTATTTTTATTTATTTTTAAGTTATGATGCTTTAAAAATTAAAAATCTTGAAACACCTTAGAAACATCTAGGACGTTTCCAAGGCATTTCATACCCGTTTCATGTTTCCGAAACGTTTCCAGGCAGAAACGTGGGCCCCTTAGGAGTTTCCTGGTAACAAAGATTTTTATTCATCAATTGGATTTGTATTTTGAAATTCCAAGTGTCAAAGTTGAGACCAAAGTATCATTCCACTAGAATTTCCATTCCAATTTTTTTTTAAACCTAACACAAAAAAATAGTGAGTGCAAATAGATATAAATACCAAGACTATGCCCGAGGCAACTTCAAATGGCCTCAAATCTGCTTGGTATGACATCACTTTCGTAGTCTCAAAGCCCTTGCCGGCGAGTTTGTGCTTTTGATAATACCGACTAGGTATGTGCCTTTGAAAAACAGTTTGTGTGATGTTCTCATGATTTGCAAACAATTTGGTTCATGCAGCCTAGAACTTGTATGGAAAACTCATGTTCTACAAAAAAAGATCCTAAAACTCATTTATAAAATGTCTCGTGACTATTATTGTTTCATTTATGCTCATGACTGATATTGCTGACCAATGGCAATTGTGAGCTCATGCATACAATGACGTTTTTGTCTATTCGATGTGCCCTCACGTGCTTTGAAATGGCAGCAATAAATGTGTCCTCATGCCCTAAATAGGATTGGAAATCTTTCGTGCCCTTGTTCGAGCCCCTTAACCTTCCTCCTCACTTGACTAGCTTTGATACCGATGATAGAAATTATGAAGATAAAAATGAAGAGGAATCAAAAAAACACATTATTAATTGTGTCGACATTTTTATTATGTAAGAGATGGTTATAAAATGGTCTAGGTGGATAAAACCGTTTATTACTTATAACTTAACTAATATTGACTTAATGTTAAATTATAGGCCTTCTGGTCTAATAGAAGAGGCCTGCAATATCTAAATACAAGTAAGTTTGAAGCTATTTTCTTCGTTCAATTAACATTCTAATTCTTCTGTATTTTATTGTTTCCATTTTCACTAATATTTGGCAAGCATGATCATATCAAGTGTTGCCAAAGCTCTTTCTAGGGATGTTTTTCAGCAACAACATTGAGTTTTGGCGATACCACAATCGTATATTATATGCTCTCACCTTGCCCATTATAGATCTTCGTGATCAAAAATGGCAATGGAAGAGGCAGCACTACAAATTTTAGACCCCAAATCAGCCATTTTTTCCTTTGCAAGTAGCTTTATTTTTTTGATTTTAGGTTACAAATTATGCTCCAACAATTTTACAACTCACAATAAGTTGTCATTCTAGGCTAAGTTGCTATCAATTTTACCCGATTCCATGAACTGACGGGTTATGCCCCAATACACAATCCATTGGACAACGTTGTATACAAATTTGAGCTTCCACGTACCTTGGGTTTATCAAAAGACCCCATAGGTATTTTTCAAAGCTTGGCCATGGGAAGTCATCCACCATCTGTAATTTGTGGTGCACCAATAAGTGGTTAGCTATGAGAATTTACATCATACCTTGGAGATGGGATAGTGGGCTATAAAGAACGGCAATCCTCCATAGTTAGTGCTTTGAAATATTGGGTTGAGACTAATTATGAACAAGATTATTATATCTATAAGCCCACAAACCACACACACCCTATAAAGAAACCCTCCTTGTTGTAAACCTAACTATGATAAACCAGCCACTAGCTAAACTTCCTAGAAGACAACTATAGTAAAATATCCCTTTCTCAGAATTAACAGATCGAAGACCCTTAGCCCATTCATTGTTTCCCAACGGCTAAGAGATGAAAAAAGGGAAACTAATCCTAATAAGTTACTTAAAAGTGCATAATAATTTTATTATAAGCACTTTAATAATTTATTACTGATAAAATAATAAAAGAAAAAGTCACTTTATTTTTATTTCCCCCTAGTGGAAAAATGTGACCCATATGGGGATAGAAAGCAAGGGGATAAGAAATATTAAATAAAGTAAAGCAAGAGGAAAATATTTAATAAAGTGAAAAGAGTTGATTGGGCCTTTGTGTGGGCAAAGAGGCCAAGAGAAATTATAAAAGGAAATCGCCACACTTGGAGAAGGCATCACTTTTATATATTTTCATATCTGAAATTTGATTGAGCTATTTGTTTTCCATTTTTACCTCAAAGGACGAAAACCCTTTGATGTGTTGCATTAGAGGATGAAAACCCTCTATTGCCAAGGTTGAAGAACGAAAACTCTTCATCCTTTGTGTGAGGAAGCTCTATTCAAGGGTTTCTATTGAGCTTCAAGGAGTATTTCAGAATTTTAGAAGTGATTAAAGACCCAATATTGCAGATTTGAGGCAACACCAACTAGGGTTTGAAGAAACAAGTTTTGGGTCAGATTTCTACCTTCAGATTTAGCCAAATCTAGGGTTATCTACACACTTGTGGGTGGAATTTGACACATTCTAGGGCACGATTGTTCCAGATTTGAGTTCTATCGTCATTGCCATATTTTTAGAGGTCAATTCCAACCTATTTGCATCTGATTTGGGCTTTGGAAACATTTTTTCCAACCATGTTTGTAAGCTGATTTTTGCAGACTTTGAATAAAAAATACAGCTCTTCTTCTTGGGTAAAAAAATTATATTTTCAGTGTTCATGCCTTTATAATAATCTTTGAGCAGTTTAGGCAAAGTTTTGAGTGATTTTACATCAATTTTATGGGCCAACCATCCTTAGAGCAAGTCGCATTTTCCTAAAGAAATTCAAATCTGCATTGTTTTTCATCAAAAATATATCTTTTAGTTGTTATAAATCAGATTTGTGGTTGTTCTTTTTGGGGGCATAAGTTGTCTCATTGGGGACATAATACTTTTGGGTATTAGAGCGGTAATTCTTGTTAGCCTATAGGAGAAGTACATTAAAAAATAAAAAATAAAAAAATCAGATCTTGATGCACACAGAAAAATCAACTCAGGTTTATCAAAGAAGAAACCAGACTCCAAGGAAAGGAACCATGGATGATCTAGATCAGAGAGTTCCTCCTACAAATAAGATGAGTTTTATGCAAGAATTCGTTACAAGGATCCAAAGGAGTTGCGCAACGAGTTCCGAGGAATCTTACAGGAGATGTCGATGCATTGACAGGATCTATTATGGACTGAGCTAAGTTTCTACATGGACACAATATCAAAACTAGACAAACGAGGGAGTAACAAATAATGGTGAAGGAAGCTCATGCGGTCAAACAAGGGACCTTCATTAAACCTCCCCTTGAATATTCAAGGCCAAGTTCCTTCATAAAGAGGAACAACCACTTAGAGCTAGATCCTCCAAGCATAGTTACCATGTTCGCACAAACATGCTGGAAATTCGATTCCGACCGAACTTTTTGGGAAAAAAACCTTATTCGAAATATTCGATTCGTATTAGTTTTGACCCACGTTTTTTTATTTGACAAATAAATAAATTAAAATCATAAAGTGCATAATGATAAAGCCAAAACCTTAAAAGTTAAAACATATTAAAGTCAAAAACGTTAAAAGGAAAAGCCGCAGGGTAGATAAACATATGTCGTGAATACTGAAAGCAACCAACGAAGCACACATCCAAAGCAGAAAACCAGAGGAGAACAAAGTAGTGACCAGCGACGACTTACTCGCAAAGAAACATTTCCAAAGATTAAAAAAACCCGCAGCAACTCCATTAATCGCTTTACCGTAAGTCGTGGCTCATGTTGCACAGAATAGTTTTTAGGTTTAAAAATTAAAACTTCAAACTTTTATAACTTTGTAAGTTTAATTTTATACGAGGGGGCTAAATATTAAATAGTAAACTTAGATATAAGTTTATAAACATTTAGGGCTAAACACTTACAAGTTCAAAACTCCACGGTAGTTTTATGTTTTTAATTTGTTAGAAATAATATATATAAACCATAAAATGTTTCACATTTAAATTTTTAATTAAATAATTAAATTTATTTTTTTCTATAAAATTATTAATTCGAACTTGTTAATTTAATTTAAAGTTTAAAATAAAAAATTTACGTTTTATTTAGTGTTTACTATTTATTATATTTCATATATTATTAATATGTTTACATAATTCGAGTTGTGTTTTATATACTAAGCTTTATTTTATTTTACAAATCCATATTAAAAATGATTATTTATTTATTTGCTAGTATGTAAAAATATTAATTAAAATATAATATTTATTTATTAATTAAACTATTTTATTTATTTATTTTAAACCGTAATTGTTATTTATTAATTTGTTAGTAAGTAAAAATGCTAAAATTTGTTAAACCGTAATATTTTTAATTTTGCAAATTCGAAGGGTAATTGCAAGGTAAAGGGAAAGACAAGTGTGCCAAGATGTCTAGCAGCAATCGTTCCTTGGAGATGAAATACATCGTCCAAAGAGATGATAATAAACTACATATGAGATGCACCTTGTGCAATGGGAATATTACAGGCAATGTAACTAGAGTTCGGTACCATTACTTGGGAGGATCCAAAGATGTCAAGCAGTGTCCAATAGCAAATGTGAATTCAGAGGAAGGTGAATACAAAGATTTCATACATCGAGTTCAAGCTAAATTTAATGTGAGTCGTGTTGGATCATTAGCTTCAGAAGCAAAGAAGGCTAAAATCCAACACTCTATCTCACAAATGGGCTCCTTCAATGAGCTTCAAATCGCTCTCCATCAAAAAAATTCGAAGGAAGTGGAAGTGCAAGCAGAGTGGAAAAGTCACAAGGTTCATTGAATTCCATGTGGAGGCCACAACACAAACATGAGGTAGACAGGTTGGCAGCTAGATTGTTTTATGCAGAGGCCATCCCTTTCAATGTAATTCATTCCCCACATTTCAAGTCTTTCATAGATGCAGCAATTGAGTTTGGGAAGGGTTACACATTGCCTTGTTATGAAAGACTAAGAACTAGTCTTCTTGAGGAGGAGGTGTCATCTATATCCAGTGAGCTAGATGAAATGAAAAAAGTTGGGAAAGAACAGGTTGCACAATAGTAAGTGATGGATGGTCAGATTCAAGGCGAAGGCCACTCCTAAACCTTTTGGCAATAACTCCTCAAGGTGCAATGTTTATAAAATCTATTGATACGAGTAATGAGCAAAAAAATCTCTTTTCATTTCCAAATGCATTGAATCAGCCATTTTGGAGATAGGAGAGGATACTTTGTTGTTCAAGTTATTACGGATAATGCAACCAATTGCAAAGGAGCAGGAGAGATACTCATGGATAGATTTCCTCGTATCTTTTGGACACCTTGTGCAACCCATGTGTTGGATCTTTTGCTTGAAGATCTATCAAAAATAGAATGGGTAAGTAATATTGTGACTAAAGGAAAACAAATCTCTAAGTTTATCCTCAATCACCGCTTGACATTGAACTTGTATTGTTCTTTTGCAAAACGTGAGCTTCTTTCCCTTCCCGAAACAAGATTTGCCACCAACTTCATTACTTTGCAAAGGGAGGTAGAGGAGAGGACAGCATTAAGAAAAGTGGTGGTTACTGATGAATGGGCAGAGTCAAAGCTTTCCAAGGAAACCCATTCAAAAGAAATTGAAAAATTATCTTAGGGGACACATTTTGGGATGGCGCTAAGAAGGTTGTAAATGTATTTGAGCCACTTGTTCGAATTTTGAGAATGGTTGATGGTAATCAGCCATGCATGGGTTTTGTATATGAGGGCATGGATAGAGCAAAGGAAGAAATCCAAAAGATACTATCGAATGATGTTGAAGAAGTCAAGCGTATTTGGGAAATCGTGGACAAACGATGGTTCATGCTACACCGTCCTCTACATGCAACAGCTTGTTATTTAGATCCTAAATTAGTAGAGGTAGATCATGATGCAGATGAGGAGATAAAGAGAAGTATACTTGCAACCATAGACAGGTTGATACATGATGAGGATGGTCGGAAAGGCAAAAGAACAACTTACTATTTTCAAGAACCAACTCAAAATGTTTGGTGAAAAAAGCGAGGGCAAGTAGGATGACGTGGGAACCATCTAAATGGTGGCAGACTTATGGGTCTTCTACTCCACATTTGCGAAGTTTGCCGTGCGAATTTTCAGCCAATGTTCTAGTGCTTCGCTTGTGAAAGAAATTGGAGTGCACATGATTTAATCCACACAAATAAGAGGAATCGATTAGGGGCTCAAAAACTCTCTGATCTTGTTTTTGTGCATAGCAATTTACGATTGCTTACTCATTCTCTTGCAAATGAAGATAACTCTTGCCTGGGAGAAGCATGTTTTGGGGATGAAGAAAATGTTGTTGATGATAACCCTCTACTGCTGCGGTATTAGATAAAGATGCTAGTGATACTTTTGATGTAGAAGCAGGATCTGATGTTGCAAATGTTTAAAATTGCATTCTAATTTTTGGTTAATGCTCAAAACTTTCAAGTTTGAGCAATGGATAATTCTCATCGCTATATATTATATCACTATGCATGAACTATGAACTATGAACTATGAACTATGAATTTTTATTGTCTGTCATAAATATAACTTGGAAGTCTTAAGTTTACCATGGATTTTGCTATACATTTATTTATTTTAAGACTTTAGTATACTTGTATGTATATTTATTTGTATGTGTGATTGATTTTTTGAAGCAAGTATGGATAACTATTCAGTTTTATATTTTTGAAAATTTATAATCTTTTGAACCATACCGAACCGAACCGAATTTTTGCAAAATTTCAAACATCCGAACTTTTTCCATGTCCAAACAACCCGAACTTTTCGAACATGGAACTATGCCTCCAAGTGATGTTGAGGACATAGAAGCATGGGAATATGCAGCCCTCGGTTTCAGAGTGAGAGACATGTTGTCTTTCAGAGATTTCTGTGAGTTGAAGAATGGTAAAGGCACCAAAAAGAATAAAAGATCTCAATTGGAGCAACCCATGGGAGCCCTAGAAGCACCCATCACCATTGCCAAAGTAGATCCCTTGACTAATTTTCCAAATAGCACCATAAAGACACAGGAAATTCATAAGCATACAACCCAAGGTAAAAATGTTTTATTGTTTGATGGTGAATTGTTGACGTCCAATGATTGCATAGAGCTGAATATTAGTAGAGATAAATCAGATATGAGGAATGGTAACCCTCGAGTTGTGACAGCCAAGAATATGGAAAGACCTTTCAAACGAGGGTAGATTATATAGGTTGCATGGATTGTGTGGTAAGAGATACATCCTCTTTTTTATTACAACAGTCCTATCATGATTATATTAAGCCTATTTTGGACAAGAATGCTAAGGATTTGGTACAGCAAAGTCAAGATATCAAGAAGGCAAAAGGAAATGAAGATCTTGATGACATTCTAAGGTATGAAAGAAATGGTAACATGTCATATTTATTGCTGCATATTAAACCATTTCAGATTTGTTTTTCTCAGGAGAAACATGATAAAATAAAGGATAAAGTTTGCAATATGGAGCATGTGGAACCCTTGATCCAAATTCATGTTTATGAGCATCATGAGAACTACATATTTTGGCAAGAGCTCTCTCATTTGATAGGCACGGGATCTAGACTCTTGGAGCACTACAACATCTTTTACATCTAGGACATAGCACTCGGATATGTGAGCTTGCAATTGCTTGAGGGCAAGCAATTTGGGGAAGGGAGAATTGAAATATCCCTTTCTCATAATTAACAAGTCGAAAACACTTAGCCCATTCATTGTTTCCCGATGGCTAAGGGATGGAAAAAAGGGAAACTAATCCTAATAAGTTAATTAAAAGTGCATAATAATTTTATCATAAGCACTTTAATAATTTATTAGTGATAAAATAATAAAAGAAAAAGTCACTTTATTTTTATTTCCCCCTAGTGGAAAAATGCGACCCATATGGGGATAGAAAGCAAGGGGATAAGAAATATTAAATAAAGCAAGAGGAAAATATTTGATAAAGTGAAAAGAACTAATTGGGCCTTTGTGTGGGCAAAGAGGCCAAGAGAAATTATAAAAGGAAGTCGCCACACTTGGAGAAGGCATCACTTTTATATATTTTCATATCTAAAATTTGGTTGAGCTATTTGCTTTCCATTTTTACCTCAAAGGACGAAAACCCTTTGAAGTGTTTGCATTAGAGGACGAAAACCCTCTATTGCCAAGGTTGAAGAACGAAAACTCTTCATCCTTTGTGTGAGGAAGCTCTATTCAAGGGTTTCTATTGAGCTTCAAGGAGTATTTCAAAATTTCAGCAATGATTGAAGACCAAATATTGCAAATTTGCATTTCCAACTAGGGTTTGAAGACACAAGTGTTGGGGTAGATTTCTACCTTTAGATTCAGCCAGATCTAAGGTTATCTACAACCTTGTGTGTGGAGTTTGATCATAGTTACCAGGTTCGGAAATCCGATTAAATTCGGAAGGGCAAAAAAATCCGAAAATTCGGAGTTCTCGAAAAAATCCGAAAAAATACGGAAAAATCCGGTTCGGAATATATATACTTATATTATTATAAATTTATATTATTGTATACTTATATCATTATATATAGACAAATCATACAAAAAAGCATCCATCTACCATAATCATCATCATCATAATGATTCTTTCAAAAGATTGCAAGAAGTTGCTTGGTCCAAAAAGGTACAAAAATGGATTTTATGAAAATAAGAAAAATATTGCCATCAATGCGTAGAGCTCGAGAAAATATATACTTTTAGAGAAGACGACACCTAAAACGGAGCCACATAATGAAAGTTATGGCACATGCAAGTTTTTGTTGCTACATCTTCCCGAACCCTTTCCAAAAATGGCAATTTTTTTCCATTCTTGCGATTTTTTCACCAAAAACAAAAATATGCCAAAAAAGGAAAAAAAAATTCCTGCAAAAACAAGGCCGAACCGAACCGGATTTATTCGGTTGCTTCAAAAAATACGGTTCGAACCGGATTTCATACAAATCCGGCGAACTCGTAACTATGAGTTTGATACATTCTAGGGCACGGATGTCCCGGATCTCATCACCAACATCTTTGTCATAATTTTCAAGGCCATATTCAACTTTGTTTCACTCGATCGATTTGGGCTTGGGATCACTTCCTTTTGGCCATTTTTGTAAGTTGTATTTCTGCAGATTTTTAATAACTTTCTATTACCTATTTTGGGTTCAAAAATTATATATTTTGGTATTCATACATTCATATTTATTCTCATTATTTTGGCCAAGATTTGGTTAAATTTAGCTAATATTTGAAAGTTGTTCATCTCTAGATCAAGTTGCCATTTTTAGGGAAAATTCAGATCTGCATAAAATATTTTTATTCAACTAGCCAGCTGTCATAAATCAGATTTTACAAGTGTTCCCTTTCGGGTTTGAAAATCCTCCATTGGGGGCATTACATATAGAGACAGGTTATAGAGGAAGTTGTTAAGACTTGATCTCAAATTCCTAGTATAGGTTTAAGTGTTTAGGTTTGATAAATAATAAAATATTTAAAGAGGCATGCATCTTTATTTAAAAACACCCCCTTGAGCCGTTAAGTTAGTAATAAATGAGTTATGGGTAAACCTTCCCATATAGAGTTAGGTTGGTGTGGGAGTTAGGTATTTAGGGAGTTATAAGTTAGTTTGAATTTACCGGTACAAAGGTAAATCAATAAATATGAGTCTTGCAAGCTTTCGAGGGTTAACCTAAATAGACATCCTCCTTGTACTTGTTACGAATAATAATGTTTGTCTCCATCATAGTGGAAACAAGATTTACCCTAAAGTGTTGGCGTAAGTGAATGCTCGATCGTGGTATCAGAGTGAGGTTGACAAAGGGAGAAGAAGAAAGAATTTATTGAATAAACCTTCACGTGAAATCACTCAGCCAATGTCAAAGGAAGAGGTGAGTAAGCTTCCAAAGTTTCCAATTTTTTTAATTATTTGCAAATATTATCAAACATGTTGCAGCTGATTTTGATTAATTTGAAAAGGTTAACATCATTTGTTTTTTTGGTGAATGAGTGATATTGATATTCTTCTATATTTTGCATTGTTTCTTTGCTGAACTGGAAACATATTCAGCTCGGGCACAGCCTTCTTAAAATATAACTATTTTAGCTATTTGGAGAAAAAAATTCCTTGGAAGCAGCCTTCCAGGCATTCTTCTTTTATTGTTTTTGGCCTCTCGACATCCAGGCACCCTCATAGACAGGTGGAAACTGATTTGGAACCAAGTTTAAGCCAAATAGGAGAGCTCAATCCAATACTGTTTTTTCCCAAATGCCTACAAGTGTCGCCTACACGGTCACCTATTCTTCCTACTATGCGAGCATCACAAGTTGCTCCCAAATCACTACACCGATTCCTAAACAACTTATTTCACCTTCATGATCCAGTTTGCTTCCTAATGCAATGCATTCTAATGCTTCTACACATGTTGCTACAAATCCTCCTATAGATGTATACACTCGACAATTATGAAACATATAAGCTCAACTCACTATCTTTAAGGGTATTAACGAGTTTCATACTACAACAAGTTCCATCAGTTTATTGCATTATCCACTAGCTCCTGAGGTCCTTAGTTATCCCCTACCCACAGGGTTTGTTTCACCTAAGATTTCTCCATATGATGGAAAGACTGATCCAAAACAACATCTTCGAGCCTTTGTTGCTTCATGCATGGATTATGCAGGTAATGACAACATTTTTACCAAACTCATTCTTTAAAGTCTTAAGCAATAAGCATTGGATTGGTTTACACACTATCATAAGGTTTGGTACATTAATTTCAACCCTAAGCCAGCAACTTTTTAGCTCATTTCTCTATCAACATCAACCAAAAGATTTCTTTTTCCCAAATTTCTCAAGTCAAACAAGGATCTAATGAGAATGGTAGTAGCTATGTGTTACGATATAAGACTGTTTATCTCAAGGACCAAAGCACATTGATGAGGTTGAGTTACAGGAAGTTTTGGTCACTACTATTGTTCAATACTTAAGGAAGAGGTCATGTTTTCTAATTATACATCTTTTGAATATCTACACCAAGCATTCAATGTTAATGAGACTAAAATCCTCGCAGGCAAATGCCTAAATATGGCAATGATGCTCTCATTTCTACTAGAGCTAAGTTTCAAAGCAAACCATCATACAAGGCTGAGCCTAATGAAGCGAAGAAGACTGATACAAAACCATTAATGCAGCACAACAAGATGGACCTCTTTTCCTTTCTAGTCCTCCATGGAGATAGTTTACACATTTGGAAAACTCCTTATAAAGTGCTACGAAACCTAGTCAATTGCAATCTTTTGATTCTACCTCCACCTTTCAAACTTGACACGAATAAGCCGCAACATCCAAAGTTTGATAGTAACTCATATTGTGATTATCATCAATGCATTGGACATACAACCAACAGATGTCTGAAATTACAACATAAGATTCAAGACCTTATTGATGACAACACTATTTCAGTAGAAGATTTTAACACACCTACAAATAATGCAGTTGCCCAACCCAATTCACACCTCAAGGTATTTACTAACCCTTTACCTAACCACAATGATACTCAGAAAAGTGATGAAGTACATGTGACTTACCACACTATGCCTCCTAAGTCTTACAATACTAACTTTCACCATATAAAAGACATTATTGGAATGGTTCCAAGAATGCATCCACCTTAACCTATGATTATAACAACACTCCTAATAAGCCCTTATTTATTCGTGCCCATAGTGATGTTGACAATTGTTCTAGCAAAAACATATGTACTAAGGCACTACTTACTAGCCTTCAATACATTGTTCATGATTTAATGGTACAATGGCTACGGTCAATGGTTTTGATGGACAACTCACAACCCACTTGGGGGCTATGTATTATCTTTACAAGTCAGACTTAAGAAGATTGCTACATGGTTTTTAGTATACCTACCAATGATGTTGTCAACATCTTAATTGGTGACCCATAGATTCATGAGATTCTTGCCATTCCTTCAAATCGCATAGATGTTTGAAGTACATACATAACAACATAGTGGTTCCAATTCAAAGTGTTCCCTACGAGTATGTTATTCAACCTATCGCATTGCCTAACGCACCTCCACCTCTATTACCAACCACACCACAGTTACAACATTTGCCAATTGTTCATCCCCAGCCTTGACATACAATTGATTCTATCCCTAGCACGATGTTATAGCATTCACTGATATTGACTATTTGGGATCAACCCTTCCCAGCCTCTCCTACTCAATCTCATCTTTTGTTACCTAGGTATGCGGGAAGCACAATAGTCTTGCAGTGGCCTTGTGGATGCATTGATGCATTCTCATGACATACAACAGAGGCCACAGGTTACTATAACAACTAGCAACCTGCAGCTTATCCATAAAGATACTACCAGCACCTATGATTCAGATTACTACACATTACGTGATCATTTATTCAAATCCGAGAATGATTCAATAGTGAGATTTGCACCTGATGATCTAGGAATTTCACATAAACATCCCATTGGTGGCATCAAAGGATGGCATTCTTACACTACTCTTACGCCCACTTGGCTATACAGATTGTTGTACATGGTTTATTTATCACATGTTTGCTTGTTTTCATCACTTTCTTGCATTAATCGCTCTCTTCTACATTCTCGTGTTCGACACCAATGTTTTCACATTTATCATTCTTTTAGCACCTTAGTTCGATTTGACATGGTTATCCTGCTATAAAAACCTATGCATCACCCGGCAATGCAACACATACATGGATACGATGTGATTGTTGAGGGGATCATAGTTACCTAGAACGCCACGCGCCCGCCCCCCACCTCCACTCTATTTTTGGCAGCCTATGGTCCATGGTGTTATGCCCTTAGCCTATACCATTTATAGGGCTATGTGTGGGCCAATTTATAGCTTAAATAACATTTATATTTATATCAATTAGTTTGATATTCAAGTCTAAACTAATAATAATGAAGGGGTGTGCCCCTTCATAATTATACCTATAAATGCGGGTGAGTAAATCTCTCCCATGGGTATGAAGTGTGAATTATTATCTTATTGGGATATATTTGGAGGTTGCCCCTCGAAGTGGCTTAATAATATATTCAATATTCTCCAATTATTCCATTTATATTCAAGCAATTCCAATACGAGTGATATTGAGCATAGATTCTAGCAACAATTGTTTTCCCACTATATCTCACATAAAAACAATGAATTTTGTGGAGATTTTTCAGCAATATTGGTACTCTTGACAGAGAAGTTTCATTCCAAATTTCAGCCCTTTTTATGAGATTTGCTTGAATTTATACAATTTTATGTTTTTTTGAAAATCAGCTCTCTAAGCCACAAATTTCAGACTTACCAACATTTTTGGAAAGCTAATCAAATTTTAGGTAGGGTCTATGCTTTGCAGTTTCATTTTTGAGTCTATGTTTGGAAATTTTATGGTCAAAGTTGGTCAAAATTGACAACTTAATTCTACCCTAATAGGCTTCAACATGTCATGGTCACAAATTAGCAGTTGGGAAACAAATTCATACACACCATGGAAAACTAGTTATAAAGATGAAATTCAATCTAAATTAGAACTATGTGGGACATCAAACGGGATGTCTCCTTTGTTAGATCATAAAGTGTGCCAATTTGAGTATATTGTTCACAACCTATAGGCTGATATGACCAAAATCAATCATCAATTGGAGGGGATTGATAACTGATTCAAGAAATTCAATCAATTGTTTGATTTTCAAATGAATTCAACCTTTCATCCAGATATATCTAATGGCCAAGGTGAAAAATATGTGGGTATTAAAGGACCATGCATTGTGGTTATTGAAGACAACATGGAAGACACAATGAAGGGGCGTGCTAACTATGACTTTAATAGGAAAAATCATAACAATAAAATATTCAAGTTGGGAGGGATGAATCACAACGGTTTTCAAAATAGATACAGAACTCTATAATCGGAAGAAATGGTAGAGGGCCACAAAGGAGAGCGAAACCCCATGTGAGAACGGTTCAGGGCCACTTTCAAGACCTCTCTTCAAGTAAAACACATTATCATGGAAGATTCAACAATGCTATGCCGAAAAAATAATAAGATACATAATGAATTTGTTGAATACCAATACCTTAGATATCATGGCTATGGAGGTCATGCCACAAGAAGGTTCATTACATCCTCAAATCGTAGGATAAGACCTAATAATGTTGATGGGCCACGATTGCATATTTCTCGAGAGAAAATGGATAATGCAGATTTTTCAAGCAAAATACAAGATAAGTATTCAAATGTGAAAGTACCACAAGATATTTAGGAAAGGGTGGTAAAGTATTCAATTGTTATTGGGAATATGTCCATTGAGAGGTCAATCGAGAGGCCACCTAAAAGAGACACGTCTTCTAAAAGGTCTATGTTTTGCACCTTTTATGATTATCATCTTCCTCTTGTTACCTCTTCTCGAAGGCACAACCAAAATTTTGAGCAGTCAAGGAACACATTCAAAATCAGCAACATTGGCCATAATCCACCAAAACACACCCAACATTTCAGGTGTTTGATTTTAGCCAAAATATTTCTATCCAAGAAGTGGCACCATAAAGATTAATCATCGTGGAACCAAAGTTACTTAACCAGACTCGACTCAAGAGGTTACAAATAAAGGTGATTATGGATTATCTCATCAAAAGGAAGCACTTGACATACAAGGATGTGCAATGGGAGGACAAAGGTTGAATATAGCCGTTTCTAAATATGGTCAAACATCAAGGAAAACATTTGTGTGATGGAGAGGAGCATGTTATGCCTCTAACCTATACCATTCAGAAGGCTATGTGGGTCGGCTTATGGCTTATATAACATTTATATTTATATTCATTAGTTAGTTATTCATTAATTCATTAAGTCTAAACTAATAATAATGAAGGGGAGTGACCCTTCGTAATCATACCTATATATATGGGTGGGTAAATCTCTCCCATGGGTGTGAAGTGTAAATTATTGTCTTTTTGGGATATTTTGGAGGGAGCCCCTCAAAGTGGCTTAGTAATATATTTAATATTATGTTATTATTCCATTTATATTCAAGTAATTCTATTACACATGACCTCTTGCGTGTTTACTTCAAGCTTTATCTTATGTGTGCATTTATTCAAAAATGTAAAAACAATCAAATAATTCAAAATGCAAAAACATGCAAATATTGCAAGGAGTTAAAACCAAGACCTGCTTGTATCTTGCTTTGTTGTTACATACATTCAAACATTGTTAGTTATCATGCTTTAGTATTTTACACAGATTCTTTACGCACTTGCTTTTAAAGATGTACATGAGTTAGTTGCAAAGACATATACATTAGAAATTGTCATGGACACACACATGCCTTACAACTCTTTAGTCCATACCCAAAGGAAACCTCTTCCACATTGAGGCATGCCTACACTAGGGGCATATCACAAAGTTTTTCAAGTTATTTCTTTTCTCTAGTCCATCGGCAATATTGTAATGTCCCCTTTCCAATCGAAGACCTTTGGCCTATTTTGTCAACCCGACGGCCAAAGGAAAAATATAAGGGTGACTTAAGTTATAATAAATTATTATAAAGTGCTATAAAAAATAAAATAAAATTATTAAAGCACTTATATTAATTTATTTAGCTTAATAAAAATAAATTGTAATCCCTATGGAAAATACGATTTGCCTTAAGGGGCAAAAGTCATTGTAAAGGGATTTATTATATTTTATTCCTCCTAGAAAGGATAATGGCGACTTGGGCCAAAGGGGAGTAATGAAGCCTAGGAAAGATAAAAACATAATTAATTTATGTATTCCCCCTAGAGAAATGCGACTTGCACTAGGAGGGAAATGTTGTTGGGAAAAACATTTAATATGGGAAAATATTAAATGTTTGCATAGGGAAAATCATGTGAGCTCATTGGCTGGTTTGGAGGTTGGTTGTTGGCCCTTTTCCTTTAAAAGGGAAGTCGACTTGCCTCTTCCATAATCCAGATTTTTATATGATATTTTCTCTTGCATAGAGCTTCAGCTTTTGCATTAAAAATTCCAAGGACGAAACCCCTTGTGAATTAAACCTCTTGTGGACGAAAACCCCAAGAGTTTGAGAGGGATTTTCACTCAAAATTTCCCATTGGTTGTAATCAGATTTTCAGTCTATTTCAGGCTTTTTCCAGCAGTGTTATTGAAGACTTTTTGAAGTATTTTGGTGAATAAAATTGCAGCAGTGTTTTCTCTATTGGATCGACTCACTTTGGGACTGTTTGGGCATTATTATTGAGGTATTTAGATCTGCAAATCATTGTCTAATATCTCATAATTTCTGTGAATGAAAATACCCAAGTTTCATAATTCTTCTGAGGGTTATTTGCCAATTTTATAATCAGATTTCAGATCTGATTTATGAGTTGATTTGGCATTCGAAAATTCTGATTTTTATATGAATGAGTTCCTAAAAATATAGGCAAGCATCTGGGATAGAGAAAATAATTTTTGGAGCTCATTTGATGCCCTAAATGTGTGGGCCGAAATAGTAGGAGGGCCAGATCTGCATGTTTGGTAGTTGCTGTTATGATTTGGTTTTCACCATCTTGTTCCTTGTATTTTTCCAAGTTCAGGCATATGTCATTTGTGTAGATCGGAGTTGTTTAGAGAAAGTTATGCTATCTTGAAGATTGCAGCTGTTAGGGTTTCAAATATAAATTATTTTCCAACTGTTGTAAAATCTGATTTTCGCCATAAATTCTCCTAGGTTGTTCCTAGGGTTTGGGAGTAAAAATAATTATTATATGCTGATTTTGGGTGTGTTTGCATATAAAACCCTAATTTATTTCCCATAGCTGCCAACAAAGATATTTTATTATTTTATAAAGTGGGAAAATCTCATATTTGGGCAAAAGATCTATTGGCGATCTTTCAAATATAGAGCTACTTACACTAGCTTATACTTTGTGACCTATGCTTTACTACGATATTATTTTTTTGATGTGATGATGACATTGCTTGCTTATATGTACTAACATTGCTTGTTTCATGGCTACTAATTGTTTTTATGACACTTTTTAGGCTATTTGATCACATGTGTTATCACATGCTTTTATATTGCTTGCTCTTATATGATTCCATACTTGTGTTTGCTTTATGCTTATTTATGCATTGTATGATTCTTGTTTGCTTTATGCTTCTATGTGTACTATATGACTCATGTTTGTGTTATGCTTCTTTGGATTGTCTATGACCATTGGTTCCTCTATGATTTTATATATGTTGTGTGATTCTTATGTGCTCTATGCTTCTTGAGTGGTTGTTATTGATATCGGTGTTTGTCAAACCGGTATGTCATTGATTTGTCATGTCGGTCAAGTTGTCAAGTTGGTCAAATGTCTTGTGATGACATGTCCTATCATGTGTCATCATGTCATGTCGTGTGTGTCGAAAGATCCTTCATGTCGCATCATGTTTGCTAGCGTACTTCTATGAGCTTCACTAATGTTCTTTAGATGATGACTTGTTTGGATTTCTAACAATATTCACATGTGCTTATATATTGGATAACATATTTTATGCTTGTTCTATAATGATCACATCATGTTTACACCAACTTATCCAACCATGTTTAGTTTACATGCCTTTTATGGTTGATCTTTATATACTTTTTTACACATGATGCATATAAAGGTTAAACACTTTTCTTTTCAAATAACAAGCAAGGGGATCCCTCACCTCTAAAGTAAGGCATATTGTCAGTTCAAATTTTCACACAGATTCAATCTGATTCGTGACATTCTACAATTTTCAAATCAAACCCCATTCCATTTTTGCAAATTTTAGTAGTTTTTGGCAGCATATTATCATCATGGCTTCAACAACCAGAAAAGTTGATATCGACAACACTAGCCCAAAAGCTGAATCAGCCTTACCAGCCCAAAAAGTTGAATTGGCCTCAACACCTCAAAAGTTGATATTTGGCTCTAGTTGTTTAGGTTATATTTCTTCAATCAAGAGTACATTACCAAATCAGTTCAAAGTTTTAGCTTTGTCCAAAAGGGCCCCCATTCGTCACATTCAGCATTAACTTTACATAGAGACATTACGCCCATGGCACATTTCATAATTCAGTGGATTAGAAGTATAATATTCGAAAGTTGCACCACCATCCTATGATCGGTACTCACAAGAGTTGCACTTCCTTGTAATTTTCAACCAAGCATTTGCCAATACTAGATTAAAAGGGAGGCAATCTGTAATATCCTAAATTTGATATGAGCACTTGACAATGGCACATTTTCTAATTATTTTAATATATGTTCTATTTACACATTTTTGACTAATTTTCGTCATCTTTTCAATCTTCCCACACTTTCTAAACCACTAGTCCATAGCCATTCTCTAGATTACCTCATCAC
Source organism: Taxus wallichiana var. yunnanensis (assembly GCA_018340775.1). Lineage (NCBI taxonomy): Eukaryota > Viridiplantae > Streptophyta > Pinopsida > Cupressales > Taxaceae > Taxus > Taxus wallichiana. The sequence goes on from CM031235.1 coordinate 661,325,257, forward strand.
GAAATCACTTGCTCTGCCATTGAATATTTATACAAACTCCTCTATGTCCCAATCCTGATTTTTGTCACTTCCAAGACAAATTAATAGATATTGGCCAATATCAGTCCTAGTACTATCCACCTTCTACGAACCCATCCTCATGTTTCATAACAATCATAAATTCAAATGGGTAACTTCGCATGGTCGACCTAGGCGAGATGTTAGCGTCACGTGAACGGAAAAACTAACAAAGGTCATCTATAAATACAATTAGACCCTAATCTATTAGGGGCTATCAAATCATTTTCAATTCACCTTGCAAAATCTAGGGCACTATTACACTTCTTGGAGCACATCATCTACTCTTCGAAGACAGATGCGCAACCTAGATCATGCATACCGAGCTTAGTTTTGAATTACAAGGTCCAAAGTGCATGTTGTCAAGTGTTAGGGTCGAATCAAGGGCTCATTCTCTATTGTATATTCTCTTGCATCTAATTATAGGATTGGAAGAGCTACATGTGGCATGAACTCTCTTCGGAGTAGTAATATTTACGAAACACTCATCACATCGGTGGGGAGTGGTGAGGCCATCCACCAATCATGATAATTTATTTTTCAGTCAAGGCACAAAATCTAGGGTTTTAACAAAGAAGAGACAACATACAATTTTGGTGTAGTCATCGTAAGGTTCTAGATCCGAATGTAGATATACATACATAAGTGAATTTGTATAGAAAGAACCAACAAACACAAAGACGTAGGGGAAAAATTCATAGCCCTTCAAGACAATTTTGGCCACGGTAATATTCAACTTCCCACAAACCCGTCCGATCACACTTTCGATCCTACTATTTTTGAGTATCTTTATGACGATCTTCCCTACTTCTACACACAATCCTAACACTCGTCTTATCTTTTTTTAACATATTCTAATGAGTGTGTTCCATTTCATAACCCCAATTACAAAGTCAAATTTTGAGTAACATACCATATCGATTCCCAATCTTTCCATAGTACAAAATTGTTTTAGTACTATCTTTATTAATCATGAATTATAATTTCATGTTTTAGGTAGATTAGGGATAAAACCTAATTTTTCTATCACAATAAGAAGAGTAAATAATAAGAGGGGTTCAAATGTTTGTGTATATAATGTTAGGAATATTGTGTTAGTACACGCTTTGAAAGTGAGTTAGTAAAATAATTGACACATGAAGAATATTGTAATAATTTGCTAAGAATAACTCATAGTTACAAATAGTATGTGTGTGAGTTAGTATATGTCATGTCCCTTTTGGAGACTAGCGGATTTAAGTACTTCGACCCATTTTTTTCCCCATGGGTTTAAGGAAGAAAGCAAGGGGAAGACTTGGATGATATTTTTGTCATTATCTAAGAAAATATTTTATCATCATCATGTATTCCTATTGGGAAGCCTAGCGCTCCAATAGAAGAACTTATTTAATTAGAAAATAAAGTATTTTGAGCATGTAGGCTCCAAATACAAATTAGATAATTAAAAAGTACTTTTTATTTGGGTCGGCCATCATTTGAAATGTGGCAACCCTTATGGTTATAAAAGAAAGTCATTTGGCCATTTGATAAGGATATGTGAATTCTATTATTTCGGAAAGATTGTTTGTGATCCCTCTTCTAAGGACAAAACCCTTGGAGATCTTATGTGAGGAAAAAACCCTTCACCAAGATCCAGGGAAGACTTCAACTCGGGAGTCTCCACCCCCTAGAGGGATCTTTTTGTTGTTATAATCTTCATTTCCAGCCCTAGGTAAATTGCCATAAGGAGCTCAATTGGTCATTAATTGAAGATATTTGCAATACTTATGATTGTTAATGCACTACTACTAAAGATATTTTCAAGGGTTTTGAGGGCACAAAAGAGGGTTTGAAACCCCAAAAAGTGTAGCTATCCTAGAAGGGTGTTTGTTGGCTGCAATTAAGGGTTTGTACATATTTATTTCAGTCACTAACCTACTAAAAATCTGAAAAGTGTTGTTTATCTTCAGCCTTGCATAGTTTCTTGTGAGTCCCCAAAAGGGACATTACAATAAATATTAATAATGGACATTACAAGAGTAGTAATAACTCTCATAATGGTCTAGAGGTGAGTAATTGTAGGAGATTATCTTATGGAGATTTGATTTTATAAATGTAATGTTGTTGGCTAGATTTTTGCACAGCTAAAAACCTAGGCAGTCATGAGATAAATCTCCCTCATTTACTGGTGAGGCTCCTGTGTAAGATGTTTATCAATCTGGTAAGTATGAATCCTAATAACTATTTGCAGGGGTTTTACTTTAATTACAAAGCTCATGAACCATAGCTTAGCAATTTTGCAACAAGTAAGCGATTATGAAGTATTTGCAGAAGGGGGAATAATGAAATTTGGAAAAGAAGAAAGGAAGATATGTAATTCAACCAATAGTTTACAAAGTTGGTCTCATACATATAGATTAAATAAACAAGTAGATCTCACAATATTAAGAAGTAAAGGAAAGGAAAAACTTCTAATCTAAATCTCAGATAACACAAATTTTATCTAAATATCCACACAAAAGTAAGAAGCAAAACACTGTGGACACAAAGTTCTCCGAAAATCTGTCTTTATTCAATTCCCTTGCTTTCACAGAAATGACATCAAAGGTTACATCACAAAGTCTAGAACTCAAGAATGTTGATAAACAAATTGTGATCCTTTAACCCGTAGGCTCTTCCTCTATTTATAGTGCATAGAGGGCAAATACAAATAGGTAACTTTCAATGAATTGCCGCATGTAAAAGCTATGAAACAGGGAAGCAACTGGCAGTATTTTCCCTAGAATTTCTCTTTGCATGACATGCATCTAAAGACTAAATCAATGCCTTGCATGTCTGCCACCTATTCCCAAGTAATTGACTTTTTCTAGTAACTCGAAGTAACGGCTTTCAAACCAATTACCTAAGTTTTACAATTTAATTGATTACTCAATTGCTTTGTCGGAGAAAATAAGAGAAAGAAGAAGAGAGAAAAGAAGTTATTCTGTTGCAACACTCCCAGTCTTGTTTTTCTTCTATACTCTGCATGTTGATCCAATTTGTATTGCACTTTCGCCTCATGAATGATCTGAATGATATCTCTGCCTTGAATATGAGATGTTTTATCTCCTACATGCAATTGACTTTTGCCTTTGATTCTCACCAAACTGGTTTTGGAAGCAATCGATTGTGATCTGCTTGCGGGTGCCGCCTCCGACTGTCTTCCTCTTATCCTTGAAGCTTTTGCAATTGTGAGAGCTAGATCTATTTGTGCAGAAGCTGCAATTGCTTCCCCTGATTCTGAAGATATATTCAATGTATCAAACATTGACTTTGCTTTCTTCTCACCAATATGGGCACAAGTGAGGTGTTCGTACAAATAATTTAGACAAACATGCAATCCATGGCATGAATATCTAATTTCTTCACCGAAATCTGATTATAAAGCCTGTTGCCTTCTATTTTTAGACTTTGCTTGCATGCCAAGCAAGCTAAAAATATTATTTTATTCACCTGTGCACTCACATCAACATGCAGATAGCCAGAATAATAAAAAGAAAGCCTTTCCAACCCTAGGCGCCAAAACTAGATGCTTCCCGGCAATTAAAAATATTTTTTAATGCTAACAACTTCTCCCTTTGGCGCCAAACTTCTCCAGGGAAGCATGCTCCACACAAAAGAATTAATTTCCCTTCACTTATGGCATCCACTTCTTATATAAGCAACTACATGCTAATTTTATCAATTGCTTCTTATTTTTAGCAATTTCCAATAATAAGTTGTGCTTTTTCTCCTTCTTTGGGTGCCAATTTGCTAAAAATAAATAAAAGACATTACTTTTTAAGCATGAAGTCATGCTAACATGGGTCACACTTTTTGGCTAATGCTTGCGTGAAAAACATGAAGGAAAGGCAGCATTAAATTACAACCTGCTGACAGCTCCTTTTTTACGTTTTTCACTTAAGTGAAAACGTTAAACACCATCCTGCCAAGCAGCTCCAAAAAGTGCGACTTGGTTGAGTGAATTGGCTAATGTTTGCATGAAAAACATGAAGGAAGGGCAGCGTTAAATTACAACCTACCGGGAAGCTCTTTTTTACATTTTTCACTTAAGTGAACTAACTCATATTGCGTGAAAAACATGAAGGGCAGCGTTAAACTTCAACCTGTCGGGAAGCTCCTTTTTTACATTTTTCACTTAAATGAAAACGTTAAACTCCACCTGTGGGCAGCTCCAATTTTACGTTTTCACTAAAGTGAATTGACTTATTTTTGCGTGGAAATTCAAGTGGAAGGGCAGCTTTGAAAATTGTGACTGGCATGAAGACTGCATTTCTTTCCATTTTTGGATTTTCGGTGAAGAAAACACAAGTATAGAATAAAATTTTCCATTTTTGGAAAGGGTCTAGGAAGATGTAGCAGCAAAAACTTGCAAGTGCCATAACTTTCACTCTGTGGCTCTGTTTTAGGTGTCGTTTTTTTCTAAAAGTGCATATTTTCTCGAGCTCTATGCATTGGTGGCAATATTTTCCTTATTTTCATAAAATCCATTATTGCACCTTTTTGAATCAAGCAACCTCTTGCAATCTCCTGAAGGAATCCTGAGTTCTGGTCACCTATAGACAAATTAGTCAGCAATTAAAAACACTGGATAGCTTTTCAAAACCCTAGGCTCGGGAAAAGGTCTGAAGAATAAATAGGCTACGGGGATTGCCAGACGAAAAACGGAGAAAAACCAAAACACAGACAAAAGAAAGAAATAAATAAAAACGAAAAACTTGCTAGAAGTCACAGACAATTGCTCGAAAATAACTTGCCAATTAACTAATCTGTAAAAACTCATCCTTGCGCGAATGCTCCATTCAGAGATGAAAGAAATACTGGCATGGAAATCCACGATGAGGTTTAACCTCAACACAAACTATTTTAAAAGAACTTTATTTATTTAATAAATAAAACGTTTCGAGACAAACTCAGTGAAGGGATAGAGTGAGTTTTAGCATGTGGGTATTTGTTGAATTTGGTTATATCTAATTCTCTAGGGATATCTTGGAGCAATGGAGACAACTATAGGCAACAAAAACACAAAATTACCCGTTACATTGAAAAGAATGAAAAATTTTAAAAGGAGAGGTCCTAGATTTCAGGGTGAAATCTCGAGGACACCAAATGTCTCTCACACTAGAATGTAAAAGAAGTGTTTATTGTGCAAAACATTTTGTATATGCTCTACCAAAATTAACATTTCATATCAGAGCAGATTGTTCTAATGGTTTATGAATGCATACAGGCGGCTCTTGAAAAAACTCCCAAGGATGTGAGTTTGTGAAGTCTTTTTGTGAAGAGCTTAGTTTAGATTGGTTTTGTTTTTGTTTAGGATAGATTTTGGAAAGCACTTGAATGAGTAGTTCCACAGAGTGCTTTCTATAGCTAGGCACACCCATAAGAGAAAAGTGTAGTCATTACGGTTTGCATATTTATTCCTTTGAGATCAAAATCTACATGTGATGCTAATATGATTCTTAATTTGTACACTATTAGATTTTTCAGCATTCGACGCCTTCATCATTTTATTGTCGTAAATCATTTGATTCATGCTTGATTTGATCAATATTCTACCCTTTGCATATTCGAGCATACACCGATGGCATGATCTACCGCTATCTCCTATGTTTGCACACATATACTCCAAAAGCCACACCTCTAACTACTTTTTTTTGTTGGTTTCATCCTCACCTTGAATGAGTCATCCCTCAAAGAGTTCTCTATCATTTGAGTTTGCTCTAGATCTATCTCTGTCTCCAACATTGACTCCATCTACCATTCATACCCATTGTGCTCATAGCCTTTGGCTATAATCGACGAATACGGGCATTCATTGGTTTGAGTTCTACTCGATCATTCTACTCGACCATGTGCATATTGCCTATATTCATGTGTGGTTGTGTGTTCTCACCTAACGTTGTGCACATACCCTCAACGTCGTGTGCCTAGTCTTCCATTTGGCTGAAACACAATGTATTGTCCCCTTTTCTAAATTAAAAATAATTAATAATATTTTAAGTTGGGCCCAACCAATTCTTATTTTGGGACAACTTAATATTATTATTATAAAATAAAAAGTATTTTTAAATACTGTCATGAGGTCGGTCTTCTTAAGGGAAGATTAAAAAAGTGCATCGATCTTCTAATTCATCCTTGGAATCAAAAAGGAGGATATAAAGGTGGATTGAATGGCCTAAGAAAGGTTATGCATGTTTATTTCAAAGATTGATATCTTGGGTTTGTGCACGGCATGCCCTACTCTCCACTGAAGACGAAGACCTTTGGTGTGGCTCAACTTTGAGGACGAAACCCTCATTGGATCCTATTGGGGATGAAACCCTCAATAATCACAACACTTGGGGACAAAAACCCTCATTTGTTGCATTGGTGGCTTCATACGGGAGTCACAAGTGGACTTAATTGGCAGATTTTTAGAACAACAAGGTGTTTATCCGTGTTTAGGGCACTCCTACTTCAACTAGGGTACTTTCTAGGATGTTGGCACCCTTCCTTCTTTGGAGTGACCCACCTAGGAAGTTTGGGATCAATTTTGAGAGTGTTTCCATGGTTGGAAAATATTGATTTCTCTTCTTGATGGATAGCTAGTCTCTTCAAGATCATTTTGAGCATTAATTTGCGTTGAAACTCCCAAGTCTTGGAATTACGAATTTTTGAAGTTTCAGTTGTATTTGCACTTGAAATAAATTTACAAACTACATATTTGCTCAAGATTTCATCTTGCTGGATTTATTGAGTATTTGGGATATTTCTATGTTAATTTTCTGCCCATATTGCATGTGAATGATTGTTCTAAGTGCTGGTACAGTTTGATGCCCTAGAGGGATATTAATTAATGTTCTAAGCTGATTTTAATACCCTAAAAGTGTAATTTCCAGTTCGATGCTAAGGTTTCTAATATTGTTGGATCTGCATTTATAAAAATCATATTATTTTCACTTGGGTGTTAGTGTATTTTTCAGATTTGATTATTGGGGTTTGTGGCCAAACCCTTATTTTCTGTTTAAGCCCTAGAAAGGGATATTATAGTGGTATCAAAGTTTTGGTCTTTCCAAATTTGAGGGTTTCTTGTGAAGTGAAGAAAAGATGGATAGAATGAAGAAGATGCAAGAAAGACTAGCATACACCTTGGACTCTCTTGCCTTCGCCATGCAAAACCTACAGAGGGGAAGGATATTCAAAGAAGAGCCTAGGGTTTCAAAGGTTAAAAATGTTGCAGCTAGCTTTGAGGAGTATGAAGCCCTTCCAGAGGCTATTCGTGATGCCCTATCATTTTCCAAGTTTTTAGGATGGAGAAAAGATACAGAGGGCATTAGAACTTTGTTCGAGCCTCGAGCTATGCACAAGGGTCATGAGAAGGGTATCCAAACCCTAGTGGAGAAGAGCCCCATCTTGTTGGCAAAACAAGAAAAGGCTATGGAACTTGAGGAAGAGGGAGCCAAACTCCCAAGTTTGTTATGCAAAGATGGACATGCCCGTCCCTCTAAGGTTAAGGAGAAAGATGTTGGAGCTCAAAATTGCATCATGCCCCGAATTAAGAAGATTCAAGATTTTGAGGCAACATGGGACTGTCTCCAAGTGTGAGACTTGCTGAACTTGAGACAGATCTCTAAAGAATGTCGGATTCTTTGTTATGCGGATTTGGGAAAACCTACATAACACAACCTACTTCTAATGCTAAAACTACTCCTATAACTAATCCTACACTAACAATTCCAAGGGACCAAGGAGAGAGAAATACAAGAAGGAAAAACTCTGCTAACAGGGGCGGTGATAACACTAGAAAGAAGGTCGATCACTCTCTACAAGGGGAAGGAAAGTGCGAAAAATCAAGTGGAAAGGGCGGACAAACGTGTCGCAGGGTAGAACCATGTAGATTCACCCTTCCCATACATTCATGACACACGAAGATGGAGAAATCTGCAAGTATAAGAGACGCACATCACACCATAGGAAGAACAAAAGGGCAAGAACGCATAAAACGTGAGATTAGGGCAGGATAGCCACAAACACCCGATTTCATTACTCAAAGTATGCACACTCGATTACAATAATAAGCGAAGGAAAAATACATTACAGAGACCAAGTTCAAGGTCTGAAACTCATGGGAAGTCGGCCACCATTTTGGCATGGTGTCGTTCTGACAAAGATAGATCCCTTTTAGAATGTGTGAGTTCCAGCTTTATATAGGAATGAGAAGGAAAAGAGAAAAGGAGAGATAGGTGCGAATAGGAGGGATTCAAACACCAAGGACCAATCGCCATAGATGTTTGCATGGGAAGTGTGGGCGCCCGACATGGATCATGTTGCACACGCCATCGATTTTGCAAGAAAAGGAATGACGCCTATACTTCATTAATTTTAGACGGTGGAGTGGTTGAACGGTGCTTCGAAAAAAACAGCACGGCTTTGAAATGCCTTGCAAAACCCGATGTTTCTACTTTGATCTGCAGACCTTTGTCGTGTGTCCCAAACATCATACAATTCTGCATATGTTATACCACCCGTGCTCTACTTCTTCTCTCATCCGGATTTTCATTTATTCTGCACTTTTGACCCTTTATTCCTTGCTTGGAGGGTTTATAAGTTCTCGCGGGTTTCCACATGTTACCATTTCTTCCACAATGCCACAAAAGACTAACCCTTCTTCATTGTGCGGCATTATAGTACCGCGGCTTTTAATTCGTGCTCAAAACCCGCGACGATCTACTCGCCTTATTCTGCAACTTCTACCGCATCTCTTCAAATTTCTTTCATCCGTAATGAAACAAGCTCGCTCCCTTGTGCATCGCAACCCTTCCATTATGCCTTCAACTACTCGCAAACCTCTACTTCCATATGTCGGGAACTCCTTTTCTCGAGAAGTCCGAGAACACTAGGATAGTGTTCCATAGTTTTTGAGCTTACTTGTTTCTAGCTTTCTCTTCCATGTTCGGCGGCACCTGGCGGTTTGTTCTAAGTGCATTGCAGCCTTGCTTGAGTGGAATTCAACCCTATCCTTTTCCGTGCAACACCATTTTCAATAAAATTTGCCTAAGTCTCTGATTTGCTCATTTGTTTGTTTTGTGGGTTAGGAGAACCCAAGAAACATTACGTTCTTACACTCAAAGAAGAGATTGAATTAGTGTTCCGCAACTTTTCCAGAGTACAAAAATGGTTAAGTCTTTTTGACGAGTTGTTCAAAATTACATGGGGTGTAATTTTGGACAACAGAAGATATATTGCAACAGCTAGTTACTAAGAGGGAGTAGCCCTTGGGAGTCTTAAAAACCCCCAAGACTCGTGCCAAAGTGGATATCTTGGTTGATTTTCCAAACAACACCATAGTGACACAAGGGTTGGGTGAAATAGTGGAGCACGAGCCAAGAAAGGAGAAAGAGATCAATGAGCATACAACTGAAGCTAAAAAAATTAATGATTGATGATAAATTGTTGGTGTCTAATGGTTACATAGGGTTAAATATTCATAGAAAAAAATCAGATTTCGGAAAGGAACAAGGGGATGGCATTGTTGGAGTTCATAACTATGAATAAAAGGAAATTCGGGTGCCCATACTCACTCTGACCCTGTTGGAATTATCCTAACAGCAGTCAATGTAGAGCAAATTGATGATGGTAAGAGCCACAAAGACATGCCAAACACATATGAAGACAACCAAAGGTATGAAGCTAATTCAGATTTGTTGTTTTATACCATGCCATCTCAGATTTGTTGTCATGTCCCTTTTTGGAGGCTGATTTCTGAAGACCTTAACCCATTCTCTCCCTGTGGGTTTAAGGAGAAAAGTAAGGGGAAGATCTGAATTATGTTTTATTGTTGTTTAGATAGTTGTTTTCATTTATTTGCATATATCCTACCAAACTTAGTCTATTGAATCATACTAAGTAAGAAATATAAAACACTTGGGAGCAACGACATTTTCAACAATGTGCACTTTTATATTGTAGAAATGCTAAATATATGCCAAAGATTCATCCCATGTCCTTGGATGTTTTTTGTTAATCTTATTGGTTCAACGAACATCCTATTAACACCTTTGTTTTCCCTTATGTTCGGGGATAAAATTTGTGTTTCTCTATAGTTTGGTATCCATCTTAAAGTGGTCCAAAACTTCCCCAAAAATCTCAAATCCTTGTATGATACAATAGACTTAGGAAAACCAAAATGTATCCAACTACAAAAGAACAATTCAGGTTCTTTGTGCCTTTTATTAAACTCTTGGATGGAATTCAAACACACATCATGTTGAAACTATCTACAACATACAACTAGTCATATCCATGCGTAAGACATAAGAAAACCTCTCACAAAATCTAAAGAGGTACTCCGTCATGGTCTAGAAGGCAGAGGTAGAGGCATGTACAACCCTTATTTCCTAACTTTTGGCTTGCTTGTGCAGCATAATTTACATGCTCTATTGAATTTTGAGACCTCTACTTGCATTTCGAGCTAATATACAAACTTGGCAAATGAGCCACTGTTTTGCCAACACCAAAATGGAAGAATTGGCTTCCCTCATCAATAGAATCATTTCCTCCTTCGAACACATAGTTTATTCAACATGTAAAGTATCCCATCATTGATGCAGATATCAATTTTTGCTTCCATGTTCCTCTTCTTTGCCTTCAAAAGCTAATATGTCTGCCCAAAATCTGCATCTTTAACATAAGCTTCCTAATAAGCCTCTTTTATTAAAGGTTCAAGTTGTTAAATTGTTTCACAAACTGAAACTTTCTTTGAATTTGGTGGCCTAGATAGCATATCCACCGCTACTTTTGTGCTCCCTTTCTTGTACTTGATCATCAAATGAAATTGTTGACGAAATCTCATCCATTTATGGTGTATTGCTTGCTGCAATTTATTTTCTGCTTGCAAATATCGTAGAGGTTTATGATTGATATGAATAATTGTTTCCTTGCCAAGCAAGTGATGTTTTCGTTTCTTAATTGCTTGAACAAATGTATACATTTTTCGTCATAAATAGGGTAATCTCTTACAACTTTAGAAAATACCTTTTAATGATAACAAACTGGCTTACCACCTTGCAATAAAACTACCCCAATAACCTATTCACATTTATTTCATCTTCTAATGGCAGCTGCAACCATGGAAGAGCAATCACCGGTCCATGATTGATTTCATATTTGAATGTACAACCCAAGTGAGATTGATGGTGAATGCATGCATGCTCCATAATGGAGGTATGTTCGAATCCAAATACGGGTAAGGTTGTACACCTCCAAGATCAATATACAAGGTAAATGAAAAAAATCCCCTTGTGTGCTTCTACAAAAGTGTCTCATACACTAAATTGCTGTCTTGCTTGACGAAGGCCTAAAAACTACTTTTACCTTTTTACTTTTATTATCGTGTTCTTTTCCCTGATGAAACTCTTACCACTTTCTCCAATGGCATGTAAAGGTGCCACTATTGTAGGGAATGATGAAATGAATATCCTCGTTTAGTGAACCACTCCAACAAAGCTCATTGTTTCTGTAGCAGTTTTAGGCGTGAGTCAGGTAGTGATAGCCTCGACTTTTGCTGAACCAACACTCAGTCCGAAATTAGTGATAGCCTCAACAAGCAAACAGGCAATGCAAAGTTCAAAATTCAAAAATCTTCACAAATTTTGATATGCTACAATGCACAACTAGGAAAGTTTTCAACTTGTGACACAATTTTGTTTAGAAGATATAGAATTAATTTAGTTCCAAGTTAACTTCAGGAAAACATTGGAAAAAAATAAGGTTTTAAATTTTTAACACTTTAGAAAAAAATTAATTAGATTTACAGACTTTGCCCTGAATATTTATAACTTATATTTGCTTGTGTGCCATGAAAGCAAATCTGATGTGCACCATGACTTCAAATCTGAGGCTAGGACGTTTGGAAATGCTGCTTTACACAACAAACATAGTCTGCAACTCTTTCTGGCACGCTTCATGTCTGTAAAGGTGCCATACAGATCCATATATAATTCATGCTGAGTGCTTTTTTATTTTCCTTTAAATTGTTTGATATGCTGGGCACTTTGCTGTAAGGCTGCACTTCTGCACAGCAGCACCTCATGCTGAAATCCGTCCTCCTACTGTAAAACGCCATTCCTTGGATACCTTTTCTAGCATGCCACTCCTTTTGCTGGTCAAGCTTCGATACTTAGATGCCTTGATCACCTCGATCATTCTTTTGCTGATTTTGATGCCTTTGTATGGCTTATCTAAACAGCAACAATAAATTATTTACAGGCTGTGACTAGAAAGATTTGGCTGTAGAGTGCTTTGGAACTCCTCCCACTAACAAAGCCAAAAGAATCAAGAAGCATGTAATGGTTCTCTTTTTCCCTATTCTTTTCGTCCTTCTCTCCCAAGTTCTACCTCCTCTAAAATTAAATGTGGAATCAATAGAGTAAAGCTTCAATTCAATATTCAATAAGAAGCTTACATTTTTAAAGGACTCTAGATCTAGCACGTATGGTAAGAACAGATAATCATCGATTTCCTAAGTTTGACGGTAGCAAACCATGCTACATGAACGACCTAAGAATATATGTTACAGCAATATTTGAAATAGAAAACATATCAGCCTATCTATCACCTATGTGGTATATTCTCTGATAGTACTATTTATCTAACAAAATGAATAGACAAACAACAAGATCTACATGTATAATTCTAACAATAAAAGGGGCCCTCTCCAGAATATATTTAATATTATGTCATTTGCTGAAGAGACAAATGAACATCAATTTTATGGGTGATTTTTATCATCAAAGATGGATATGTTTTTCTTACATAAAGAACATTGAGAAAATTAATATTATACTTGGAGAAAAATATGCCTATCTACAAAAGAGAAGGATAAAATTGGACATATGACTAAATTAGAGCAAAAATGGTAAAGTTGTTGGAATTTTGATGCCTTTATTCAAGATCGGGTACAAGATAGTTTATTCTTTGCTATACAGAAGAGAAAAATAAAATTACAGCTAGAATATTACAAGCAATAACATTCTGTACATTGCAGCTTTGGTAGCAGTTGGTATTTCAAGCTCCTTTCTAACTAGCATTGATTTCTAAACCAGAATAAAGTTCAATTTATTTATTTTTCAGCTTCAGCTTTTTCTAAACAAGAACAAAGTTCAATTTATTTCTAAACAAGAAACAAGAATGAAATAAGCTGTTGTCACCAAATCATTTGCATATATCTGCACATGCCCATTATTGATTTTAAGTGCATTCATATTCCATATGCATAAACATATGATTTTTTCTGATTTGAGTGCCAAAGGAGTTCTACCTCCTCGGAAGATAAGAGAAAAGCATGTCAAGCAGCCATAAGCTTCAGCTTTGTCATCATCTTCATTGGAGATCTCTTGCCGGTCATTCCGGTCTTCAGTTATGTCATGTTCCCCTTCTGGTACAGCACCTTGCACATCATCATTAGCTTCCCGGTGCCATCTGTCATCAGAAACTAGATTTGTCCGCTTCCTTTTGCGTAAAATGATGCGTTTAGTAATGCATGATTTGCAAACAGGACAAATTACATCATGTGATTCCTGCTCCTTCAGAATATTGACAACATCTTCTACTTTTCCCTCTAATGCATTTTTCTCAAGTATCCTAGTCCAGTGTTCCTTCAGTTGTTTATCGTCTTGTAACCCCGCATATCTGTCTTGTGAATTCTGTAAGATGATTTCAGAGACACTATTCCCTTGTTGATGCTCTTTAACCCCTGCATTTTCTGGTTTCTTCCGCACTTCATTAGTGGTAGGTTCTCCATTCATCCCTGTAGGAGTGATTCCAATCTCGGAAAATGAATGAGTATCGAGACAAGCACCTTTTCCCTTTTCAGTTTTTTCTATGTGATTAAACTTTCCTTTAACAAAAGATTGAGTTACATAAGTCCCCGTGGAAGCTTCTGAATCCACATAATTGATTTTCCAGTTTCCTTCAGTAGTAGGGAATTTCTGATTCTTTTCAATCTCATTCATGGTTTGTATCGCCATCTCAGACATTACAAATTCAGTGTCTTTACTTTCGCAATCAATATATTCACTCCCTCTGTCCAAAATCACATTCATTTCAGAGCCTGCAATTATGTATAAAACATTTATTAATTAGATTCATCAAGAGACACAAGCAGCACTCTGCCAATCATTTTCTATTTCCAAAAACCCATGGCTATTGTTTTCTCAGCGAAGTTTATATTAAGAGCCTGCAATAATGTATTTGACAATATATAAATTAGATACACTGATTTTCAACAATGCGAAGGCTTTATACAAATATTATACTTTTGGAGGAGAGTTGGATTGATGGATTCACAAGTAAACTATAAGAATGAATATAAATTAGCAAAACCTAGGCAATAAATGAAGGTGAGCACAAATAGATGAAAAAACACATGGAGCACAAAGGAGCAGAGTGCATAGGAGAGCAACACATAGGAGTGTATCCCACAGGAGCAGAGTGCTTTGAAAGGATTAGCATCAGTGAAGTGGAGCACAATGAAAAAGTGGAGTTTGAGAGAAGGGAAACAAACAAGAGCTGCTAAAGGAAATCAAAGCAGAGTTTGGGTTTAATTCGGGGCTGCCTCCCTTAACAAATAGTTCAGAAGTAGATCTTCTTGAAGCAAGAAGATCTTTTGGATTGAGTGACTTTACTCGTACAGAAGGATTGGAAGAGGCAAGAGCCACTATAAGGCATGAGCATGATAAGGGAATCCCTGACACCTTCAATTTATTAGAAGCGGCGAAATTCCCTAGGCTTTGTATGCACCAAGTGTAAAAACAGGAAAGGGGAGAGGCTGGCTTGCAACTGACTCCAGATGACGAGGCTGCAATTACCTATTTCTTGGCAAAAACAATGTAGGAAGCAAGCAAGAGGTCCGAAAATAACTGTGGACAACGATTAAGAGATTCAAATATCCAATGATATACCGATAATCATTATACCAAATAGAGTGTTGAATGCGACCAGCCAGGACCTTTTTGATCAGCCCAGTACATACAATCTGAAGCATTAGATGTGAGCTGAAAGGAAATTTTGTGCTCGATCAGAGATTCACTTTTAGTTTTTCGGCTAAGTGTTTCTTTCAATTGACCATCAAAAAGGAGAAGATAAGGAAAAAGGGTTTTCTCAGGTTGCTCTTCCTAGAGCTTTCTATTGTAAACTGGGGTACTCTCAAGTCCCATTGACCTACTTTCAGTCATCCATGGACATTAATATAATTTCTTTTTTTTCTTTCTTTCAGGTGAATCCTAGTTTTCCAAAAAAGCAGGGCAATATTTCAGAGGTTAGTCACCAGTGCCACTATTCAATCCAGAGGAAGAATTGATATGAGAGCTCCCTTTTTGGGTTGAACTTTATAAGCTACCTCTATGGTATAGAGAATAAAGTATCCTACTATAAATTGCAAACTAGATCGGTAAATTTATCTGTCAAGCCACTAAAGGAACGGAACTCCATAGAACTTTCTAGGTGTTTCTTCCTAGAACTTTCTATTGTAAACTGCCATAAGCTTGAGTCCCATTGACCTACTTTTGGTCATCCATGGACATTTATATAATTTCTTTCTTTCTTTCAGGGAATCCTAATTTTCCAAAAAGCACACATTAATCACCACTGTTCAATCCAGAGGAAGAATTAATATGAGAGGCCCCTTTTTGGATTAAACATATTAAGCTGCCTCTAGAGTATTGAGAATGAAGTATTCTACTATAAATTGCAAACTAAACCAGGACCTTCATCTGTCTAAAGCCACTAAAGGAGCAACTCCCTACGTACACTACAGTCTGCATGAAAGTATATTTGTCTAAGACAATTCCAGAAGCTGTAAGCTTATGCTCTTCATTTGGGGTTTGGAAGCAGAATTTAGATTATGAATGCCTTCCACTCATATGATCAAATGTAGAAAGACAGGCCGTATTCAGAAATACCACTCAGGAAATAAGGAAAATTGTAGCTTGGCAAGGCAAACTATGAAAAAGAAATTAGAAAACCTAGTCATTAGAAATATCTGTCAGTCAAAGATAACTTCAGAAGAGTAGAAATCGAGTTGTACATGGAAAAACTGTGATCATTCCTTCACTCCAAATAACTTTTGACGAATCACTCCTAGCCAAGAAACCTCAAAAGAACAAGAAAACCAGAAAGGCCACAATGCCGATGCACATGATGGATCTTTTACTATGAATTATAATTAAAACAAACAGTTGTTTTTGCTAATCTTTCCACAAACAAGGCAGTCAAGAGTCAACTTTCAAGATGTTGGTGTACTTGGTTTGTATATCCTTGTTAGAAAGACCTTTCAAGGAGAGAAGCCTCGTTCAACAAGGCTACATTGAAACCATAGCAATTGCCTGCCAAAAGGAATCTTGAGCAGCACAAAGGACCCCTTTGTGGGTTACCATAAATTTCATGTATCTAGCAATGCCTCCCTACCTTCTATTAGGCAAGGCTTTATTGTCAAAAGGTTTCTTTTCCCCTTTTTATTCATCCAGATGGTGATGTAATGTCCTTTATTGGGACTTAAACTGAAAAAAAAGGAAATCACACAAACCCCAAAATTATTAAATTCAGATTTTAGAACAGCATACTGAATTTTATGACAGCTGAAATCAGCAATCTAATTTTATAACAAAAGTCCAAAAATGAAAGGAAAATTAATCAAATCTCATCAAATAATCCAACCCAAATATAGATAAATATTTGAGGACGAATTTAAGCCACTTTCCACCATGAAACTTGATCAAACACACAACTGGAAAATTAATTAAGTACAGCTCAAAGAAATTATGAAATGAAGGGATTCCAAACCCCAACGTCCACCAAGTATGATAGATTCCAGCCTTGGAAATTATGAGGAGTCCAAACATTAAATAAAATCTGAATTTGGTGCCCTAGAATGCACCCAACAACCACTTAACCCAAGTCGCTCTCTCTAAGGAGAACTCCAAAATGCATACAAACAATTGTAGATGTCTTCCTTAATATTTTAATGTCCAAATCTGCAAGAGGTCTTCAGAGATGTCTTCACTTCACCCAATAATGGAGGGTTTCCGTCCTCCACCAAGCCACAAGGAAGGGTTTCGTCTTCCTTGGAAATCCTACAGTAATGGATTGTCGCTCAATAGTGGAATGACAATGAGCAATCAGCCCAAAGATCAAATGTAGAGTAAATGCACCAAAGATAGATGATGAAAATGAAGTCATAAATCTCCTTTTATAGCCCATGCTTGGCGCCAAAGGCCAAAAAGAATGGACCAACCTCCTTGGGCTCCTTTTTAGCTTTTAACTAGCCTTTAAGACTCCTCCAACCCAGCTGATCTGCCTGATTAAAGAAAAGACTAAAGGAACATCAAAAATTAATAAAAGAAAAACGAAATGGAATGCAATTCCTTCCGTAGCTCATTCATGCTTCATTGCCACGGAAAGGGAATGGCAAGAAGTCCATGTTTAGGCTCTTAAGTTGAAAAAGGGGACACTACAGCTGAATAGATCTTTAAATTTACGGTTGTGCTTAGCAAGCAAGGACTAATTTGTAGGTTTAATGGTTTTGGCCCACTCTTCCTACTCAAAATGAGTGGATAGGTCAATATTGGTCTTCTTCGTCTAGGATGGAGTGAAAAGTTACCCTTGTATTCGAGGGTTTTTCTTTATGGTTTTCTTGAACTAGAGGACCAAAATGTCATCTACACTAAGGGGCCTCAATTTGACAAGGGGTCGAGCTTTTAATGAATCCTTGGTTTTCTAATCTTGACCCTTTACTAGAAACCATTTCTTTTGTTCCCGTATGGGTGAGACTATTGAATTTACCCTTGCATTTTTGGATGCCTTCGACTCTAAAACAAACTAGTAATGTGATTTGGAAATTCATTTCCATGGATTTGGTGGTGGAGAAAAAAACAAGACAATGTGCACCAAAATATGTGTGGAGGTGGATCTGATCAATGTCTTTCCCGCGATTTTACTCTAGTTAGGAAATCATCAAGAACTTATCCTGGAGAATATTTACGAGTGCAAATGTTCCCTATACCTTCCTAAACCATTACAACACAAAAGAGCATTACGAAAACTTTAAAACGGAGCTCGTATGTGCAAGATATCGTCTGCAAAAAATTCAATCAATGGCAAAAAAAGAGGACTGCACACAGTCTGCTGACTTGGACGTGTGCACATCCACCAAGTGGACAAATCACATTTCGACAAGTGGCACAATGGGTGAAGAGTAAAAATTTGGGTTTTGGACGTCGGTCTTTGACACTCGGTTGCGGACGGGTGGGCCTCGCTATTTCTGGCTAGGGGCCCTCAGCCATGGTCGGCACACTCTTTTTGTGGAGGGGTGCCTTGGCCTCCAATCTTCATATTACCATTGTTGAGCAATTGTATATATATGCCACATTGTTCTTTTATATCCTGCATGTGGGATTATTGTTGCAGGGTACATTGTAATGCGAGGCAACTAGGTTGGGCGATCAACTACCCACCGATTCAAACCAATTTCCCGACCACCTACGTGACAACTCAATTTGTTTAGCCACGGCGAACTCGAGCTTATCCATATAACTCGGGGTTAGACAGGTTACACCACCCGACCTTAGCTCGGAGATCAACATGCCAACTCGCCTAATGTGGGCCCTTAAACAACTCGGCCTTATCAAACGTGGCAGATCAACATCGACGTGGCGGTTCTGACCCTACGAACCGTTTGGCAATACAACATAACCAAACAACCCACGTGGATACAAAACAATGCAAATGCATCGCTGCAGCCACAAGCTTATAAGGTTGCCCTTCTATTTTTAAAAGCCTAACCTCCCACCGCCTGAGGAATGTGGGACTATACCCACAATAGATTAACAAAGCGGCGAAGAAGGAAGTGTAGGTCGAACCCACGACCAAGCCCGGCCAAAACATGCACCCCGTCATTGAGCCAAAGCAGGCTTGGCAAGTTATAAAACTAGCTCGCGTCTACTTAAAGAAGCTTTGGACGGTGATCGTGAGAGGGCAATTTTGAGCGGTTTACATAAAACTCCATTTTGAAGCACCTAGGGTCAATTTCGGACTTGATGTAAACTGGAGAAATAATCTAAATTCGAGAGGCAAAGACAATGATGTTCTTCTTTTTCCATTAAGTGTTGTAGATTTCCTGGTGTGAGGGCTTTTACGCCTCATTTGCATGGAAAACACACTTTGGAGAGCCTGTAGAGCCATAGGTGAACTTGTAGACAAATTCTAAGTGATTAAAGTCTGCAAATCTGTTTTAAGCTCTAAACGCGGGTATAATTGATCTATTGATCATTATTGAAGGTAAAATTGTACTTCAATTGATAATAAATAGATCGATTCACAATTAAGTGAATCCGGAGACGTAGCCCATCTAGGTGAACTTTGTTATCAAGTTGTGGGTTTTGTTTGATTGTGTTGTTTACTATCGATTTAGAATTCCGTAAAAGGAATTTGAATGATTAGACAATGCAATTAACTTTGGAAATCCACTATTGAAAAGTTGCATTTGAGATGAGTTTCCGAAATCAAACCAAATGAATTAAATCAGATTTTGGATGAACGAATCAGTTTTTGAATGCACTATAAATCAACTTGTGATCAGTTTATAAAGGATTTAAGATCAGATTTTAATGATTTTTAATCAATCCTATTAAATCACGAAAAGTTGAGTTAAAAGGAAATTGATCGAATAAGAGAAAAATGGAAAAACAATGGATTTGAAAGCATCTAAAAGTGAGTCCATCACAATTTCTTGATCAATTTAAATCAGAATTTTAAGTATCCGAAAAATTTTAAAATAGTGCCTGTGGGTGAAAACATTTATGGATCTAGAACCCAAAAAGTTGATTATTAAAGCATTGTGTTTAAACGCAGGAAAGTTTGCAATATGGACAATTGGTTGTTTCATGCCCCCATGCCCGTACTCCGAGTTCATAAGTTCTCAAAAGGTAATTCTATGTAATGAAATTACTTAAATAGATTTGAATATCAACAAGGAACACCAAGATATACATGAATGATCACAATATGCAAGTATAATGACTTAGCTACTTCGAGGGGGTAACCTCCAAACCATACAATAAGACTCAAGTGCTCAATATGATGATAATATCTTACTCTCTAACCCCTATATATACCCTACTATACTATGCAAAGCCCTAAGGCCAACCCACTAAGCATATGAAAGCATAAATACATATGATATGACATGATAAAAGACTATGTTAGCCACAGTGTCGACTATCCATATCCCGAGATATGATCTAGGGTTAAGGGCATAGCAATCTATCTCATCTCGATAAAAATTTCGAGTGGTGCAACATAAGCAAGATAAAATGGCCACTTGACGGAAGGGTACTACGAGGATCATAGTAGTGTAGAACTACAAGGTAAAGAGAAATTTGAGCGGAGAAAGCAACTTTGGTCCTTCATTGAAAGAATCTATGACATCTCGAAGAACAATGGTGGCAAAAAGAATGGTTTCTCTCCTAATGAGGTGCAAAAATTAACGATGAAGAGAAAGCAAGACTTTACGGGCCACTTTCCTACTATGGATCGTCAAGCTACAAGTGTTGAACAAGGTCAAGATTTATATCTTCAAAGCATCCCAACAAGCAAAGTGGCAAAATAAAAATATCGAGTAGAAAATTGATGATTTCTTTCTTTTGCCTTTTTGTTGTAGAGCTTGGATTTATTTGTAAAAAGCACAATTGCATATTATGAAAAAGTAAAAGCAATTGACCATGCATGTTAATAGCAATGATGCATGGAAGTAAAAAGCAAGCTCATGCGAGAAATTAACCATGTTCTTTTAAGTAAGCATGCCAATTTTGGAAGCTTTGCATGTAGAATCGTGTTTTTTGCATGTAAGTTACTTGAGTTACATTTACGAAAAGTAGGGATTTCACTAGTAAAAGCACGCGCGCATTTTTAAACATTCATGCAAGCATTTTAGCTATATTGCATATAAGAATCCATGCAAAGGTCATACTTGAAAAGCTTGGATTTTAGAAAGAAGTCTTTGTCTCGAAAGCTTGATACTCCATTAAAAGAAAGTTGTAATTGGAAAAAAATTATATCAATGCATATTTTTACTTATAGAAAAAAAAAGGTGTCAACATGACAAAAAAATTGATGCATCAAAATCAACAATTTACTACTCCGAATGTCACCTCTACATCTTAGAGGGCGGTCCAAAGAGATCCTAGGGTTTGAGGTTGGAGAGTTAGCCAACTCTTACCTTGGGATGCCTCTTACTAGTGGCGACACAAAAGATGCCTAAACCGAACATAGACAAAACCCAAACTAAACTATACTCCCGAAAAGGAAAATGGCTAACAGCAGCAGACGACGAGTTGTATTCAGTTCATCCAAGCCTCACCTCGGTCGGTTCCAACTTATATGATGTCATTGTGAAAAGCTCTAGAAAAACATGTGGAGGGCCTAAAGTGAATTCGTCGTATCTTCCTCTAATGGCATGGGGATAAGAAGAATATATGTTTAGTGGCGTAGGATAAATTTTGTCTTCCAAAGACCTGTGGAGTTGTAGGACTAAGAACACGAAATCAATGAATAAGTTCCTTTCACCTAAAGTGTTTTGGAAAATGTATACAAAAAAAGAAAAGCTCATGAGTCAAATAATCTAATGCAAGTATCGATTCCCAAATGTCATGAGATTATCACTCAATTTCAGCTCACAAGGGATTGTGAAAGATCCCCAAATGGGTCTCTCTTGTTCTCCAACAATTTTAGATCAATTAAAAACACCAAAGGCTGATTTATGACTATTATGGCAAAAATCAGATTTTTCAACAGCTGGAAAATAATTTAAATTTGAAGCCGTAACTGCTGCAATCTTCAAGATAGCATAACTTTCTCTACACAACTCCGATCTAGGCAAATGACATATGCCCGAACTTGGAAAAATACAAGGAACAAGATGATGTAAACCAAATTATAACAGCAACTACCAAACATGCAGATCTGACCCTCCTACTATTTCAGCCCACACATTTAGGGCATCAAATGAGCCCAAAAATTATTTTCTCTATCCCGGATGACTGTTTATATTTTTAAGAACTCATTCATATAAAAATCAAAATTTGTGGATGCCAAATCAACTCAGAAATCAGATCTGAAATCTGATTATAAAACTAGTAAAAAACCCTTTGAAAAAATTATGAAACTAATTGGCTTATTTCCCAAAAATATGTAGATGGTTTAGCAATTAAAATCAGATCTAAATACCTCCAAAATACAAAGCCAAATCTGCCCCAACTGGTCGATCCAATAGAAGATGAACTGCTGTAATTTTATTCCTCAAATGCCTTCAAATTACACTGCTGGAAATGACTGAAAATAACACTAAAAATCTGATTACAATCAATGGGAATTTCTGAGTGAAAAACCCTCTCAATCCCTTGGGGTTTTCGTCCACAAGAGGTATAAACTAAGGTTTTTCGTCCTTAGAATATAATTTGTAAAAGCTCAAAGCTCAAATGCAAGAGAAATATCATATAAAAATCTGGATTATAGAAGAGGCAAGTCGACTTTCCTTTTACAGGAAAAGAGCCAACAACCAACCTCCAAACCAGCCAATGAGCTCACATGATTTTTCCTATGCAAACATTTAATATTTTCCCATATTAAATGTTTTTCCCAACAATATTTCCCTCCTAGTGCAAGTCGCATTTCTCTAGGGAAAATACATAAATTAATTATGTTTTTATCTTCCCTAGGCTTCATTACTCCCCTTTGGCCCAAGTCGCCATTATCCTTTCTAGGAGGATTAAAATATAATAAATCCCTTTACAATGACTTTTGCCCCTTAAGGCAAATCGTATTTTCCATAGGGATTACAATTTATTTTTATTAAGCTAAATAAATTAATATAAGTGCTTTAATAATTTTATTTTATTTTTTATAGCACTTTATAATAATTTATTATAACTTAAGTCACCCTTATATTTTTCCTTTGGCCGTCGGGTTGACAAAATGGGCCAAAGGTCTTCGATTGGGAAAAGGGGACATTACAGTCCTCCCTTCCCAAAATTGCTTGCCCTCAAGCAATTTTGATCTTGTTTTGTCCAAGTGTCATGCACAAGAGACAAAACATGCTGAAATGTTCTACCAACCTGGCCCCTGTACCTGTCAAGTGAGCTATAACTTGCCACCATATTCCATCAACAAGTTGCTCATATATTTGGACCAATGGTTCAACAAACTCCAAAATGAAGACTTCATCTTCTACCATATCATGCATCCCATGATGAAAATAGATTGGACTAGGCAGCAATAAACAAGATACATTATTATGTTCATCATACCTTATGATTTCATCCTGGTTCATAAAGAGCTGAAATTCTTCATCAATCAGCTTGTCTTGAGCTGCTGGTTTGGAGATTGCAACAACCTGCAATTCCAAACAAGTGTCCATGTGAGGCTTCTCCTCATGTGCCAGTTGCTCCATCGAGCCTTCCTTTGTGGGTGTAGACTCCCTTGCATCATTCGTCCCCATCTTTGTTTTGAACTCTTGTAGGTGTTGTCTCGCTTGAGCGGCTATCAATCTGGCAGCTCTAGCTCTGGTATTCCATTCCTCACACCTTTTCAGAGTTTCCATTACATCTTCATTGGTTGCATATACAAATTTCCTTTCCTGCACTTTCTCTCTAGGCTCTTCTTCTTCTTCCTTGGCTATGACTCTGATTTATTTTCATGTGTAGATGATATGACCAAATTCAAATCAGCACTATCAAATTCATCATATAAATTTTTGCATACCTCATTAGAATTTGAAGACACCAAAGCGCTCTCATGAAGAGTTGTATCATCCATCTGTGAAGATTCTCTGTTCCTTCCACGTATCAACCATTCGGAAGCTATAGTGTGATATTCCTCTTTTGCCTGCTCAGTCTTGTAGCCAATCTTCGGGTGCATGTCCATGTAGTCCATGAAAGGAAGATTCTCCTTAACATCTTGAGGAAGAATGCTATACTCCTCAAATATGCTAATCACTTCCGCTTCTTTGTCCTGTGGTGTTGGACCTCTGTGAATAGAAAGTGATGATGATCTAGGCCTCCGATCTGTCTGGCTCTCAAACTGTCTCTTCTATCTCTTGACCTATCCACGTCCATTCTCTGCATAATCTGTTGCATGGTCCGTATCATCTGTTGATGGGTAGTAATCATAGTCCTAAGAAGATCGCTATCCATATTCCATGGAAAGCTTTTCTGTCTAACTCCCATGATTCAGCTCTATCACCAACCTCTCGTGGCTGCATCAAATCAAAAACCCTCCAGGTGGGAGGAACATTGCTCTGATACCACTGAAAGATCCCCAAATGGGTCTCTCTTGTTCTCCAACAATTTTAGATCAATTAAAAACACCAAAGGCTGATTTATGACTATTATGGCAAAAATCACCAAAGGCTGGAAAATAATTTAAATTTGAAGCCGTAATCGCTGCAATCTTCAAGATGGCATAACTTTCTCTACACAACTCCAATCTAGGCAAATGACATATACCCGAACTTGGAAAAATACAAGGAACAAGATGATGTAAACCAAATTATAACAGCAACTACCAAACATGCAGATCTGACCCTCCTACTATTTTGGCCCACACATTTAGGGCATCAAATGAGCCTCAAAAATTATTTTCTCTATCCCGGATGATTGTTTATATTTTTAAGAACTCATTCATATAAAAATCAGAATTTGCGGATGTCAAATAAACTTAGAAATCTGATCTGAAATCTGATTATAAAACTGGTAAAAACCCTTTGAAAAAATTATGAAACTAATTGGCTTATTTCCCAAAAATATGTAGATGGTTTAGCAATTAAATCAGATCTAAATACCTCCAAAATACAAAGCCAAATCTGCCCCAACCGGGTCGATCCAATAGAAGATAAACTGCTGTAATTTTATTCCTCAAATACCTTCAAATTACACTTTTGCTGGAAATGACTGAAAATAACGCTAAAAATCTTATTACAATCAATGGGAATTTCGAGTGAAAAATTCTCTCAATCCCTTGGGGTTTTCGTCCCACAAGAGGTATAAAATAAAGTTTTTCGTCCTTAGAATATAATTGGCAAAGCTCAAAGCTCAAATGCAAGAGAAATATCATATAAAAATCTGGATTATAGAAGAGGCAAGTTGACTTCCCTTTTAAAGGAAAAGGGCCAACAACCAACCTCCAAACCAGCCAATGAGCTCACATGATTTTTCCTATGCAAACATTTAATATTTTCCCATATTAAATGTTTTTCCCAACAATATTTCCCTCCTAGTGCAAGTCGCATTTCTCTAGGGAAAATACATAAATTAATTATGTTTTTATCTTCCTAGGCTTCATTACTCCCCTTTGGCCCAAGTCGCCATTATCCTTTCTAGGAGGATTAAAATATAATAAATCCCTTTACAATGACTTTTGCCCCTTAAGGCAAATCGTATTTTCCATAGGGATTACAATTTATTTTTATTAAGCTAAATAAATTAATATAAGTGCTTTAATAATTTATTTTATTTTTTTATAGCACTTTATAATAATTTATTATAACTTAAGTCACCCTTATATTTTTCCTTTGGCCGTCGGGTTGACAAAATGGGCCAAAGGTCTTCGATTGGGAAAAGGGGACATTACATTGGCCATTTGGAACTCAATGAAATCATGTAGAAATCTCATATGTCTCGAGTTGAGTGGAAGATCAACAACCTCCATCCAAATAACTTAGGGAGGATTCTTGGCTCGAAAAAACTCCCCTATTTCCAATAAGAGAACATGAATAATTAGCTGAGTTTTCTTAAGTGCAATGGGTCCCCAAAGTGAGTGACTACATTACGAAGAGAGAAGGATCCCAAAATTGGAGAACTCTAGAATGGCTGGTTGATATGAACAAGGAAAGCATAAAAAGCTTAATGGGATGCTAAGTGTTTATCCTTCACCCTCGCAGACAAAAGACAGTAGACTATTTGGCAAGGGGATGCTCGAGAAGTAAATGTGTAGAATTGATCTTAAAAAAGGCCTCGGGAAATTTAATCATATTTTCTGCTCAAAAGTTTAGGCAAAGGAGGGACTACCAAAATCCAATCACTTTCTATGGTTAGCTGCAAAAGAAAGAATTCTAACCTATTACAAACTCAGAAGAAAAAGGTTCCATGGTCCCTAGGTGTGTCCCTTATGCCTCGAAGCAAAAAAACTGGGAATTGCATTCTCCTCCACTGCCCCTATGCTTTGAAACTTGGAGATCCCTTTTCTAGAAATTCAGCCTCAATTAGGTTTTGACAATTCAATATTGGCAAACATTCAATCTTGGAAGTCTCCATACAAGAGAAAGCCTCTCTCAACTCTTTGGAAGATTACCTGCTCCTTAATTCTTTGTAATATATGGCTAGAAAGAAATAGTATATCTTTCAAAGACCTAGATCACCCAACTGAGACTATCAGAAATGAAGCTAAAGTTGTAATCTCATAGATAGTCAGTAATAGAATAAAAAAAGATCAAGAGTTTAGGGAAGTTGACAACCTGGTTTACTACTTTGCAGTCCCCCATAAAGGGTCTTGTCTCAAAATAAAAAGAGATCAAGTGCACTCTGTTCTCCCCTTGAGGAATATATAAAGATGATTTTTTTATGGAGCTGCTAAAGGGATACCTAGACCTGCAACGGATGGTAATATTTTCAAGGATGTGGATGTCAGCCACTCTCAATCTATAGATTCTATACAATAGATATTGCTACAAATAATCAAGCAGAAGTAATGCCCTCCTCCAAGACCTTTGAACTGTTTTGCTGAAAGGTTGGAAAAAGTTAATTGTGGAAGTTGATTCACAAATTATAATTTATGTCATGCACAGAGAAAATACCAAAGCTTGGAGATTGAATGTAGTAATTGAGGAGAAAATTTGTTGGCCAGCAAACTGGAGTTTGTTCAATTTGTACATATAAAGAGGGACAGAAATAAAGTAGTTGACCTAGAAGCTAATAAAGAATTTGGCCTTCATGCCTCTTATGGGACTCCAAAAGGTGTTTAGTTTCCTCCCCTTCCAAAGGACCTCCATGGTACTTAAGTCATTCAGGCCTCCTGCACTCCCTAGTAGGTTGATAATATTTGGAACCCCCTTGCCTATATCCTCACCCCCTTTACCCTAGCCCCTAATCCCACCATAATCCTCGATTTATTTAACCCTTAATTGTCACATCTACATCTATGAATTTATGTGGCCTCAACCTCCCAATTTATTTCTTTGATCATGCAATATGGGCAAAGTTTGTAGTCATTACGATGGTGGCTCCTCATAGTATTGTCTTTGGTTGATGTACAAGCAGTGGGGATTTGAAATCAGATGCATTAAAGATGTTGTCATAGAAATGGAAGTTGGGGAAGTTGGGGAAGTTGGTGAATAAAAGTGAATTTATGAACTGGGGGCTGAGTCCAAGGTCTATTCATCTTCGAACTTATAGGTAAGCATTTTTTTAATCCTCCCTGTCAAGTTGCACTTGAGGTAACAATGCCCCTAGTAATTGGTTTGGATGCGCTGCAGCATTTTATGTACTTCTTTGAAGCACTAGTAACTCATGTCCCTCCTCCTTGCCAGCTCCTCTATCCCTCTCCCTTATCTCGTTCCTATTTGTGAAAAATCACCCAGATGAAGTCTCCTCTACTCCTACGCTCCATTGCTATAGAAAATCTAAAAATTCGAAAAACAAAACCACTTTTAGAATTCTCCTCATTTTCCCTCTCACTAGGTTGGGTTATATTCGGATAGTATGGCCTCTGCTGCATGTAAAAGGAGTTTCAAGCATCCAAAGAGCAGAGCCACCACTCAACGGGAAAGTAGTCAGCACAAAAATAACAAAATTAGTGCAGCCTATGTACATGCCTCTTTCTCAGACTGTATCAACAAGGAGATTCAAAATCCTTACATGAGGCTGTGGATTCAAAGGATGTGGAAGGTGGCTAAAGACATGGACAATGTGGAGATCAATGATACTCAGAAACTGATTAAGGAGATGATGTTCAACCCAGAAGGGCCGGAACAACGGAACAATCAGTAGGCAACAGAAATGTGTTTGCCATGACCCAAAGCTTGAGCTGTGCAAACATGCTCTCCAATGTTGCGGGATCAATTCTGCTACATGAGGATCACACTTCCATTTAGACGGAAGTTCAGCGCACTAGGGATAACGACAAGAACCATTTTCATCTGATTATGGATAGAATTTGGGTTATTATGCAGGGTAACAAAGAAGTTGAAGAAATGCTAGGCCTAAGACTCTCCCTGGCAGCCACCAAGCCCATACAAGTGTGTTGTTCACATTCCTCTGCTGAGGATTCCGAGAATGAGGTAGAAATTATTAAAGAAATGCCCTGAATTGCGTAAATCTGTAGATAGTCAGAGATGTATCAAAGATAATGTATAAACAATACTAATTATTGTCTATTAATTGCCTTTTTTGGGTTTGTTTGGGTGAGCCTGCGGAATTTACTAAATCTCCAGATGATTTCAGTAGCTCTCAAAACAAAGAACCAGGTTAGGAATAATCTGAGTAATCATTTGAAGATCTGTGTTCCCTCTTTTCCTGTAATATCTGAATCTCAAAATGGCGAGAGATAGAGAGAGAGAAAGAGGTTTCTTGCATTTTCTGCTTTTGGCTGTGTTTGAGTGAAAAAAACTGGGGGTATCTCGTTGCTGTTTATTTATTTGTTGACCACATTCTTGCTCGGAAAGAAGTTATATGTGAGAGTGAGACTACAAGGAGGCCTGGGAAAATTCTGTCTTCAGCTTCTGCATTATGGGTAAGGGTTCTGCATGTCATAATCATAATGCGAAATTAGACAGGTCACAGCAATTGCAATTTGATTTCTTTGATATAATTGCTTTTCCAGTTGCCATCAGCAATAGGCCATTTCTGATTCTTTTTCATCTGTCATGGCTTTATTCACCATCGCTTTTCCTCCAGATCGGTTCAGCCCAGGTAAACCATCCATGGTTCCCCAAGCCATCACAGGCATGCCCATACTAGATCTGGCTTCAGAAAAACTAGATCCACCAGGCATCAGAGGGATAGTACTGTGTCCAGACAACGGCATAGTAGGCAGACTCTCTCTTCGGGGTCAGCATTCTATCCTCAGCTTTTTCCAGTCGGCCTCGGATGTTAGGAGAGATGGATCTACCATTCCTTGATGGGCTTTCCTCTTTTCTTCTCCTTGGTTGTCTTCCCCCTTTCTTCCTCTCACTTGTATTTCCACCCCCATTCTGGGTGCGTGTGATTTCTCCTTCCGGTTGGCCACCTCTTTTGGCTTTTGTACTTGTCTTTCTTGGGAACTCTTTGGTTTTCCCGCTTTGTATCGGTGCTCGCTGTTGTCTGCAGTCCCTTTGACCTACTTTTGTGGTCATTTGTTGGACATTAATATATTAATCTTATCTTATCTTTGGTAGCCTCATGGACGTTAAAATATCTTCTTCTTCTTCTTCTTCTTCTTCTTCTATCTTTCATAATCAATAGATTCACTTCCTCTGTCCAAAATCACATACATTTCAGAGCATGAAATCATGCATTTGGCAATTATAAATTAGATTTATCATTGGACACAAACAACACTCTATCAATCATCTTTGATTTCAGAACATCTATAAATATTGTTTCCTCAGCGAAATTTATGTTCAGAGCCTGCAATAATGTATTTGACAATATATAAATTAGATGCACTGATTTTCAGTGATACAACGATTATTTACAAACATTCTACTTTTGAAGGGGAGTCGGCATTCGCAAGTGAATACTATGCAAGATTAGAATGCGCAATCATGAATGAACTACTGGAAATGAAGCACAATGCCAAACTAAATTTTAACTAGAATCGTGAAAGATAATTCAACCCCTACTCTTGTGGAAATATGAATCTTGAAGATCGCAATATATATTCATTTAACAATTCTTCCATGTGAAATATGTGGTTTTAGCTTACCCTTCTGAAATTCATGCTTGATAGGAAAGACCTGTGCAAACGGTGCTTTTTCGTGAGTCATTCCTTCACAATGCTCTTTGTGTTTCTGTATGATTTCTAATCCTGCTTTTATTGCTGGGTAGACCCAAGTGCAGTGGTGACATTTCCATAGACCTTAAACATTACAGATTCACAAGAAGAAACTCTATTAGACCTACAAGTTAAACATCAAACTGACACTTGCTGTCTTTGAAATTTTAATTTAGGTCAGTGTAAACATCAAAGAAAATGTTTAGTACGATCACTTGTATAAATATATCAAAATGGTACAATATCATCAGCACAAACCATAGTCACTAGGAGACATGGGATACATTTACAGTGACCAGGGCGTCACTTTGAAATAGGGTGTGAGATTATATAAATGATTGTATGGCTATATTACATTTGTGTATAGTCACCAGGACATGTGGATACAGGTACAGAGTCCCCATTCCTAGACTGGAGTTTCCTATGGACGACGGCACAAACACAGCCGAATACTGGCTTAGCAATTGTCTCCTGTAATCAAAGGACCAAATAAATTGTTCATCAAAACAATCTTAACACAGGAAACAAACCAAAACATTCAGACTCGGTTTCTACTGCAGCACATTGAACCTAACTAGCCTTCTTCTCAGTTTCGGGCTATTTTCATAGGTAAAGAATAAAAATACAAACTTGGCACAAATGTTAACAGTTATTTATCTATAAAATTTGTCTTCAGGAATGCCTGAATTTGCTATAAATGATCTATGCGACACTTAAAGCCCGGTTTGCTGCACCTCAAACACATGAAGACTAGAAATGAAGTTACAAAACTGGCAGATTATGCAGCACTGCTCAATCAATTTTGAGAATTCCATGATCCAGGTCATAACACGGCATGATCAAACCCACACCTTACAGAGAAATTGTTATGACCATTCCAAATTTTGCATAAGAGTTTCATAATCATTCCCAACTAATTTGAAAGTAGCTTTCAAGTGACTACCATGCCTATGCATAACAATATGAGCAAAAGATAGTTATCTTTGTGTCTCAGCCTCGTACCTAGAGGAAAAGGACATAATAGGATTTCCTGACAAAAAGATAATTCTTCCCTCACCTCTTTGTTGACATTTTTCATTACCCATGCATGACTATCCTACTCCTATCATAACAATCCAATCATATACAAGTTCTTCATATTGAATATTCACATATGTTGTCATATGCAAAATCTTTTGTGGTCACAGAGTATTTTTATCATTTCACCCATCATATTTAAGTTCATCGCCATCAGTTTATATCCCCATAAGTAATAGAATAGTGGGAAATATGTTCTGGATCGTCCCACCTAGATACTGTACAATAAAAATGCAAGACAACAACATCTAACCATAAAATTACACGCACATAACCAAACAATCCTAGTGATCAAATTTTCAAGGGTTCTTGATCCGAATATGATCATGATGAGTTGGCAAAGTAAGCTAACTAGTGCACTATTCTCAAGAAGATGCAACATGTAGCTTGAAACACTTCCTAGTAGCCATTTTCTAAAGAGTTTTCAATCGGGAAGGAAGATCAAATAGTACAGGGATATATAGAGACAGATTCAGGTCTGAGGTGATCTGGACACCTTGGATGAGAAGATAGTCAATGGGTTGCTACTCAGAAAAATAGAGTTTTGTGAATGGTTACAAAACTGCTAGTGTTTAGGGCGGTAGTTGCATAGCCGCTAATGTTTGTTGGCGACAGTTACATAACCATTGGTGTTTGCAGGCAGTGATTACGTAACCGTAGGTATATGCAAGCAGCGGTTACGTAACTGTCAGTATTTGCAAGCGGCAGTTACATAACTGTTTGTTCCCTCATGAACGGTTATATAA
Organism: Taxus wallichiana var. yunnanensis; assembly: GCA_018340775.1. Lineage (NCBI taxonomy): Eukaryota > Viridiplantae > Streptophyta > Pinopsida > Cupressales > Taxaceae > Taxus > Taxus wallichiana. Next base: position 661,357,212 of record CM031235.1, read on the forward strand.
CTGCCACCATGGCTGTGTAACCACAAGTAAATTAGGTGGCAGATTCCTCCCAATTAAAGCAGCAATTTCATCTTGATTATAGCGGTAGTTTCATCCAAAAAGAGAAATAGGTGAAGCGATTGTTGAAAATGGTGTCTCTTCCTCGTCAGAATCTTTTCATCTTCTTTTGTGAGCTTCTCATGTTGAGAATTATTTAAATAGACCTTCAAGGGGTCATTGAATTCATAGTTCCTAGGGATCCTTCTTCTTGGTTGTGTTACTTTGTAATTGGAATGTGATAAGTGTGTGGGAGCAAGTTTTAGAGCATGTATGCATGTTTGGACGTATTGTAATCTAAAGAATGTCCATGAAGGCCTTGAGAAGGCAGTATTCCTGTAAACTGCATAATGAGATAGTGCAAAGAGAAGGTAATCCCTCACTCTTATGGATTTTTCCCACATTGGGTTTCTCCAAGGTAAACCTTGTCTTTGAAGTTTTGTTTACTTCTATTATGTTGTAATAGTTTACTTTCTCTATCTTCATGTTTAGTTTTCCTTTCAGTATGCAGCAATTTCAATTTAGTCTTCTATGTTCTACCAAGTTTCTAGGACGGGGATGGCAGGGGATGTGGGGACGTGTTTCCAAGACAGTTTTTTTTAGGACATTTTTAGGGGATGGGGGATGGCTTTTAAAATTTAAGTTTAAAAAATAGGAGCTTTCAAATATTCGTATGATAACAAAGAAAAGGCATTCATCATATACATTATAGAACCATACTACATAACATCGGAGATGAAACGAGATTTTACATAATATTCAATGTGGATATATATAATAATTACACCATCATTTGAGTAGGAAAGAGTTGAACACAAGTAATTTTCATAATTACAAGCACAAAACACAATGGCCTACAAAATTTACCCCCGAATGATTGCATATCCATAACACATTCAAATTCACTGCTGCATAAAACATTGTAATATAGAAATAGAAGCAATGCATAACAATAATAATCTTACATTAATCTAGTACCAAAAAAACTAAAATCAATTACAAAATATATATAATTATATTGGTTAAATACGAAAAAGCGATTTACAAAAGGAACAAGGGCACCCAGATCACATGTTCTACTATGCAATATGCACATAAATGACATGAATTTTCAAGCCTTCAATCTTCACCAAAGGGAGCTATTGTTTCCCACCTTTTTCATATGACAACATTGGAGCCGCATCTATAAGCATTTGATCCATAGGGATCTAAAGAATACACCACTTCATCAGAACAACCAGATCTAGAAGAAAAATTAAGCGAGAATTAAGAGTTGATTGTAAAGTTACGAAACACCCCTCTGTATGCAGAGTAGTGGTTGCATAAACGTCGTTTTGGTGTAACCACCCCTGCATGAAGCGGTAGTTACGTAACCACCCCGACAGATTGCACCCGCCAATTTGCATTTACATACACAAATCCTGTCACTAATGGACGAAAAATAAAAACAAAGCCACGAACGGTCGCGGATTTCAAGCGTCCCAGACCGTGTCTCTTCCTTGGAGGCGTTTCTCATTCTCCAGTGCACGGGAGGACATGGGAAGTATGTTATTTAAGGGAGAGCATAGGCAAGAATTGGATTATCGAATTTCAATGCAAGAGAGTGAGAAAGAAACCATTGGAGCTAGAAGTGTTTTGTAGAAGTAAGGTGTAGAAACAGAGCAGCCAAGTATAGAAGGGAGGTGTTACATTGTTTACCTTCTTTCCTCTTGTTGTAATATGTAATTCTTTTACAATTGGCCAATAAAAATTGGGAAGAAAGAGCAATTTCCCTTCCCGGTTGGTTTTCCCTCAACTTGGGGTTTCAAGATAAATATTGTGTTTGAATTGTGATCTTTCCTTTGCTGCAAGTAGTTCTAAGTTTCAGTTTTGCTCACTAATAATTAAAGACTGTCATTTTCGAAGTTGAAAGTAGAACAATAAATTGTTGTGGTCTCGTAAATTTCCAAAGCTAGAGGTTTACAGATCATTTTGGTATCAAAGCTGATTATTATCCAGGACTGTGGTATTTGTTCTTGTGATTTGTATGATAATGACAAGGTCTAAAGGCAAAGAAGTTTTACCTTGTGATCCAGACATATCTACAAAGAAGTGGAAACAAAGGAAAAGATCAAATGGAGGAAGAGAACTTGGTCCGTAGAATTGAGATGCTTTGGAAACCATGATGGATAGGTTGTATAGACACCAACAAGAACTTTCAGATCTGCAAAAGACGGCTTCAGTTAAGCAAGATTCCATGGACTCAGTGGTTCAAGCTTTGGCCGAAAAGTTTGGCATAGGAAAGAGCCACGATGAGGAAGAAGATGTGGAAGAGCGTGAAGAAGAAACTCCAGTTGTAAAAGAGAAGGTAAAATCTGATCATGCTCCTTTTAAAGTTGAAACTAAGGTTGAGATAAAAAGCTTTGAAGGACAAGTAGATGCAGAATTGCTTGATAAATGGTTAAAACAATTGGAGGTTTACTTTAGTGTTCATGATGTTACTTGAGGCACAAAGGATCACCTTTGCACATCTCAAAATGGAAGGACATGCTCTAGTTTGGTGGGAAACCCATCTAGCCACTTGTGAAAAGAAGAAACGTCCTATTGTAAGATCTTGGGAGGATTTTAAAGAATTGCTTAGAGCTAACTTTTATCCTATTGGCCATAAGACTAACCAAATGATTAAGTGACAATATTTTAGACAAGGCAGTGGTCAAAGTGTGCAGGATTATACTACGGAGTTTCAAAGACAAGCCATGTTGCTTAATATGGACTTGGAGGATGAGGATATTCTGACCAAGTATTTGGGAGGACTTCACACTCACCTTCGAAGGAAGGTTATCTCCACGAAGCCCAAGGATCTCAATGAAGCATGTGTGCAAGCCTACTATATTGATGATGAAAAGAAGCAAGGAGAAACGGAGTTGAGAACAAAGCAATCAACAAATCAGCCAAAGAAAGAGCAAGGACAAGTAACAAAGGTAAATGGAAAGGGAAAGGTAAACAAACCGCCACTACTTTGAATACTTGTAAAGATCCTAAGAATTTTTGTAAGAATTGTGATATCAATGGTCATACTGATGCTACATGTTGGAAGTTACATCCAGAATTGCATCCAAAGAATCGAACCAAGGATTCCAAGAAATCCATGATAGCTATAAAGATAGATGGGGAGGTAGAGATAGAAGATGATTCTGATGTAGACGAGAGGCTTGGATGCACGACCACCAACATGGACAGCTAAGAACAAGAGGAAGAGATGAGTAAGCTATTTCAAATCAAAATCCAAATCAAGAGAACTAAGGTAAATGCTTTGGTTGATATTGGTTCTCAGTCTAATTTGATTTCTAATGCGGTTGTAAAGAAGCTTGTTCTTGAAACTTATAAGCATCCACATCCTTATCCTTTGGGATGGGTGAAGAAGGGTGTAGAAATTCAAGTAACAAGAAGATGTAAGTTCAAGTTTGAGATAAATTATCAATATATAGATGTATTGGAAGCTGAGGTAATTCCACTTCATGCATTTGATGTTGTTTTCGGGAGTCCTTGTATATCAGGGGTGTTATATTTACGAGAAGGGAGAACCGATACGAGATGAATCGAGGATGGAATCGATTCTGACATCCGGGCACACCAACGTAAGACAAAAATTGCTATGGTAAGTGCTAACCAAGCAAAGAGACTAATTCAGGCAAATCATAATCAATTTTGTTTACTTTTACTAAAAGATAAGCAAGATGGGGTAGAAATTTCAGATATTTCTAACAAAGGGATGAAGGATTTGGATAGCATTATTCAGTCTTTTCAAGAAGTATTCTAGACTCCCAGTGGGTTACCACCAAAACAAGAGGTAGAGCATGAGATTCAGTTGTTGCCAGAGTCCCTCTACCAAATATCGGGTTGTATAGGCAATCCTTGTTGGAGAGTACAGAGGTAAAGAAACAACTCCATGAGCTATTGGACCAAGGGGTAATACGTCTAAGCACCTCGCCATGCGGTTCGCCTATTGTGATGGTGCCGAAGAAGGATGGTTCTTGGAGGATGTGCATCGACTACCGTGCTTTGAACAAGATTACCATAAAGAACAAATATCCACTCCCACGCATAGATGACCTCTTGGACCAACTTCAACATGCAAAGTTCTTCACGAAGTTGGATCTCAAGTCGGGTTATCACCAAGTCATAATGAAGGAGAGGATATATGGAAGACAGACTTCAAGACAAAAGAAGGTTTATATGGGTGGTTAGTACTTACATTTGGTTTATGTAATGCACCCGCTACATTTATGAGATTGATAAATGATGTATTGCAAGGGAATTCTTAGATTCATGTGTCATTGTATATTTGGATGATATTCTGATTTTTAGTGCCACATGGGAGGAACATCTAACACATTTGCAGCAAGTCTTGCAAGTCCTCAGAAAGAAACAACTGATATGCAACATGAAGAAGTGTGAATTTGCCAAACAGTCACTTGTCTATCTTGAGCACGTGGTTGGAGGAGGAGAGCTACGACTGGATCCGAGGAAGGTGAAAACCATCACCAACTGGCCAAAACCAACGGGAGCCACAAAGACTAGAAGTTTTTTCGGAGTAGTACAGTACATGAGGAAATTCATTTCAGGCTTCTCCACTATGCAACACCTCTACACACAGCAGCCACAAAGAGTAAGGGTTTTGACTGGGATAAGAAATAAGATCATGTTTTTGAGTTATTTAAGTACAAAATTAGTCATGCTTCAATACTTGGGATTCCTAATTTGCAGCATCCCTTTGAAGTAGAGACAGATGTCAGTGATTATGCTATAGGAGCGGTGTTGCTACAGGGAGGTAAGCCAGTATGTTATCATTCAGAAACTTTCACTTCAGCAATTGAGGGATATTCAGTATATGGTAAGGAAATGTATGCACTAGTTCAGGCAATAAAGAAATGGAAACATTATTTGTTGGGAAAAGAAACTATTGTGCACACTGACCACAAACCTCTCCAGTATTTGCAAGCACAGTCTAAATTGCAGCAGGCAAGGCACTACAAGTGGATGGGATTCCTTCAGCAATTCCATTTGGTGATCAAGTATAAGAAAGGTAGCACAAATTTGGTGGCAGACATGTTGTCTAGGCCACCCACACAAGAGAAAATCTCTAGTTTGGCCACTATCTCTCAGATTGAGCCCTTCACGAAGGAAGCTTACAAAGAGGCATATGCTCAAGACAGAAAAGATTTTGGGGTAACATATCAGCAGTTGCAGTCTCAAGGGGCTGAAAAGACGGGTATTGAAGATTGTTATCTCAAAGATGGGCTGCTCTACCGATGGGGAAGCTTTGTGTGCCAAAGGAAGAAAGGCTTCTATTGATGAGGGAAGCACATACCTCGAAAGTAGCAAGAAATTTTGGTATTGGCAAGACCATGGCCCACTTGCAAAGGTACGTGTATTGGCCCAATATGCAAGAAGAAGTATCTAAATTCATAAGAGGATGTAAACTTTGTTGTACAAGCAAGTCTAAAATCAAGGAGAAAGGTTTGTATATGCCTTTACCGGTTCCCGCTTCGTCCTTGGGAAGATATTTCTATGGATTTTGTAGGACTACCTATGTCTAAACATGGCCATGATTATCTATATGTTGTTGTAGATAGATTTAGTAAGATGTGTGTTCTTATGGCATGTAAAAAGACAATAAAAGCATATGAGGCAACTAAACTTTTCTTTGCTAATGTATGGGTGCATCGGCCAAAATGTATCTCTCTCCACCACTTCCTTCACTCTCTTCCCTTGTTTTTCCTTGGACTCGTTCCACTTAGTCCAATCCTCTATCATGACCATAACTTGCATGGGCTCTTAACTCAAGCATCATTTTCGACAAAATAAAGTAGGATGTAAAGCAGTATCGATTCGTTTGAGTTCTTTCCTCGAATAGCTTTGAAAGAGTGCAAACGATGTGTGAGGATTGTGAACATTTGTATATCCCTAGCCTCAGCCACTATCTTTTTGACCCAAACAATCTTTCCTATGTGTTTTAGTGCATTATTCAAGGCGTGCATGCTATACACAATCCAATAAATATGATTGTAGGTACCCTCCACTAGCTTGCTTGTTGCTCTACACACATAAGTTGCATCTGTGATTTATCTATACAACATTTGCGAGGACAAACTCCTCGGTGGCTTACTTCAAAATCTGAAACTAAAACTTTGCATCTTTCTCGCTTCCCGTAGAACAATCCATTGTTGTCAAGAAATACAGTCCATCTTTTCATGAGAGAATGATATTGATGAAGGAGGAGTGTCTAATATCCGTCCACCCATCCATAACAATGTTGCATTTATACATCACCCATGTGACCTCCATCTCCTCTATTAATAAATTAACTTTGGAATAGTTTCTATTAAAATATAGTCTTAATATATTTATAAAATATTAACAAACTATTAGTTAAGTATTAACTAATGTTCGATTAAAACCTCCTCAACCATTTTGTACCTATCTCTTGCATCATAAAATGATGAACACACAAACTCCTAAGTGTGTGTTCTTTCTCTATTCACATCTTCTACATTGGTATCAAAGCAATTGGTGCTTGAAGGGCTCGTAGTTAAGAGGAAACTCTTGGCATAGAGTACGAGAGAACAAGGAAGAACATTTTAGAGAAGTTAGAGGGAGCCTTGGCAAGCAGTACAAACCGTAGAGAACGAATTTGAAGGTGCATGGCATCGAGGCAAACTCCATTAAAACATCATTACAAACGATTTTTAGTCACCAAAAGAGGGCATGATGGGACCAACGGTGTTTGAAGCAAACCAAGTGTTTTAGGGCATCGATTCATGCAAACCGATAGTTATGAGCATTAAAAGACGATCATGAGGGGGATAAAACATTCATTCTCATTTGGGAGTTCCTTCAAGCAAGGGCAAGACGTTTCCCCTTTTGTTTTACAATCCAAAATACAATCAAAACGCAACGTTAAAAAAAATAGTGGGTTACGAGGTATTTTGACGTTGATAACCCATTACAATCAAAGACACAAAGACAAGAATATAGCAAAGTCGTGACAATCATTTGAAGTGAAGAAAATGCAATTTTGTATTTGCATTGAGGGAAAGAGAAGTAAAAATCATAACCATATTTAAGCACGAAAATTTTTGAAAATTCTAGGGCACGCGAATAATAGACGTTTTTGAAAGATAAAAGACTCTTTTTGCCTTCGTTTTGCATTTTACAAGGGCACAAACCATCTATATTCAAGTGTGTGCCGAAAAACGTGATGTTTCAATGCAAGTTACAAAGACACAACAAATTTTGAGTCTTTTTTAGGGCATTTAAAAGTGCTAGGGCAAAACTCAATTTTTACAATGCAAAGGGTCATGTTGACAGTCACAAGTATGCCCTAGGGTTTTTGATGTAAGTAATTTTTAAAGCTCAATTTTATATGCATATTCATGACTATGTATTGTTGTATTGTGCATTCATTTCCATGACGGACGTTAGACAATCTGAAATACAAAACTATACTTTTCTTTTTGTTGCATTGATTTCCATGTGAGACATCTAAAATTCAAACAATAAACAGTATTTTATTTTCTGCATTAATTTTCTAGCCATTAAAGAGTGTGCAAATAATGTAAAATATTCAAAACCTTGTTCTATCGAAGGCATAGAAGTTGACAAGTCAAAACTATAATGTTTGGAGTCGCAAGATTTTGACAATCACAGAATTTTGAGACTGTAATAAAATAATACTTCACAAGGAAGGGGAGCCTATTGTTAATTTTATGGATTATGACAAGCTTCATAGAGGCCTTGCTATTGTTAAAGTTGTCTCAGTATTAGATAGTTAGAAACGTCACTAAGGCTAGTGTCTTGTGGACCGGTTTAAAGTACAAATACATGACTTAGTACAAATACATGACTTCAAAGAAGTGTTTGGTGTTATAGCCGAAAATTTTGATGTTTTCATTAAGGATGTGAGAGGATGAGTCCATGTTAGAACACCTACTTCCAATGGAGATCTTTGAGACCAGCTCACCTCCATTAATAAAAAGGTGGATAACGACGATTTCGTGGTGTTGATTCTAAAAAGTTTGTCATCCTCATATGAGTCATTTGTGGAAGTCATACATTTGATGGTTGAAAGTTAAACTTTGACTTTTGATAAAGTCGGTTCCTATCTTATACAAAATGAATAGAGATAAACCCAGACACTGTCCATTTTTAGACAATCAAAGAGTGCATTGACTGCTCAGTCAAAGGGAAGTGGAAACAACACTGGAGAATCTTCCAAATACCAAATAAAATGCCATTATTGTCATAAGGTTGGACATCTCAAAAAGGATTGTCGGAAGTGACAGCGTAATTTTTCTCAATAGAATAAAAAACCATAGGATGAGGCAAATGTAACAGTTGACATAGCGGATATGGATTATGATGAAGAGTGTTCTCTTTATGCTCTTATAGCATCATGCACAAATGACAGTGCTCCCACTTGCTCGATAATTGGATTCGGCGCATCCAAACATTTGTTATGTAGAAGGGAATGGCATGTAACATTTACTGCAAAAACTGATTCATTTTTTCTTACGTGGAAAGTCACTTAATGGAGAGGATAGGAAATGTACTCATTGTGTTGAATAATGCTCAAAAAATTTTAGTAAGGAGTGTTTGGTATGTTCTTAGTTTGTGTTATGCCCTTAATCCTAGGTCATATATCGAGATATGTATGATTGACTTGTGTCTAACATAATCTCTTATCATGACATATCACATTTATTTATGCTTTCATATGCTTAGTAGGTCAGCCTTGGTGTTTTGCATAGCATAGTAGGGTATATATAGGACTTAGTAACTAGTATATGATCATCATATTGAGCATTTGAGTCTTATTGTATGGTTTGGAGGTTGCCCCCTCGAAATGACTAAGTCGTTCTAGTTGCATATTGTGATTGTTTCTCTATATTTTGGTGTTCTTTGGTGTTCTATCGCTATTGATATTCAAATCTATATAAGCAATTTCATTACAAGTGGTATCAGAGCTTTGATTTGGGCTAATATCATGTCAAAACCGTAATTTTGTTGATTCAGCTATATCTCGCAATTTGTTACTAATTTCTCCACCAAATTTTCACGGAATTTGTGACATCACTCAAGTACAATTCTCCCAAAATTTAGGAACTTTTTTTTCAAAAGTTATCATCATTTTAGTGTTTTTCATTAATTTGCTCCATGGGCCACACAATTTTTCGAATTTTTCCAAATTTATCACATTTTGAAAGCAACCATGTGTTTTGTCTAATATGTCGATATCCTTCTAAAAACAAACCCTAACTCCCTACCCTAAGCCACAAAACCCTTGAATCCAAAAAAACCATGACAAGACCCCAAACAAGAGGAAAAGGCAAGGGTAACATCACTCTAAAGAAAAATGCTCTAGTTATGGATTCATAAGGACATACTAAATCATCAAACCTAGGGTTTTTTTACAATGGATCATAGAATGAGTCAACTTGAGTATGGTGTGTGTGCAATATGAATATACAATCAAATATGGTGACAAAAGAAGCCCTAGATAATGACTTGAACAAAATGAAATTAGAACTCATGGCAGCCATTTTTAGTCGGAAACCACAACAACAGTCTACCATCTCCCAACCAAGTCAATCAAAGCCTCCCATGAACCAATCTTCCTACTTAGCAAAACCACATCACTCGTCCCTATTCTAATTTAGGGGTAGAAACATGATACCAAAGGTGGAGATGAGAAAATTTGATGGTAAGGACCCAGTCACATGGATCAACCAAATGGAGAATTTTTTTGAGGTACATCAAGTTCCAAGTGGACAAAAAGTGGTATTGGCATCCTTATATCTAGAACCAGAGAAGTTCATTTGGTATAGATGGATGTGCGAGCAAAAGAAAATGAATGGTCTCCCTATTACCTAGTCAATGTTCACAAATGAGCTCCAACATCACTACATCAATAGTGTTATAGAAAGTTATTTTAGACATATAGCAAAGTTGCGACAAATGGGAACAGTCAAGGATTATATTCGACAATTCCAAAATCTATCCTTACATGTGGATGGCATTTCAAAGGATCATCTAAATGATCTTTTCTTGGGTGGGCTCGGGATAACATCCAACTTGTTCACCTGCTTAATCCAAGTTCAATATCATAATCCATGATAGTTGCTCGTCGGGTAGAGGACAAAGATCTAGTCAAAGGAAAGGCTCCCATTACCCATGAGGAGCGTATGATTCCAGCACAATCATTTCCCCAACCTACCTGATTGACTCCTCAACAAATTGAAGAGAAGCAAGCAAAAGGTCTATGTTACAATTGTGATAGAAAATGGAGCAAAGGACACAAATGTGCTTTGATAAGAAATTGTTCTACATGGAAGGGTCAATGAGGAAGAAGATTAGGATGAAGAAGTCGGTGAAGAGGAAGAGATGCCGGATATCGACGCTAAAGAATCTTAACCGTCTCTTGTTATGCAATTTCAGGCATTAGCACCCCACAAACCCTTAAGGTCATTGTCTTTGTGAAGAAACAAAGGGTGACAGTATTGATTGACTCTGTAGTACTCACAATTTCATCAATCATAAGTTGGCCTTGTACTTAAATTGCTTTGTTTACCTAGCCCTAGAGTTTTAGGTCATGGTTGTAGATGGAGGTAAAGTTAGTTGTTTAGGAAAGTGCCATAAGATTAAGCTATCCATGGGAGATTATCTGCTAGAGGACCGCATGTATGTCATTTCAATGGGGGCGCAAACATTGAGTTAGGGGTCCAATGGGTTACTACCTTAGGAACTGTTGAGATGAACTTCCAAGAATTGTTCATGCAGTTCCATTCTGAAGGGGGGACTTTTGAGGTGTTAGAAATGAAGGCAAAAGCTCCACAATTGGTAAGTTTTCATCAAATGCAGAAGATGCTTAAGAAGGGTGCAAATGGGTTTGTGGCACAACTATTTTCACTAGAAGCTCAACCATCAAAAGGTCTTATACCATCATATCTAAAAGCAATTATTAATGAGCACTCGGTTGTTGTGGGTGATATGCCAAAAGGATTACCTCCCAAAAGAGATCATGATCATGCTATTCAGCTAGTACCAAGAAGCCAACCACCCAATATTCGACCTTATCGGTACCCTTATCTATAGAAGAGTGAGATTGAAAAGATGGTACAGAGATGCTAGAATTATTCCCCATAGTCAGAGTGTTTACTCTTCTCCAATGGTGATGGTACAAAAAAAGGATAAAGGTTGGTGCATGCATCCCGAATATAGGGAGCTCAACAAATACATTGTAAAATATACGATAATAGATAACAAATTTCCACAATCCATATGAATGAGAAGATTGTTTCGGAAAAAAATGTGTGAGTTTATTGTCATCAACAATCTTTCCAAAACAATGAACTCGCTTGATTTTTCCATAAGCAATCTTCTCAAAATATAAGATTTCGATTCCTTTCATTGAGGATTTGTTAGATGAGTTATATGGTGTTTTGTTTATTTTACAAAATTTGATCTTCGATCAGGATATCATCAAGCCCGAATTCATGATGAAGATATTCATAAAACATTTAAGACACATGAGGGCCACTATGAATTTTTGGTAATGCCTTTTGGCCTTACAAATGCACCCTCTACATTCCAAAGTTTGATGAATTCAATCTTTCGGCCATTTCTACAAAATTTTGTCCTGGTATTCTTTGATGATATCTTAATCTACAACAAAACATGGGAGGAATACCTACATCATGAAAATAAGCTTCTGACACTCTTAAACAACAACACCTTTATGCCAAGCCCTCCAAGTGTGCTTTTGGAGTCATGGAGGTAGAATACTTGGGTCATATTGTTTCTCATGAAGGTGTAAAAGTGGATCCTCACAAGATCCAGGCCATGGTGGATTGGAAGATTCCTAAAACCCTCAAAACCTTAGGGGCTTCTTAGGGCTTACAAGTTACTATCACAGATTTGTGAAGAATTATGGTAAAATTGCAGCACCACTCACAACTTTATTGAAGAAAGACTCTTTTCATTAGAATGAGGAAACAACCTAAGAATTTGAGTCACTAAAGAAGGCCATGTGTACCACTCCAATTCTAGCTACCCCAAATTTCTCCAAAACCTTCATTGTCAAATGTGATGCTTCAAGGTGTGGCATAGGTGCAGTACTCATGCAAGAAGACCACCCCATCATATTTGACAGTCATCAACTCAAAGGTAAGAACCTATTAAAACCAACTTATGAGAAGGAAATGATGGCTATTCTTCATGCAGTCAAACAATGGAGACCATATCTCATGGGTCATCACTTCAAGGTGAAGACAAATCATAACACTTTGAAATACTTTTTTAGAGCAACGACTATCGTCTTAAAAGCAACAAAAATGGGTCACAATGATGTTATAATATGACTTTGAGATAATATATGTAATGTCCATTTTCGGGCTTTAACTTACAAAAAGAAAAATTGCACAAACCCCAATAGATAGTAAACTGAATTTTATGACAGCCAACTGAAACTTAGAACAGCAAGGTATAGCAGTCTGAAATTTTTTTAACAGCAGCAAGGAAAATGTAATCTCTTCAAAAAGAATAATTCACACCATCCAAAACATGTAGGGCAAGTTAGAAATATTTTAGAACAATTATTGACAAATAAATATGCCTTCAAACCACAGCTAAAATTTATTTAATCAAATAAAATGACAATAGTGAACACCCTTACAAAAGTGGCTGGAAATGAAGGATTCCAAGCCCAAAATGAAGTCCAAATATAGATTTTGACTGCTAAAAATATGAGGAATGCAATGATGGCTGAGTTGGATGTTGCCATGCCCTAGAAACCCCCTAACTCCTCCACAAGGTGGGTCGCTCCCCTAAGAGAGGGACTGAAAATCACTGTAGAATCAAACACTAGCTGAAAATCTACAAAATCAATCTTCTTAAAGCTCTTTGGAAACCCCGGGATGGAGAATCCTCAATGAATTGAAGAGTTTTGTTCTTCAATCAAACAAGGAAGGTTTTCGTCCTCCTTGTTGGCCACACCAAAGGATTTTCGCCCTTAAGTGGAAGTTATTGAGGAATCAACCCAAAAACCATGCAATGTTAATTTTAGACAAAATGATGATGCACAAATGAGCCAAACGGCCCCTTCTTATACCTTGATGTGGCTCCAAAACCAATTAAAATACCCGCAAAATAGGACCGACCTCATCAGGTATCTTTCTCTTCTATTTTTCATTTGGCTTCTCATCTCCTTAACCTAGCCAACCTAAATTTATATAGAAAACTACTAAAGAAGAATGCAATGCTCACGAAAATAACTGAAAAACATGAATATTACTCCCCATATTCATTTCCTTCTTGCCCACAGGAAGTGGAATGGGCTCAAAGTTTTCCAAAAAGCCTAGCATTGAGAAGGGAACATTACAACTACTAGAAAGGAAAGGAAAAGTGGTAGCTAATGCACTATCCAAGGGAGGTGAGTCCACGAAGTCTTATTACATGCCATGTCCATATTACTTACATGCAGATCGAGTCGATCAACCAAGATCAGAATGGCAGAATGTCATAGAGACGCTCTCATTCAGAATCTCCAATAGGATCCAAGCATTTCAAAAAAATCGTATGGAAGGGGGTGCATTGTGGTACAAGGATCAGTTATACTTATGCAAGAAAAAATCCTTAAAAGTCAAGTTCTCTCGGAGCTCCATGCTTCTCCAGTGGATGTCCATTGTAGATTCCTGAAAACTTACTATAAAATTAAGCAGGATTTCTACTAGAAAAGGTTGAAAGGGGAATCCACATATTAAGATCTCATTACCAAACAAGCATCGTACCATATCTATAAATGGAATGTGCTAAGATAAAAGATATTGTAATTTGTAAGGCATATCATTTGCAAAGCATTTTAACATTTTTTACTTCAGTTGTCTTTCACCATTTCCAGTTTTAGCCATCAGTTTGTAGCCATTTGGAGATGAAGTGTAGCGATCTAGGATGAACAAAGATCCTGATTTTGTAAATTGTTTCGTTTTCAATAATAAAGAAACTACCCTTAAATCAAAATGCTTCATGGGCTACTCATTCATTTTTTGCTGTTTCAGAACATCTATAGAATTTACAGTTGCTTAGCTGAAGTCTTTGCTAAGGTTCACACATCTTGGATATTATATACCCATTTCAACTATCAGACCCTTACCAGAATGTTTATGGCAGTTTATTGGATGGTTTAGACAATTTCCAGCAACTCGCAAAGATATCCTTAGTCCGTATACTATGTTGGAGTTTTTCCTTATAGCATTTGTACAAAAATTCTCTTGAGTTATGAAATGATTTTAAATACTTTTAGGGTCTATGGGACTACACTGCCATAGCTGCCTCAGCTGTTTGTCAAACCATAACTTGAGAGGTGGGTTTTTCATTAAGAAGTTTTTTCCTTTTCCCATTGATTTGAGTTCGCAGCTATCCCATTTTTTTTATTTTTGTCCCATAGGCTGCTTTGGTAGCCTCGCAGACATTAAAATATCATCTTCTTCTTCTTCATATGCCTAAACCTGTTGTTATTGTAAGTTGGGCGTTCTAGGATAAAAAAAAATTTGTCTCTATCATTCTTGTAGTGCACAATAAACATATGCTTTGCTCCCATTCTTCCTTAAGAGTCCCCATCTAGTTGTCTCCAATCTGAACCCTTGAGAACTAATTCTTATATTAACTAAGACTATTTTCTCCCTCCATTTGATTTCAGCCGCTATAAACTGTGTAAGAAAGAGTTGTGGTTTCCTGCTTGTTTTAATTCTCCACATAACTGTTATAAACTTCTGTGTTTTAGTTTATGTTGAAACGGGCATACAAACACATCAGCTAAGCAAGACACGGGCATTTAAGCACTCCACGCATCTTACAGTATTGTAAGAGGTCAAGATATACACATCACCCAGGTTTGTCGCGGTTATACTACGCTTATTGACATTTAGCCACAAAGAATTCTATCGAGTAATCGCTAGAGTTTCTGTAACTTCCGCTTGGTGTGCTGCAATTGTTAAGGTAAAGGTAACTTGTTCAAATCACATAGTCAATATTTTAATCGTTTACAAGGGTAAAGGTGTCAGGTTCGAGTCTTGTACTGCTAAAATTCCGATCCATGAAAATGTGTAGGCATGTCCCAAACATTAGGTGAAACTTAAAAACTAGTATATGGAATGGGCAATGTTACCATTTTCCTCCATATAATATACGCTTGGTTGTAACGGGGCCTGAGGATGCGTCGAATAAGACCGCAGGTCCGACACCGCTGCGGATTCATTTGAAGGGCCCATGCCAAGTGAATATGCATTAATGGACCCTCCATTACTAATTTCTTTCTTTTCATGTCGTACTGTTTGTGCAACCGTGGTTACTCGAGATTGCTCAGCTTCAAATACTTCGCCGCCTAACTTTTCATCGCCCTGTCGCTCATCGTTGAATCCGACCTCAACGCTGCCGATCATAACCTTGCGTGCATTCCTGTCGCTTTCCGTTTCAGGCATCACTGTTCCGGTAGACTCGTTAAACTTTAACTTTCTCCCCGAGACAACTTTAGAACCGTTTAAAGTCAGATTACCCCAGGATTCCTCGTCAGACGCAGCAAAAAAATTGCTCATCGTTGATTCCCGTTTAACTGTCCCGTCAGCTTCATTTTCCTGTGAATGTATCCCCGAATTATTAGGAGTGCTTAGAGGCAGAGCACCTGACTCACCAGATGTATTAACTTTAAAACTCCTCCTAACCAGAGCACCCGAGGATTCGACGTCCGACGCGACAAAATAAGCATCGCAGTCGTCCTCCATCTTAAGAAAAATGCTCGCAGTCTCGGTTATTTTTGTTAAGAGACTTGAGCAAATGAGGACAACATGGCTCTCAGAGGAGTTCAAGAAAATATATTTCCCATGGTAAAAATTACACCAATTTCCCAAGCCGGAAAAACATTCTGAAACTACACTTTAATAATAACATTCTTATCTGCATTCAATCTCCAGATAAGGAAAAGGTTTTAGGTTGTGGCTGTTCTGCATCTTCTTCTGGTAAATCGAGAGTCCACCGCCGGATTGATTCCACTTCCAATTTCACGCACTCCATTCAGCAGCATATTAATGCCGTCAACCCCGTCCTTGGGCTGCACAAAGCAAGAAATAATGTTGGTGGGAATTGGGACCCATGGAGTTAAATACCTATTACCGAGGACCTCATCCAGCCGAATCATTTTTGACCCGTTCAGGGTTGAGGGCACCAGTGCGGAATACCTGCTGATGATATGTCTCTTCTTCTCGTCTTATTATGAGGTTTCCCCAAAATGCAAATAAAATAAATGATTTGGGTGCATGTGAATAGCTTCTACTCACATCTGTCGCAATTCTTACCCAGGTCAGGAGAAAACGTCTTTTTCTCCCGCGTTGGGAATAATGTGCGCACCATGTAAGTCGATGTGGCCTGCACGACGCAAAAACATGTAGATTCCGGAAGCGCTGATTTCATCACGCGGGATTTGAATCGGATAAATTTGGCGGCCAGCTATGCTCTTTTTTTTGTAAAGGTGATAGTCCTTTTTTAGATAGAAAAGTGCATTTTTATTAATAAGAAAATATAGTTTAAAGTTAATTATATAAAAAGATGGAGAGAAAGGGTGGCGCCTTACAAGTGAGGAGTCAAGTAGGTCTCGAGAAAAAGGCCACTAGTATAACAACATTAAAATTAAGGCCACTAGTATAACAACATTAAAATTGGTTTAACTAAATATAAATGTAATTTTAATCAAAGAAAGATGTAAAAACAAAAAACATCGGACTACAAAAATAATAGAATTATGAGGCGGAGGGTTATCATGGTTATGCCCTTAGCCACTAGTCCCGGAGGGGTGAGTCATGTCCGAGATGGTGTCTCATCCGCCTTTCTATCGTTTCTCTTCTTCTTCTTCACTTTGGCGACAAGGAAAAATGGCTAAAACCAATCAGGGAATTTCCCTTATGGGGGAGCATCCTAACCACTACCGCCACCATCACCAAAGTAGTCAAAAATGCCACCACCCTGGGCAGGTGAAGGGTGTCGAGATCTAGATGGAGAACGACAACAACAAGGAGAGAAGCTTCATCAGCTACTAGAATAGCATTTGTGAAACCCTCGGCCCAACCCTAAGCAAGAGAGCAACGACGCAAAGAATTCGGATGCACCTAGTTGATCGTATGAGGGCATTACCCAAATGTGAGAGTAAAGATTGCAAATGCTCCACTTCCAAGCAAACTTTCTCCATTTGGACCTAGATCAAGCAACACATTAGATGTCACAAGAACTTTATTAGTCGCAAAGAGGCCTTTATCTATAATTGTGTTGTTAAAAATAGCAAAATTTATGTCTTTCCGTATATGAAAAAAGAATATCGGCATGAAATTTTTCCAATAATCATTATTTTTGTAGAAAGCATGGTCGAGTCCCAAAGAAACCATTTTCCAAGCTAAAAAATCGTGGATGAAACGTTCAAAAATGTTATAAATCCATTTTTGTGTGGACTGAGCATGTGGGCGGAACTAGAAAGGGTATTTGACATACTCTAATTGTTGGCAAACAACACACATATGCTTCAAAACTCCCATGTCCTTTAACTTTGTCTCCATAGGGAGGCCTTGATAAATAAGACACCAAAGAAAATGGAATTTTTAAGGCTTGGTGCGAGCTTTCTATAAGTTGGTCAACCTTCTAAACGAACTTGCATCCCAAAATGTAATGTTCAAATGGTGATTAAGAGAATCACCTAGAACATGTTGTAGGGCAAAAAGATGGTAGCCAATTCAACGTTTAGATCGACAAAAAGGGATGGTCGCCAACCAATGCCAATCTCTCCACCAGAACGCCAAAACAAATTCCAATTTTGTGTAGGCAATCATTACTTGTATGGAATTTTGAATTTCATAAATGGACTATGCATCATCATTTTGAATTTCATAAATGGACTATGCATTATCATTTCATAAATCGCACACTCACAAGAGCTACATAGAATCAAAATCTAGATGTGCATGATAGAGGAACATGTTGATAAGAAATTGTAAGTGCTTCATGAAAGTTCGGAACTACAAACTCAACACTTGGGCGGGGCCATACAACTATTTGTAATGCCCCTTTTGAGCTAAGCCGAAGAAAAGAGAAATGGCACCAACCCAAATCACAATAAACTAAAATTTATAACAAGCTACAAAAGTCTCAAATATTGTGACAACAAGCAAGAAATTGTAATTATTTACTTCTTTCGACACAAAAATATACACTTATTACCATTACATCACGCCTCTAGTATGTTGTTATATACATGATTTCCAGGTGTGAATATTAGACATTGGCGGCACCTTTTCTTAGTCCTCTTTATTGGTTTTTCCTAACTTTGATTGCGGCGTTACCTTTTACTGCTTACATGTATATCTTTTGGTCGTGTCACAGGGATCCATGTCCCCATTTTTGGTGTTATTTTTGTTGGACAATATCCCCCAGTTAGAAAACTACCGCTTGAGCGCATGTGTCCCTTCTAGGCATTTTTGTCCATCTTACTGTATTTTCCGACTTATCAGTTTCTTCTTTATTTTGGGTCTTTTCTTATCTTTATCTCATGACCTAGGTCGGTTTTGGTGTCACTAAGTGCCAAAATTCAAACAAGGAAGTCATATATATACATATCCTACTAACTATTATTAGGCATGGGATAATTGGGCTATCACTCTTCATCTACCATCTACAAGGACAACACTCAAGGACTGCATTTTGGGTTATATTATTCACTACATATGAGGGCATATTTTGAATTCCATCTCACACATTCATCTTAGGGGCAAAGTAGTTGTAGCCCATTATCTCGGTGTGAAGGGAACAAGGGAAACCTAGCTTGAGGGACACAATTTAAATCGCACACTCACAAGAGCTACATAGAATCCGAAATATAGTGCAACACTCGGTAATAATCACATTGGGGTGACCGCCAAGGTCAATCCAACTCAAACATGCATTATTTATTTCATCTAATGTTTGTTTGAGCTTTGTAAAGGTGGTTAGGGTTTGTTTTATAAGAACATGTGCAATACATAAACCTGCGATAAAAACCCTATAACAAATTTAAAGCAACAAACAACAAAGGAAGGAACCAAGTTCAAACCCTAAAAAGACCAGAAACCGAGTTGTTGCAAACACTATCGGCCGGATCAACCACTAGTGATCGGGGTGTTCCTATCCTTCAAGAGTGCTCTTGTGCGAAGGAATCCCATATCTTAGTGTTCCGATGTAACCTACACATTCCGGATCCACCTTGTTCGATCAATTTCTAGCCCGAATCAACCTAGATCTTCTTACACAAACTCATTCATATCTCAAGATTGCTTACATGCACTTGTACTTTACATGCTAAATCTTGGTTTTCATTTTTATATTCATTTGATCTCGGTCCTCTAATATAAGATATAAGATTTTATTAAATCATTTCCACCCCGTAACTAGGCAATACCGTCGAGGGACAAAACCAGCCTTGTTGGCTCAAAATCTTGGATAGAAACACCCAAATTCACAACTAGTTAAAAATATAAAAATAGCTAAAAACTACAATACTTTTGTTGGCTACACTACTTCAAAAATAGAATACTCACTAGTTGAGCTAATTTATGAGTTGATAATGCTTCTACGACTCTCTCGAACCTCGACGGAAAAGCCTCTCTTGTGCTCATAGCATCATCACACAATCTAGAGCTCAAATCACACCGAGTAAATTTACAAATGAAACTACTATCCACTTTTCCAACCTTACTATTTATAATAATGATTACTATAGTTACTATATTGCTTCTTACAAAACCCAATTCATCAACGTTGTTTCCTTTGTATCTTGAGCCTCGTTTGTCGATTTTCAATGTCGTTAGTGGCCCTAGAACCGTCTTTGTGTTATTCATTGCATTTCATATTAACTACCACGCTTCCTCCCCTTAGTTACATGTTACACTTGTATCTCACTGGTCACTACTAATTCTATAAGTTTCTAGTTTCTATTCACATGACCACTCTACTTTTCTTCCAACTCATGGTTCACCACCTTGCTTCTCACCCTTCATCGTAAGGGGGAAATTCAAGGTTATCCTCTCACCCCTCCTACAATAGGTTGAACAAATTTCCTACACAAGTACATGTAATACTACCACCATATCCTCAATAAATCGTAAAACAATATTCAAATCTAATACTCTAAGAATATGGTTTTAATCTATCTCAAGTGCCAAACAATCTCAAATTTTCACGTCTTTTTCTCAGATTCTCACAATATCTTTCCCACAAATGACCTAATCTGAGGGAAATTCAACCTTTCCAAGTAGTTTTAATCAAATCTCGTGTTCCAACCTCTAATGTCCCCTTTTCCAAGCTAGTCACTATGGAAGATCTTATGCCCATTCCTCTACTTGTGGGCATCAAGGAAGGAGCAAAGAAGGGGAGCTTACCATGGTTGTAAGTGATGTACCTTCATAATTAATTATTTTATTTACTAATCATGGCATTGGAATGGTTCGACTAGGGGGAAGAAGACTTGTCAAACAAAGCAAGGAGAATTTCTATTTCTTCATTATGAGGTTGAGCTTATTAAGTTGAGATGAAAAAGTGCATTAGGAGATTGGCCATAAGGATTGAGCCGCTAATTCATCCTTGGTGCCAAAGAAGGGGTACTTGAGGAGGATTGAATGGAAGAGGAGTATTATCATCATTCATATATTTTGACATTTACTTGGAGTTGGAGCTAGTGTAGCTACTCTTCTTGCCATTGAAGGATGAATGTAGACACAAAATCATGCACTTTAGGCATTATTTAGCCCGATCTTATACTACTATTTAAAGGGTTCCTAAGTGGAAAGCACTAATTAATCCCACCTTTTGGCCATCTTATTTTTTCATTACCGCGTGTTTTTCTATACATAGCCACTTATTTCACAATTCTCCTATCATTTTAGCCGAAACCGGGGTGCTCGGGCCTATCTGGGCGCCCGATCCATGTTCCACTTTCCCGCTTCTTTTTGGGGTCTTTCTAGCCATTTTTCATCCTTATCTTTTTCCTAGTCAGCCATGTCGGGGTTAATTACAAAATTAGAGCAAGAGAACCCTATAAATACAAAGTTATGAGACCATAATGAGGGTCCTAACGTCACATACTACTATCACTCCATCTAGAGTTGCATCCATTGCATCACTTACATCCACATAGTGTCATGCATCAAGGCTAGGAGATATGCATCAACACACACAACATAGGGGAGGATTCTATTATATTTCATGCACACATGCTATTACATTTTCTATAGTTATTATTGCTCACTACTTCACAAAGTGTGACTGACACAAGAGCACCTAGGGCACGACATGCACACACACACACACACACACACACACACACACACACACACACACACATCATAACTACATTCAGGTCTAAAATGTAGTGCAACACTCGATGATAAGACCATTATTTTTTTTGGGTGAGGTCAATCGACCCATTCATTTACATCTTTTATTTTTAGGCTTTTGATACTTCTTTGTTGCTTACATGTCATTCCTTCGTCTTGTCATAATTCACACACTCTTGGTAACTCGACAAATCTAATGTGACAGATAGAGAACACTTTAGAATACCCTATGACCCTGTGAAAATTAGAATCGAGCTTTTACAAAAACAGGCGCCTAATCTACGAGACTAGGGCGCCTAATCTTTGTCAGACTAGGGGCCTCGTGGCTCCCGGTACCTTTCCAAGCGCCCCGGTTGCTCGAGATCCTCCGATTTGGCCTCTTCGTGGCTTCCGGTTGTTCGTTTCTACTTCTAGATTTTATCATTAGATCTGCGACAACTGTGTGGGTTTCTAGCAACCAACTAAGTTCTTTCCTTTTATATCTTTGCACATTAGGGTTTTGATTTCATTTAGTATAATTATTTACATTTAGTTCATATTATTTAAGTACATTCATATAGTGGTTTAGTCCTCCTATTTAAATTAACTAATTTTAAACCACCTATTTAGATTAACTAATTTTTATACTTTCATAATATTAGTTCCATTTTTAGTTAATCAAAACCCTTCTTTGGTCACCTATTGAGGATGAAACCCTTGAGTAGGATCACATTTAGGGATGAGAACCCTCATTTATGCATTGGTGGCTTCATACAAAGGTCATAAGTGATCTTTAAAGATGGTTTCATATTTATTTATTCCCTTCTAACCATAGGCGACTTGTTTGGGTGAAGGGTTTGATATCATTTAGGAAAATTTGGAAAATTTGAGTTGATATTATTGTTCTTCGTATTTTATAAGACTAGAATCTACAATCTAGCGATTTTTGGAGAGGATTATGAGTTATTTTTAGCCCTTGTTTTTAGTTGCCCTGTTGTTTTTTCATAAAATTAATTGCAATTGGGTGTAATCTCTTATTTCCTCTATTATTTTGATGTAATTTGGATGGATAAATGTTTTCATGCTTGAAATAATTATTTAGAATCATTTTCAGTTGTTATTGCATGGTTGTATGATGATTTGAAGTGCCTATATAGTTCACTTCCCTAAAGGACTAATTATTGATTACTCAAATAGGGTTAAAGTGTGTTTCCAATCGGTTTAGATTGATGCTTGTTAGTTGATGGTTTATTTCATATTTGATTCACTTAGGGTTGTGGTTAAACCCTTATTTTCATTTTTAGCCCTAGAAAGGGACATTACAATGATAGCATATCTTTGATCTTCCCATCTTGAGGGTTTCCTTGAAAAAGATAAATGGTGGATAGAATATTTGGTGATGTTAGATTTGAAAGGTTTTCCCTAAGGCAAGAAATATTGGCCAATAAATGGCTCAGTTGATCCATACCCTCCAAGATCCAAATGGTGGAAGGAGCTCTTCAAAGCCAATCAATAATACTCATCCATCTAAAGTGGATAACATTGTTATATGGTATGAGGAGTATAGGGTTCTTCCGGAGAAGATTCGTGATGCCATGTCATTTGATGAGTTCATAGGAGTAAGCAAGGAAAGATCAAGGCCCTAGCATATGTCACAAGCTATACAAGAGGAAAAATTAGGGCCTCAAGTAATGGAGGAATCCACCATGCAAGTTGAAGAGGGAGAAATCATGGATCTTGAGCCAAAGAAGGAAGAAGAAGAACCGAAGTTGTTGAGCCTTGAGAGGGAACAACCCATGGGAGCCCTAGAAGCCCCCATCACCATTGCCAAAGTAGAGCTCTTGACTGATTTTCAAAACGGTAACATGAAGACATAAATTTTTGATGAAATTTTGAAGCACGAGCCAAGGAAATCATGGAGCATGAGTCCCAAGGTAAAAGTTCTTTAATATTTAATGATATTTCATTGGTTTCTAATGGGTGCTTGTGGCTAAATGTTGAAAATAAATCAGATTTGCATAAGGGTAAAGAGGATGACATTATGGAAGGGTATGTCCATGAAGGAAGGGCACTTCTGGTTCCTCATGATTACTTTCAGCTCACTGGAA
The DNA here is from genome assembly GCA_018340775.1 of Taxus wallichiana var. yunnanensis. Classification (NCBI taxonomy): domain Eukaryota; kingdom Viridiplantae; phylum Streptophyta; class Pinopsida; order Cupressales; family Taxaceae; genus Taxus; species Taxus wallichiana. The sequence continues at coordinate 661,380,772 of CM031235.1, forward strand.
ATTTCCAAACAACAGTCAATGATGGGCAAATTGAGGGATTTTATCACCTTGGAGTGAGTTCCGAGATGTTCCAAACAAGTACCATAAAAATGGTGGGATCCTTGTTGGCAGCCCAAGGTATGATGAAAAAATCACATTTTACCTCCGCTTTTGTCGTTGTCATACTCATTTCATATTGGGCAACTTGTTAGTAAAAGATCACATGTCATGTTTGATGCCTTGTAATATAATTGGTGATGATGTGAAGAACTTGTGGAGTAACATATGGCACATAGATCTTTTCTTGCAAGATTATGTGAGCATAAAAGTTTGGGTTCCAGTTGATCCTTTGAATTATAAGAAAGAGGAAGTCCTTGTTGAATTCAATATTGTTACTCCCTGCATATGGTTAGAAAGAAATTTTATGGAGGATTGTTTTGAATTTATTATGTATCCTAACAAAGTTGTGAAGGATTTACTCCTAGAGTGTCCCTTGAAACCAAGTTCTACCCCCCATGGACAAAGAGTTGCGGTTTGATTGATAATGGAGTTACTTATAATTTCATTGATGAGATATTGAGGGAAAAGGTGGATTTGAAGATGGAAGACTTCAAATGTTTCACAGTCAGTGTAGTGGATAGCTACTACATGTCATGCACAAGGAGGTGTCCCCAACTCCTTTTCACATTGGGAGAGCATGAGGTATGTGATGATTTTAATATGATTGGCATAACTGATATAAATCTTGTGCTTGGGGTCCAATGGTTACATTCATTGGGAGAGCTCACTCTTAACTACCAAAGTATGGAGTTAACAAAGTAATACTTCAAGGTATGATTCCAGAAACCACTCAAATCAAGTATTTGGTAGAAGGTATTTTGTCAAAATAATCATATCTTTGTTCTTTATCTAAGATAATTGCATATTGGAAGTCTTTAATTACAACCAAGTATAATGTTAGAGTAGCACAACATAAACATGGTAGAGTTGCTTCATGGTTGGGTATCCATGCAAAAGGTCACCAACAAAGTATGTGGGTGGTTAGTGGTGATGAGGGGAGTGTACTTTGGAGAACTATAGCTCAGAATTTCAGACTTAGTGTTGTTGTCATTATTCAAATCAGCCACCACAAGGTCTCATTGGTATACATACAAGTTGGTAAGCAAGTAATGTTAGTCAAAGGATGGAGCATTTTCGATTGATGAATGATTGGAGAAAATTTTCAGCCCTTAGAGAGGTGTTTTCAGTCATTGCAATGCTCACATTTCCTAATTTTGCAAAGAGGTTTCAATTTTGTAGTTGTAAAATCATATTTCGATTTGTTTTCAAACTTGAACAATTGTCATAGTGATCATTTTGAGTACATTAAATCATTGGAAAATAGTGGTAAATGGTTTCATCTGAAGAAGATAACTACTTCAACCAACATAACTCCAAATTGGGTGAAAACTCAAGTGATACATGACTGTCATACTTCGTTTTGTCATGCTTCGTTTCCAACTTCCATATCATTGATAGAGTGGAAATGTTTGGAGAGATGTCATCCTTACAGATACTGTACTTTATTTTCATTTGTTGCTCACAACTTTTCCAGCCACTTTTTCTTATAGTACACATGTAAAAGAGCTTCTAATCATATGATTGAAGAAATTCCAAGATACTACTAACATTGGCATATTTGTGGCTGATTTAAGGTGGTTTCCAACCACCTACATTCTGATTTTTGAGAGAAAAATGCAAGGTTCCAACTATTTTTGGGACAACATTACTAAAGTTTTGGGAATCCATCATTTGAATGGAAATTATGAGATGTCGGCAAGAAAAGGAAAGGAGCTAGCTATCATGTCCTTAAGGCATGATGAAGAGATTGTAAAAGTGTTGTTAAACACTCTTGTTTCCTTTGATATGTTTTCTTCATGTGCAAGAACATCAAAGAAGGAGCAATTGAGATTCATTTGGGATCCGGGCACATGCATTTGCTTAAGGACAAGCAAATTTGGGAAGGGAGGACCGTAATGTCCCCTTTCCAAACTAGTCACTATGGAAAGCCTTATGCCCATTCCTCTTCCTGTCGGCATCAAGGAAGGAGCAAAGAAGGGGAACTTGTCGTGGTTATAAGTGATGTACCTTCGTAATTAATTATTTTATTTACTAATCATGGAATTGGAATGGTTCAACTAGGGGAAGAAGACTTGTGAAACAAAGAAAGGAGAATTTATATTTCTTCGTTATGAGGTCAACCTTCTTAAGTGAAGATTAAAAAGTGCATTAGGAGGTTGGCCATAAGGATTGGGCCTCTAATTCATCCTTGTCACCAAAAAAGGGTACTTGAGGAGGATCGAATGGAGGAGTGTTTTCATCATGCATCTATTTTGACATTTACTTAAGGGGAACTTAAGGGAAACTTATTGTGGTTATAAGCGATGTACCTTCATAATTAATTATTTTATTTACTAATCATGGCATTGGAATGGTTCAACCAGGGGAAGAAGACTTGTCAAACAAAGCAAGGAGAATTTCTATTTCTTCTTTATGAGGTCAACCTTCTTAAGTGAAGATTAAAAACTGCATTATGAGGTTGGCCATAAGGATTGGACCTCTAATTCATCCTTGGTGCCAAAAAAGGGGTACTTAGGGAGGATCGAATGGAGGAGTGTTATCATCATTCATCTATTTTGACATTTACTTGGAGTTGGAGCTAGTGTAGCTACTTTTCTTTCCATTGAAGGATGAAAAATACTCCTTTGGTCACCTATTGAGGACAAGACCCTTCAATAGGATCACACTTAGGAAAACACCCTTATTTGTGCATTGGTGGCTTCATACGAAGGTCACAAGTGAGATTTAAGGATGATTTCAAATTTATTTATTCCTTCTAACCCTAGGCGACTTGCTTTGTTGAAGAGTTTGATATCATCTAAGGTATTTTTGGGAAATTTGATTTGATATTATTGTTCTTCATTTTTATAAGGTTGGAATCTACAATTTGGTGATTTTGGAGAGGGTTATGAGATATTTTTAGCCCTTGTTTGTGGTTTCCTGTTGTTGTCATAAAATTAATTACAACAAGTTGTAATCTCTTATTTCCTCTATTATTTTTATGTAATTTGGACAGATACATGTTGTCATGCTTGAAATAATTATTTAGAAGCATTTTTACTTGTTATTGCATGGTTGTATGATGATTTGAAGTGCCTATATAGTTCGTTGCCCTAAAGAATTGATTATTGATTGCTCAAATAAGGTTAAAGTGTGTTTCCACTCATTTTCATATTGATATTTATTGGTTTATGGTGTATTTTCATATTTGATTCATTTGGGGTTGTGGCCAAATCCTTATTTTCAATTTTAACCCTAAAAGGGATATTAGATAATCAATACAAATTGTTTCAATTCCATTCCAACAAGTATCAATATTTCTCCTAAATGACCTAACTTGGGAGCCAATAAAGTCAAGAAAATTTTCAATTTGACAAATTTTACACCCTTATAATTGTAAAGTGGGGCAATGAGACGTCATTTCCTTTGTTGAAGCGCTTTCGGATTTTGTTGTGCCTAGTAGACAAGTTTCAATTGGTTCATTTTCGCTTGCAATGGTGGAACCTATTTTAAGGAAGCATCGTCACAAATATCAAAGCTAACCACTCTCCTAACACTCTTTCTCTAGCGACGGATGCTCAAATCTATAGAGTTTCAATGACGAGATACTCAAATCTGTAGAGTTATTACATTGGTTTGGGAGTTGATCGCTCCCGCCCATTCCTTCAATATCCAAGTTTCAAAGTATCATATATCTCCTTAGCACTTTTTCTATCCAATGACTCCACTTGTAACAATATAGTCACCCCACATAGATCAAAGCGGTAATCCATGGTTCACCATGATGTGATTCTTACTATTGCAAACCTTTGACTACAACTCCTTCGTCCCTTTTCGGTATGTTCTTCTTATATCTTTTATACTATTGAATTTCATCCATATATCATAAGGGGGTAAATGTAGATATAAAAATATGCACTTATTACTATTACATTACGCCTCTAGTATGTTGTTATATACATGATTTTCAAGTGCGAAGATTAGACTCTAGTGACACCTTTTCTTCGTCCTCTTTACTAGTTTTGTCTGACTTTGATTGTGACTTTGCCTTTCTTTGCTTATATGTATATCTTTTAGTCATGTCATAGGGATCCTTGTCCCCATTCTTTGTTGTTTCTGTTTCTTGGTTTTTGGACAATATTTTTAGTTAGGACACTACCACTCGGGCGCTAGTGTCCCTTCTCGACGTTTTTGTCCATGTTACTTTCTTTTATGACTTTTAAGTTTCTTCTTTACTTTGGATCTTTTCTTATCTTTATCTCATGACCTAGGTCATATTTTGGTGTCATTAAGTGTCAAAATTCAAACAAGGAAGTCAAATATATACGTAGCCTACTAACTATTAGTAGGCACATGGCAATTGGGTTATCACTCTCTATCTACCATCTACAAGGGAAACACTTGAGAACTACATTTTGGGCTATATTACTCACTGCATATGAGGGATTATTCTAAATTCCATCTCACACATTTATCTTAGGGTCAAATTATTTGTAACTCATTATCTTGATGTGACTGACACAAGGGCAACCTAACTTCAAGGGACATGATTGAAATCACACACTCACAAGAACTACATAAAGTATGAAATGTAGAGTAATGCTTAGTGATAATCACATTGAGGTGACCACCGAGGTCAGTCTGACTCAAACATATGCATTATTTATTTCATCTAATGTTTGCTTAAGATTTGTGAAGATAGATAGGGGTTGTTTTGTAGGAATAAGTGTGATACAAAAACCCTACAAAAGATCTGGAGTGAAAACAATGAAGGGAAGGAACCAAGTTCAACCCCTGAAAAGACCAGAAGTAGAGTTGTTGCAAGAATGTTAGGAATATTTTTTGGTCTTCACATATGTAAAATTTTATTATGTGGTGTGATTTGTTGTAATAACAACTCATATATATTACGTTTTGTAATATCTAGGTGGTCAAAATAATGAGGTGTGAGATAGGTACGTTACACTCTATAGTTAGAATGTGATTATGGATGAGTTGCGACTCATGCTATTATTAGACACAAGTGGTTGAAGTTTGTAGGATATCATTACACTATATATGTACAATTTTCTCTTTGTGAATATTGATCAACATTTCAAGTTTATCGTGTGTTATTATTTTGTGCATTCTCTTGTCATTAAAAGCAGCAACCAAGGCATATGACAAAGGATTCAAACAAAAAAATATGACATTTGTATGCCTAAATCCATCCCAATAGATGACTACAAGGTCGTAAAAGCTCAAAAATTTATCCTTGGGATCCAAATTTAACTTTGAGGCCCTATCTTTGTCCCATGAATCTTTGTGAATGGAAAGAAGCTATGTGAATGAAGAATTGAAGGAGTGGAACATAAAATGAATGAAACTTGACAAAGAGAAGACATTTCATTGATTAAAACCCTTCAATTTTAGTTTACTTTATTTATACACCTCTGCAGACCTTGAGACATTCAAAATAAACCATGAAAGCACTTATAAAGCACAAAAAAATGGATTTGGTTGAATAAAATGAGCAAGAGGCTCATTTTGGAAACATGGGTATTTATTAAAGCCCTGTTTTATAATATCCACATAATGTTAAGGAGAATTTTCATGTTTCTTTCAAACTCCTCGATATGCAAAAAAAGGATTTGTTGAAAAGTCCTTGGAAACTTTCAAGCAAATGCACTTAATAATGGTAAAATTGGACTCCACAACCTTTTCTAACATCCTCTCGGCTTCATTTTACATGGGAACTAACGGGAATGCTTCCCAAGAATATATTACTCAAGTTCACAAATGAATGTTGGTAGCAATCTAGAGAGAGTGAATGGTCTATAAATATCTCATTGAGGAGGAAGACACCTCAAGAACAGTTAGAATTGAGTGAGGGGATTTGTGTAAATTTTTCAAATTGGGATCTTTAGATTAAGACATGGACATCCATTAAATCATAATGGAAAGATTTTTCTTCGATGTATGTTACACCCTTAATCCTAGGTCATATATAACAATATGTATAGCCGACATGTGGCTAACATAATTTCCTAACATGTCATATCATATTTATTTATGCTTTCATATGCTTAGTAGGTCAGCCTTGGTGCCTTGCATAGCATAATAGGGTATATATAAGAGTTAGAGAGTAGTAGATTATCATCATATTTAGCACTTAAGTCTTATTATATGGTTTGGAGGCTACCTCTTCGAAGTGGCTAAGTCGTTTTACTTGTATATTGTGATCAATTCTCGATATTTTGGTGTTCTTTCGTGTTACATTATTCTTGATATTTAGATCTATCTAAGTTATTTCATTACAAGTGGTATCAAAGCTTCGATGTGGGCCATAATTAGTTCATAATCCTAATTTTGAAGATTCGATATATCTCAAAAATGGTGGCGATTATTTCTATAATTTTTAACTAAATTGGGGATATTAGTCAAACCCAAACCCTACATCATGACAAAATATCAACTAGAGGTCAAGAGAAGGGTCAAGCCACTCCGGAATGACTACGAGTAATTAAGATATGGATTTTTAATTTTTAACTTATGGGGTATTGGAGACGCCAACCAACTTCGGGGACAAGGTGAATACCAAGGTGAATAGGGATGACCTCAACAATGTGCAAACCAAGTTTGGTAATAACTTGAGCTTAATGAAGGGTGAAATAATGACATAATTGGACAATGGATTAGAGATAATACTTGGTGAAATAAAGATGGAATTTAAATCATTAAGGAGTTCTTTGAGACTAACTCGGTATGAAGTTTGGCAATAATTCCAATTCAAGTTACACCGGTTTCTCGGGAAATGCACACTTAGATTCAAACAACTAGGATGGATCCTCTACACAACCCCATGTATCTTCTCGCTAGTGGCATAACATTATTCCAAAAGTGGAAATGTGTAAGTTCAATGGGCGTGATCCAATCACTCTGATAAACCAAATGGAGAATGTTTTTTATTTGCATCAAGTCACGGTGGACGAATGGTGGTAATGGAATCCTTGTATATCAAATCATAACAATTCACTTAGTATCGTCGGTCATGCACTCAAAAGAAGAATAAGACTCTCATTGTCACTTAATTTTTATAGAGGAGCTGCAAACACACTATAATAATAGTGAGGCCAAGAACTACTTTAACCAATTGGCAAAATTACGACAAACAAGATCAGTAAAGGATTATATTCAATAATTCCAAAGGTTTTCATTACACGTGGATATAATTACATATGATAATTTGAATGATTTGTTCTGGGAGGTCTCGAGGATCGCATCCAACATGAGGTACGAATGTTTGATTCAAGCAATGTTTCTAATTATATTATCGACATACATGGAAAAGGAAAATTCCTTTTTAATGAAAGGAACACATTAAAAAATTGTAGCGTTCCAAAAAAATCATTACCTCGCCCTACTAGATTTATTATTGAATAAGTTGAAGAGAAGTGAGAAAAAAACTCATGTTTTAATTGTGATAACAAATACAACAAAGACCATAGATGTGTTGAAAAAAGTTGTTCTACATGGAGGCCATTGATGATGAAGTCAAAGATGAAGAACAATAAGTAGATATATTGGAATAACTAGGGTTTGGAGATTCCTAACCAACTATTTCTTGTCATACTGATATGTCTAGTGTTCTTTCCCCACAAACTGTCAAAGTAAGGGGTGTTCTAAAGGAACATAAGGTAACTATATTAATTGACTTGGGGTGTACATATAACTTTATCAATAAGGATCCGGTTGCAAATCTAAACTTTATTTTCCCAGCTCCAAATTTCAGTCATGGTTGCAAATGTGGGCATAGTCAATTGTTCGAGGAACGCCATAATATCAAACCTGAAATGGGAGACTACAAGCTCAATTACCCTATGCTTTTTATTCCCATGGGTGGAGCATATAGTATTTTGGGAGTCGATGGCTCACAACCTTGGGCAAAATTTAAATGAACTTATAATATTTATTCATGAATTTTTGTTCAAATTGAAAGATGTTTGAGTTAAAAGGGTTACATGTAAATTCACCTCCCAAGCCGAGTTCTCATCAAATGTAACTAATCAAGCCCCCACATCACAATTGTTTTTAGTTAAGGAAAAAATGTCATTGGATTTTTCAAAGAAGGGTGCCAAATAATTCAATTATTTTGGAGGATATGTTATATGCCAAGCCACCAAGGAGAGTCACTTTGCCCAATAGATCTCCTAATTTCTAGCCACCACCCACCATCCCATCCTTGAAGATTTACCCAAAGGTTCAAGGAGTTAAAAATAGAGTAAACACAAGCGAGAAGAAGGTCGTTCATGAGTATCTAAATAAACAAAAGAATCGAGACAATATATTTGAAACATGGGAGGGGAATATTTCATGTACCAAGATGTAGGGGTCATCAACATTGAGGACTACGTTTGTGTGCAACAACATTTAGAGGTTGTAACTATTGGGGAAAATGTTTCTTTGAAGGGGAGGGGCATGTTACATCCTTAATCCTATGTCATATATAGGGATATGCATAGTCGACATATGGCTAACATAATCGCCTAACATGTCATATCATATTTATGTATGCTTCCATATACTTAATAGGTCAGCCTTGGTGCTTTACATAACATAATAAGGTATATATAGGAGTTAGTAACTAGTAGATGATCATCATATTGAGCACTTTATTATTATTTTATGGTTTGGAGGTTACCCCCTCGAAGTGGCTACGTCATTCTACTTGCATATTGTGATCGTTTATATATTTTTGGTGTTCTTGCTTGATTGGTGTTGATATTCGGATCTAAGTAATTTTATTACAACTTGCATAATAATCTCTTATTTGTTTGCTAGTTAACGAAAATCTCAAAAATTGTAAATTTCTTTGGAAAGAAGTTTGTTGTGTTAGAAACAAAACAGGGGATAAGTGATTTCCCTTGGCATTGGGCATGGTGGCTAGTGTAGACACAAAAATATGTACTTATAACTATTACATCATGCCTCTAGTATGTTGTTATATGCATGATTTCCAAATGCAAATATTAGACATTGGTGACACCTTTTCTTAGTCCTTTTACTAGTTTTGACTGATTTTGATTGTGACTTTGCCTCTTACTACTTGCATTTACATATTTTGGTTGTGTCACAAGGATCCTTGTCCCCATTCTTGGTGATGTTTATGTTTCTTGGTTTTGGGACAATACCACCCAATAAGGACACTATCACCCAGGTGCGCATACCCCTTATGAGAACTTTTGTCTATTCTATTTGGTTTTTTAAGTTACGGTTTGACACTTAACTTTGGGTCTTTTCTAATTCCTTGGGTCGGTATTTGGTCCCACTAAGTGTCAAAAATCAAACAAGGAATTCATATATATACACAACCTACTAACTATTATTAGGGATTGATAATTGGGTTATCATTTTTCTATCTATCATCTACAAATAGAAACATTCAAAGATTGCATTTTGGGGTGCATTATTCACTATATAGGAGGGTTTACTCTGGATTCCATCTTACACATTCATCTTGGGGACAAAGTAGTTTTAGATTGTTATTTTGGTGTAAGCGGCCCCAAGGCCAACCTAACTTCAAGGGACACAAATTCAATCTCACATACACACACACAAGAATTACATAGAGTTTGAAATATAGTGCAACACTGGGTAACAATCACATTGAGATGATCTTTGAGGCTAGTCGACTCAATTATATGAATTACTTGTTTCATCTAATGTTTGTTTAAGCTTTGTGCAGGTAGCTAGGGTTCTTTTACAGTCTAGGTGTGACACAAGAACTCTACAACAAATTGGATGTGATAGAGAATGAAAAGAAAAAGACAAGTTTAGACCCTAAAAAGATCATAAGCAAATATTCTAACTGGACACTAGCGCCCAGCGGTCCTATCTCGAAGAGGTCCCAAATTGTAGATGTATGCCATTTGTATGCCTAAAATCAGCCTATATCTTCGATACAAGCTAAGTCATTCATATCTCTTATCTTGCACATTTACTTGTACTTTACATCTTATATCTTGTTTGTTACTTTTATATTCATTTGATCTCATTCCTCTAATAAGGATTTAAATTTCTTTAAATCAACTAGTATAGGCTAGTTGAATTTGCTACCCTCAACTTAAAGTCACATGTGGGGGAGAATCTGCCATTCAAGATGTGTTGGAAGATGTCATTCCTCATAGGTTTGATGACCCTATTTTTTTCAACTTACATGCACTTATGGAGGAAGTATCCACCATACAAAATTGGCAAGAGGTTGAAATTACCCAGGAGGATGAAATTCAAAGGGGAAACCTCCTAAGTCTTCCAACAAAACAATAACTCACACCATTTACCCTTATGGGAGATATTTACTCACCCATTTATACAAGTATTTTTACAAAGGGTCATACCCCTTCATTATTATTAGTTTACACAAAATAAAAAACTAACTAATGAATATACATATAAATGTTATATAAGCCATAGGCCGGTCCGCACATAGCCTTATAAATGGTATAGGTTAGTGGTATATCATGTTATTCCCCTTTAAACAGATGTCATTCTTGACATTTGGCTAGCTATGAAAAAATATGTATTCAACCTTTGTCCTCCCAATGAACATCCTTGTATGGCAGGTGTTGTTCCTTGATGAGATCATATGTGAGCACCTTTAGTTGTAACCTCTTGAGTTGAGTTTGGTTGAGTAACTCTAGCTCCATTATGCTTATATATGTTGGTACTTTTACATTTAAATACATATTTTGTGCTTCACTTTAAAAATATGCATTATCCATTTGCTCTCAAAAAACACTCAATTATGGCCCAACATAATTATTAAGGTTGTGCATAATGTTTGAGGAGGTAATAGAGATCCCAATGGAATGACCTTCATAACCACTATATCAAAGGCTTTTATAACTAGGGCATACACCGTGTATCTCATTTAACTTAGATAGGGTGTAATAAAATCTTCTATTAGCCGGCATTTCCCCTATAAAATAGTCACTAAATGAGATCAAAACAGATCTCACATAGTGTTGCTTAACTTCTCGAGTTTTGGTTGTTTCTTTGCTAATTATTCTACATTAAAAATGTTTTTAACATCCAACCTATGATCAAATTTTATTTCCATATCTACATTTACCAAACCCTTGTCACATGATTCGAAGTTAAGTGTAGTGTATTCCAGAGGTCCATCTCAAACCATTGTTTGGTGTCCTTCATCCATATTTTTTAAGCCTTATAAATGTTTGTTCTTGTCAATACGAGTCATAATTAACATGCTCCCTTGTGGCATCTTACATGTTGTCTTCAATAATCACAATACACGGTTCTTCAACAACCATAGGTTGATCACCTTGCCATTAGATACAGTGTATAAATAATTGAATTCATTTGATTATGAAGTGATCTAATATATGTTCAAGATCATTTAATCATTGATTTGTTTTGGTTAAAGAAGCTTGTAGGTCCCTCATGGTGGTAGTCCCTCCTATTTCTAAATTAGATTGTATTTTATCTTTATAAGGAAATTTTCAAGATGTGAATAAATTTGTTTCCCACCCTCTAGTTTGCAACTACCATGTGTTGAAGCCTAACAAGGTAGAAGTTGATTGTTAACTTTGAAAAACTTTGACCAATGAATTTCTAAATTAAAATGAAAATGCAAAGAATAGGCTTGGCCTCAAATTCAATAAGCTTTTTGAAAATGTAGATAAGTCTAAAACATTCGAACTTTGTGAACTCTAGAGCGGATTTGTAAAAAACACTAAACTCGTGATAATTCACTCTAATCTAATACAAAAAAGCTGAAAATTTAAAGAAATCTTCTTTGAAATGTTCTGAAAAAAACTTCAAAAAATTAGCATTTTGTGTGAGATATAGCGGAAAAGACTGTTGTTAGAATTGATGTTATGATATCATTTGTAACGGAATTACTTGAATATAAATGGAATGATAAATGAATATTAAATATATCACTAAGCCACTTCGAGGGGGAACCTCTTGAGTCTTCCAATAAGACAATAAATCGCACTCCTTATTCCTATGGGAGAGATTTACTCACACATATATATAGGTATGTTTATGAAGGGTCACACCCCTTCATTATTATTATTTTACACTTAATAAATAACTAAATAATGAATATAAATATAAATGTTATATAAGTCATAGGTCGGCCCACACATAGCCTTATAAATGGTATAGGTTAGGGGCATAAAAATATAGCTGCAAGTACCCAAGTAAATGTATGTAAAATGTGGAAGCTTGGGTAAGGCATGAGAAATGTTAGAAAAAAATCCTCAATGAGATGTTTTGGAGTGCCATGATTGCAGGATACACACAAAATGGGCTTTGCAAGCATGATATCATTTTTTTCAAGTAATTAAGAACCCCGGAACATACCCTTTGTAATATCCCACTTCTAGGATCAATAGAAATATGCAAATCCTCAACCCTTCAATGCACCAATCAACTGGAAATAGCAACAATTCAATCAACACTACTTGAACTAGTTGTTAGATGACTCACTAAACCCAAAGATAGGGGTTTAATGGCCTTTATCACACAAATAGTCTTCAGCTGAATTTAAAGATCAGGCCTAACCTCCTAATGTAACCATTGTATAGCACATCACACAAGTAGTGACACAACCGTAATGAGTACTAAAATTACTCTTGTAAAGGTATGTAAACATACTACGAATCATTACCCAAAATGACGAAGAAAACACACTTCAAACTCATCTCAGTTCACCTATACCATTCGGCTAACACATGAGGGTCAAAACATGTAACAAATACACCGACAATTCACCTATATTGAAGTCGTTGTATCATGAAAACAATGACAGATCTTACTCCATCAAAATCGGGCTATATTAATGAGATTTATCTTGTCAACTATTGCCCAAATAAATCGCTGCCAAAGGAAATAATATCATGCATTAAACTTGATCGATCCACACTAAATAGGGCAAGTAATCAGTCCACAATCACCATAGAAGGATTCGCTGTATATAAGAGGGTAGATACCAGTCGAAATACTTCAAAAATAGCCCAAGAGAGTTACCATGCATGCCCAGTTGTCATTGCACATGAGTCTACAACGATCTAACTATTTACCGTTAAAAAAACCATAAATACTCGTGCAAAGGTCGCTTCTGATATTTGACATGAATAATGTGCACAATGCAGTCACTTATCACCTAGAAATGTATGCAAAAATTACTTCATGAAATATCATAAGAGAAGTCACTACTGACAAGGGCATAATAATGTGCAAAAGGTTGCTCGATCCACACTACCAAATGCATGCAAATAGTTCACAATAAAACCAATGGAAATCGCTAGGGTTTGGAAGAATTATTCACCAAAAACACTCACAAAACCATTTCTTCTGATAATGACAACGCTACAGTGATTCGCCACAGTACAAATGTAGATTTTGACTTGCAAGTTTGACCAGATATTTTCCAAAGCCAAAAACATGGATCTCTCATATAACTCCTTCAATTTAATCTTCAATGACCATTAGGAATAGATCTCCAAAGCAATTTGTATCAAAAATGGGCATGCATCCCAACTCCAAGCAAGGAGCATAAAATAAATATCATCATAACATGAAAATAATAATGATCCTAGCACTCCTTTTATAAGCAAGGAGGCACAAAATACGAAATCCCTAGGAGAGGGAAATTATTAAATGAAAGCAGTTTGTTTTCCCTAGGTGTGGCGTCCCCTTTTCAAAGGGTGATTTTATCAATAAAAACCACCTAACTATTTATTTAATTAATTCCCCATTTAATTTTTTTTAATTCTGGGAATTAAATTAAATAACTTTTATAATTAAATAATTATTGCTCCAGGCAATAATATTTAATTATTTAATAAAAATGTTCCCCTTGCAACATCCCAAAGCCCACGGGGAAAATATAGGCTAAGGGTCTTCAGAAATGGGGACATTACACCCTTATCATATAAGCTTTTTTTGTTTTATTAGCATGCACTAATGTAAGTTTAGTAATCGAGGGCTATAAATACTTACATGACATGAGTGCTTATTATAACATTATACTTAACATTGATCATTATAATATCTACATGGTTGAAATTCTTGGTTGAGTTGGCTATCTTGAGAAAACTATTAACATTAACTTGAATGTATGTTCTTCTCTCTCAAACATTTATGTAGAGGTGCACAAGTCGGTGAGGTTTTGCTAAGATCTTCACATAGAATAAATGAATAATTCAAAGAATATGTAAAATACAATTAAGAACAACACAACACAACACAAGAGATATTGGTGGGAAAACATGCCCTAATATTCATATATTCGAAATAGTAGAAATTCCCTTAAGGTAGAGCAACATCAAATAATAATTCTTAAGGAAAGAATAACTCCACGATCTACCAATATGGTACTTCCACTTTAAGGGAGATACCTCCAATATCCTTCCACCAAGTATACGACTTGATTCATACATGACATATCTCACAATAATATTCATCTCCTTTATATAGGCAAACATTACTCTTTATGGATGAGTAACACCTAATTGCAATGTATGTTGATGTATTACCCAATATAATTGATTCCAAAAATTATCTATAAACACATAACTAACTAAGGTAAATGTGTGCCACATTTCAACATCTCCATCAAACCATATAAATTATAATAGTATATCCTGTTAGGAATATCTATGTTGTAGTGTGAACATAGAATATTATGTAAGTGATTATATTATCTAGGATAATATAATATGTGTTGTAATAATTAATTACATTATTGTAAATGTAATTATGAGTGGGTGAGTAAATATTGTTATGAGTTGTTGAGTAAACAAATCATTAACAATATTAGTTTTGTGAGAAAACAAAATCTCACGTATAATAGCATAGAGTTGTTTTAGGAGTTATGTGTAGAGATATTTATGGAGATTATATCTCCTTAAATATAGGAACAACATCTCCTATTTAAATGGATGTAATACTTCCTATGTATTGAGCAAGAATAAAGAGTAAGATTTCGAATTTTCTTTATGCAATTATGATATTAACTTTTCATTTGGTATCAGAGCAGGTTTGATGCAAGAAATTTCAGTGCTTTCATGATCAGATCCGTCTCAAAGAATATATTATATTTTTCGTTTCCAGATGTGGGTTTTTCTATAATTTTGTGTGCAGAATCACGTGCTGGTCAAGAAACTACAGAAGAAATTTCAGAAGAACCCAGAACGTAGTTTGGAAGAAATACGGATTTTACTATGCAGCTATCAAATTAAGCACATCAATTCTTCTACTGAAAGTTTTCTCCAATTTTCAATAATGTTGAATTGTTAATACAAGTTCTTGACTTGCTTGGAGGTTAAAAGGTATTCAATATAAAATTTTAAAGTACTTGATTCAATTTTGTATTTTTTATCGAGTGTTGCACAAAATAATGGAGAAACTAAATCGATTGAAAAGTTTGAAGGACAAGATTTCCATACATGGCAACTACGGATGCAATTACATTTAATAGAAAAGGATCTATGGGATGTGGTGAAGTCTAATTCAACTCCACCCACTTTGGAGGAAATGAATTGGCAAAATGGAATGCAAAAGATCAGAGAGCATTGGGTACCATTGGTCTGGGCTTATCAAAAGCCTATCTACATCATGTGGATTTCACAAAATCTGCAAAAGAAATTTGGGAGTCTCTTAACAAATTGTTTGGTTCTGAAGCTGAAATGGCAAAGACTACATTGAAGCAACGCTTGTACGGGTTGAAAATGGAAGAGAACTCAAAAATGGCAGATCATATAAGTAAGTTTCGTTCTTTGCTAAATCAACTAGCTGGAATTAAAGAACATGTAAAAGATGATGATGCTAAAGCTATTCTTCTTAATAGCATGCCTAAGAGTTACTCAAATATTGTATTTACTTTGAGTAAAATTACTATTAGTCTAGAAGGAGTGATTTCTACATTGTTAGAACAAAGCAATCATGAAGAACATGAAGAAGTACTATATGTAGGAAACAAACCGAGCTCCTCATCTAAGAAGGAAAAACATAAACCAAAGAAGGTTCCTTCACATGGAAAAATAAAATGCTTTTATTGTAATGAGATTGGGCATGTAATACTGAACTGTAAAAGAGAGCTCGGGATCTTCTTGATGACAAGATAGATCGAAAGCCCTTCTAGTGAAGTAGAAACCCGATTGGGAAGTCTACTCAACCGATGAAGAACTTTCATGTCCTAGTGATGAGGATTTCCTATGGTAGACTCTTTTCTTGTTGGAGGAAGGAGGCAATGGAGGAAGGAGGAAAATCAGCGTCCTCTCGTCATTCACCAACGATGGGGTTCGCAGCAGTGTATGTGGTGATATTTTATTTCGATTATGTGATGTGTTTATACACAAGGGGTGAAACTAGTTTCATGTTTTGATTTTAATGTGTTCACATAGACTAACAACAGTTCTGAGTGTCTATTTGGTGTGGAAGAAGCAAAGCCGCATGACTCGGCTTACGGGGAAAATCATCTACGTACGGTCCTCGGCGTAAATGCGGTCCTCTCGACCGCCATACTTCGGTGGAAGGTACTTCGGTGGAAGGTGATCGATCGATGAAGATGTTCATACGACAAGGATGATCATTAGCGGCAAGATCCGAGATAGCAAGATCCGGCTTGAATGAATACTCCGACAAGGTTGATGTTTCAGAGGAGCTCTTACCCCATGTTCACACTAAGGGGGCGAATGTTAGGAATATCTATGTTGTAGTGTGAACATAGAATATTATGTAAGTGATTATATTATCTAGGATAATATAATATGTGTTGTAATAATTAATTACATTATTGTAAATGTAATTATGAGTGGTGAGTAAATATTGTTATGAGTTGTTGAGTAAACAAATCATTAACAATATTAGTTTTGTGAGAAAACAAAATCTCACGTATAATAGCATGGAGTTGTTTTAGGAGTTATGTGTGGAGATATTTATGGAGATTATATCTCCTTAAATATAGGAACAACATCTCCTATTTAAATGGATGTAATACTTCCTATGTATTGAGCAAGAATAAAGAGTAAGATTTCGAATTTTCTTTATGCAATTATGATATTAACTTTTCAATCCCTAGGTATATAACATGTGATCCCTCCTTGAAATGTTTTCCTTGAAACATGAGGAAAAACCGTGTAATGAATGTGCTTCAAATCATTAGACACTTATTGCCATGCTCGATCATCCAACCACCCATATGAAATTTTGGTGGGTGATATATTTCTAAACTCGGTTCCATAATATGTTACACCACTTTGATTCCATCCATGATAATAGTTTTCCTCCTTATCTTTCATACATAGCCACAATGATTATTTCTACACAATTCCATGTATAACCATAGTGATTGTTTCACTAATACCCTATATACCCATATTGATTGTTTATATGATGTTGCACGATATGCCTCCATGTTTGTTGCCTCTCAAGATGATGCGAGATGTTTGTTTGTGACAATCTTAGGATCCACATATTTTTCTTCTACTTTATTTTCCTCTTCCACCTTTTTGACTTCTAGTGCCTTTCTCTCTAGAGTTGATGAATTTTTAATTTCATATATATCTTCAAATGCTTCTCGTTCCTTCATTGTCTTCTTGATTCTCTTCTTTTTCATTTTCGAGATCCGTCCTCATGCTCAACCTTGACCTTTTTTTTTTTTAATAAGTGTGATATCCTATAAGGTGACCTTGTTTCTCTTGTACCAAATCCTCGTGATCTTATTTTGTAGATTAATGTTGATTTTTCACAAAGTCTCTAACCAAGAATATCCAAACCATCCATAGCTAAAGCATAAAAATATGAATACAAAACATATTTTTCCATAAAGAGCTTCAAATTTTCAAAAACTTGAATCTTCTTACCATCCACTTGAGCTTCCTTTATATTATTTTCTTGAACATGTAGATGTTAAGCTACATCCATGTTGATGAAGTTATATTTGTTGTTCGGGTTTATGTAAATAATTACATTTTCCCTTTGAATGCACCCTTAAAAATCAAATATTGAACTTTCTTTCTTTGGAGATGCACTATCTAAACTCTTATCCTCTATTTTTTCTTCATCTTGATCCTATGCCTCTCTTTTTGCATCATACATAAGCCTATTCATCATCATTGTTTTCTTCCTTTTCTTTTTCTTTTTCTTTTTCTTTTTCTTTTTCTTCTTCATCATCCACAACATACTAATTAACTTCCACTTCATGTCATTTTTGATCCCATCGAGCTAAGAAAACACGTTTCATTTCCTCCCATGACCAATATGAACTCTCGTGTTTCAATTGAGATACTAAACTTCGTGTTGGACTAACAAGCCAAAATAAAACCCTAAAGCATGCCCTTCCAATGATAAATAATTCTCCTTCAAGTGGATCTACAATTCTCTAGCATCAATATCACCATTTGTATATAAAGATTCCATCCCCACAATGAATATAAATTAGGGTTTCAAGGACAAACTCCAAAGTGACTAAGCATTGATTCTATTATGTGTTGAGAGATTTCCAAAAATGTAAAAAACTTAGAAAATTTCCAAAAATTGAGGTCAATGGAGATAATTTTTGAAAAACACTAAAATAACAATAACTTCTACAACATAAATCAAAAAATTTAAAATTTGGATTTCTGAAATGATTTTACAACTCCAATTAAAAATTGTATAAACATTTCAATATGTTTGCAAGATATAGACAAAAATTCAAAATTAGGGTTTCAACCTAATTTTTGCCCAATTCGATATTCTAATACCTCTTTGTAAGATCTTCACATATAATAAATGAATAATTTGAACAATATGTATGATATAATGAAAATCAACACAATACAATAGATATTGGTGGGTTAATATGCCATAATATTCAATTGTATTGATAAATGAAAGAATACCTTAAGGTAGTGTTAGCAAAATTATTTGTCACAATGGAAAATTAGTGATTTTCACCAACACTTTGGGACTAGGTCCCTCCTCTTGGAAATGGGGAGGCTCTCATTTATTGAATGCGGGAAAAAAGTCTATGGTGGACGTTAGGTTGGGAATGACACACGAATACTCCATTAAACATGTGGCAAATTATTTGTATATAGTACAAGGAGGAATTTTCTTGGAGAGAGGTGAAGGGGAGATAAGAATTTAGGGAGAGAGGGTTAAGGTAGTGAATAAACACTTGCAAACTTCATCAACATTAACCGGAGTATGTCCACATCTAATAGGAAAAATACAACCATGTAAGCAATAACAAGATTAACAAATCAAAGACACAAATTTCAATTGATTTATTCCTTAAAGATACAAAACTCTTTCTTGGTTATTCAAGATTACAATGCTTGCAAATTTCAAAGTAGGAAATAGAAGAACATAGACAAGAAAATAGAAGAAATAGCTTCTTGCTTGTAGTAGGAGAACAAAAGCTATCAACCCTTTGGAATGGAGAAGCCATCCCAATATATAGCTTTACAATATGTCTCTTCATCTCCCCCACATGACTTTTCACATTCTTATCACTTGTGACATTTCATATTCCTATAGGAATAAAAATAAGCCTATTTCTTATTAATGAAAGGGAACTTTTACAATGTCAAATTAAAATGTCACTTAAGTGAATAAGACAAAAAGTACATTCCCAATGAAGAATTAGAACATAGAAGAGAGAGGGGAGAAGAGAGAAGAAGAGAGTGATCAATTTGAGGATGAAGAATCTCCCAAGGATGAAGAGCTAGCTCTTGGAGAACTTTGAGGAAATGCTCTTAGAATAAACTCATTTCCTTTGAATTCCTTAGTGAAACAAGTTGTTGTGAGTGCCACCTTCTCTACTTGTGGAATGCAAACGTAACCCAAAGTATTGATCCAAGTCTCAGGAATACCACCAATGGTCTTACATTGATTGAACCAAACTTGATGATCTTTTGTAGTATTAGATATTGAGCCTCTAATTTATGCGAGGGGTTCCAAAGTATCTTCATTGAAAGAGAAAACATCCCTTGCCTCTTTCTAGACTAAATCTTATAAAGACTTTAGGATCTCTTCCAAGGATGACTATTCACACAAATGAAGGTAATCCAAGCTTCGCACCTTGTTGTTGACATCTTCCAATATTTCAGATGCATGTTCTCCACAAGAATCAAGTTTTGAGATAACATCATTTATCAAATCACACCTATCACTCATTGTGTATGACCACATCGGAGACAAATTATCTGAGATAAAAGGGAATACATTTTTGCTCACTAAGGATTGAGAATCAAGATAACTCATCTCAGACACCAAAGAGAACACACTATCTCAATGGGCCTTTTCCTTCTCAATCTCTTCCTTGGTCGTCCTTGCCTTAGAAGCGGTGGGCTAGGGAAATTTTGAATAGAGAGAGAATCTTGGGTAATAATACCTTTCCTTTTTCTAGAATATTCTCCACCCATTTGTCATTTTCTCTCCTTTGTATAGTGTACCCTTAAGCCTTCTTGATCACTTGAGAATAAAAACTATTGATGAGAGAGATAGCATCTATTAGAGGAGGTAGTGTCGTGTTGGGTTCCAGGAATGAATGTACATAGGCGGTGAGGGTTCTCACATTCTCTTCTAGTTTCTCCACATTCTGTTTATTTTCTTCGTTCCTTGCAAGTTATCGGTTGCGAGACTCTTTGAATAGGTGCCAACTCCCTCGTGAGTGGCTTGTCCTAAGGAAATCTTAGTTAGCTCATAATCATCATGTGTCATTTCTTGCATGGGTGTAACTTTTGTATGTGCAACTTCCACATAATGAGATTCAAAAGCCTTTGTGAAGAAACAAGAAGTTGTTTGTGTGTTCTTGGTACACTTTGGGTTTTGATGTAGTTTGAGATAGCCTCAAATTTGAGTGTTGCGGACTGTTGCACCATTCTTGACTCTCCTCTAAGAAACTCTTGTACCCATAGGAAGGTCTCAATAGGTATAGAAATGAAGTCAAACATAAGGGAAATCTAAGGAAATTGATAAGGAACAAGAGCTTGATCGAGCTAAGATGGCTCAACCGCATTCGAGGGAATAATTGGATTGTAGGGATGATTAGGAGATGATGGATCAATTTCCCCTTATTCAAGTGGCTCAACAGATCTTATCTGACTTTTTCCTTCTTGTGAAGCTTCGAAGGGGGAGAAACTTCAGTTCACTTAACGTCCACAAGATTCCTCTTGGAAGATTCCTTTGACCGAGCCGGCCCTATGGCCCTTTCAAGTGCCTTGAGAGAGGAAGTGAGAGACACTTGCCTCGAATGGAGATAATAGACCACCGGATTTGATGAAATAATCCCTCCTTTTGACCTCTAAATCACTGCCATGGTTCTTTCTTGATGTCACCAAACTCTCGAATGTTCTATGCGTTAGGCGGAAGAGGATAAGATTGCATTGCTTGATATTCAGGATCAAATAGGTATGATCCATCATCCTTCATTCCTTCTACAAACCAGTCAAACTTGAAGTCCCTCATCTGATCCACTATCATTCTCATGTAGTCTCGTTTCCCGACCTTGAAGTCATAAATGTAATCAATAGTCTAAAATTTGGGGAATATGATGTAAACCTAGAAGGAGGAAAGTCTCAGGATTCTTCCTAATGTCAAAGTTTGACTAAGATACATAGGAATACAAGTTGAAGGTTGTAAAGAAGACTCAATGTTTGATGTATCTTTTATATTCTTGCATGAGTAGATTCCTAGAGAAATAGGAAATGATACACCTTTCTTCTTTACATTTCTTTACATGGTGTGAACATGGGATAATTGCATACATAACTCAATTACGACGATCTTGTCGCTCAAGTACTGGGTAGCTGCGAGGTGTAAGATCAAATCCTCCAACCCCGAGATAAGCAAAGGTGGGAAATAGAATGAAGTGACTTCCATACTTCTCGATCAACTCACTGCTTGAGATGAGATTTGATGTTCATGATTCCCTTCGAGTAACCTTATGACATGTATGTTGAATGCATCATTCACCCTAGATAAGTGTGATTTAGTGTTAGAGATTAAAAATAGCACACTTGGTCTGATCATGGAAGATAAAATACTTCAGCTAACATGGGATTTCCTTTAAGGTGTGGGACCTTTCTCCTTGAGACAAACCTCTAGAGAAGGTTGGTTCCTTCTCTCCTAGCTCAACAAAAACTAACATAAACTACTCAAAATGTAACTAAATATAAAACTAAGTTTAAAAACACATGATTTAGGGTTGAGAGGGGAGAGAAGCTACAAAATGAAATAATGGCAATGCACCAACACTAAGACAGGGTTCAAATCTAACCAAAAAGAAACAAAACAATTACATATGCAGAGATTTAATGGAAACACAAAGTTCTGAAGGAGGTGAATGAATAAAATTTAATGAAAACAAGAGGGTAAACATCCATAGCAAATATAGAGCATTCAAAGGGAAAACAACCGCACATGTATTGCATTCAAAATATATCCATCATGTTTAAATAACAAAGGTTAGAAATCTCTTGCAAAATATGAAGTTACAGAGGTCGGAAGGCAAGGAAATGTGTGACTCCAAGGTAGAGTATGTAAATTCGACATAAGGGAACCCTTACAATGTGCTTTTACATTTACATTTATAGAATATGAGAGATGGAAACTCATATTTGAAATTGTAATTTATGAAAACAAATCTCCCGCCCACAAATCTTGTCGTCATTAACTTCCCATATAGATCACCATTTTCCTCTACAACACGCCATCATAATTTGCAAGTGCGAGCATGAGTGTTGTTTGGGCATTTAAATTGGGTAGGCGAGGTGGTTGAGTGCTTAAAAACAAGCAAAATGTGTGTTTTCTTTTGTTTCCCGTGTTTTCATGGTTTTTCCTCCAAACTTCATCTCTCTTTGTGTTTCTTTATTGCATCATGTATCCTTTGGGGAGATGAAGTGATCACAACAATTCCCATGCGAATTAGAGCTCCCAATCGAAGTATATAGCCAAAACTAGCTCCGTTTTGTCCCACGATATGCATATTTCTACGAGTTCTTGACTTGGCACGCTCCTGCAATTTTTATAACATTTTGTAGACTTTTAAATTTGAAGGTCTTCGTGGATTTATAAACCCATGAGGCAATAACTTTCACATATATGCGAACTCTTTAATTACATATATGTAGATTTCCACTTTTTCCCTCAAATCACTGCATGCACATGGCTCCTTGCACTCGCACTTTGTCTTTTGCACCAAAATAAACGTGAAGGATTTATCCCTTTTCACTTCAAAACTTAGAAATCCACGCAATACTACATTTAGAAAACATGTGGAATAATGAGATAACATTTTAGTGTTTTTAGACTTAGTCGATTCTTAACTTTCTCCATTGCCTTGTGGTTTTGGTGACACTTCTATCATGCATTTCATCTTTTAATAAATAAATTCCTCTCTGCGGAGTTAGGAAAATCCATGAAACTGCATTTCTCTCTATACCCACAGGACTTCGCAATCCTTTATTCTATGGAATATGGATTACGTAAAATGCCAACATTTTCTCCGTCGCCATGGATTTTCTCTTGTCATCAACTTGTCTCATGGATTTAGAATTTACCTGAATTTCAATCTTTGTTTGAATGTGAACATTTTTATGGCCCCTAAGACCTTCTTTACACCTGTAATAGACTGCTCTTGATGTTTGTGAAATCCATGAACTGTTAGTGCTTCATACCGCGAATTTCGGGAATTTGCGAAACACTTGAGTTTTCTGCAATAAGCCTCAACAAATTTCATACATAGCCATTTTTAATCTTGATGCGAGAGAAAGAAGACGCCTTAGTCTTGAACTTGATGAGTCATCTAAAATAGCAAGGGGTTTGTTTTTATAACTACTTTCACAATATGTGAGATATGGGTATTTTCATAGGCTGGTGAATTTTGCGGCATAATAGGTGTAGTGAAGAGACATCGAAAGGCATTGTGTATGAAAGGGCATACACAAGATAGAAATTCATAGTGAAATTTTTGGAGGTAGGCAACTATAATCTGTTGTTGATGAATGTTATTGCTTATGATCTGCCCCTAATCAATCATTTGATCTCCTTTTGTGACCACCAGAATGAATTGAGCCATCCAATCTTGGAAATCCTTTTTGGTTTCTTCTCCCATCACTCTATTCAATAAAACAATTACATTTGAGTATGCTTCGTGAAATTCACTTCGGGACAAATTCTTAGGGATTCGAGAAGGCTTCCTTCCTTATTTAAGCCATGAACCAACTGTCAAGCCCTATAAGTATGAGTTTTTCTTGCCCATTCTTGTGAGGCAAACTCTCAAGTGATGATTACCATGTTATTATAGGTAGGAATTTGTAGGCATTGAGAAATACCTTTTGGTGTGAGGATTGTAAGAATGGAATTTTCATCTGCTTCGATTGTTCTTGAATTAGGGTCATAGTGTTGTGCATAAGCTAGGACTAGCTCAGTGCTTTGAATAGACAGAGGATGACCACCGCTCTAAATTGTGTGTTGTGAGCCCGCTCAAGAAGTTATTTTATTCCACAAGTTCACAAGGCTCACCTAACATCCTTGCTTTCAGATCTTCTAGGTCCATGTGTGTCACATCACTGTCACCCACATTGGGATATTCAGTGTTCAATGTGGAGATTGGCTCTAGACCTAAATATTTGACCTTCATGATGCTAGGATGTAGTGAAACCGATGAGGAATGAGTGGATATGAATGATTCAACCCTAATTCCAACACTTTATATTTTTAGCATGTCTTATTCTGAATGGCTATTTTTAGTAAGTTTCTAAAATTGTCACTTTTTAGTGTTTTTGACTTGTAAGGAGTGATGGTGACAATGAAAGTTTTGTGTTTTGAAACTTATTATTTTTATATAGTGATGACCTTTTACAACTTACTATTTTTGGAAGGTGGACCTCTAGGTGTCAAAATGAAATGAAACTAGTCTCAAAAGTTTAGGTTTTTACAAGGATGCTCTGCTCCAATTTTTAGAGGTTTTCAATGCCCAGACCTCTATAAATTTGAAAAGGTAGGTGTAGGGGCTAAAAATGCTTTTGGCTATTAAAAATTATTCAAAGCATTAATGTGGATGAGCGTATACTCATTACAAAGGTGTTATTAAGAATAGGCTACTATTAAAATCTTATGGAAATAAGATGTGGGGTTTTAGAGATATAAACAACTTTATGATTTTAGGTATGAAGGTATATGACACATTTTCAATGACATAACATGGAGGTGAGTTTGGGAGGGAAAAATAAAGCTTTCAAAACTCAAAAATGGTTAAGTGTTGAATATAAAGCATTTCTACCTCATTTACACAACTCACTTTTAACCCATCTATGCTTAACCATAGTCGGTTGGGGATTAGAGTTGGAGTTGTACGTTGAAAAATAGAGGACATATGAAACAAGGGGATAAGACCGGAACCAAAGTTCACTTTGCACTGAGATCGGGACAAGTGACATCATGTGGTTTCATGTGAGTAAGATGAAAGGGTTGAAAACAAGCTCTTGGGGGTTGGATATGGGTTTTGCATGTGACCAGGGACCAACTCCATGAAGGGGGAGAATTTTTGTGTCCTTGATGTCCTCTTGGATGTTGGCATAAGGGATATGGGAGAATTGAGGGTGAAAATGGTGTCATGGATCAAGCCATCGTGATGGGAGGGGCATATTTTGATCAAATCACTTGTTTGCGGTTTCCTAATGTTCCCCAAGTTACAAGTTTTAAGTGACGAAACATGAACTTCATAGGGGGCACACTTTACTATCATTATTTCCCCCTTGCATTAAGGGACAATGGATAAGGGACACACAAACTTGAAAAATGTGCCAAGAGTCCAATCTTCATGAGGGGGCAAGATTTCAAGTTACAAATACTTTTAACACACCGAGTTGCAAGTTTTGAGTGATGAAAGTGGAACTTCAATAGGAGGAGTGCAATTTAGTGTCCTCATTGTCCTGTTGCACCAAGGGAAAAGGTAAAAGGGACATCTGATGGTCAAAAGTGCATTCAAGCTTGAAAACCATGTTGATGTCATCACACCAACATGTAATTAGAACACCGGAAGTGCTTTTTCCACCTCGGGAGTAAGACATGGAGTTCGGAGGTCAAACCTTATATGATTTTGACTCCAAAATACCTTATGAGACCATTCCAACCATTTCTAAGAACAAATTCTTCTTTCAAATTTATTTTTATGCCTAGTCACTCTTTTTGGCATAAAGGGGCAGTTGTAGTGACACAGATTATCATGGAAGATTGTGAAGACTTGGACCAAAACTGATGTGTCTACCATGTGGATAATTCCAATATATTTCCATTTCCTATTTTTTTAGCTTCCAAATCCTCTCGAACTCCCAAAATCTTCAGGACAAGTTTACTTTCTCTTTGTGTTAGGAAATAATTTAATTTAGTGCTCACATTATGGATTCATATTTATTTGTGAGTGATTTATAATAATAAATCACGTAGGTGTATTGTTGAGTGAGTTATAACAACTCACATATATAGGAAAATAGTTGGATATTTAGTTGAGGAAGTTTCCTAAATTCTAGGGATGTAAAAGCCTATATATGTGGGCTTGTATATGTTGTGTTATAATCTGCATGAATGAAATTTTTATTGTGTGTTTAATTATTTGGATCTCTGACCAAATTTATATTTGGTATCGTAGTAGAGTTTTGATCCTCTCCATAATGGAATTATAAATGGTTGTTCAAGGGGCTGTCATACTCATATTTTCCCTTTTATATGGTAGCATTGTTTAATATTCTTTCAATCTTCTTAAGATAGTTTTGTAGTGTTGAAGGTTGATTGCGTCAGACTTGTCATATTTTTCTTATCCTGGTAGGACGTTGATTCTTCTCCGCCAACATCAAGGGCTTATACCAAGCCGAGAAATTGAGGATTGAATTTTGTTCAGAGTATTGTGTTAGGAAAAGCAAGAAGAACGAGATTGGATCAATCGCTATAAAAAAATTTCTCCTCGATTTCAACATATTTTGGTGAATTTCAAGCACTAAATTATCCATTTGATTTGGAACATGTCAACAGATTGGAGTCTCTCATATTAATTTTTTGGTTATGCATTCTAAGGAGTACAATTTTTGACACGATCATTGATAGGATTTCATCCTCAAAATTTGCTAATGAATTTCACTTGGAAGTTTTTGGCGTCGGGAGGTCTGTGACATTTTTGCATATTATTTCCTTGGATCTGCATCAATATCACAGATCTATAGCTACATTCGATTCTCACCGCTTAGCTTTGTCTCCTCTACATTGTCATTTGATCTCCAGTGAGCATTTGAACATCGACACGAGCCTTCTTATATTCTTCACAATCGGTTTGTGATTTCTTCAATGGTCCATTAAACATTTATGCACTTGATTTTGAGTGGTGGTTCCACGACCCTCCCAACTTCATTGGAACAAGAGTCCATATTTGACATATATCAACACGTTGAGAGCTTTTAATGGTTTTTCAAAAGTATTTATTTCACCAAGCATCCTCGTGGACAATCTATCTATAGTTATGTGAGTTGAATTTTAACATATCCAACGTCTTCTATTCCCAAGTACATTAATTATTACGCCCTTGTCATAGTCATTGGTTTATCTCCAAGCGATTTTCACTTTTCGTGAGTCCCGACCCATGCGAATGTCATATCAAAAGTACTTCTTTAATTTGTTTGAGTCTCCTTTTATAGTCGGTTTTAGTATAAATATAAAGTTTTGATAGTTTGGTCAAATCCAATCTTTAATTGGATCTCTTAAAAATCTAAAGTCTATTAATAATAGGTGTGTTAGTGTT
This sequence comes from Taxus wallichiana var. yunnanensis, assembly GCA_018340775.1. Lineage (NCBI taxonomy): Eukaryota > Viridiplantae > Streptophyta > Pinopsida > Cupressales > Taxaceae > Taxus > Taxus wallichiana. The sequence continues at coordinate 661,408,646 of CM031235.1, forward strand.
AATCCATTGTGGTTATGGTCAATATAAATATTTGGTGTTCAAAATCTAAAAGTATCACTTGTGTTAAAATTGTCAAAGAGTCATATTTTGTTAGTCGTCAAAATTCTATATGATGTCAATATAATCAAAAGTCATTTTCTTAATAAGTATAAATGTGGGGTAAATGTTTTATTGTTTTCATTGTATCATCATTTTGTGTGTCGTAAAATGTCATTTTTAATTCAAGTGTCTTGTAGAGTCGAAAATTGTAAAAATAAAAAAATTGCCATATGGACGCATTTTCGGTAAAATTCGACGTCCAATTGAGGTTTTTAAAATGAGCTCCATGATCACATCTCGCTAAGGTAGCAATGCCATTTACTAGAGGATGGAGGCATTGGAGGCCGGGAGGTCAATCACCGACCTCTCGTCATTCGCCAACGACGGGCCGTATATCGATAGTGGTGGCATATATATAGTGTGAATATATGTTTTTCGAGTGTGCTTTCGATTGCGTGTGGTGTGCATCGATTTCAATATGCGGCATTCTTGATTTCTTGGTTTGTAAAATAAGTAGAAATTTCACATTGAGGGGGGGAACATGATCCAATGTTACATTTCCTATTTTTCAGTTTGTGTGTATGAGCAACAAATTGTAGTTGAATTTCATATGTTATTCCATGCAGGTGAAATGTGATGAGAGTTAAAAATAGTACTTGGCACATCATGATGTGGTTGTAGGTAAACCACTTGAAAACCTTCATTTTTGGTTTGTGGTAATCTAGTTGTAAAACCACCATTTTTGGTTTGTGGTTAACCGTTTGAAAACCATACGATGGGTTTGTGATCATCCTGCAATAAAATTAACCTAATCATGAAAGCGGTGTAAGTCAAAGGCAAATTTTCCCCATGTTTGCAGTAAGGGGGAATGTTAGGAAATAATTTAATTTAGTGCTCACATTATGGATTAATATTTATTTGTGAGTGATTTATAATAATAAATCACGTAGATGAATGTTTGACCGAGTTATAACAACTCGCATATATAGGAAAATAGTGGGACATTTAGTTGAGGAAGTTTCCTAAATTCTAGGGATGTAAAAGCCTATATATGTGGGCTTGTAAATGTTGTGTTATGATCTACATGAATGAAATTTTTATTGTGCGTTTAATTATTTGGAACTCGACCAATATTATCCCTCAAGCTATCATTCCCTACACCCGCAATGACCATATTTTGCTTGAATGACTTTGACACCGTATGACTCCACATAATTCTTTCAAACTACATTGTATCCATTCAAAACTCTTTTGCAAAATCTCCATATGGGTTATGCCCTTGCAATCATCCTCCTGAGGGTATTATTTTGTTGCAAAATGACCAAAATTAGTCTTTTTTAAGCCTTCGAGAACAATTGTTTTACCTTATATCTTAGTAACTTCATAAATCCACTTAGGTATACTTCTTTGCACATGAAACACACTTGAAAATCATGTTAGCACATTCTTTTCAGCTAGAATAGGGGTGACATAGTTGATAGGTTAGTTGAAAGAAGAGTTTATAATGACCAAGAGAGAGGGTTTTCAAATGGGGGCTTGGTTGTCATGACCAAAATTTAAATTTTGTATGCCGGACATTTAACATGAAAATAGGTAGTACAATGCCATACAACACTCCTAAAAGAATGAATAACTCCTTGATCTCTCAATATGAGAATTCCACTTAAAGAGGAGGATACCTTAAATATCCTTCTACCAAGTAGAAGACTCAACTCATACATTTGATATCTCATAATTATATCCATATCATATATATAGGTGCATACATTACTTGTAATAGACGGGTTTAACACCTAATCCTATTGTAGGCCGATTTATTACCCAATATAACTAATTCTAAAAGTTATCTATAAACATATATAACTAATTGAGGGGATGTGTGCCACATAACGACATTTCTATCAACCCATATACATTAGAATATCATATCCCTAGGTACATAACATGTTTAAATGGTAAGGTGATTGATAGAAGACAAAGGAATTCAAAAAATACCGGATGTTGTTAGATTAAAGGCCATAAAATTCTACATGCTTTTGTATGGGAGGCGAGATCACACGGGCATATACATAAAAGATCTATACAAAGTTGAAGTATTGTCTTGGGAGATAAAGCAACATGGCATTTTCTAGATTCAAAACATGTCTTGAGTAACGGGACAAGAAGGAAAATGAGTTATTTCTCTTCCACCTTAGTGAGAAGTTAGCAATTGCATTTGGATTGTTAAACATGCCCCTCGAACAATCATGTTGAGTCATAAATAACCTTTGAGTATGTATGTATGTAATTTGTAATTAAGGTAGTCTTAATACGTGGCATTGTAATTGAACATATACCCTTGAGGTCTTAGGCTGGAGTTTTGGCTTATAAATACTATAAGATTTGTATTTTACGGTTTTCTACAAGAAAATTAATTCTAGTAGAATAAAGAGAACTTGAAAGAGTGTGTTACTCCATCTAGGATCGTAGAGTAGGAAGACAAAAAAATTAAAAATTTCAATTCTTTTATGAGATTTTTCCAATTATATCTTCTTGAGGGGTAAGTGCACCAAGTTGGGGGCCAAAATGGGGTCTTAAGTGGACACATTTTTCTAAAAATAAAAAACTTCAACTTGTACGAGTTTTTTGAAATAGTTACACTCAAAATTGAAAGATGTTGTATAAACATGAATTGTAGAATTTTGAGTCTAGTTTCTAAGCTACTAAATTTTATTAAAAATGGATAAGTTTAAGTGGGTCAAATAACTAAAATACCAACATGTGCTCTTGTTTTTGTTAAAAAAACATAACAGAGTGACTTTCATGCCCCCACCATTTTTGAGCACCATTTAGTATTTTTGAAAACCCTTTTGTAGAAAGATAGCTAGGAGCATCTAGTTTGGGCTACATTTTTAATATATTTTTAGTGAGTATTTATTTTTTTATGATTTTTCTAGTACAAAAATTTAAATTTAAAAACATAACGAAGCTTCGATCGTGCCCCCCTAACTACCTCAAAAAATATTGAAAATTAGACTTTTTAAAAAATGTGTATAGAATTTGGCCTAGTTTGGGCTAGTATAATTTTTTTTCAATTTTGATGTGCTAAAAAAAGTCATACGATGAAAGATAGACTTGTTTAAACTTCAAAAAATAGCTATAAAAAGGCATTGCTAGAAAATAAATAATATAAAAACCTTATATTAGTCAGAAAATTTGAAAAATTATATTTTTAGAAAGTAGATAGTCTGATCTACATCGTGGTATAATTTTTATAAATGGATCGATCGATTTATGGAGGAATAAATATTTTTGCATTCTCCTGCGAAAACACGCAATTTGTTATGTTTATGCAAGTCCATGCCTCGGGCACGGGGAATCCAAACCACATCCCAAGCCTTGAGGCATGGCTTGGAAAAAGTGAAAAGGCAAAATGTGTATGCATTATAACACGTACACACTATAACGTGTACACATTCTTCGTAGTATAAACATTGTATGTGATTTTGACATGCTTTTATTTACAAAAATAAATGTTTAAGTATAAGTTTTTCATTTATTATTATTTATATTTTATTATTTCTTATACTTTAAATTTATTTACAAAAAAAAAAAAATTGAAGTATAAGAAATAATAGGTAATTTTTAGGATTTCAACATTCAACCTAAAGCTTTTAGTGTTTAAATTCTACAATTGAAACCCTAAACCCTAGGCCATAAACCTAAACCCTAAACCATAAACCTTGAGCCCTTAACCCTAAACCTTGAACCATGATCCCTAGACCCTAAAACTTAAACCCTAAACCCTAAACCCTTAACCTTAAACATTCAACCCTTACCCGTGAGCCCTAAACCCTAAACCCTGAGCCTTAAGCCCTAAACCCTAAGCCCTAAGCCTTAAACCCTAAACCATGAAATATAAGCCCTAAATGTTAAACCCTAAACCGTAAAAATGAAATCCTAAGCCACAACCCCTAAACCTTAAACATTGAATCCTAAACCCTAAATCTTAAACCCTAAGCCTTGAACCCTACACCTTTATCCCACGAGCCCTAAAATATAAACCCTAAACCATGTACCATAAGTCCTAAACCATAAACCCTAAACCCCGAACCCTAAGCCCTAAACCATAAACCCTAAACCTTAAGCTCTAAATGTTAAATCCTAAACCTTAAACCATGAACCTTGAACCCTAAACCCTAAACCCTAAATCCTAAACCCTAAACCCTAAATCTTAAACCCTAAACCCTTAACCTTGATCCCTAAACCCTAACCATAAACCCTAAAACCTAAACCATAAACCCTAAATCCTGAACTCATTATCGGCCAATTTTATCTGCGCAAAATTGTTAAAAAAACAATTGAATAATTAAAAATTAGAAAATTTTGAAAAGTATTACTTTGCGTGGTTTCATTGGACTCCCTGCGATCGTCTTATTTTTGTGATCGTTTCGGTCTTCGTTTCATGATTTTCGGGCAAGAACTCTTCCCGCTTGGCTATAAAATGCATTAAAATACATTAAAATAATTAATTAATATTTAATTAATTAATTGCTTCTTGTTTGATTAAATTAATTTAAAAAAAAAAATCACTTAAGGAGTATTTAATTAAATAAATATAAATTAAGGTTCATCCGACAAGTTTTAGTGCCGGGGAAGTTAGCTTTTGTTTCCAACTGCCGGGTTGGCATCCCAAACCTGTTTTCCACTTTCCTGGCAATTTCCTTCAAATTTCCCGCACGTGGGTTTTCCTCTGCCAATTGCCAAATCATGGATTGGAAAACGGGCATAAAATTCCCCAATTTCCCACATGGGGAAATTGGATGGGGATTGCCAACCCATTTTGCCATTCCCGTTGGCAATTGCCCGTTACTTTTCCCATTTCCCCCTGGCACTTAAGCCACTACCCGGGATGAGAGGAAGTTGAATTAATCCTCGTAACTTCCTCCATCAAACCCGGTGGAAAAAGTCAGAAGCTTCTTTTTCTTCAGGAAGACATAATACTTTGTTAACATTATGCAAGAGAGATACATGCGCATTGGTTGAAGGAAAAGACAGGAGAGGTAGAACTGTCCCAGGAACTCCACGCACTGCCAAACCAAATACAAAACCTGCGCATGTTTTCAAATAAAAGACAAGAGAATTCTTTTCCACGCGCTGAGGGAAAGAAAGAAAGGAACAGTTTTCAAAAGAATAAAGATTAAAAGAAAAGAGGACAACAATCTCCCATGCAGGAAGAAGGGAGAAACACACGTGGAGGAGAACAATCATACCAAAAGCCACGAAGCCTGCAGGGAAACTAACAACAAAGATAGAAATCTCTCACGCATGCATAAGAGGTTTACCAAGCTCCAAACTTTCCCACGCAGGAGGTGTAAGGGAAAAGCCAGCAAATTGACAGAGGAAGATTTCCACGCATCTGAAGGAGAAGAACACCAGAAGCTTTCCATGCATGCAAAGGATGAGAATGCAGAAAGCAATTTTAAATCCCAGGCCAGAGCACTTTCCAAATAATGAGGAGCAGACCTCCAAAGAATGCCCGAATGTTTCACACCAAATTTTATCGACCCGCTTCATAGGAGTTTCAATGGTCCACAAAGAATTTGGTACAAATGGAGTTGGAGTCTGCTAAACGGCGAGAACCACGGCCCTTCACTTTGGTGCAAGGTCCACCGGGACGGGAAGGACACACACGGTCAGGGGAATGTTGAATGTTATTCATCTTGTTCAATATCAGCACTATTATGGTGCATTGCTTAAGAAAATTGCTCCTGAAAGCTACGAGCAATCCTACAATAATGCAAACAGTATTGTACGCAGGATCAATCGATGATGTTATTCGTAGTATGGATCGCACACTTTATTCCGCATGCTTCCTAAACTTTGCCTAAACCACGAATGCTTGTTTGCGCTCCATCCAATGTTGCAATAGATGAATTGATACGGTGTGTTACGGATCGTGGATTCATTGATGGTGAAATGAAGGTCATCATACGATGTTGCGAGGGTGGGTGTGGATTTTCAAAATCATGTTGCACAGGCAGCGATGTCGGTGAAGTGTAGAACTGAAATTCTCCTAGGAAAGTGCCGTGAGTAAGTAGTTGGCGATATGCGGTAGCTACAGGGAAGAAGTCAGTTTCAACAAATCTGCAGAGTCTTCCTTTTGCTTTATTACGGAGGGTCCCGATGGGCCCCCGCACTGATTAAAGCGTGGTATTTGGGTGAGTACCGCTCGTTTACTTCCACTCAGATTCTTGCGATGATTTTGTCGAATATTAAGCGAATTGCCAAGAATAATTTAAAAAAAGGAAATTGTGGATTGTTGTATTGGAATACTCGTATATTTCACGGATCTTGAGCGTAGGGAAGTTCTAGATGCGGCCGCTATTGTTAACCTGAACCCACTTTGTTTGTTTCACGGCCACGGCCCTGGCTTATGGTATTTATAAAAGGGATTTGTCTGAAACGGATCCATTAAATGTCGTTTTTGTTGATTTTGGACATGCCAGCATACATCATTTCGGCAATCCGAGGTTTGAAATGATAAGGCATGAGGTTGTCGAGCCGCTATTGTTGGAGGTCCATCTGATCTACCATTTGGCCTGTCCCGCTTCGCCTGTTCATTACAAGTTTAATCCTGTCAAGACTATCAAAACCAATGTGGTGGGAACCTTGAACATGCTTGGCCTGGCCAAGCGAGTTGGGGCAAAGTTTTTGCTCACAAGCACTAGTGAGGTATATGGAGATCCTCTTGACATCCTCGAGTTTAAACATATTGGGGTAATGTCAATCCGATTGGAGTCTGCAGTTGCTACGATGAGGACATGCATACTGCAGAGACTTTGGCAATGGATTACCACAGGGGAGCAAATGTTGAGGTTTGAATCGCTAGAATCTTCAATACATATGGTCCACGGATGTGTATTGATGATGGACGGTTTGTAAGCAGCTTTGTTGCTCAGGGTTTGCGTAGGGAACCTTTAATTGTCTATGGAGATGGTTGTCCAAGACGATGAGGTCTCACGGATGCTTCTCTGGAAATCAACGCTATAAATTAACATGGAACATGCTCGAGAGTCACTTGATGTCATACTTCAACGGATGGAAAGGTATAAGGCACACTCATCTTAGCTCAAAGCGAAGAATCGGTAGCTCGTGGCATACATACAACATTTGATCAACTTGATCACCTCTGATGTCCAACTTCTAGTCCCGGTGGCTATTCCTAATCAGGAGGCGCTTGCAACATCAAAAGAAAATAACATCATTGGCCATACGATAAGGGGTTGGATAGATCAAATTTTGTGCCAAGGTCTGAGGGTCGTTGATGAGGCGGCATGAATCTATGATTGGGTGCAAACCCATCTGGATTCAATTTTCTATTTTGGAGAGGCTCTTGATGTCGAATTGGTCACTCTTGACAAACAAACTCCCAGACATTCGTGAACTTGCCAAGATCGTCTTCGTGTCACTTGTTCATGAGGGAATACTTGAGTTTGCACATCACAGGGTCCATATAGAGTGGCTCAATTCGGCCAAGTTCAGGAAGATGACGCTGGAGGAGATAGATCGCACTAACAATTACCCACGAGATGAAGGTGAACTACAATTTTGGCTCTTGGAGATCTTCTCAATGGCGAAAGACCAGAAGCTGGATTCTGATAAACCAAGGTGGCGTAACGACTACGGTCTCGTGACAAATGAATAATTCACCATGGAAAAGTACTCAGAGCATGTGGAGAATTGTGAATATGAATACGAATGAAGACAAATCTTCTCACACCAGGATATTGCTCAGATAGAGGGGTGGATGAATTGCTCAAGTTTCAAACTCAGCACTCTTGTCATTTGGAGGATTGCAGAGCACAGTCAATGAGTTCATTCCCGTACGATCGGGATAGGCGGACTCTTGGCCCAATGGATAAGGCACTGATCTTAGGTGTCTTGATCTAGGTGGCACATTGCTGACTAGGATGTCTACGTGTGCATACAAGTCATTTAAGTGGGGTCCACATGTACCCATTTCTTTTATGACCCTTTAACTTAAGTGGTTTCTATTTTTAGTCACTTTTTAAAGGTTGGTTGAAAAAGTCAAAGTCACTTAAGTGCCCTATTTAATGTGCATTTAAAACCCTAACTACTTTGTAACCAACTTTTGGGTTATAAAAGGAAGTGAGGGGCTCATTTGTAAGGTGACTTTGAGAGAGGAGAAGAAAATACTTTTGTGCAAGCTTTGTTTCAAGAAGAAACTTTGTGTTCTTTGTGAAAAACATTTTGGAGTTAATAGAATAAGAACTTTGTGTCTCATTCATTGTCTCTTGTAACATTTGGTGTTCTTATGTTCATTAGATGTTAGGTGTTTGAATCTTGCATGCAAATATTATCTTTGATCTTATTGTCAACATTAGTAATCAGTTGTTCTAGTTCACAGTGATCAAGCTCTGACTATCTACTTGCTCATGTGTGTTCCCTTTTGCATGTTCTTGTTTGGCTAACTCAAACTCCGTTTTATTTGTGTTGGTTATTCATCTTTCTCTTCATGCAATATTAGGCTTTGTTTTTACCTAACTCTTGCATGTTCTTTCAGTCCATTCCATTCCACTCCTTTCTTTCATTTCATTCTATCTCCTTCATTCACTTTTCTTCCATTGATGTTCCAAAACACCCCCCACATACAATTTTGAATGTACAGATGTAAATACAATTTTGGTTTTCAATAAAGGCAGCCTCACCTTCATTGAGGAGGGACTTCGTTCCCACACTTTGTTGCATGTCATTTGCATGTGTGCAAATCCATATGCTAACAATTTTTGGCGACTCCGTTGGGGATTCGAAATCGTTAACCAGTGCTTGGTTAAATCTTTATGACTATCCCCTCTGCACAAGCTCCAGTTCTTCAACCGAACCTTGTGCCCGACGAAGATTTCCAAGGAGACATTGCTGCCAACCTTCGAATAGTAGCTTGGGAAAACCGTGAAAGCTTGCAGCAATTTGTGGCTATTGATAGAGCCATTGACAGAGAAATCTACATCGAAGACCTTAGAAGAAGAGCACCCGCACTTGTGGCCAGAAGACCTCTTGGGCACGTGTTGATAGTTGTTCACCGACGTGGTCCTCTTCCACCCAGGTAATAAGTTGTATGACTATTACAGGTAACCCACCTATCTTGCAACCAAATCTTGTTTTTGCAGATACTCAAGAAGACATATCATCAGATTTGAGGCAAGCTATTTGGGAAAAGCGCACAAGTAACCATCATTTTCATCTCGCCGCATCGGTACTTAGATACTAACGAAGAAGAAAGCCGAGAGTTGTTAGAGTTATTCAGGCGCAAATAGCTCAAGAAAGAGAGCAAAGAGAAAAGGCTAGAGCTGGTCGGAACACGCCAGTGATCTCTTCACCATAAATATTCCAAGCTGGAAGGAAAGAGGTTTACGCGAGGAGAAAAAGCTAAAGGTAGATCTGACCCTACTTTTGACTTTCAAGGAAAATTTGGTTTCAAGTTATCTCCTCCCAAGAAGAACACACCTCGTAGATCTGCAAGCCTTGCATCAAGTCCTGAAAGAGCAAGCAAGGAAGGAATCACTACCAGTCAAGCACTTGTCCTTGCTCACATTGTTTTACCTTCGCATACCACCTTTTCTCCAATGGCAGCCAATGTACCATGGGGAAATGCCATAGGCCCATTGGCCTTACCTGCTCGACATGAACTCCCACGAGGATCAAGAAAGATTCTTCCCAAGTTTGACGGAGATGGGAAGACGTCACCAGATGATCATATTTCTGCCTTCTTCGCTGCATGTGCTATTTTTTGTCAGTAGAATACGAAGATGTTGCTATTCGTCTCTTCGTCGAGACATTGCATGATATTGCTGCAGATTGGTTTCATCATCTACCCAATGGATGTATTACAAGTTGGGATGATATGAAAACCAAGTTTGAAAATCGATTCAAAATAGCGGAAGATGAACATGCTCTTCTTGCCCAACTATCTCAGGCAAAGAAAGAGCCTACAGAACCCATGAGGAATTTCGTGGCCAAATTCAACAAGATGGTAAACAAAGTTCCCACCGGGATTCGTCCCAACCTTGATGGACAAAAATGTTTCTTTATTAATGCACAACAACCAGAAGTGTGCTATCAGCTAAGAAGGGCCAGGGTGGCTACTTTGGAACTTGCTCAATCTTTGGCCATAGAAATCGAAGATGACTTAATCATGGCAGGAAAATTCAAGAAAAATTCCCTCAAAGGAAAGAGTCAAGAAACTCCCAACGTTTCAGAAACTATACTCACTAAGTTGGCTAATGATATGCTAGCTTTGAAGAAGCAAGTTGCTCAAAGTAGTAAACCTGCTCCTTACAAAGATATCCCAAAAGGATACGTTCCCAACAAAGCCGAGGATTGCGGGTGCTCCAGCGAGGCTTGCTATTGAAGCGGCTCCATGACTAATTCCAAATGTGATGTCATTGAAGAAAGTGATGATGAGATTGAAGTCGTCGAGGTTGATGAGGAAGAGCCTGATTCTGAGACATCTGAACCTATAGTTGAAGATCCTGAGGAAGAAAGTAATAATCATTTCTTTGAGTACCGTTTGATGAAGAAGATGAATATGAAGAAATTATAGAAGATATGAATAGTCAATCCTTCGTTGTCTTCACACGCTCTCAGAAAAAGGACCAAGATACCACCAAGGCGGGAGATAGAGAGGTTTCCAAGGAAACTCTCAAAGGATCCAAGATAAAGGAGGCTCTAAAGAGTCCAGGAGATCTTGAGGTTTCAAAGGTCAAGACTATCTTAAAGAAAGGAGATCCTTTGTCGGATCAATCGGTTAGTAAACCAATTACTGAAGAAAACTTCTTCTTCCACATCCGTGTCAACCAAGCCCGAGACCAAGGTCAAAAGTGTGCCATCATCAAGTTCGAAAGAACTCATATTTGAGACTTCAAGTGAAATTACTTTGCCTAAATTTGATATCATTGATCATATCAATAAAACAAAAATTTCCATGTCACAGGCAGAGTACTTGAAGTCCAACAAGGATCAGCTCGAGAAGTTGGTCTAGTTTATCAAAGGCGACTCTACTGTTCATTCCTCTAAAGGAATTCTAAAAACTCCCAAAGATGGGAAAACTCAAAATATTGTGGCGGCCACTACACCTTCAAATGAAAAGATCGAACCTTTCTTTGTGTCTTTTCTTATCAACGGATGCAAGTTAAGTAATTGCATTATAGACTCTGGAGCCTCGGATAATGTGATGCCGGAAAAAGTAGCACATGCTCTTGGTTTGACTTGTACGAGAACATTCGGATCGTGTTACTCTATGGAAACCAAGCAAGTTCCTCTGATCGGGCAGATTAAGGATGCCCAAATGGTTTTAGCCCAATTCCCTCAAAAGCGAGTTAAGGTAACTATTTTAGTTGCTGATATCCCTGCCTCGTATGGAATGTTGTTGAGCAGGAAATTTTGTAGGGATTTGGGTGGTGAGATTCAAATGGACTGGTCTCATGCCATGATTCCTATCAATGGAGAAATGAAGAAACTTATGCTGGAAGCTCAGGCAAAGTTCACGGTAACTAAAACTGAAGATCCTCGCGCACAGATCCTTTTCCAAGGCTCAAGTATGGGTAATTATATGATGACTACAGAAGTTCATACCCCTGAGATCACTTGCCAAAATTCCAATGAGATCTGGACTCTTGAGTTCGATGGAAGTTGTTGCTCAATGGGCTCTGGTGCAGGAGTGGTGCTCATATCTCCAAATGGTAAAATCTTTCCTTTTTCCTATAAACTCAAATTTTCAAATACTAATAACACTGCAGAGTACGAGGCATTAGTCCTTGGCCTCCAAGTTGCAGAAGAGAAAGGGATAAAAATTTGGAAGTCTTTGGAGATGCGGAATTGATCGTGAAACAAGTAAGAAATCAGTTCCAGGTAAAGAACGATCGTCTGAGACACTACAGAAATAAAGTTTGGGATGCCATAGAAGTTTTCGATGCTTTTTCCATTAAATCATCCCTCGTGAAAAGAATGACAAAGCGGATTCTCTAGCAGTCTCAGCGTCATTAATGATTCCTCATTCAGAATTTGATCAAGACAAATACACCATTGAAATGGTTTTTAGGCCAAGTGTTCCTGACAATGCAGAAAATTGGCAAGTATTTAATGATGATCAACAAATTATTGCCTTCTTGGAAAAGAGAGAAAATTTTGAACAGTTGTACTTTGAAGGAAGTGATTCGGCATTTCGCGAATCAACTACCTCACCCATTCAGGAAGGAGTTGAGAACGAAGATCCTGGTGATGGCATCATTCAACTCAAAGGAAATAAAATTCCCAAAGGATTGGTTTCACTTGAAGAACTTTTTGACAAACATGACAGGTTTATTAAAGAGAAAGAGCAGGCAGGACCTGCAAATTCTGCTGACTATGAGCAAATTAATATCGGCACCAAGGATAAACCTCACTTTGAGGGTAAATGTTGCTGCTTTGAGGAAAATTCATAAATCTCCTTACCAAATACTCTGACGTCTTGGCATATTCATACGAAGACTTGAAGTCTTTCCAACCCAGGGAAATGGAGCATGCCATACCCTTGAAGCCTGGCGCAGTTCCATTCAGGCAAAAGCAAAGACAATATAATCCCAAGATTGCAGGGACAATATTTCATGAAGTTCAAAAGATGCTAGATGCACGAATAGTTTTTCCTATTCGACATTCGACTTGGATAGCTAATATTGTACCGGTTCACAAGAAAAATGGAGAAATTAGGATTTGCGTGGATTTCCGCAATCTTAATCAGGCGTCCTTGAAGGATAACTACCCACTGCCAGTCATGGACCATATTCTGCAAGCAGTAACTGGATCGGAAATGCTATCTATGCTAGATGGTTTCTCTGGCTATAATCAGATTGAGGTGGCTAGAGAAGATCAACATAAAACTGCATTCACTACCCCCTAGGGTACGTTCGCATATAGAAGAATGCCCTTCGGTTTGATCAATGTTGGTGCAACGTTTCAAAGGGCCATGGATATGGCGTTTGCAGATTATAAGGACAAGATCATTGTGATATACCTAGATGACTTGACAGTGTTTTCAAAGAAGCGAGAAGATCACTTAAGAGATTTAGAGAAAATTTTGCAAAGGTGTAAACTTCATAAGATTTCTCTAAATCCAAAAAAATCTGTGTTTGGAGTTACGGAAGGTAAACTCCTAGGTCATATTGTTTCTAAGGAAGGAACTAAGATCGATCCTGAACGTTCAAGCTATAAAGAATCTTTCCTTGCCTATAAGTAAACTTGGAGTCCACTCCTTCTTTGGAAAGGTGAACTTTTTGAGAAGGTTCGTGCCAGATTTCACCGAGCTGACTAAAGAAATCACTGATATGATGAAAGGAAAAGAATCTTTCAAATGGTCAAAGGAAGGTAGAGAGGCATTTGAGCAAATCAAGGGTGTTATTGCAAAAGCTCCTACATTGGTGTGTCCCGATTTTAAGAAGGATTTTATAATTTATTGCTATGCTTCACCACACACAATCTCTCTGCCATTTTGACTCAAAGCCAATCAAGGGGATTGAATCTCCTATCGCATTCATGAGTTTGGGATTCAAGAAACATGAACTTAATTACACTCCTCTTGAGAGACATGCGTACGCGGTGGTAAGAGCCCTGAAACACTTCAGGTATTACGTGTTGAATTCTCACACCAAAGTCTTAGTTCCAGGACACATGGTGAAATCAATGTTGACACAACAGGAACCGAGATCTAAAAGAGGTAATTGGGTCTCAAAGATCCAAGAATATGATCTGGACATCAAGCCTACCAAGTTGGTTCGAGGGAGAGGACTCTGCCAACTCATTGCAGAGAATGAACCACGAGATAACTCTGAAGAAGAACTAGTTGAAGGAAATTTACCATTGGTAGTTTTTGTCAGTACCACGGATGAATGGTATTCTGATATTGCCTACTTCCTCACATACGGCGAGTGTCCAGAAAATCTGACAGCTAAAGAGAAACGAGCAATCAAACTAAGAGCTGCCAGATACGTCATTTGGGATAACACGTTGTTCAAGAAAGGAATTGACGGCATGTTCCTCAGATGTGTTGATAAAGAACAACAACCTAGGTTGTTGGAAGCCTTCCACAATCATGCTTGCGGCGGTCATTTTTCTGGCCCAGTAACAGCCCATAAAATTCTAGAGCACATTATTACTGGCCCACTATGTTTTCTGATGCTCAGAAATGGGTGACCAAATGTGAGGCCTGTCAACAATTTGTTGGAAGACCAAAGTTGGCAGCACTGCCTTTGAAGCCAGTTGTCATTGAAGAACCCTTTCAACAATGGGGTTTAGATTTCATTGGGGTCTTGAATCCTAATTCTAGCGCTGGTCATACCCACGTGCTCACCGCCACTGATTACTTTACTAAGTGGGTAGAAGCTATACCGGTGAAACAAACATCTACTGCAGTAATCTGTGATTTCATCAAAGAAAACATATTGGTTCGTTATGGAATTCCTCACAAGATCGTGACTGACAATGCCTCAAATTTTTCTTCTGCAGAGATGATAGGTTTTTGTTATGGATATGGGATATCTTTGTCTCATTCATCAGATTACTACCCGCAGGGAAACGGTCAGGCTGAATCCAGCAACAAAAACCTCATTACCATTGTGCGCAAGTTAGTCGAAGAAAATCAAAGAACTTGGCACAAAAAGTTATACGATGCATTGTGGGCTGACCGCATAACTCCCAAAAGGGAAATTGGGATGTCTCCATTTCAACTTACGTATGGGCCCGATGCTCAAATTCCCATCACATTGGAGCTACCAAGCATTAAAATTATCTCGGGCGAGTTGATGATGAATGCTTCACCAATGCATTAGATAAAGGGTCATGTTCTAACCAAGCTCGAGGAACAAAGAAGTCAAGTGGCCAACGGGATCAGGAACATCAATCCAAGGTAAAGAAGTTGTTTGACAAGAAAACTAAAGAGAGCAGGTTTCAAATCAATGACTTAGTTCTTCTCGGGATAAAAGACGTGAGCCGAAGGAAAACATGGGAAGTTTGACTCACTTTGTGGCTAGGACCGTTCAAAATAAGACACTTTTGTGGAGATAGTACCTACTTACTTGGCATATCTGATGGAACTCATTTGCCTTTGCCCTACAGTGGGTAGTATCTCAAATATTACCAGAATTGAAAACGGGTTGTTCCCCGTATGTACATAGGTAATTAGGATTTTGGTTTGTTTGTTTCCCTATTTTTCGGTCTCCTCTCTTGTGTCGCCCCATTTTTGTGCCCCATCTTTCTGTGATCATGTTCATGACTATTTTGGTGCAGGTCCGTTCTTTGCGTCCATGAAGTCCTTGTCCCCAATCAGAGCTAGCTTGTTATCGCCAATTTTGACTATGCAAAAATTGTAAAAAACAATTAAATAATTAAAAATTAGAAAATTTTGAAAAGTATTACTTTGCGTGGTTCATTGGACTCCTTGCGATCGTCTTATTTTTGTGATCGTTTCGGTCTTCGTTTCGTGATTTTCGGGCAAGAACTCTTCCCGCCAGGCTATAAAATGCATTAAAATACATTAAAATAATTAATTAATATTTAATTAATTAATTGCTCCTTGTTTGATTAAATTAATTTTTTTTTAAAAAAATCACTTAAGGAGTATTTAATTAAATAAATATAAATTAAGGTTCATCCTACAAGTTTTAGTGCCGGGGAAGTTAGCTTTTGTTTCAATCTTGGGTTGGCATCCCAAACCCGGATTTCCACTTTCTAGCAATTTCCTTCAAATTTCCCGCACGTGGGTTTTCCTCTGCCAATTGCCAAATCATGGATTGGCAAACGGGCATAAAATTCCCCAATTTCCCACATGGGGAAATTGGATGAGGATTACTGACCCATTTTGCCATTCCGTTGGCTTTGCCGTTACTTTTCCCATTTCCCCCTGGCACTTAAGCCACTACCCGGGATGAGAGGAAGTTGAATTAATCCTCGTAACTTCCTCCATCAAACCGGTGGAAAAAGTCAGAAGCTTCTTTTTCTTCAGGAAGACATAATACTTTGTTAACATTATGCAAGAGAGATACATGCGCATTGGTTGAAGGAAAAGACAGGAGAGGTAGAACTGTCCCAGGAACTCCATGCACTGCCAAACCAAATACAAAACTTGTGCATGTTTTCAAATAAAAGACAAGAGAATTCTTTTCCACGCGCTGAGGGAAAGAAAGAAAGGAACAGTTTTCAAAAGAATAAAGATTAAAAGAAAAGAGGACAGCAATCCCCCATGCAGGAAGAAGGGAGAAACACACGTGGAGGAGAACAATCATATCAAAAGCCACGAAGCCTGCAGGGAAACTAACAACAAAGATAGAAATCTCTCACGCATGCATAAGAGGTTTACCAAGCTCCAAACTTTCCCACGCAGGAGGTGTAAGGGAAAAGCCAGCAAATTGACAGAGGAAGATTTCCACGCATCTGAAGGAGAAGAACACTAGAAGCTTTCCATGCATGCAAAGGATGAGAATGCAGAAAGCAATTTTAAATCCCAGGCCAGAGCACTTTCCAAATAATGAGGAGCGACCTCAAAGATGCTGAATGTTTCACACCAAATTTTATCGACCCGACTTCATAGGAGTTTCAATGGTCCACAAGGCAGCTGGTACAAATGGAGTTGGAGTACTAAACGGCGGGAACCTGGCCCTTCACTTTGGTGCAGGTCCACCGAGGGACGGGGAAGGACACACACGGTCAGGGAATGTTGAATGTTATTCATCTTGTTCAATATCAACACTATTATGGTGCACTTTGCTTAAGAAACTTGCTCTGAAAGCTACGAGCAATCCTCTGATAATGCAAACAGATGTTGTACGGGATCAATCGATGATGTTATTCAAAGTATGGATCGCACTTTGCTTATTCCGCATGCTTCCTAAACTTTGCCCTAAACCACGAATGCTTGTTTGCGCTCCATCGATGTTGCAGCGAGATGAATTGATACGGTGTGTTACGGATCATGGATTCATTGATGGTGAAATGAAGGTCATCATCGCCACGATGTTGCGAGGGTGGGTGTGGATTTTCGAAATCATCTTTGCCACGGCGATAGTATCAGTGAAGCGTAGAACTGAAATTCTCCTAGGAAGGTGCCGTGAGTAAGTAGTTGGCTATATGCGGTAGCTACAGGGAAGAAGTCAGTTTCAACAAATCTGCAGAGTCTTCCTTTTCTGTTATGGAGGGTCCCGATGGGCCCCGTTGGTCGATTAAAGCGTGTATTTGGGTGAGTACCGCTCGTTTACTTCCACTCAGATTCTTGCGATGATTTTGTCGAATATTAAGCGAATTGCCAAGAATAATTAAAAAAAAGGAAATTGTGGATTCTTTGTATTGGAATACTCGTATATTTCACGGATCTTGAGCGTAGGCGAGTTCTAGATGCGGCGCTATTGTGCTAACCCGAACCCACTTTGTTTGTTTCACGGCCACGGCCCTACGGCTTATGGTATTTATAAAAGGGATTTGTCTGAAACGGATCCATTAAATGTCATTTTTGTTGATTTTGGACATGCCAGCATACATCATTTCGGCAATCCGAGGTTTGAAATGATAAGGCATGAGGTTGTCGAGCTGCTATTGTTGGAGGTCGATCTGATCTACCATTTGGCCTGTCCCACTTCGCTTGTTCATTACAAGTTTAATCCTGTCAAGACTATCAAAACCAATGTGGTGGGAACCTTGAACATGCTTGGCCTGGCCAAGCGAGTTGGGGCAAAGTTTTTTCTCACAAGCACTAGTGAGGTATATGGAGATCCTCTTCAACATCCTCAGGTTGAAACATATTGGGGTAATGTCAATCCGATTGGAGTCCGCAGTTGCTACGATGAGGACATGCGTACTGCAGAGACTTTGGCAATGGATTACCACAGGGGAGCAAATGTTGAGGTTCGAATCGCTAGAATCTTCAATACATATGGTCCACGGATGTGTATTGATGATGGACGGTTTGTAAGCAGCTTTGTTGCTCAGGGTTTGCGTAGGGAACCTTTAATTGTCTATGGAGATGGTTGTCCAAGACGATGAGGTCTCACGGATGCTTCTCTGGAAATCAACGCTATAAATTAACATGGAACATGCTCGAGAGTCACTTGATGTCATACTTCAACGGATGGAAAGGTATAAGGCACACTCATCTTAGCTCAAAGCAAAGAATCGGTAGCTCGTGGCATACATACAACATTTGATCAACTTGATCACCTCTGATGTCCAACTTCTAGTCCCGGTGGCTATTCTTAATCAGGAGGCGCTTGCAGCATCAAAAGAAAATAACATCATTGGCCATATGATAAGGGGTTGGATAGATCAAATTTTGTGCCAAGGTTTGAGGGTCGTTGATGAGGCGGCATGAATCTATGATTGGGTGCAAACCCATCTGGATTCAATTTTCTATTTTGGAGAGGCTCTTGATGTCGAATTGGTCACTCTTGACAAACAAACTCCCAGACATTTGTGAACTTGCCAAGATCGTCTTCGTGTCACTTGTTCATGAGGGAATACTTGAGTTTGCACATCACAGGGTCCATATAGAGTGGCTCAATTCGGCCAAGTTCAGGAAGATGACGCTGGAGGAGATAGATCGCACTAACAATTACCCACGAGATGAAGGTGAACTACAATTTTGGCTCTTGGAGATCTTCTCAATGGCGAAAGACCAGAAGTTGGATTCTGATAAACCAAGGTGGCGTAACGACTACGGTCTCGTGACAAATGAATAATTCACCATGGAAAGGTACTCAGAGCATGTGGAGAATTGTGAATATGAATACGAATGAAGACCAATCTTCTCACACCAGGATATTGCTCAAATAGAGGGTGGATGAATTGCTCAAGTTTCAAACTCAAAGCACTCTTGTCATTTGGAGGATTGCAGAGCACAGTCAATGAGTTCATTCCCGTACGATCGGGATAGGCGGACTCTTGGCCCAATGGATAAGGCACTGATCTTAGGTGTCTTGATCTAGGTGGCACATTGCTGACTAGGATGTCTACGTGTGCATACAAGTCATTTAAGTGGGGTCCACATGTACCCATTTCTTTTATGACCCTTTAACTTAAGTGGTTTCTATTTTTAGTCACTTTTTAAAGGTTGGTTGAAAAAGTCAAAGTCACTTAAGTGCCCTATTTAATGTGCATTTAAAACCCTAACTACTTTGTAACCAACTTTTGGGTTATAAAAGGAAGTGAGGGGCTCATTTGTAAAGGTGACTTTGAGAGAGGAGAAGAAAATACTTTTGTGCAAGCTTTGTTTCAAGAAGAAACTTTGTGTTCTTTGTGAAAAACATTTTGGAGTTAATAGAATAAGAACTTTGTGTCTCATTCATTGTCTCTTGTAACATTTGGTGTTCTTATGTTCATTAGATGTTAGGTGTTTGAATCTTGCATGCAAATATTATCTTTGATCTTATTGTCAACATTAGTAATCAGTTGTTCTAGTTCACAGTGATCAAGCTCTGACTATCTACTTGCTCATGTGTGTTCCCTTTTGCATGTTCTTGTTTGGCTAACTCAAACTCCGTTTTATTTGTGTTGGTTATTCATCTTTTCTCTTCATGCAATATTAGGCTCTGTTTTTACCTAACTCTTGCATGTTCTTTCAGTCCATTCCATTCCACTCCTTTCTTTCATTTCATTCTATCTCCTTCATTCACTTTTCTTCCATTGATGTTCCAAAACACCCCCCACATACAATTTTGAATGTACAGATGTAAATACAGTTTTGGTTTTCAATAAAGGCAGCCTCACCTTCATTGAGGAGGGACTTCGTTCCCACACTGTTGCATGTCATTTGCATGCGTGCAAATCCATATGCTATGAGCCCCAAACCCTTAACCCTAAAGCCTAAAGCCCGAACCATATTTCATCAATATTTCCTAGTCTTGTGCCTAGAACCATCATTGAGCCTACTTATACAACTACCTTGTTTATGAGAGGTGGGACAAGTAACTAAATGGATATGAGATCTACCTTGTGCCTTGTAATGCATATTACACATCTCTGCCAAACTTGTTTCTCCCCACATATACTTGCGCTCTTGAATGTAAATTTCTTCACACGTTGATACCAATTTCACATTTCTCATATTTGCATGTATGGTATTATGCAAGCCATAATGCCTCATTGGAAGTTGGAAAAAATATCCATCGCAACACAAAAATTAATCTCAAAGGAAATAGAAGAAACATAGAGAATATACCAATGCAGAGGTGTAGGATCATAACTGAATTTCCTATAGTATCCTCTGCTCTGGAGAAAGAGAAAGCTCTTATGCTACTAGAATGGATAGAAAATTTGATAGAACTTCCTAAAGTGTTCAAAATAAGCATAACAATTGGGAATGACTAAGAACACAAAGGGGTTATCAATCACCTAGTAAATCTTTCTTGTTTAGTTCTAAATGGGAGTCACCTGGCCTACGACTTAATGACCTTTCATTCATTGATAATTACTTCTATGATAAACCCATGGATGCTTTCAAAAGCACCTTCAAAAAGATAGGGGTAGTCATCAAGCCTAGTGAAGGGTGTGATGTGATTTCCAAACAACTTGAAATTCATACGATTTAGAGGTCATAACACAAATTTACAAATATCTCTATCATTATAAATGGAAGCCAAGTAACAGTGTCTCCATGTATCCAATTATTGAGGACTACTAGGGTCTATGGAAGGATTGGACATTCAAGAATTTAACATTTCCCTCCTTCAAAAGATGAACAAATGAAAGACATCGAATTGGGATGACTCTCTTTGAATGTTATGCCTACAAAGTCGATGAACCCTTTTCATTGAATACTCTCTATCAATACTAATAAGAATGGGCAAGACACAAAATGTTATCTTGTGGGGTTGGTTCAAGAAAAATTGAGATAAAAGGGCATTTAGATCGTGAGAAGGCTACAAGCTAATAAGTCCTCAAGGAGACATTGTAGGTGAGAGAGAAGAATATGACTGTGAATTTAGTCTAAACATCTTGTAATATGCTAGAAAAATGTCTTAGGAGTGTTGAGGGTTGTGAAAAGCCTATATTATGGTTTTGAGCATCTAGACCTAAGAGGCTATCTAGACCTAGGTTTGAGTGATAGGAATAAGGTATGTTTTGTGACTGTTTTGATGAATCAGAATATATAGGGCAATAAGAGTATTGCAGAGATGATGGTAACAAGGAGATGAACATGCAAGAACAATGAAGATACTAAGTAAGGAAAGGTAATCTCATGTTTCATGCCTATAGTGGATAAATGAGAGCAAGCATTGTGATAGTGGTATAGAGCTAACATTGTTATTGAAGTGTATAAGAGTTGAAGTTGGAGATAAGGTCCTCATTTGTAGGGGATTGGGATGATAACCACCAAAAGTCTAAGTGTTCATACAAGGGTTTGTATTCTTGAGGTAAGTATCCACCATTAATATTAGTAAGGAGAACAAATTGTGTAGAACCCCTGCACCACCTAAACCCTAAACCCTAAATACTGAATCCTAAACCCTAAACCCTAAGTCGTAAGCCCTAAACCCTAAACCCTAAACCTTGAGCCCTAAACACTACATCCTAAACCTTGAACTCTGCGACCTAAACCTTAAACCATCAACCCTTAACCTTGATCCCTAAACCCTAAACTATAAACCCTAAACCCTAAAACCAAAATAATAAACCACAACACTAAATCTTGAACCCTAAATCCTTAACCCTTAACCCTTAACTATAAACACTAAACTCTAAACCTTAAACCCCAAACCTTGAACCTTGAGCCATGAGCCCTAAACCATAAACCCTAAATCCAAATCCTTGAGCTCTAAACCTTAAACCCGTAACTTTGAACCCCAAACCATGAGCCATAAACCCTAAACCCTAAACCCTACGCCTTGAACCCCACACCCTGATTCCTGCCCTAAACCCTAAACCATGTACCCTAAGCCCTAAACCATAAACCCTAAACATTTAGCCCTAAACGCAAAATCCTAAACCCTAAACACTAAATCCTCAACCCTTAACCCCGAAACCTAAACCCCGAGCCTTAAACTCTAACCATAAACCCTTAACCCTTAACCCTAAACCTAAACCCTAAATCCTAAACTATTAACCTTGAACCTTGAACCTTGAACCCTACACCCTAAACCCTAAACCTTAAACCCTAAACCATGAGCCCTAAACCCTAAACCCTAAACCTTGAACGTGAGCCCAAAAACCTAAACCCTAAACATTAAATCATAAACCCTAAACCCTCATCGTCTATGTCATGTGTGAAGTATTAAGGCATTGTCTATCTCCATGAAATACATATGAGCAAAGACATGTATGAGAATCTTGAATTTGATTCCATGAAAGGATGCTTTTAGAGCTAGGAAAGGTGAAGGGATGAACTTTATATGAAGCACTATGTTTCTAAGAATGAGTAATCATCTGAGTTCACTTGATGCAATTCACTTGTACTATTCGTAAAAAATCATTCAACACCTAACTTAGTGTGATCACACCTTAAGGAGGAGGCACATTAGAATCATCTCTTTTTTCCATAGGACAAGAATCTCATTTAGGAAGCAATTCTCTATCTAGAAAGTGAAGATATTATTTTAGTAAGAAGTAGACAAACATCATAGAGTTGATTCATGGTCACTAAAGTGAATTATGAACCAAATTTTAAAATTGGTGTCAATTCAAGTAGTGGTGGTGCCAAAATCTAATCGAAAGGTAAAAAAACCTACAAATTAACTATATGTTTTCCCAAAACAAAGACCAACTATAATATAGATTGTCTAAAAACTTTAGGTCATTGTTGAAATCCTAAAAATGAATAAGTCTTGACCGACTTAAATTTTGAAAAATTATCTTCTAGATTATAAGCGCGAGCTACAGGACTACTTCCATCGGTGTAGAGTGACCCTAACATCTTATATTTAATAAAATAAATTTAAAGTATAAGAAATAATAAAAGAAATCTTATACTTAACATTTATTTTAGTAAATATAACTCCTCCAGCCCTTACTGACAAACCTCATATAGAGCAAAACACGTACGCGTTTTGTGATCATAGAAACGTGTACGCGTTATAATGTGTATGTATTATAACGCGTACACATTTTAGGTTCGTGAATTCTCTGAGCCTAGGAAAACATAACGCGATCACGTTTCATTCATTTTCGTGTTTTGTCCACTTTTTGCCCCCACTTAGTGCACTTACCCTAAGACAATTTTGTTTTTAACCAAAATAAATTTTTCCCTTTGTATTGGACATAATTCTCTTTTATTTCTATATTTTGAATATGTTTTTTCTTCTACACCCAGTTTTGCAAAAAATTATGAAAATTTGTTAAACAATAAATTAGAAGATATTTAAGAGCAACTTGAAAACCGGTTGTAATTCCCCTCCCGCCCATTGATTATTTCATTTTTCTATGTTTATTTTAGGTGGCTTGCATCCTCAACTTTTAAATATTATTTACAAGGCAATTCATTAGAATTAATTTGAAGCCCTCGAGATATAAACCTTAAAAGGTCAAGTAAATTTAATCATTGACATGTTTCTATTATAGAAGAATAAAAAAATTGACATCATTTTTGACGTACTTTACGACTTGTGTAATTATTGACATATGATATCGGTGTATTGTATGTGTATTGATTATTAATATCATGTTTTATTTTGATTTGATTATTCTTTTAGATGTATTGGGTAGTCTAAAAGGATTGGCGAGTTCCACCGACTCATAGATAAAAATCTAATACAAGATGAACACCACTAATCAATCTCTAATCCCTTACTTATTAATAACATGGTATAAAATTGTGATTTTAGGAATATAATGGGCTCTAAAGAATATTCCATTCCTTTTCTATTATCAAACTTTGGAGTTATTGAGCAACAAGTTTATGATTGGTTTGGTAAAAGGATTATTATTGAATCGAATGGATGCATTATAAACCCGAGCAATAATAATGATTATCACAATTTGTTAGGTGGTTCGAGCCGGGGTTAAATTTGACGCCTTGCTTACACGTGTTTGGGTTTTTAATCGTAAAAAACAAGCGATTCATATTTCAAGTTGTAGTTAAGGATGGGCGATTTTTTTTGAACTGTAACATTGTCGTGCAAATTACATATTCAACCGTTTCAATATGTATAAAAATAATGCTTATATCTTAGAGGCTGCGATGTTATGGGAATTGGGAAGCGGGATTGTAGTTAGTTTTGCGGTGTGGTGCCACTACGAGATGCATTAATAATTAATGTTATTTATAAAGTGTTGAGTCGAAATTTGTCTATAAGGAGACCTTATAGTTCTACTTAATGTTTAAAGAACCCAATTTGTAGTTTACTAATAAACTTCTAACACAATTTTCCATCTGCCTCATAAATAAAGCCGAGAGAATTTTTTTGTAGGTCGGTATCCACTCATTGCTAGCTAGAGCAAAAAAGCAGTTTGACCACCGTCTCATTAAAGGCATTTCTTTCTTCCACACCATAGTTTATTTATTTGTCTATTGTTCGGTGTCTTGTCTCTGCAGGCACCTCAACTTCTAATCGATGTCTATTCTGGGTATACATACTTATTATACAATTTTGAATTTGAATATCCCGCTTTGCATGAAACTCCGCCCAAACTAATATGTTTCATTCTTATGCATTGTTTTGTGTAGATGCTAACAATGTTTTGGCAGAAGAAATATCAACGGATTATACATTTTTTCACTCTAATTAGAGATAGGGGAATGAGAGTGTGGGTTGGCCATTGGAGATGGTTAAGGTTTTATGTTCTATTCTATTAAGGTTTCATTTCCTTTGTGTTTTTTGTATGGCCACAATCTACGAGATCATCACGAGGGGATAAAATGGAGAACGCCCATTTTTTGACTTGGAAAGATGAAACATCTGTATTTGATGTAGTGAGATACACAAACAATTAAGTTAATACTCCTAAATAATTTATCTTTTACCTTATTTAATGTAAAATTTGTTTGCCATTAGAAATCAATTGCATTTTGGATGAGCTATTTAGAACAAATTGATGTGTTTCCTTTGTAAGGGTTTATTTACTCACTTTGTATTTTTCTAAATCACATTTAAAGGGGGATAAGTAGTTTTCGAAGAATCGAAGATTTTTAAAAATGTTCTGCTTTGTGTCTTTTGTACATGAATTTAATGTTTAAGACTTTTGCTTGGGATGTCTTAATTGAATCATGCGTTTGAGGTTTTACATTATGATATTTCAAAGAATTATTTCTTTTTGAAACTGTTTTCCACTTGCTTCTTTAAGTTTTTGGGATAAGTCTTACGGTTATTGGTTAGACAAAAATTGCAGAGAAAAAGAAATAAAGAGAGTTCATTAAAATTATAAAATACAGAAGGTTTATTTTAAAGTACTCTTGGGGTTTGGCAACTTGCGACACTAGGTATAACAAGAAAAATAATTAAGGACTAAAACATGTATATGATATATCTTTTAGCAGTTTTGACCTCGTCTCAATAATCTACGGTGTGTATTTACGGTTTGTTGTTATTGTCCTTTTAAATTGAAATAATGACATTTTTTAGAGTTAAATTTTATACGCCATATATTTATTTATTTGTTGTACAACACTCTAAAATGTCACATATTTTTGCAAATAAGAACACCTCAAGAGTATTTGGAGATGGTTATGTGAATACTTAATGGCACTCATGGCATATCCTTGTGACAAGGTGCATAATTTTAATAAGAAACGGTGAATGTACTATTGTTTGCCATTCACTAGTCTATTTTTTTGTCAACGAGATGTGAGCTTTATGTCAACAATATCTCTATTTTATATAATTTTATCATATGAAAATGTAGATATTAGTATTTATATGAAAATAATGAAAGTCAAAACTAAAAAATCAACGTCATGTGCAAGGTAATATTAATTAAAAACCGTCACAAAAAAATTTCTTGACGGGTAGGGGTGACCGTCAAATTTAACCCCTGGACTTCAGGCCATTTTAAGCAAATGCCAAAACAGTACGCTGGGAAACAATTCTTAATGACCCTTATGGGGAACGTACGGTTCACGCAGAATGATGGGGTTGTATGCCTAATGACACGGCCTGGTAACTGGTTTGTAAGGGTTCGAATCATGTAAGAGAGATTTCAAGATCATGATCCTACACTACCTAATCAAGATTAAGTTAAAAAAACGAATTTCAAGAGTGTTTTGCCTTCGTTCAGTATTTAATCTTGTACTAATTGGAAAAGTTAAAGTAAACAATATGGGTCATGGCCTGAGGATGCCTTACCTTGCTCATCTGCATAGTACACGCTGGTTTGAGGCTTTAGATGCGTTGTCGCCGTCACCGTGCTAACTGAATATGCATTGCACCCTGCGCTTTTATTTTTATACTCCACAATTTCTTCAATACTTGTTCGTCCAGCATCTTCCGTGAATTCCAACTTCGCACAGTCTAATCCTTCGCCGCCCAACTTCTTCTCGTCAAATATAACGCCTACAATGCTATTCATGATTATGCTTGCATCCCTTTCCGTTTCAGAGTCTGACTTTACTGTCTCATTTCCCTGCAGATTACGTTTAGAAGTCCTTCGCAGCAGACTCGTCTGATCGGCACCCGAGGTTTCCTCGTCAGATGCAACAAAATCAGCGTCGAACTCGATCTCCATCGTCCCACTCCTCTGGTTTCACTTGCAGACAAACTTCCCCGAAAAAGGCTCAAGCAATTACACAAAACAGGCCATCCCCTCGTCAAATATAATTCCGCCGCTAATATGAGACCCAATCGGATGACGCTGCCAATGTTATTTTATCTCTGTAATCTCAAATGACACAATTTCTTAAACCGAGGGCAAGTTGACGCGTTGCATAAAATGATTTTCTACAGCATGTGGCTTCTTCCAATCTGACTTCACTCTCATCAAATTAGGTACCTAGGTAGTTTCCTAAATAAAAAATAAGCTTGTGCAAAACACTTCTGAGTCGTGACACAAGCCAGACCAAAGCGTTGACGTTGGCAATATTATTTTATTTTACTAATCTCAAAAGGAAGAAATTATGACACTCAAAATAAAATATATTAAAGAGTTTATTAATATATGTATGACAGTATGAGCAGAAACTAAGTGGAAGGTGAAAATGTTGAAAGTGAAAGAGTTTATACATATCATTTTAAATGTTTAAAGAGCTAGAAATGAAAATGTTCCTATTTTGTAATAAGAATTTAGTAGAAATAAAATGATATATTATTATAGAGTGTTTATTTTGTTACAAGGAGTTGATACAGACAAAATAATACTACATCATAAAGTGTGCAGCTTATAATAAAATGTATATCAAGTAACAAGATAATTTAAAAGTAAACAAAATAATAAATTTCTTGATTAAAATCTATATTAAAAAATTCAGTATTGAAAAAATATTTCATAGTTTACAAAATAAATTAAAATCCCTCTTATGACATACAATTATATTTACATGAAATTTTTTTTTAATAGAATGAATATTTTGTAACCTAAGTTATGAATGAACCTGCTGTTTTATAAAATTTTGAATCTAAGTGAAGCTGGACACAACTGATCCATTACACAAAACACTCTTATTTCATAACATAAGCATATAAACTACTGGATCTCATAAATATTATTATTCAAAAAAGTCAGATGAGCAGCTGCATAAAATAATTTTCAACAGCCTGTTGCGCATTCGAATCTGACCTCACTTCCATTTAAAAAAAGGCAGAGGTACTCCGTATTAATTTTGTGAATGTGACGTCACTTCCATTTTTAAAAATTGCCTACTCCATATTAATTTTCTAAACAAAATTAAGTTAGAGTCGCAATAAGTATAAGACAGACGATTAAATCGCCGGAATATCACTCATTTGCATCTTCCCGTGTGGAGAGGAACTTTGTTGTCGCATTAATATACACTTGCCACTGACGGTGCAGATTTGTTCCCAGCAAATAGGATATGTTACCCATGCCGTCAAATCAAGATTTGTCTACAGTTATATTATTTTAGAGATACCCAATGTTTAGTTAACAAAATACGAATGCATAGGTAGTGTGGAGTGGTCCATTAAGTAAGAATCAGTTCATGTGAATGCGGATGAGACGGACCCACTCCAAGATAATTACGATATGGATACCTTCCAGGCCGGGCCCACCTATCACCGCCACGGGAATAACGTGGAAGCTTTAACTTCCTCGTACATGTCCATACTTAAAAGGTCACATCAATATTTATGATCCTTTAAGAAAATGTTCCCAGTTGGCAGCTACAAACAATTGAAACATTTTTAATGTTATAAAAGATACAATACCTACCAATAAGAGATGGCGTTACTTATATTTTAATTGATCATCATGTGGCCACAGTTATGCCCAAACGTGCGCTCTGACTGTGACAGCTGCACATAGATGCCCTTTCCTCTCCTATTTCGTTCACATGTGCGCAGGGTAAGAGTCGCATCAGCCTGGATGATGGAACACGCACAAATAAATGCCATTGGTCTTTACATCCACTATTTTATATTTATTTAACCATTTTTAGTACATATTTTTATAATTTACATATAAATCTATATTAAAATAATGGTTATAATGTAAGTTGTATACCTATGATCTTTATTTCAAATATTTGTAAGTATTTTATGGATAAAATCAAGAAAATAGGTAAACAATCATCAAATTTCACCTTTGGAGGTACTACCATAACAATCATCAAATTTCACCTTTGGAGGCAAGTACTACCATAAGTTTGTGAATCAACTTTACTCGAGATCAATTTTTGAATAAAAGGAGTACCTATATGGCTATACCTTAAGCATTTTAGCATTTTGATTGACTACTAGCCAAGATATGTGGCCATAATAAAAGAATTTGAACTAGAAGACTCTTTGGTGGAAGATTTCAACCCCGCATTTATGAAACTCTAATCTTAAGAAGACAAAACATGATAAATTGATAATCACATCAAGGTCAACTAAAGTAACCTTTGCTATACAAAATTAGCCCCCTGTGGCTATTTTGGGTGTTTTAGAACGGAGTTGATCAAAGTTTGCACAAAATCATGTTCTTGGGCAGTGTTGTCATAGATCGTGGAATGTTAGTTTTTGTAGTTGTGAAAAAAATCATGTTTTTTGGGCAAGTTTCAACCAAATGGACAAAAGTCTCAATCTTCTAGCCATACTCTCCCTCTTGCACGAAGCCTAACAATCTAATACTTAGCCATTTTCGCAAGAATTTGGGGCAAAGCGTCTAACAATGCCACTTTTTTAGGAAGACAAAACAATTTTTTTGCTCCCTAAGTTCCCTGCTTCAACCATAAAAGCCACTTGTAGAGTTAAATCGATTAATCAAGCCTTGCATGCACTAAGGAAATGTTCAAATGTTCCCGAATTCACCAAATAGTCGTATTGCCCGACATGGTAGAATCGGTAGAGAGGACGGTTAAATTGGGTTAGGCGGGCACCAATGGCCCAAGTGGAACAATGTCGGGGTTCCTAAGGTTCCCCACAACACCAAAAATGCCGACCGAGAGAAGAAAGGTACAAGAGGCAAAGCGATCGGTGAAGGCGAGGCAATCAGGCACCGTTAACGTTCCTATGTTCCAACCGTTCACTATATGGCCGAAGTTACCGATAGAGAGACATAGAAATAGGGGAAAGCGGTTAAAACGCGGCCCAAACAACACGCATTACAACGTTCCCCACTTCAAATGGTTCCTCGAATATCACGGCCCATGACACATAGCGGTGATCGGCCAAAGCGACCCCACAAGGCATAAATTGAACAATTCCCTAATTCCACTAGTTCTCCGCCTAACCAATTTATACGACTCCAAAACAATAATTATACCCTTAGATTAACCACTTCATTGTAATGGTCTAATCCCATGTGCATTCTTACCTATCACCCAATTTTGTCATGGCATGGAAAATGGAGGATAAAATATAGTTTTCTGTGGTGCACTCACCCTCGAGGCATGCACACGGGCGCTGGCGCCACTCGAGCCTCTCCTAATACATCATCTTATGATAGATATTCAAGTGTAAAAATAATAGAAAAGAACCATGCATCATTTTGAGAACCTAGGATGAGTTATCATCTCATTGCATCCATAAAAGAGAAATAACAAACAACATATATAAATGATTCATACATAAAGGAAATGCACAAGGATTATACTCATGAACACATATATGATTCAAAATAGAGTCTTATATTCATATTGATGAGTTCAATAACCACATTACATTCCTTGAGGTCATAACAAACCCATATAACAATGCAGCAAAGTCATGCATCAGAACTACACTATGTCCTTCACATTACAAAGATGAATACAGACCCATCCCTCTAAATATGCCATCACTCCTATATTTTCCTAATCCCAACCCATAGAATCCTCCATTATATTTCTACAGAGCTTTGCCCCTATTCCACCACCTCTTCTCTCTGTGATCTCCTCTCATCATATCTCTATATCTATATCTCTCTCTCTTATCTTTTTCTATCCACGCACCTCTATATATAGCTTTTCTACCTTCACCGCCATGCCTTCTGAGGTAACAGATCGGTTACCAAGTGTCCAAGTGGTCCTCCAATGGAGCATGCCTCCTTTGATCTGAGCTCTCCACTTTGTGTAATGATGTTCTTCTAGAACCTTCCATCGCATGCATGGAATATTCCCTTTTTGATCCTACAATTACCAGGCTGGCACCTTATCCACTCCACATGCTAGATGGGTCACACTTTTCTCATGTGTTTCTAGAATGCCGAATATGGCTAAGTCCCAAAACCTATCTTTCCTTGTGCACACACCATGTGTTTCTAAAAACCCTACTAGAACCCTTCCTTGTGCACCTTCACCCACGCGCCCTTCTTCAAATAGGTCCCACATGCCCACACCTTCTTGTACTTAGCTTAGCCAATATTTTGGGGCCCAACATCACCCCACACTACGCCTGTTCTCGTCCTCAAAACACTCTTCAATAAAATAAAGAATGGTGGGCTCTTAAAATGGTTGGAAAGAAAGAATAAAGGAATGAAGAATTGGGAGAAAGAATGAAAGAATGGGGAACTTGTTTATTGTTGGAGGAGGAGAGGGAAATCCTTCCCTATTTCTACCTCTAACTTCTCCCAAGCATCGACCTCATTTTGAGCTTGCTTGACAGAGGTCACCCACCAGGGTGCTCACCTCCTCAAAACTCATCTCCTCCCCTTTGGCACTCATGGTCTCAACAATACTTTCCAATTTTTTCCCAAGTCCTCAAGCACATCCATCCTATGGGTGATCTAGGGGGTATAATTCCTTTAGCGGATTTTGATCGAGCCTCACAGGGTCTCGATTGCTTCTGACTTCTTCTCCACCTCGGCTAGGATCTTATCTCTTTCCACTCTATTCCCCTTATTTTTCTCTTGGAACTCCTTGAGTTCCATTTCATGGGTGGAAACCAAGATGCTTTCCACTCTATCCCTATCCTATCTAGTGCAGTTTCATAAGCAAAGCTTCAAATGACTTGTGTGTGGCTTTACCTCTATCTATAAGAAGTTTAGTGTATCAAGCCACAATCTCAAAACCTTCATCTTTTCCTCTTTCTCTTGGCACCCTGCCTCTTCTTCTAGACTCTAAAGTGAGTGGTCACCTCTCCATCATGAGAATGCAGTCAAATCCTCTAGACATTGCAAGGCTGATTCATACTTCTTCTCGGGTGGCACTAAGTCGGGGTGCTTCAGAAATGGCATCCGTAATCATCTCCACCTTCTTGGAGACTTCACACACCTTTGCTTTTTCTTCTTTCAGCTCACGCCTCAACTGAGCATTGATCAACTCCTCTTGCTTTAGGTCCTTTTCTCTTTCCATGAGCTCCTTCTTTTTTCTTCTCCAATTCCTCCTCCAGGAATCTCACTCTATCATTTCTCCCAAATAGTTTGGCCTCAACTTTGAATGAAACCTTGTTGAGCACATTACATAGACCTATTCATCTAATAGCTAATGAGCATTCACCAAGGGATTTACTCCTTTTTTTTTGGCACCTTCATTAGTGCTCTCGACTTACTTCAAATCGGGTTCATCTACGTGAGACTCAAATGCCCAAGATAACATCTTTCTTGTTTGGGGATATGTGCCTTCTTCATCAAATGATGACATAGCTAGGAGTTTCTCTATTGGTATGGTGCTTTGGAAGCATGCACATAACACCTTGCTAGGATCATTAATGTATCCCATTCCTTGCTCTTGTGCCACCACTACACCTTTCCCACCTGTTTCATAGCTTTTTGGGAAGCTTACTACCAATTTGGGATCCCCACCCATGCTGCCATACTCCTTCCCAATGCTTTCTTCTTCCATCTCCTTCATAATTTCATCCACGCTCCTCTCCAACTCCTATTCCACCAACTCCTTCATGATGCCTGCCACTTCTCTCTCTCATGGATTTCTCCACTTGCTCCTTGGTGAGGCTTGGGGTTCTTTGGTTTTTGGTGCTTACTTCTTCACTCACCCCTTGCCTTGATCCTCTGCTTCTTCCTCATCATTCTTCTCCTCATCTTCCTTGTTATACTTCTCTTCACCTTCCTCCTCCTCTAAATCATGTACATCATACATTGGATGGTCTTCACCTCCTTCAGGCTCATCATCATCCTTTTCACCAATGTAGGCATCTAAAATTTTGTCTCCTCGAGTCTACCTCTTTTCACCTTCTGCTTCTTCCTTACTGGGGATTCCAGTACAAGAGATTCTTCCTTTTCTTTTTCTTCACTAGGTGACGTCTTCCTTGGTGACTCCTCATGTGTGAGGGGCTCTTCATGCTCTATGACTTCTTCTTCTTGGGTCTTTTCCTTGATAGGGGACTTCTTCCTACATGCATAAGTGCTAGGCTTAGTGCTTGCTTCTATCAGCATGCCACATTTGTGTTGTCTCGCACACTTGGTGCCTTCTTCTCCTTCCCTTCTCTTTCTCTCTTCTTTGGTGTGGCCTTCTTTCCTTGTGGGGTCTTCTAGAATGGAGACATCACTCTCCAGATAGGTTCCTTTCTCAAACTTTGGCCTTATGCGAAGGTATATCCTTGTTGCAACCCTTCCAGTGATTGGCAAACATTATTGGCTTCATCATTTGAACTTCATGGGAGACATACTTCTCCACATATATGCACACTTTTTAGGGTACATGAGCTTTTGGCACAACTCACAGGTGGTCTTGGTCCACCTCACTAAGGTCAAACCTTAGTCTTTTGGCTTCTTTGAACTTGTTGACTCCATCTTGGAAGTATTGCGCGGTGAAGGAGAAGGGTAGCTTGCACCATGGACCCTTAGTCCCATTTGTTAAAGTAAATCTGCCAATGCAAAAATGTTGGTACACTAAAAATTTTTCTCCATCCATGAGCATGGGAAACTACTCTAGGATCCTCCACTCTACCCCAAATGTGTCACACATTCATTTATACCACTTCTCTAGGTGCACCTTGTGAGCGGCCATCATGGTTTCACAAGTGTACTTTTCAAACCTTTTTTGGGTGAGGGATCCTCTCTGGATACTCCCAAAAATTTTTTCTAGCCCATCTAGCACTCCAATCTCTGAAAAGATGATGGTGAGGAGGATGTTGCCAAATAATATCTTCTCTCCTTCTTCTACATGCTTGCTTATGATCTCATCCATAATGAAAGAAAACAAGTTATAGATGGTTCCCTCTTGATATCTTCCGGCATACATTTAGCCATGCCTTGTTCACTTGTCCATCATTCTTGATCATTAAGCTTGGTCACCAAGTGCATGCGGCCATCCTCATAATAGGTCTAGAATCTCTGTGATGTCAAAGTATCATGAACCCTTCTTGTAGTCATATGTTGCTACTATCTCCTTGATAGCCTCCTTGTCACTTAGATCATCATCTATACTTTCTCCTTCACAAATAAGGCCTATGAACTTGGATATCAACTATGGTGTTATGTGCATCTTGCACCCTACAAAATAGAAAGTGATCCTCATGCATGCATGACATCAACCATTGATAAAGGTGCTCGGCTTGCCAAAATAAGGCAACTCATACAGTTGTAATAACCCTTTTCTCCAATTTGACTTTCACCTCATCATTGTATATAGGCATCCCATCTGGTGTCCTTTTGTTAGTTAGATGGACCAACCAACTATGCCATTTCCTTCTCATTTGTGCTCATGTGATGGTTATAATCACTCACGGCCATTTGTCTTAAATGTGACACCCACTCCTTTCCTAGCAATACTCCATCTGGGTATTGCATTTCTACATACCATTCTTCATTGGAGCTCATGATGGTAGTGGTTTGTTTTTCCTTTTCCCTTTCCCTTTTTTTCTTTGGTGAAATGGTTTCCTTCTTAGGTGTCATGCTTTCTGTCGGGATAAACTAAGAACTTCTTACTCTTCTCTACTACTACTTTTAACTCCAAACTCAACTCCAAAGCTCAACTCCTGAATAAATCCTTCTATCTCATGCCCTAGCTGCCAAACCCTAACTAGGAAAACCTTCCACAAGATGGCACACTTCAAACAACCTTTTCTCATGCCCATGTACTCCTTCCTCCTAGTTTGCAGATCCACTCTAGTCACACACTTAGATTTCTTGGATTCTTCTTCCTTCACACAAATCTCTCTGGATGCCCTAGTTCACAAGAGCACTTCAACTTCATAATAAAAGGTAGAATAATGACTTTCCCGACCTTATATTTATAGTTTTTTTTCCTCTAGCAATAAATGTTATACCACCTACCAACATACTTTAACATTAAATGTGGATTTTTCCACTAGGTGACTTTAAGCACCCTTACCCACATGCCCAATCCTGCATGAAAAACCTTCTACAACCTTCTTCGCACAAAAAATCCAATCTGACCAAAGACTCTTACGTGCGCATCTACAATGCCAAAGGCACTTCTTCTTTGTCCTTTACCTATTTTTTCCTCACCTACCTCATGTTGTTCCTGCGCTCTTCATCCTTTGTATGTGGTCTTTGTTACAACCTTCTTGACACCATAATTCATTATCCACCATTTCCCCATGTGCTTTCTCAACCTTACGTGCTTCCTTCTACTGGGCCACTCAACTTGTATTACATGCCTATACTTTTTTTTGCCTTACTCCACCCCACACTAAAATAGATGTGTGGTCCTCTCTCATACACAACCTTGGAAAAATAATGTGGTTACCAGCACACAAGGCAAAAATGAAACAAAAAGAAAGGAACAAGCAACGAGAAAGGGAAACACAAGAAAAGAAAAAATAAAGGGAAATTCTAAGCTAACTGGAAATACTACCTTATTTACAAACACCAAGAAGACTTATTTATAGTAGGGCTTTAGCCTACTCCCATTGAAATGACCTGTAATCTCATCCCATCTAGCACTTGTAATAGAAAGTGCACTGAATCAAGAATGTACGAGATGATGTAGGGTCCCAACCAATGGAATTTCAACTTCCCAGATGGCATAGATACTTGGAATCATACAACAACACCATCTTCCCAACCTCAAACTACTTTTTCTTGATATGATGATCATGCCATGCCTTTTTGTTTTTTTTCTATCTTCTGACTCCATCTAGCAAGTGATCACCTTTCATCTAACTACATCAACTTATCAATCCTCTCTTCCAAGCACTTTTTCATCATCCAACCCTCCTACACATGCTATACGCAATGATGGTAACATGAATTCAACTAGAAAAATAGCCTCCACACCAAACACCAATTGAAATGGTGTGGCCTTGTTCAACCTCTTGTAGGTTGTCCTGTATGCCCATAGAATGGCTGATACTTTTCATCCCAATCTTGTCTTCCAACGTCACAGATCTTAGTCAACGTGTGACTTAGTATTTTGTTAAATGCCTCAATAGTTCCATTCACTTGAGGGTGATAAGGGGTAGTCTTGTGATGGGCCACCATAAATTCTACTAATAGAATCCTGACCATTTCATTGAGAAAATGTGTACCTCTATCACTTGTTAAGCTTAAAGGACAACCATACCTGTTGATTATGTTCTCCCATAAAAATCTAGCAGTTTTGTTGTGGTGTAATCCTTCATAGGCATTGCCTCTTCCCATCATGTCAAGTAATCAATGCAAAGTAATGATATACCACGAACCAGTCCTTTCACGCGGTGGAAAATTGGCCCTACAAAGTCGATTGCCCATTTTTCAAATGGTTCAACACTTTGGCTATTGGTCACAAGGGAATTTCATCCCTCTTCCCAGGTTTTCCAAGGCATGGCAATGGTCACAAGCCTTGCAAAACTCAATACAATCTTGGTAGATGGTTTCCCACCAAATCCCTACTAGTAAAATCTTCCACGTGGTAGCATTTCCTACATAGTGTCCTCCTGCAATCCCACCATGCACTTCCTCCATAATTTCCATGCACTCATGTTCCAATATGCATCGATGTAAAACCTCATCATGACCTAACTTATACAGGTCTCCACTAATCAACATGTAGGGTGTGGCACGTATTGCTAACTACTTTCTCTCCAGAGCCTTCATCCCTTCCGAGTGCCACACCTATTTTTAAGAACACTACAATATCTTCCAAGTCTAGGGCATGCATGCAAACCTAAATAGTTGTGCATCGACATGGTATCCTCAATGCTTTGTGTGTCCTCCCCTGAGTTAATCCTTGATAAGTGGTCAGGTCCTGAATTGCTTTTCCTAGTTTTACAACCACTTGTGAACTCAAACTCTTGAATAATAGGACCCAACGACATATGCACCCTTGTAAAATGGGCTTGTTGACTAAGTATTTCAATGCCATGTGGTCCATGTGTAGAATATAAATGGTGTTTCCAATAGGTACTTCCTAAACTTATGCAACACGCGTAGATCATAGACAATGCTTCACGCTCAGTAGTTGTGTAATTTTTTGTTATGCTGGTGTCAACTTTCTACTTGAAAAACACAAGGGATGATCAACAATTCCCTCACCAGGTTGTGCTAGTACTACTCCCATAGTTGTCCCTAAGGCATCAACATGCACATGGAAAGGCTTATCCCAAGAAGGAAAATGTAGTATGGGCATCATGTGACAAGCCTATCCTTCAAAGTGTCAAATGCCCTTTGTTGCGCCTCTCCCCAATGAAAGGCACTCTTGTGTTTTAGCAATTCCTCCAAGGGCGCATGATGATCTTGGCATACCCCTTGATGAATTTCCTATAGTACCCCGATATGCCCAAGGAATCCACACACTACGCTTTGACTAGTAGGCTCCCTAATCCCACAATAACTATAACTTTGGTGGGATCCACTAGTAAGCCTTCTTTTACATATAATATGTCCTAACAGGTTCCAAATGGAGTAAAAAAGACACATTTCTTAATGTTGAGGGATATCCTTAATTTCCAACATCTCTCAAACATCAGCCTCAAATTGTCACAATGGTCTTTCACCAACCCATACATAGTCCAGTCATCCAAGTAAACTTGAAGAAATTTATGGATGAAGTCCTAAAATGCTTGTACCACGATGCATGAGAACACAACAGGTGCATTCTTCAATCCAAAAGGCATAACCATGTAGGAAAAAATTCCCCATTCAATGGTGGAAAAGTTTTTTCTTTCTAGGTCTTCCTTTGCAATCCTGACTTGGTGATACCCTGAGAACCCATCCATGAAAGAGTAGACTTCACACCCCAACTACTCCTCCAAAATTTCTTCAGTAAAGGGGGTTGGAAAAGGATCGATGACACATACTACATTCAGATCCCTATAGTCAACATAGATCCTTATCCTCCCATCCTTCTTGATACTTGATGACCATTGGGCTTATCCATTCTGATTCTTCCACTACCTCAATGATACCAGATGCTATCATCTTGTCTATTTCTTCCTTGACCCATACGTGTACAAATTTGGATTCATCCGATAAGGCCTCTTCCAATCGGGCACACACCTTCCTTCAACTTGATCTTCATCTCCCTAAGGAATGGTGGATGCCTTTGAGTTCATGGTACCCACGAGGGAAAAAAATCCTGAACTCACACAATAAATCAATGACCTTTGAAACTTCTTTTTCCACCAATAGTCCCCAATGATAGCTTCCTTAGGTTTTGTCTCTATCCCAATGTTAACCTTATTTTTTTCAAGGGCTCATGGTAGGTGTGTGCTCACTCATCAACTATCTATGACTTCATGCATACCTTCAAATGGTTAACATCCAAAGTTTCCATCTCTTCACCATCTACTACATAGACCATTTTTCCTTTTTCTTTTTCCATGCACACGCTCAAGTTGTACTTCCTCTAGATTCTTCTTCATTGAGGCACATCTCCAAATAAGGCTCACCCAATAATTCCAGTAGCCTATCTTCTTCCATAGCACTATCTCCCATCATAAGGCACTTGATTACTTACAACACTTATCCACTAATGGCTTTGTACTCCTATACTCAAAATCTTGAATGAGATCATCCACCAAACTCCTACCAATTACCTATTTGATGATGATCTCTCCAAATGAATATACCATGCACATGCACACAACCTTGTAAGGTGGAATACAACTTATGCACCCATAACAAAGTGGTAAATGCTTTATGTGCTTCCCATCCAGGCCTTCTCACACTTTGGATATGAAATGAGGTGGTCTCTTTACCATGGTAGTCTTGTATGATAATGGGCACGCATTGCTCTTGGAGAACCTTACAAAATGTGATTCTTACCTCACACCATTCTAGGAGGCTCTCCCGATGTGTAGCCCACCAAACATGCTATAGTTCCGAGTAGGTTATAATTGAGCATTCCCCTTCTCTCATCCTCATTCTTCCACTGAGCCTCCATTTCTCACAAGAAAATTTTAGGGTATGCTCCTCCAGAGTAACTTGGAAACTTCTTTCCTCCTAGGCACTTGAATGAGCATGCCTTTGTTACCCTTGTTATAGATCCTCTCAACTATCACCCAATCAACTCATAAGTCCCATGCACCCAATTTCACATGCCATGCTAGTGGTATCACTCAAGGACTGAGCATCTTCAAACTAGATAACTCCCTCCATGTGGGATGAATTATCTCAGATCTCTGATGGAGTGCACATAGATTCTATCAAGGACTTCTTCTCCTAAGGGCTTAATATAGGTGTTGATTTCCCATCTGTTAAAGGGATAATCACCCTTTCTTCCTTGTTCTCAAAGCTGATATACCCCTTTGTTAAACCATAGGTCAACATTGTTCTTATAACACCATGGGCACCCAAGTAATGCTGGAAAGTTTTCTACCTCGGTGAGCACCAAGACTTCAAAAGTCTCTAGTGAACTTGGCCCCTTGAATGGTGATAACTACATCCTTCAAGACTCCAATGGGCATTTCCTTAGTCTTGTTTTCCATATACAACACATTCAAAGATGGTTGTAATGTGGGCCTTCCCATTTGATGCCAGCATCCAAGGTAAGAACATTGACCTCTACTCCCATGTCGATGAGGATATTACTTAGAAGCCATCCATCAACAACTTGCATTCAAAGTAATCTCCTTATCATAGTCAAGGCTGTGAGGAGGAAGGTTTGCATGCAAAACCTACCTTTTCGCTCTACTCTCTCCGCACATGTGGTACCTTCTCCCTCATCCATTCTCCTAGCAAGGGAATAATATTCTCTTGCCTTAACATCCTACATACTTCCTTGACCTCATCCAGGTCATCCTTTGGAGCCTCGACATTCTTCCTTTTCTCCAACTACTTTGATTTCTCCTTTAGACATTGATCTCCCCTTGCAAACTCTGAATCACATCCATAGTCTCTTGATACACCTCCTTCTAATGAGTAGGGTCTGGATACTTTCCATGTACCACTTCCTCTCTTGAAACTAGTGTCCTTTGTCTTGGCATCTCCTTGTGCACGTGCCCTCTACTCATGTCATCACCAATATAGTTCTAGTCCTGACTCACGCGCCACTCTTGGCATCCACTATGTGAATCAGATTTCTTGATGCTCACCATCCCAACACCTTTTCTTTTGGTGCTGCTGGTTCATATGCTCATAAAGCTCTAGAAACTCTTTGTACTTATGTTTCTTCCCACACCATGAGCATTGTAATAGATCAGGACACTCACATTTGTAATGCTCTATAGATCCATAGTTATAATAGGTTCCTCATGGGAATTCACTTCATCCTCCACCATGGTTACTATGACCATGAAATCCTCTCAAAAACCTCTTCCACATGCTCCTCCATCTATGCCCCTTCATAACGATGATCATCATCATCCTTGAACTACTTGCAAGACTAGTCTGGCACACACCAAGATCAATAACATCATCATGGATCTGATCAATCAGTCTACAATCCTTGGTATCATGGGTCATAGAGGTACAAATCTTACAATAGAAGAAACATTCTTATGGATTACATGCTGTAGTAGAGGGCACCTACTTGCATCATGATCCCCATGGAAAATTTCATAGTCTACCACCATAGCATATACCAAATTTCCGAGGGAAACTATCCTTTACATGCCCTTCCACTTCACATTCTATACACCAAATCCCACTACAACCTCATGTGTTGAGTTTGTAGACAAATTCTCCAACTTTGGCCATTGTAGCAATTTGAGCCTCCAAAAAGGACTAACACCAATATCAATGCTCCCAATAGCCTCATTGGCATGTAGGGTAGCTTCCAATGCCTCACATGGGTCTATGAAAGTCTTGTGTGATAGAGCCCTTCTAAATGGTGTTATCAATCCTCCAAAAACCATTGAGCATGTTGAGAAGGGATGAATGTCATAGGATAGTTTTGACAAGAGAGTCTTGAAACATGTGCATCATACTCCCACACACTCTCTTCCATTCCTTATTGATCTCCTTCAGCAAGTGTTGATGCTCTTTTCTACTCAAACTTAGGGATATGGAACTCTACTAGGAAGGTGTTCTTCAATGTAATGTAGTCTACCACCATTTGATGGGGTCATACTTCCTATACCAACTAACTATGCACATGCCTTGCAACATTTGTTGTGCAACTGACTTTCCTTCCACTCTGGGGTAGTGATCCCTTTCACACACCATAGTAATTCACACTTGTGCACATGCTCTATAACATCTTCAATACCCCTATAGTCTAGTAAGTGCAAAGACATCTCAAAAATACTTGTGGAGGTGGTGAGGGCCCTTTTCCTCCTGATCTAGAGCCTTGGTTCCTCCGTGTTTCCTCCTCCACTAGATCCACTAGATCCACCAGGTCCCATTCCTCCTGACCCACCAAGATCCTCTAGATCCACTAGGTCCACTAGGTCCTCCAGCCCCTATACCACCGATCCACCTCCTGTAGCCAGAAAAAATGGCCTGAAGTGGTCATGCCTAGTGTTCCCAAATGTCCCACTGAACTACGCACGCATGCCGATGGTTTGTGATATTGTCCCACTACTAGTTGTGTGTCCCGCACCACTCCTAGATGTGATACCCAAACCTTGCATACTTTGCACCTTGTCCAAAAATTCCTCCAAATACGAATGGATTTGCGTAGCCATGGATGTTCCAAATGAGAAATTATATCTCCTGGGTGCAGATCGGTTACTCCCACCGATACCAACTAGGTTAACAATACTTCTCCTTGATCTTGGAAAACCAAGCACCAGGGTTGGTCACCATGTGGGTTCAGATGCACACAACATGGCTCTCCTTTCTCCATGTGATGAAATCTCATCAAAGTCAAGGGGCTTTCTCTCCCATGCTTTCCAAGATGGGGTAGCACAAATTGCTCAGGTTCCACATCCTCTGTGTGAACCTCAACTCCTTCCCAACATCTACCTCCATAGATCCATCACACTTACAACCTCACATTGTCTAGTCATCTCCCTTTCATGAGCTTCACTATACTTGAGTCATCTCTCCTCCCTTTCCTTTTCAGCCGCAATGTCCCATCTTCCTCCACCCTAGCTTCCTCTCCCAATGCTCAGAGAAGCTTAGCCGATATGGGAAATGCCTCTAAACTTAAGGTAATGACCAAGATCTTCATAGCCAAAGGAATAACACACAAAAATGATCCTCTGGGCTCCCTCAAAACTCAAACTCAACAACTTCTGGGAAAGAATACGTAGAAATGGCATATTCTAGAGTATAACTAGTCAACACTCCTTTCCACCAGTGATCAACAACATGTCCAAGTCAGATCTACATCCTACGTAGCCTCTAATAATCATCTTGGGTCCATACACATGATCTATAGTACCAGATTATCTAGATGCATATGCTGAAAGCCATTCATATAGTTCTACTAGGAAAACAACAGAAGAATGTCTCATACAACTCATGGTATAGGTTCTCTTCTACCCATCTACGCACATCAAACTCAGGTCTAGTGTTGAATCTTTGTTAAGTCTTATGAGAATACATCATCTTATGTCATTTTTTTATACCCTTAGAGTAGTCTAATCCCATGCACGTGGCCTATTGCCTAGCGGGCTCTCTCTCCTTTATGTGATTCTTGTGAGAATGCATCATCTTATAACATATATTCAAATGGAAATGAGCATAAAAGAACCATGCAACATTCTAAGAACCTAGAACGAGTTGTTATCTCATTGCATCTAGAAAAGAGAAATAACAAGAAACATATGGAAATGGTTCATACAAAAAGGAAATACATAAGTATTATACTCCTAAACACATATATGATTTATAACAGAGCCTTATATTCATATTAATAGGTTCAATAACCACATTACATCCCTTGAGGTCATAACAGATCCTCATATAACCATGCAGAGCCAAGTCATGCATCAAAACTACACTATGTTCATCATATTACAAAAATGAATGTAGACCCATCCCTCTAAATGTGCCATGATTCCTATATTTCCTAATCCTAACCCATATAATTGTCCATGGATTTCTGCAGAGATTCACCTCTCTTTCCCCTTTTTAACTCTTCGACTCTCTCCTTTACTTTTCACTCACCCCTTCTTCTAGCGAGGCACACTTGAATTTATAGCCTTCGCTGCCACCACCATGCCTTTTTGAAGTTATAGATCAGTTGCCAAGTGTCAAAGTGGTCCTCCATGGAAGCATGCCTTCTCAGATCGAGCTCTCCACTCTTTGCAATGATGTCTTTTGGAACCT
Organism: Taxus wallichiana var. yunnanensis; assembly: GCA_018340775.1. Taxonomy (NCBI): domain Eukaryota; kingdom Viridiplantae; phylum Streptophyta; class Pinopsida; order Cupressales; family Taxaceae; genus Taxus; species Taxus wallichiana. The sequence goes on from CM031235.1 coordinate 661,451,759, forward strand.
TCTATCGCATGCCTAGAATATTCCCTTTTTGATCCCATAGTGCTATTGGCGGCACATTATCCATAAGGGTCATGATTTTCTGTCTTTCGCTTGGGACAGGGGAATACGGCTAAGTCCAAAACATGTCTTACCTTACGCATGTGTGCCATGTGTGTTTTCTGAACCCTGCTAGAACCCTTCCCTACGTGCCTTCAACCCGCGCGCCCTTATTCAACTAGGTCTCGCGTGCCCACGCGCCTTCTCATCCTTAGCCAATATTTCGGGGCCCAACATCACCCCACACTACACCTATTCTCCATCCTTGGAAACACTCTTCAAAGAATAAAGAAATGGAGGATCCTTAAAAATGGTTGGAATGAAAGAATAAAGGAATGAAGAAATGGGGAAAAGAATGAAAGAATGGGAAATTGTTTATTTCTAGAGGAGGAGAGGGAAATCCTTCCCTAATTTTGCTTCTAACTTTCCCCAAGCGTCGACCTCATTCTCGAGCTTCTTGACGGATGATGTCACCTACTAGGGCTCCTCAAATCTTAGCCCTTCTTTGTTGGTGCTCATTGTCTCCACGATATCCTCAAGTTATTTCACCATATCCTCGAGTGCGTCCATCCTCCAGTGATTTGGGGTATAATTATTTCAGATCAGGTTCTTGATTGAGCCCCGCAAGGTCTCAATGGCCTCTAATTTCTTTTCTACTTTGGCTAGGATTTTGTCTCGCTCACCTTGTTCCCCTTATTCTTTTCTTGGAACTCCTTGAGTTCCACTTCATGGGTGGTAACCAAGATACTTTCCACTCTATCCCTATCCGTGTAATTATCATAGGCAACCTCAACAACTTGTGTGATGATTTTTACATCGGCGAGGATCTTATTGTACTGAGAAACAATTTCCAAAACCTTCATCTTATTCTCTTTTTCTTGTTGCACCAATGCCTCTTCTATGTATTCTAAGGCAAGTGGTTGCCTCTCCATAGTGAGTATGTAGGTCAATTCCTCTAGGCATTATAAGGTTGATCCATATTTTTACGCGGGCAATATTAAATCTGGATGCTTCAAGACAATGGCATCTATAATCATCTCTATTTTCTTGTATGCCACACACATCATTGCCTTCTCATCTTATAACTCACGCCTTAATTGTGCGCTGGTTAGATCCTCCTTCATGTCCTTTCCCTTCCTAAGGATCTCCTCCTCGTTTTTCTCTAGCTTGCCTCTAGGAACTTCACCCTGTCATTTATTCCAAAGAGTTTGGCTTCAACCTCAACTGAAAATTTGTTGAGCGCATTGCAGAATCTGTTCATTCGATAATTGTTGAGCATTTACCAAGGGTTTATTCCTTTTATTTTTGGAACTTTCATCAAAGGTCTAAATATGCTAGTATCTATTTTGGGGTTTTACTTTAACCATTCAGCTCATGAACCATAGTTGTATAGTTTTGCAACAAGTAAGCAACTGTAAAGAAAGGAAATATCTAAAGAAGAAGGAAATAACAAAAACAGGAAAGAAAGAGGGAAGATGTGCAACCCAATCAATAGATTACAAAGTTGATTGCATGCACATAGACAAAACCAATAGATATTAACACACAAAATTATAAGCAAAGGTAGCTTTCAATCTAGATCTAAAATAACACAAAGTTTATAAGTAGATCTAAGACAAAAAGTTAGAAACAAAATGCACCATGACACAAAGTTCTCTGAAATCTGCTCCTTTCTATTCCTTTGCTTCAAATAGCTATCAAGGGTTTCAACACAAAGTTTGGAACACAAGAATGTTGCTTACAAATTTTGATCCTTAACCCGAAGGTTCTTCCTCTACTTATAGAATGTAGAAGGGAAATTACAAATGGGAAACTTAACTGAACTAGAACATAAACAAGAAGTAAAGATAACATCTGGCAATCATCTTCCTCTAATTCCTCTCCAAGTGACATGCATCCGGATCTATAGTCAAAATTATACACATCTGTCACTTAACTTATAGAATCATTCCACATAACTTAAAGTAATGGTTTTAAACCAACAACTTTAAAGTTTTACAATTACATCCGGGAACGTGGAAAATAGAAGAAGAAAGAGTAGAAGAAGAAAGATTCACCAGCTATAACATCTACATCTTCTTTTTGTTTTGATACTGAATATACTTGTCAAACATGTAATTCAACAACTTCCCATCTGTTTTAGCCACAACTTCTTTTCTATCTTGAATTACAGCAAGCCTTCGTTCAAAACCTTGATGCACGCTTCCACATCCTTCAAGCTAGGCCCAAACTTCTCAATATCTGACTGCAACGTTACCAGCTTACTGATGGAATCCATCGTGAAAGGCCTAACAACTCCATCAATTCTCTCTTGCACCATCAGAAGAGATCCCTCTAGGGAATCAGACACTTTGCTAGGAATGGTCCTTGTGTATGAAGAAACATTCCCGACCACTTCCTCATTGGTGAAAGCAATGACATTGTCTGGTAAAGATGATGCCATACTCTTAAGTGCCCGTATCCTTTTCAGCATGATTATAAAGATCTCCAAGCGGAAAGATACTGCAAACTCAAGTTGCTTCCCCTTCTCAACTGATCCATCGGGCACAATTCATTCGCAATCAACACCTCCCTCGACAACTTATTTATTTCAACCAAAGTACTCAGGTTACTTTCAGCTACTATGCTCATGTCTATCGTGCTTGTCACTAGTTGCTTAATTGAACCGATGCATCCTTCATAACCTTTAGACGGGCTGGTACCTCTCCGAGTTGTACAGAAGCTTGGCGAATGATTAGACTCTTCCATTCATTGATAGCTTTAACCTGGTTACCTGCATCTTCCACTTCCTGCATCAGATGATCACTCACCTACTTATGTGCTGAAATGGGTTGAGCGGAAGATTTGGCAACTTTGGCAATAATCTCACACAACTGAGACACCTGCTTCTTGAAGTTCAACTTTCTCCACCTTTTCTTTGTCAAGCCTAAGGAATAAAGCATCTATCAATGTCTGCGTGTCTTGCTTCAATCCTTCTGTGGTGGCTTGACCTATGGGTACTTTGGTCATTGTTATATCCTCTGCCGTGAGCTCATCCTTCTTCTTTCCTTCTGCTGGAACTGACATCTCAACGAACTTCTACCCCGACTCCTCAATAATCAACCTCGAAGTCACCTTAGCAACTTTAGGTTTTCTGTCTTTTCCGCCCAAACTCAGGAGCAACTGCAAGTCATGTTCCTCCAAGTTGATCTCCTCTCTAGCCTCTGGGACCAACTGTGAAGCCAACCATTCTGAGAAATTACTTCTCGAAGAATGAGAAGTTGCCGAGTGTACCACCATCTCGCACTCTGATTCCTCTCCATCCGAAACTGCTACAGGTGTTGTGGCTACCATCCTCTGTATTGTCCAAAGACAAAGCTCTTTCAAATTTTGCCATCTGTAACTTCAACGTTTCTTTAGGAAGAGGTGCTGAATGGAGTGGCTGAGGAGAAAAGATGAATGTTGCCAGATTCAACGAGGAACAACAATATCTTGCTTTGAGAGGTGCAAACACAGTGGTGAAGTACTTGATGTTGAGAAGTCAGAACTAACACCATAGCAGTAGAAGTGATCTTCTCCCTTGAATGAGACTTTTTGTGCACTTTAATCTTTTTAGGCCTTCTTGCTTTCTCCTCGTGCTTCCTTTTGAGGGAATCTCCTATGTTGAGGTTTCCTGTGATCTGATTCATCAAAGCTTCATCAAGGCAATATCCCTTTGTCAACAACTAGTTTGAAGTATTGACCAGAATGGTGGCAGACCTTTCCTCGATCGTGTGGCAGCCACCTATGCTCTCCTGAAGTACAACTCTATCTCCTCCCATCTGATGGTATGCATCAAGTAACACAAGCCCATCATCTTTAAGATCCGCAGGTATCCGTGCTAATCCAAAGTCAAACACTTGCCGTCGCTTGATAACCTGCTGAAATCTTTCTTTCTAACTTCGTACTCGCTTCTGCACTTCATCCAGAAATCTTCTAATGAAGGCACATGCGCGTACTCCTGGGAGATTGTCTTCCTTGCCACCCCATATGGATCGAAGTTCAGCCGTGTTGGAAGAACTCTTGCTCGTACTCAGAGAACATCTCCGCTTCAATTCCTCGGGCTTTATGAATGCTCTGGCAGCTGTAATAGCCCACTGTGATCGGGAAGAAGCCTGTAGACTTGTGTCGTTTCGACTATAGGTCATGCATCTCCACGAGTTGTCTGCTCAACTCCATGATGACCAATCTGTCACTTAGATATCTAGGCAACTTGATTGGTTCTCCCAAAATCCGATGACCCTGAGGTATGTAAAGTCCGCAAACTAGATGAAGATACTGCCAATCTTGGACATAGCTTCCCAAGCTTCCTTGCTTACCCTGTTGGCCTTTAGATCACCGTTCAGCCTGCAAATGAATCCGTAGAAGAATCCATCGTTGACCACCTTATAATCTTTATTGCATGCGGGCACAATAAGTTATGGATAGCACTCAAAAATAGGATCCTTGGAGAGCACACCACGTCTATCCAGCTTGGAGAAGATACCCTGTGAAGCTGCTGCATATACCAAATACGAAGTCATTTTGAAGTTGTAAGTCCACCTCACATTCCGGAGCTGCTCACCGATGTTGTCACTAATGATTTCCGACCAATTGATTATAGAATCTGCTTTGTTGATTTCAATGGTCCTGATGAAGGCATACATCCATGAGCGGAAGTTGTGAGCGTTAGCTTCGCCATTTATCTTGCATAACAATTTGGTAATGTCATCCACCTCCTGTACCAGATTGGATCATGGAAGAGTTCTCGGGAACTTGGATGGAGATCTGGGCTTCTTCATGTACCTATTGTTCATTATGCCCACACAGTCAACTTTATGTTTTTCCCATCTGTTGCCGGCATCCAGTATGCTAATAGTAGTCACCACCTATCATGTGCTGGAATCTTCAGACAATAATTGATGAACTATGCATCCAACTGGATTATTGTCTTCCCCGCAACATCTCGAACTGATCTAGATAGTGGGTGGTAAGACCTAGCACACTCCATGATGAATTCTAGGAAATTGAGCTGTGAATGGGAATGCTAAAGCTCAATGATTCCACTGCTTTTGATTGCACGCATGAGAGAAGTCTTTCCAGCTCTGGATCTGTCAATCAATTCGGAAAGAGGTTTTGGACCTAGATCTATATCTCCGATGTCAACAAACCTGGAAGTAATGCATGATTCTACTGAGCTTTCTCTTTCATCCCGCTTTGCCATGGCCGGATCTATCTTTGTCTGAGCAACTCTTTTTCTCTTTATTCGGCCGGAATTCTTTACAACCAGTGCAGATCTGGGGATTTCTTCGATTCGAGGATATATTCAATGTATCTGACATTGATTTAAGCTCCCTTTCAATTATATAAGCACCTGTAATGAATACCTGCAATTAATTCAGACAAAGACGGCCAATCGAACATGAACACTTGATTTTAATCATAAAAATCTGCATATATAAAGCCCGCTGCCCTAAAATTTGAGGCTTTGTTTGCATGCAAAGCAAGCATGAATATTGTCAACTTCACCTGAGCACCTGTACCACTATGCAGACAATTAATCAGACTTAAATCAAGCTCCTTCAAACCTAGGCGCCAAACTTTGAAGCTTTCCGACAGTGAAAACACCTTCCTCTGAGCAAAATTCCTCCTTAATTGGGCGCCAAAATTGCCTGGCTGCACTCCTTTGCTAGAAGAATTAATTACTTCATTAATATGGCAGCCCATGCTTATATAACCTTCATCATTCTATAATTAATTATTGCCTCTTCTATTCCTGGCAATTAATTAATTAATAAACATGCTTTTCTCTTCAATTTGGGCACCTATTTTGTGCATGCTCATGGCTGCCATTAAATAAATTAAATTTATTTAATTTTAGCTTTCTACTTCCAGTCCACTTTGACTTCACACTATGCTTTGACCTCATGCGCCAAAAATAGGAATTAATTCCATCAATAAATACTTTAAAAAGTATTATTCCTCCTCTAGGTGGGTCGCACTTTTTTGCATGAGAGAGGGCTGCATTAAATAAATTAAATTTATTTAATTTTAGAATTCTATTTCCAATTTCCTTTATCCTCTTATCCTATGTTGACTTTTCCTCATGCTTGGGCGCCAAATTTGAATAGAAACAATTAATAAATGCAATTAAAGCTATCCTTCTATTCCAAAAGGGGTCGCACTTTTTTGACATGGCTAATTTCTATTTTTAAAAGTCAATTTCTAATGGGATTATTCACCCTGCACCGCAGCTCCAAAATCCATGATCCACTTAAGTTGTTTGACTTTCATAATGGAATTTTTTACCTTGCAAGGCAAGTAAGAAATTCCCATCAATGCCTTAAGTGATTTTCTTTTATTTCACAATGGGAATTTTCACCCTACAAGGCAGGTAAGAAATTCCCGCCTGCCTGCTACCTCTAATTTTCCCATTATGACTTAAGTGGCTTTGCTTCCATGGGAAAAAGTACCCTGCCAAGTAGGTACAAAATTCCCACCTGCCTGCTGCTACCAAAAATCCCATTGTAGCTTAAAACCTTCCTTTCCCAAAAATGCGACTTGCCCAGAAGAGGCCTTTTTGTGCATGACTTCGTCTTTTTAGAGAGAACCAGACCTCCTGTGGCAAATTCCTTCTGGCATGACGTCCGTAGATGATCTCCAGATACTCCAGGCAAGAAAACAGACTGAACCGGCAAAGGAATAGACCTAGGGAAATTTCACAGAAAACAAAATGAGAAAAATACCAAAAACGCAAAACGTTGCTAAGTCACAGATAAAGCCCAAGATTCATTCCTAGTGGAAAACCTACTTGTATATGGGAATATCGACATATAAAACCTCAACAGGGGTTAAATTGGAGCAAAATTTACCTCAAATGGGGCTTAAAATAATTAAATAAAAATTTCCTATAAGAAAACTCCCAAAGAAGATTCATCTCCTAAATTGGCTTATATGGAAATATCTTGACACAATACGTATATTTTCTAGCAATTAAAACACAAAACGACCCATTATTTTAAAATTATGTTTTTTTACATGGGGTAGTCTCAAATTTTAGGTAAAATCTGGGACACCGTTTACAACCAAACTAGGATCTCCCCATGCATATTATTTTCCTACTTTCCTCCTCAACTTCCTTAAACCTCATCCAATGTTTGATAGGTGATCTCTTCATTATCAATTCCTCATGGGTGAGGTGCTCTTTGTGCTCTGGTGCCTCTTCTTCTAGGGTTTTTTCCTTGACAGGAGACTTCTTTCTCCATGCATAAGTACTAGGCTTAGCGCTTACTTCCGCGTGCTCACCACTTGTTTGTGTGGTTTGAACATTTGCGCCTTCTCTTGTGCCTCTTCTCTTTCTCTCTTCCTTGGTGTGACCTTCTTCCTTCCTGTAGGGTCTTCAGGAATGCAGACATCATTCTCCAAGTAAGTGACCTTTTCAAATTTGGCCTTATGCGCAGAATACACTCTTCTTTGCGGTCCTTCTCATGCAATCGGCAACGTTAAAGGCTTCATCATTTGAACTTCGTGGGAAACATACTTCTCCACGTGCGCTACTTTTTGGGTAGACAAACTTCGACATAGCTCATAGTGGTCTATATCTACCTCACTAAGGTTGAACCTTAGTCTCTTGGCCTCCTTGAACTGATTGAATCCGGCTTGGAAGTATTGCGCGATGAAAGAGAAGGGTAGCTTGCACCATGGACTCATATTCCCATTTGTCAATGTAAATCTACTAATGCAGAAGTGTTGGTACACTGCAAATTCTACCTCTCCATCCAAAAGCACTAGTAATTACTATGGGATCCTCCATTTTGCTCTCGAATGCATCACACATTCGCTTGTACCACTTTTCTAAGCGTGCCTTGTGAGCAGCCGTCATGGTTTCACAAGTGTACTTCACAAACCTTTTTACGGGTGAGGGATCCTCTTCTGGATACTCCCAAACAAACTTTTTAGCCCATCGGGCACTCCAATCTCTGAAAATATAATGGTGAGGAGGATGTTACCGAAGAGTATCTTTTCTCCCTCCTGCACGCTGCTTATGATTTCATCCGCGATGAAAGTGGACAAGTTATAGATTATTCCTTCGATATCTTAGCATACATTTAGCCATGCCTTGTTTACTTATGTCCATTATTCCTAATCATTGAGCTTGGTCACCAAGCACACGGCCATCCTCATGACTAGGGTTTGGAATTTCGAAATGTCAAAGTATCGCGACCACTTTTTGTAGTCATATGTGGCTATAGTCTCCTTGATAGCCTCCTTGTCACTCAAATCATCATCTATGCTATCTCCTTCACAAATGAGGCCTGTGAACTTGGATATCAATTGAGGTGTTATGCGCATCTTGTGCCCCATAAAATAAAAGTGATCCTCATGCACGTGTGACATAAACCATTGATAAAGGCACTCATGCTTGCCAAAGTAAGGCTCTTTCATCCTTTATACGTTGTCTTTGTTTCTGACCTCCTTGACACCAACCATTCTAATCCATAGTGCTTTCTCAACCTTACGCGCTTCCTTCTACTGGGCCACTCAACTTGTATTGTAGGCCTATACTTCGCATCACTCCACCCCACACTAAAATAGATGTGCGGTCCTCTACACATACACAACCTTGGAAAATAATGTGGTTATTGGTGCACAAGGTGCAAAATGAAACAAAAAGAAAGGAACAAGCAACGAGAAAGGGAAACACAAGAAAAGAAAAAGCATAAAGGAAAATTCTAAGCTAGTTGGCAATACTACCTTATTACAAACACCAAGAAGACTTATTTATAGTAGGGATTCAACCTACTCCCATTGAAATGATCTTTTAATCTCATCCCATCCGATGCTTGAATCGGTAAGGGCTTGAATCAAGAATGTATGAGATGATGTAGGGTCCCAACCAATGGACTTTCAACTTCCCATGATGGTGCAGATACTTGGAATCATACAACAACACCATCTACCCAACCTCAAACTTCTTGTTCTTGATATGATGATCATGCAATGCTTTTTCTATCTTCCGACTCCATTTAGAAAGTGATCACCTTTCGTCTAATCCGCATCAACTTATCAATTCTATCTTTCAGTGCTTGCTCATCATCCAACCCTCCTACGTGTGCTATACATAGTGATGGTAACATGAATTCAACTAGAAAACAACCTCTATTCCAAACACCAATTGAAACAATGTGGCCTTGTTCAACCTCTTGTAGGTTGTCTTGTATGCCCATAGAATAACTGATACTTTGTCATCCCAATCTTGTCTTCTAACATCACAGATCTTAGTCAACGTGTGACTTAGTATTTTGTTAAATGCCTCAATAGTTCCATTTTCTTGAGGGTGATAAGGGGTAGTCTTGTGATGGGCCACCATAAATTCTAGCTAACAGAATCCTGACTGTTTCATTGAGAAAGTGTGTACCTCTATCACTTGTTAAAATTAAAGGACAACCATACCTACTGATTATGTTCTCCCATAAAAATATAGTAGTTGTCACTGTGGTGTAATCCTTCATAGGCATTGCCTCTTCCCACCATGTCAAGTAATCAATGCAAGTAATGATATACCATGAACCAGTCCTTCGCGCGTTAACAAAATTTTCCCTACAAAGTTGATTGCCCATTTTTCAAATGGTTTAGCACTGGCTATTGGTCATAATGGAATTTCATCTCTCTCTAGGTTTTCCAAGGTGCTAGACAATGATCACAGGCCTTACAAAACTCAATACAATCCTTGTAGATGGTTTCCCACCAAAGCCTTGCTAATTAAATCTTTAGCTTTGAAACATTTCCCGCATAGTGTCCTCCTACAATATCATCATGCACTTCCTCCATAATTACCACACGCCCATGTTCCAATACGCATCGGCAAAGAAACTCATCATGACCTAACTTATACAGTCTCCACTAATCAACATGTAAGGTACGACATGTATTCTTGCTAACTACTTTCTCTCCGTAGCCTTCATCCCTTTTGGCACCCCACCCGTGTTTAAGAATACCACGATATCTTCCAAGTCCGAGGGCGCGTGTCGCAACCTAAATAATTACACATCTGGCATGGTATCCTCAATGCTTTGCACGTCCTCCCCGAGTTAATACTTGATGAGTGGTCGTCCTCGAATTGCTTTTCCTTGTTTCACAACCACGGTGAACTCAAATTTTTTTGAAATAATAGGACCCAACGACATATGTGCCCTTGCAACACAAGCTTGTTGACTAAGTACTTTAATGCCATGTGGTCCGTGTAGAATATAAATGGTGTTGCCATAGATATTTCCTGAACTTGTGCAACACATAGATCATGAACAATGCTTCGCTTTAGTAGTGGTGTAATTATGTTTTGTTGGTGTCAACTTTCTACTAGAAAAGCATAAGGGATGGTTAGAAATTCCCTCACCAGTTGTGCTAGTACTACTCCCATAGATGTCCCTGAGACATCAACATACACATGAAAATGATTATCCCAAGGAGGAAAACATAATATGGGTGCCATGACAAGCCTATCCTTCAAAGTGTCAAATGCCTTTTGTTGTGCCTCTCCCCAATGAAAGGCACTCTTGTGTTTTAATAATTCCTCCAAGGGCACGACGATCTTGGCATATCCCTTGATGAATTTCCTATAGTACCTTGTATTCCCAAGGAATCCGCGCATTGTGCTTTGACTAGTAGGCTCCCTAATCCCACAATAATTGTAACTTTGGCGGATCCACTAGTAATCCTTCTTTGCATATAATATGTCCTAATAGGGTTCTAAATGGAGTAGCAAAGACACATTTCTTAATGTTGAGGGATATCCTTAATTGCCGACATCTCTCAAACATCAGCCTCAAATTGTCACAATGGTCTTTCACCAATCCATACACAGTCTAATCATCCAAGTAAACTTGAAGAAATTTATGGATGAAGTCTTGAAATGCTTGTACCACGATGCGTGAGAACACAACAGTGCATTCTTCAATCCAAAAGGCATCACTATGTAGGAAAAACTTCCCCACTCAGTGGAAAAAGTTGTCTTTCTCTGGTCTTCTTTTGCAATCCTAACTTGGTGATACCCTGAGAACCCATCCGTGAAAGAGTAGACTTCGCACTTGGCTACTCCCTCCAAAATTTCTTCAATAAAGGGGGTTGGAAAAGGATCGATGACACATACTGCATTCAGATCCTTGTAGTCAACACATATTCTTATCCTCCCATCTTTTTGATACTAATGACCATTGGCTTATCCATTTTGATTCTTCTACTGCCTTAATGATACCATATGCTATCATATTTTCTATTTCTTCCTTGACCCGTATGCGTAAATTTGGATTCATCTGATAAGGCCTCCTCTGAATCAGGTGTACACCTTCCTTCAACTTGATCTTCATCTCCCTAAGGAATGTTGGATGCATTTGTGTTCATGATACCCATAAGGGAATAGATACTTGAACTCGCGTAACAAATCAATGACCTTTGAATCTTATTTTTTGACCAATAGTCCCCTATGATAGTTTCCTTAGGTTTTGTTTATGTTCTAATGTTAACCTTCTTTGTTTTCAAGGGCTAATGGTAGGTGCGTGCTTGCTCATCATCGCTCTCTATGACTTTTCGTGTACCTTCGCAGTGGGCTAACATCCAAAGTTTCCATCTTTTCACCATCTACTACATAGACTATTTTTCCTTTTTCTTTTTCCATACATGCATGCTCAAGCTATACTTCCTCTAATTCCTCTTCATTGAGGCACGTCTCCAAATAAGGCTCACCTAACAACTCTAGTAGCCTATCCTATGCCATAACACTATCTCCCATCATAAGGCATTTGATCACCTATAACACCTTATCTATTGGTGGTTTGGTACTCCTATGCTCGAAAGCTTGAATGAGATCAACCGCTAACTCATGCCAATTACATGTTTGACGACGCATCTCCGAATGAATATACCAAGTGTGCACACAACCTTGTATGGTAGAATATAATTTATGTACCCACAAAAATGTGGTAATGCTTCTACGCTTCCCATCCAGGACCTACTCACACGCTTGATATGAAATGAGGCGGTCTCTTTTAGCATGGTAGTCCTTTATGATCGTGGGTGCCGTGCTTTTGGAGAACCTTATAGAAAATGTGATTCTTACCTCGCGCCACTTTAGGAGGTTCTCCCGATGTGTAGCCCACTAGTGTGTTGCATTTACGAGTAGGTTATAGTTGAGCATTCCCCTCCTCTCATCCTCATTCTTCCATTAAGCCTCCATTTCCCGCAAGAAAATTTCAGGGTATGCTCCTCCAGAGTAACTTGGAAACTTCTTCCCTCCTAGGTGCTTGACTGAGCACACCTTTATTACCCTTATTACAGATCCTCTCAACTATCACCCAATCAACTCATAGGTTCCATGCACCCAATTTTCGCATGCCACACTAGTGGTATCACTCAAGGACTGAGCATCTTCAAACTGGATGACTCCCTCTGTGGGATGAATTATCTCAGGATCTTTGATGGAACACACATAGATTTTGTCAAGGACTTATTCTTCCAAGGGCTTAGTATAGGGCAATTGAATTACCATATGTCAAAGGGATGATCACCCTTTCTTCCTTGTTTTCAAAGATGATATACCCTTTGTTAAACTGCAGGTCAGCATTGTTCTTATAACACTATGGGCACCCAATCAATGCTGGAAAGTTGTCTGCCTTAGCAAACGCCAAGACTTTGAAGTATCCAGTGAACTTGGCCCCTTGAATGGTGATAACTGCATCCTTCAAAACTCCAATGGGCATTGCCTTAGTCTTGTTTTCCATATACAACACATTCAAAGATGCTCAATGCGGGTCTTCGCATGTGATGCCGTATCTAAGATAAGAACATTGACCTCTGCTCCCATGTCGATGAGGATATTACTCAAAAGCCATCCATCAATAACCACATTCAAAGTAATCTCCTTTTCATAGTCATGACTATGAGGAGGAAGGTTTACATGCAAGATTTTCCTTTCACGCTCTGCTCCTGGTGTGTGTACCTTCTCTCTCAACCATTCTCCTAAAGCAAGGGATAATATTCTCTTGCCTTAATATCTTGTATACTTCCTTTACCTCATCCAAGTAATCCTTTGGTGCCTCGGCACTCTTCCTTTTTCCAACTATTTTGATTGCTCCTTGGGTAAGTGCATTAAGTTGGTGGACAAAAATGGGTAATAAGTGGACGTTATATTGCAAAAACAAAGAAATCTCAACTTGTAGGGATTATTAGCAATACGCGTACTCAAAATTAGAAAAATTTATATAAATATGAATCGTAGCATCCAAAATCTAGTTTCTAAACTACTATTTTTTAAAGAAATAGACAAGTTTAGCTATATTAAACACTCAAAATTATATGACTAGGTTTTTTTTTTTTTTTGAAAAAACCTATAAGATTAGAAATCTGTTTGCTGTGATTTAGATGAACAAATATTCTTTTTTTTTTCATTTGGTGAAAAGTTAGATGTCGTTGTCTATCTTGGGATGGATTTTATTTTGTATTTTTTCGAGCAATATTTTTTTTTGATGATTTTTCCATGAAAGTGGTCTGAATTTTTTTAGAAAATGGAGCACTTTCTGTTTTCCCGCCATAACTATATAAAAATATCAAAATATATATATAATTTTCTCCATGCTTGGGATGGTATAAGTTTTATCAAATTTTCATAAGCGAAACAAAAGTTGTAGTCTTAAACGTAGACATGAACATTTGCCAAAAAAATGTTGTAAAGACCTATTGTTAGTAAAAATTATAAAATGATATTTATCTTATTCTATTCACTTTAAAATCAATATTTATACAAAGTTAATAGTCTCCCCTACACGATGGCACCATTTTTGTGAAATGTTTTCAATTTTTCAGCATGGTTCAAGTCTGCAGAAGAGAAAATTTGAAGTTTTTTGACCTTTTACATGCCATAATGACCTCCCATAGCTTTGGTTGGGAAAAACAAATATTTCTGAGCCTTAGGGTCAGATTTGATGATACAGATAGAACCGCAATCGTGGTTTGTAAACCGTGATCACAGTTTTGATAACAAGCACCACGATCGTAGTTTATAAAGTGTGATCGCGGTTCTTAAATCATATTTACACACATCCCAATGTTCAAATTACCATGTGATTTTTACTTGTTTGACCTTACCATATGAATTATTACGAAATTATGTCACTTTCTGTACGTTTTTCTTATCACCGAAGTAAAACATCATGGGAGATAAGAAATGAAGTCAAAAAAGGAAGTCATTAAGTAAAAAAAAACCGATGAATTAGAAGAAAATATATTTCAAAATGCTTTGAGTGAATGCGTAAACTTCATGAATCAAGAAGAGATTCATTTTCAATCCCTACTATTGTAAGCAATGAGGAACCAAGTAATGTTTCTATTGTCAATGTTGAAGTTGAATTAAATACTCGTGATGAAGATGTTTTTACTGTCAATGTTGAAGAATAATTAAATACTCGTGATGTAGTTGATGTTGAAATTGAAGGAGATAATGAAAATGTGAATAAGGAAATTCAGGTTGAAACTGATAGATAAGCAAAATTTGACAAAAACACCTCCTAGGATTTTATGTAAGAAACCTAATTATTTTATTGAAATTGATGAAAACATTTTGAAACCAATTTCGACAAACTTTCTGAATGGAAAATCAGAAGAAAAGCCATTGAAATTTGGGATAATCATTTTGAAATTTTAAATGATTCCCAAAGATGTCAGTTGTTGGTTAGTTTGATGAAATTGATTAAAATGAGACATACATTAAACACCTTAGGATTAACAACATCTAATATACGTGGTCAAACCTCTACATTGTTGAAATTTTTCTTGATGCATATCACACTCTTTGTTGGTGTCAAGAGATGCACTAGGGATAGTAATATTGTGCGGCGTGTACTTGCTACTAGTGTTGTAAGTGAATCAATAAAAAAATAGTGTTTAATTATGCAAACAAGTTGAATGTTGAAAGTTAATCGAAAAACTCTAATGAAAGCAATTGAAAGACGTAATATCCTTCAATCACTCAATAACACCAATTTTTGGGCATTTTTTGCTAGAGCACCGCATAAGGACAAAGATAAATCTGATGCTATAAGAGAATTTGTTATTCAATTTTGGCATGATAACACTAGAGTTTCACCTAATATAAGAGATGTTGTAAAACAAAGAGTTGGTTCTACTAATCGCGAACCACATCCAAAACATTTCTTAGATATGACTCAAACTCAATTTTTTTCATAAGTTTGAACAAGAGCATCTAGAAATTAAAATTAGTCAACATTTTTTTTGAAATGTTGAAACCATTTTATGTGAAAATTAACCACGCTCGCACCACTTGTTGTTGTAGGCAACATGTTGAATTTGCGATGCATTATGCTAAATTTTTATGTATTCGTTCTAATTTTCATTTTGAAACTATGTTATTAGAATGTGGTGTTCAATTTCCACCAATATCTTCTAGGGATTTCATACCTACGATATTTTTGTGAAAGAGAAGTTAGACAATTTTTTTATAGTCAGGATTGTTTAGATGGAAGTTGTGGTACATGTGGCGGATTACCTAAATTGAAAAGTTACATCCATGAGAAAATTTAAGGTGCAATAAGACATAATTTAGTTGAGTTTGATAAATATAAATCAGTACCATACCAATTGAAAGATGGAAATGAGTCTAAACGGTGTGAGCTAGTTACGAACATATGCCTATTTTTTAATTTATGAGAAAATTTAAGGATGAAATTATTTGAGTATGCTAGGGATACACACAAAGCTTGATGGTTGGATAAATAGTTCAAGATATGAAAGGACACATTTCCTATCGGTACTATTGTTTCAGTGGTCAATTTTACAGAGAATTACACATTGCAACCACAAATGAAGGTTTAATCGTAATATTACAACTCAATATAAGTTACCATTTTTGGGCATATAACATTTATACATTCTGACAAGTGACAAAGAATGATCAATTTTTTTAAGAGAGTACCACTTTTATTTCAGTGATGATCATACTCATTCTACTAAATTTGTGCAAGGGTGTTTCCAGGTTATTTTATGGAAACTTGGTTGATAGAGACATTCGCTTCAAACAACATTATATATGGTCGATAATTAGACGTCTCGGTTTAATAATGCACAAATATTTTATTGGATTAACAAGATGCACGTCAAGATGGGTGTGCAACATATTTGGAGTTTCACCGAGGTTGGACATGGAAAAGGAGTGCATGACGATGCAAGGGAATGTGTGAAAAGAGCTCTTGCAAGAGAAGAGTTGAAGTATAAAGATGGTGCTAAATTGAAATATGTAAAGAGCATAGTGGAATGATGTATTGAAAACATGGCCCGAGGTTCTCAAGAAAATCCCACAGTTCATAGATATTTTTGGTTGATAGAGGAGCAAAAAATTGCTAAGCACAAGGATTATATGACACTCACAGGGTCCAGTGATATGCACTCATTTTGTAGCTCAAACGCTACTTCATGGGCCACATGGACAAGAAATTTGACATGTTTTTGCATCTTGTATCAAATTTGTCACTGTTGAGTGTGATTCATAAGAATGGGTGGATGGATGGATTTGTAGGCCTCTAACTCCACTTCCCAGTTATTAACCTCCACAAGCATTATGACTTGTTTTTGTAGATGAAGTTGTAACATCCAAGGAATTTGATGAAATTTCAATTTTTGTGTAACAAGGTAAATGGTTATTTACAATTTTTGTATTGAGTTATGTCCATTGAAATTTTAATCTGTAATTTAAATTTGAGTTGAAACCTTTATTTTTTTATATGATACGTGTTTCGCAATTATTGCGATAGAAGACAATGAAGAAGGAACATATTATTTCTTATGTCATTACATCAAGAGAACGAAAGAAGTTGACTTCTCATGTTATATATGGTGAAGATATTGAGTACCCTATAGGGGTCAATGGTAGTTATTGGAACTTGATTTCGATGGTATCCATTAAAAACTCCTCTGTTTGGGTGTTTGAAGACTTTGAGACACACATGAAAATACTCTTATATTTGCATCTAATTCTAGAAAAAAAATATTTAGCATGTATAGATATCAAAGAAGGCCTAGTAATAAGATTATTTGGAGCGTTCGAGATTTAGATCATGAATCAATCCTCATCCGCTATTCGAGTAGATCCGATCCACGATGGTTCATTGGAATGAATTTACATGCTCACATCTGGTATATATAATTTCTTTGAAGTGTTTAAATTTTTCAACTAGATAATTTATGTATTTTGTATAATAAGTGTTTAAATTTGTGTATTTTGTATATATCTAGTATACATGGTTTTGATTCAACTTAAATTTCTTTGACTAGTTCATTTTTATGTAGGTTAGTGGTGCCAGAAAAGCTTGGACACTTTCACATCCTGATGGTGAACATTGGAATGAATTTACTTGAGCTCATTTGATATATAATTTTTCTTTGAATTGTTTAAATTTGTTAGTTCTAGATTCAAGTTCATATATTTTATTAAATTTGTGTATTTTGTATATATCTAGTATGGTTTTGATTTGAAACTTAAATTTCTTTGACTAACACTTTTATGCAGGTTAGTGGTGCCAAAAATCTTCCACCTTCACATGGTTGGCATTGTTAGTAGAGAATTTTATATTCTCGAAGCTAAGAGAAGCTTTCATTGTTTTACAAGAAAAGAGAAGCAATTAACAATGATTTATGTACTTGTGGAGGGGGTTCTTAGCTCCAGAGGAGGTAGCTCAGAAGCACCGGGAGCTTAGAGAACTAAAACACCTCCCCAAGTGTTTACAAGACCATCCATATATGTGTACATAGGCGCTTGGTACCACAACCCGCCGTTTACAAAATATAGCGTTTGAGAGCCTTACATTGGTTCAAACTACACTATTTCACGTGTTTGCAAACAATAAGGCAATTGAGCACCAATTGGAGATGGAAAAAAATTGAGACATAGGATATTATAGAGGGTCTCTCTGCAAAGGTGTAGGATATGACAAGATGTCTCTAGGTGCCACGGAGTCCGAGTAGTCACTCGTCGAAGTTGAATGGTTTTTTAGTCTCAGGGCTCTTAAGGGACTACGCTCGAATGAAGTAGCCCGGAAGCAATGATGTTGTTGCGCACCAAAAATATACCTCCTCTAGCATTCACCTGGCCACCTAGATGTTTTGGCATATTTGGTTCGGTGCCATGACCCACCATTTGCAAAATATACCGTTTGACAGCCTTACACTTGGCTCAAACTACACTATTTCACATGTTTACAAACAATAGGGTAGCGAGATCACTGATTGAGAAGGAAAAAACTGAGATGAGCTATTTTAAAGGGTACCTATGTTGAGGTGTAGGATCCAACGAGATCTCTCTCTAGGTGCCATGGAGTCCGAGTAGTCACCGGTTGAAGTTGAATGGTTTTTTGGTCTCAGGGATCTTAAGGGACTATGCCCAAACAAAGTAGCTCGAAAGAAATGATGTTGTCACACACCCAAATGATGCCTCATCTAGAATTCACTTGGCCACTCTAGACATGTTAGCACAATGTCGGTTCGGTGCCACGACCCACCATTTGCAAAATATAGCGTTTATGACCTTATACTAGCTCAAACTGCACTATTTCGCACGTTTGCAAAAAATAGGGCAGTGAGAGCACCAATTGGGTACAAAATAAACCAATAAATACTATTATACAGGGGTCCCTACACCAATGTGTAAGATTTGATGAGATGTCTCTAGGTGCCACAAAGTTTGATTAGTCACCCGTCGAAGTTGAATGGTGTTTTGGTCTCAAGGCTCTTAAGGGACTACACCCAAATGAAGTAGCCCGGAAGCAACGAAGTTGTCACACACTAAAAAAATTCCTCCTATAGCGTTCACCTGGCCACCCAGATGTGTTGGCATAGTTAGTTCGGTTCCACAACCCACCGTTTGTAAAATATAGCGTTTGACAACCTTACACTGACTCAAACTGCACTATTTTACGTGTTTGTAAATAATAGGGCGGTGAGATTACCAATTGGAAACGGAAAAAAATAAGATAGAATATTATAGAGGGTCCATATGCCAAGGTTTAGGATCTAATGAGACGCATCTAGGTGCCATGAAGTATGAGTAGTCACCCGTCGAAGTTGAACGATTTTTGGTCTCATGGCTCTTAAGGGACTACGCCCGAACGAAGTAGCTTAGAAGAAACGACGTTGTCGCACACCAAAATGACACCTCCTCTAGCATTCACCATGCCACTGAATGTGTTGGAGCAGATCAATTTGGTGTCATGACCCACTGTTTGTAAAATATAGCGTTTGACAACCTTACACTGGTTAAAAAGCGCACTATTTCACGTGTTTGCAAACAATAGGGCAGCGAGATCACCGATTGGAGACGGAAAAAAGCTGAGATACGATATTGTAGAGGGTCCTTATACCAAGGTTTAGGATTTAATGAGACATCTCTAGGTGCCATAGAGTCCGAGTAGTCACTTGTCGAAGTTGAACAATTTTTTGGTCTCATGGCTCTTAAGGGACTACACTGAATGAAGTAGCCGAGAGAAGCAATGAAGTTGTCACGCACCAAAAATGATATGTAAACTTCTACTTTGGAACTCTACAAATCACACAAATATGCTATTCTACTTTCAACTTTGGAAAATGACAGTTTTGCTTGAAAATTAGAGCTTCGTGATTGATTATCTAGTGCTATAGAAAGGAAATTACAGAGAAGGAAATAATTCAAAACTTCAACACCAACAATTTTATCTTGAAAACCTCCAATGGAGGAAAACCAATCGGAAGGGTGACTACTCTTTCTTCCCACTTTTATTATTCTAATATAGACAATTATAGATTACAATAAGTATTAAAAGAAGTAACAATGTAAACCTTCTCTCCAATTACTTGTTTGCTTTGTTTGTACACCTTGCTCCTACAATTCCATTCTAAAGCCTCAAGATCTTGCTCACTGCTCTCATTAAAATCTACTTATCGATCTCTATAGATCTTTGAATGAATATTATCTTGTTCCTTCCATGCATTTATAGGCCTTCACATGTCCTCCCATGTAATGGAGAATGTGAAAGGGCATGGAAGGGAAGAGACACGACCAGGTGCTTCAAATTCATGTCCATTCGTGTTCCATTCTTCTTTTCTATTTGAAATTATCGAACCACCACCCTTAGTAGACCGGTGGTATCAAGATTGATGCCTGGTTGGGTGGTGGTTTTAGGACCACCACCCTGCGGGGCGCGGTTTTGAAACCACCGCTCTGCCTTAGCGACAGGTTCCTTCCGTAACCTCCGTTTACCTCATTTTTTCTCCTTTTCTTGATTCTCCTTCTTGGTGTTGATGGAACTGATGAAGTGGTGTGTTTTTCTGGATCCCTATAGATCATACCTCCCCTACTTAGGAGGATTTTGGTCCCACAAAATATTAGTGGGGGAGCAGAGAGAATCGACTTCCTCTCGTGCTCATTCGAGTACCATTGGGTTTGCCTTGCGTTTTCTCTCATCCAACCTGCAAAGACTCTTGTGGATATTTGGTTTTTGTTCCAGTGCTACATCCTCCTTTAAGTTTCCTCGAGTACAATCCTCTTTGGAAGGTAACTTTTGTATCTTTCCTTCTTTGTCATGCATAGATGGCATTAGTGGATGTGAGCTCTTGCAACTTACTATCGCGTGCATCTGCATGAAGTATGGCCTAAAGGTTTCTTCTCCAACCTACTCAAGTATGGCGAAGGTCCCATACTGTAGTGGTTTAGTCCTTGTCTGTCTTTTTTTCTTGAGATAGATTGGCCAAATCCTCTCCAAGTGCGCTTTTTTCTAGTCACCAATGCTCCTTATATCTCCTCTTCTTCTTGCTGCCCCACGGTTAGGTCCAGTGAATCCGTAGGTAGATACGGTGACTATATAGTGGAAGTTTGTTTTGTTCCTTGAATGAGTAATTCTTGTAGTGGCTTCTTCTGCAAAAATGACAAGTTCTATCTAAATTCTCCATCCTTTGGTCAAAATATCTATGCTCTCACGCCCATTTTTTTTTCTTCCAATGAAAGCAAACAAAACTGATGATTTTCCTGAATAAGTCTTGGTGCTTGGTTGGCACTTACCATAGCTTTCTTTGATTTTCCTTGGTATGCCCTGATGTTAAGACAAAATCCATCCTTGATCCATCTGTACCAGTTCTCCCTCCTTGTGAACACAACATCCTTGGCATATAAGTAAGGACTTCAAGACAACATCAAATGCATGAAGTGGAATAATATCATCCTCTAATACACCTATGTATTGGGTATTTATCCCAAAATGAAACTTATACTTCCTTGTAACTTGTATTTCTATGCCCTTCTTCACCCATCCCGGTGGGTATGGATGTGGATGCGTGTAAGTCTCTAGACCAATCTGCTTCTACAACCGCATCGAAATTAAATTTGACTAAGAAGTAGAATCTACTAAAGCGTTTACCTTAGTCTTCTTGATTTGGATTTTGATTTGAAATAGATTACTCATCTCTTCTTCTTCTACTTCCCCATACATGTTAGTGGCCATGCATCCTAGCCTCTCATCTACATCTGAATCATCCTTAATCTCCACCTCTCTTTTTGTCTTCATAGTGGCCATGGGATTTCTTAGAATCCTTGGTTTGGTGCTTTGGGTGCAATTCCGGATGCAACTTCCAACATGTGGCATCAATATGTCCATTTACATCACAATTCTTACATAAATTCTTAGGATATTTACAAGTATGCAAAGTAGTAGCGATATGTTTACCTTTCCATTTACCTCTGCTACTTGTCTTCCCTTGTTCTTTGTCTTGTTGTTCTGTTGACTGGTCTCCCTTTGGCTCTATTTCTCCTTGCTTCTTCTTGTCATCAATGTAGTATGCTTGTACACAAGCTTCATTGAGATCCTTGGGCTTCATGGAGATTACCTTCCTCCGAAGGTGAGTGTGAAGTCCTCCCAAATACTTGGTCAGAATGTCCTCATCCTCCAAGTCCATATTAAGCAACATGGCTTGTCTCTCGAAATTCCGTAGTGTAGTCTTGCACGCTTTAACCACTACGCCCTGTCTAAAGTACTACCACTTAATCATCATGTTAGTCTTATGGCCAATAGGATAGAATTTAGCTCTAATCAATTCTTTAAAACCTTTCCAAGTATTGACAATAGGACGTTTCTTCTTCTCATAAGTGGCTAGATGGGTTTCCCACCAAACCAGAGCATGACTTTCCATTTTGAGACGTGCAAAGGTGACCCTTTGTGCCTCAGTGACATTATGTACACTAAAGTAGACTTCTAACTATTTTAGCCATTTATCCAGTAATTTTACATCTAATTATCCTTCAAAACTCTTTATTTCCACTTTCGTTTCAACTTTAAAAGGTGTATGTGTAGATTTTACCTTCTCGCTTACAATTGGCATCTCTTCATGCTCTTCCCATTCTTCCTCTTCGTGCCTCTTTCCGATACCAAATTTTTTGGCTAGTGCTCGAACCACCAAGTCCATGGAATATTTCTTAATCAAAGTCATCTTTTACATATTTGAAATCTCTTCTTGTTTTCTATGCAATCTATCCATCATGGTCTCTAGCATCTCGACTCTACGGACCAAGTTCTCTTCCTCCATTTGAGCTTGAATTATTTGTTTCCACTTCTTCATAGAAATATTTGGCTCACAAGGTAAAACTTCTTCACCTTTGGACCTTGTCACTATCATACAAAATCACAAGAAAGATTTGAATACCACAATCTTGGATATATAATCAACTCTGATACCAAAATGATCCGTAAACTTCTACTTTGGAACTCTACGAATCACACAACTATGCTATTCTACTTTTAACTTAGGAAAATGACATATTTTCTTGAAAATTAGAGATTCGTGACTGATTATCTAGTGTTATAGAAAGGAAATTGTAGAGAAGGAAATAATTCAAAACTTCAACACCAACAATTTTATCCTGGAAACCTCTAATGGAGGAAAACCAGTTGGGAAGGGAAACTACTCTTTCTTCCCACTTTTATTGGTCTAATATAGAAAATTACAAATTACAATAAGTATGAAAAGAAGCAACAATGTAAACCTTTTCTCTAATTACTCACTTGCTCTACTTCTACACCTTACTCCTACAATTCCATTCCATCACTGAAGATCTTGCTCACTGCTCTCATTAAACTTTGCTTCTCGATCTCTTTGGATCTTTGAATAATATTCTCTTATTCCTTCCATGCATTGATAGGCCTTCACATGTCCTCCAGTGCATTGGAGAATGTGAAAGGGCATGGAAGGGAAGAGACACGGTTGGGTGCTTCAAATTCACATCCATTCACGTTCCATTATTCTTTTTGTTCAAAAGTATCGGGACCGCCACCTTGAGTAGATTGGAGGTCTCAAGACCACCACCCTAGCTAGCGTGGTGGTTCTAAAACCACCGCTCTACATAGCGAGCAGCTCCTTCCGAACCTCTGTTTACCTCAACTTTTCTCCTTTTCTTGATTCTCCTTCTTAGTGTTGATGGAACCGATGAAGTGGTGTGTTTTTTTAGATCTCATATGGATAAAAACAAAGCCTCCACTATCATTCACCTAGCCACCCGGATGTGTTGGTGCGGTCGGTTTGGTGCCACGACCCACTTGTTTGTAAAATATAGTGTTTGACAACCTTACACTAGCTCAAACTGCACTATTTCACACATTTACAAACAATAGGGCAATGAGAGCACTTGATTGGAGATGGAAAAAATTGAGACAGACTATTGTAGAGGGTCCCTATGTTGAGGTGTAGATCTAATGAGATGTCTATAGGTGCCATGGAGTTTGAGTAGTCACCCATCGAAGTTGAATGATTTTTTGGTCTTAGGGCTCTTAAGGAACTACACCCAAATGAAGTAGCCCAGTAGTAACAAATTTTCATGTACCAAAACAACCTCCTCTAGTATTCACCTAGCCACCCGAATGTGTTGGCACAATCGGTTTGGTGCCATGACAGACCATTTGCAAAATATAGCGTTTGTGACACTTTACACCGGCTCAAACTGCACTATTTTACACGTTTGCAAACAATGGGGTAGCGAGAGCACCGATTGGAGACGAAAAAAACTAAGACAAGATATTGTAGAGGGTCCATATGCCAAGGTGTAGGATATAATAAGACATCTCTAGGTTCCACGGAGTCCGAGTAGTCACCCGTCGAAGTTGAACAATTTTTTGGTCTCAGGGCTCTTAAGGGACTATGCCCGAACAAAGTAGCCTAGAAGCAACGACGTTGTCGTGCACCAAAAAAATGCCTCCTCTAGTGTTCACTTGGCCACCTGGATGTGTTGGCATATTCGGTTTGGTGCCACGACCCACCATTTGTAAAATATAGCGTTTGGCAACCTTACACTGGCTCAAACTGCACCATTTCGTGTGTTTGCAAACAATAGGGTAAACGAGAGCACCGATTGATTGGAGATGGAAAAACCAAGATAGACTATTATAGAGGGTCCTTATGCCAAGGTGTAGGATATGATGAGATGTCTCTAGGTGCCACGGAGTCCGAGTAGTCACCCGTCAAAGTTGAACAATTTTTGGTCTCAGGGATCTTAAGGGACTACACTCGGACGAAGTAGCCGAAGCAATGACGTTGTTACACACCCAAATACACCTCCTACAACATTTACTTGACCACCCAATGTGTTGGCACAGTTGGTTTAGTGCCATGACCCACCATTTGCAAAATATAGCATTTAACAACCTTATACTAGTTGAAATCACACTATTTCGTGCATTTGTAAACAATACGACAGTGAGAGCACCGATTGGAGACGGAAAAATCCAAGAAAGGATATTATAGAGAGTCCCTACATCAAGGTCTAGGATCTAATGAGAGGTCTCTAGGTGCCATGGAGTCTGATTAGTCACCTGTCGAATTTGAACAATTTTTTGGTCTCACGACTCTTAAGGGACTACTCCCGGATGAAGTAGCTCGGAAGAAACGACGTTTTCATGCACCAAAATGATGCCTCCTATAGTGTTCAACTGGACACTGGACATGTTGGCGTAGTCGGTTCGGTGCCACGACATCTCGAGGCATGACTTCTCACTACTCGCCTCCGTTCATTTCCTAGGACTACCTAGAAAAGGTAGTTTGTAAACAATTATGCCATGAAGGCTCAAGGAATGCCAGGAAGGCTCCGATCGGGTGGTATGACTCTAAAACAAGCCTCCTAAAGCTCTCCATAACACCCAAAGGCATATACCCCCTAATCGAACATGTTGGCGGTGACATTTTTGGACCATGGCGATCGCCCTGGGCATGACTTCTCGTGCTACTTGGCTCACATCAATGAGATTGCAACAAGGTTAACACATTACCATGTAAATACTCTAATGATTGTTAAATGATCTCTTTTTAAAGCATGTTAATACACAATAGAGTGTTAAGAATATTTTTTGCATATCTTGTGCCAACTAAGTTCTACAATGTTTTTGTATTTTTTTACAAGTGAATTCAAATTAGGACCTTATTGTTACACACATCAATAACAAGTTTAATTTGGACTAATACTTAACAAATAAATTGTAAGTACACTAAAAACATATAAAATTACTTGTAATAAATCCCTCAAGACCATTTTTAATTGTGTACATTTTGTCCCACTTTGGAGTGTGTTAACCACATGCTTAAAATAAGAAAATTAATATAAGTCCACACTTGAATCTCTTGAAAAAAAAATGATCTTACACCCAAGAACCTTCAAAACCATTATATAACATAACATCATATATCATATATCATTTAACAATAACATTTAATATATATATATATATATCATATCCATAATGGTCACATAATCGAGGCCATCAAATCAAATCAAACATATAGAACTAATATGGTTATGAAAACATACATAGAAGGATATCATGTGCAATGAAATCAAATCAAACATAGAAGTAATATTGTTATGAAAACCAACATGGATATAATGTATCAAACTAAGTGTGTTGGACGTGTCTCTGAAAATATAAGTTCATAACATGTATCGAACTAAGTGTGTCATACATATAGGACCACATGTAGTCGCATAAGGCTATATACATGGACTATATGAAGAATCATGAACTAGGACCAGATGGCATATATATATATATATCTAGGTCCTATGAATCTAATCATGAAACATCTTCCCTCTCTTCACCTGCTTTAGAAGAAGCATGTCCATGACCTAGGGATGTAGTGGAGGAGATGCCACTACGGATTTCATCTGTGTGGTCCTAGGCGTCTCTAAGAAGGCCTGCAACCTAGCCTGCACATTCATAAACAACAAGTTTTTAACACCCAAATTTTTAAAATACATTCAAAATTTAGAAACTTAGAATTTAGTTAATGCATGTGAAATCTTACCGCAATCTCATGAATCAATTTGTTTTAAGGGTCAACGGTAGACTCACGAGGGGTAAGCTACATACAAATAAATAGTTCAAATTAAATATTTCATGTACAAAATTTGATATTGTAGATTTAAGTAATAAGAAAAAATTCCTCCAAAATTTAACAAATTTGAAAAATTGTACCTCAGTTAGTGGATTTGCAGATGCTATGGCAGTATCTATAACAACCTCCACAGATCTGCATATATGGAGTCTCTCTAGCAGTCATAAGCTATACAAAAACATGTACAAATCAATATTAATCTACATGACCCACATAATAGACCCAAAGCATAATCGACACATAACAGACCAATACATATTAATTTGCTAATAGAAATCAACCAAGGAATCTAGGTTTAATGATCTTCTAGGGAAGCTTCGATGTTACTCGAGTCTCCAAAATTCCTACAAGAGTAGATACACAACTGAAATTCCACAATTAGAAACAAAGTGTAAAGAGAAACTAACCTACGTAAAAGTCACGTGAGGCATGCCAATAGCCTCAGTGCCTAGAGCAAATGATGACCTGTCAGGCTCTTGCGTATAAAAGACAAACATATTAATATGTACATGTACACGTGAAACATTATAATAATAAAAGTGTAATAAAATGAAATTTTAAATGTAAGTACAACTTGAAACTTACGTCTATAACATGCCCATCTACAATAGCTAACATGTGGACGCCAGATGTGTCCTTCACCGATCTTGCTTTATTTAAAATTAGTTTTTACATGTATGTACATGATGTAATCAAATACATATATATTAAAATCTCAAATGAATTAAACTATTGTGTGTATATATATATATATATATATATATATATAATATTTATTTGACATTTACCTGTGAAAGACCAAGATCATTTGCACTAGTTCCAAAAACATCCGCCATCATCTCATCTAGAGAAAAGAAATCATGTGATCTAGAAAATGATGTCTCACCCATAGTGCATACGACACCACATGATCCACAGTGGTGTGGTGCTCTAGAATTGTGCCTCCACCAACATCACTAGATGTAATCTGGTCATTATCTTTGGTCGAGTGTCGGTGAGCTCTTTAATACATGTAGTGTGTCAATCTCCACAACCTCCATCATTGTAGGAGGGATAATCAAGGCAATGGGGTTTTGGAGCATGGGAATCCTTGGTTGACCAATGGATGCACTTAGGTCTACTATGTGTGAGTCACCTCCTCACCCATAAAACTCGAGAAAAGTCAAAATAATTTGGGACCTCATTAAGCATGAACTCGCAATATAATTTCTTCAAAAATAGAGAGGAACCTCATTGTTGTTGCATGGTGGATAATAAAAAACCATCCACCATCAGTCCCAAAATTGTTCTTGATTCAATCATCATGGCACCAATGGATTGGGAACCGTTTGCAAGTAGTTATGGGGGCATTGGTTCTCGGGTCAGTAAATAATGCACAAATGTGGTCTTTTGCATTTTTTTGTCTTTTACACCGTATGGGATAATTTATCTGCAGAGACACCACCTACAACCACCTCTAAAGATATTCCATCTGTCTATTTGGTTAGTTGCAGAGTCGACTTCACCAATCAATGTTTGCAATGTGTTGGCTAAAGTCATGTGGGACAGATTTGTGGCATGA
Source organism: Taxus wallichiana var. yunnanensis (assembly GCA_018340775.1). Classification (NCBI taxonomy): domain Eukaryota; kingdom Viridiplantae; phylum Streptophyta; class Pinopsida; order Cupressales; family Taxaceae; genus Taxus; species Taxus wallichiana. The sequence continues at coordinate 661,479,810 of CM031235.1, forward strand.
TTTTGTCTTATAGTTTGAATAAGGTTCTCAATGGAAATTTTATTTTGTCGGATTCTTCTAACGATATCAACTTGTGTTCCTGTTGGTTTTGTGAAGACATAAGGAGCCACAAGAGGTGGATCTAAGTTTGGAGGGTTTTGAGGAATATTTGGATGGTTTGCAGGATTACGAGCTTGCTCGAGCAATTGACAAAACAAAAAAATTGTATACATAAACAAAAAATTGAAAAACCCATGAAAATCACAAAAATAACCTAAAATGTAAGAAATTTGATCAAAATCGAGGGCTTACCTCTTCGTCTTGGTGGCATTGTTGAAACTTTCATGATCCAGAAGTTTGAGGAGCAATTTTCAGGGGGTATTCAAAGCTCGAGTGCCAAAGGTCTAGGAGAAATCGTGGTTCGCAGGGGAAAATGGGGAAAATGAGGAGTCATGGGTCTATTTTTTTTGTCTTAGAGGACTATGATTGCGGTTTAAAACTGTGATCACGGTTTTAGGTTTGGAAATCACCAAACCTATGGAAAAAATTATGTGATCGTAGTTTAAAAGCTGCGAACGTGGTGTATAGACAATGATCGCGATACATAAATTTCAGGTTTTTATGTCCACTTAATTATCCACCAACTTGCTGCACTTACCCCCTTGAGACATTGGATCTCCCCTTTAAAAATTTGAATCACATCCATAGTCTCTTAATACACCTCCTTTTGATGAGCGGGGTTAAGATAGTTTCCATGTACTACTTCCTCTCTTGAAACTAGTGTCCTTTGCCTTGGCATCTCCTTGGCATATGTGACCTTTGCTTGTGTTGTCACCATGATAGGTTCTAGCCATGACTCATGCACCATTCGTGGCATCCACTGTGAATCGACCTTATTGATGCTCACCATTCCAACACCTTTGTCCTTCCAATGCTGTTGGTTCATATGCTCATAGAGCTCTAGACATTCTTTGTACTTATGTTTCTTTCTGCACCATGAGCATTGTAATAGATCAAGAAACTCACTTTTGTAATACTCTATAGATCCATAGTTATAATAGGTTCCCACGGGAATTCACTTTGTCTTCCACCGTGGTTACTGCGACCAAAAAATCCTCCATGAAAACCTCTTCCACACGCTCCTCCATCTGTGCGCCTTCATAACAATGATAATCATCCTTGAACTACTTGTAAGGATAGTTTGGTGCACACCCAAATCAATAGCATCATGAATCGATCAATCGAGTCTATAATCCTTGACATCATGGGTCGTAGAGGTAAAATGTTACAATATAAGAAAATTCTTGCAGATTACGTGCTATAGTAAAGGGCACCTACTTGTATGGTGATCCCCATGGTAGATCTCATAGTCTATTGCCATAACACGTACCAAATTTCGAGGGAAACTATCCTTTGCATGCCCTTCTACTTCACATTCTATACACCAAAGCCCACTACGAACCTCATGCATTGAGTTTGCAGACAACTTCTCCAACTACTTGGCCATTGCAACAATTTGAGCCTCCGTAAAAGAATAACACTAGTATCAATAATCCTAACATCTTCAATGTGCATGGAAGCTTTCAATGCCTCGTGTGGGTCTGTGAAAGTCTTATGTGATAGAGCCCTTATAAATGGTGTTATAAATCCTCCGACAAACCATTGAGCATGTTGAGAAGGATGAATGCCATAGAATAGTTTAGACAAGAGAGTTTTGAAAGGCACATCATACTCCCACACACTTTGTACCATTCCCTATTGGATCTCCTTTAGAGTGTTGATGCTCTTCTGTTAAAACTCAGGGATATGGAACTTTTCTAGGAAGGCATTCTTTAATGCGGTGTAGTCTACCACCATCTGATGGGGGTCATACTTCCTATACCAACTATGCACGCATCCTTGCAACGTTGTTGTAAACTGACTTGCCTTCCACTCTAGGGTAGTGATCCCCTTCGTGTGCCATAGTAACTCACACTTGTGCACATGCTCTCCAACATCTTTGATACCCTTATAGTCTGGTAAGTGCAAAGATATCTAAAAAATACTTTGGGAAGTGGTTGGGGTCCTTATCCTCCCAATCCATAGCCTTGGTTCCCTTTGGTGTTTCCTCCTCCACTAGATCCACTAGATCCACCAGGTCCTATTCCCCATGAACCCCTAGATCCACCTCCTACAGGTTGAAAAAAAGTAGCTTAAGTGGTCACGCCTAGTATTCCCAATGTCCCAATGAACTAAACATAGATGGTTTGTGATATTGTCCTACTTCCAGTTGTATGTCACGCACCACTCCCACGTAATATCCAATCCTTGCATACTTGCACCTTGTCCAAAGATTCCTCCAAATACAGGAATGGATTATGCAGCCATGGATGTTCCAAATGAGAAATTATATCTCCTAGGAACAGATTGGTTACTCCCACCAATACCAACTGGGTTAAAAATACTTCTCCTTTGATCTGGAAAACCAAGCACCAAGGGTTGGTTGCCGCTGTGTGGGTTGAGATGTGCACCGATGGATCTTCTCTCCATGTGAAGAACTCTCATAAGAAGCTGAAGGGGCCTCTCTCCCATGCTTGCTAAGATGGGGTAGCATAGACTACTCAAGCTCCACATCCTCTCGCGTGAACCTCAACTCCTTCCCACAATGTCTGCCTCTATAGATCCATCACACTTACAACCTCACATTGTCTAGTCATTTCCCTTTCAAGAGCTTCGTTATACTTGAGTCGTCTCTCCTCCCTTTCCTTTTCAGCCGCAATGTCCACCATCTTCCTCCACCCTAGCTTCCTCTCCCAAAGGCTCAGAGAAGCTTAGCTGCCATGGGAAATGCCTCCAAACTCAAGGTAATGTCCAAAATATTCATAGCCAAAGGAATAACACACAAAAATTATCCTCTAGGATCCCTCAGAAACTCGAACTCAACAACTTTTGGGAAAGAATACATAGAAATGACGTATTCAAGGTATAACTGGTCAACACTCTCTTCCACCAGTGATCAATAACACGTGTCCAAGTCATATCTCCATCCTGCTGCAACTCTCGATAGTCATCTTGGGTCCATATGCGCGATCTATAGTACCGGATGAATTGGGATGCATATGCTGAAAGCTATTCATATAGTTCTATTAGGAAAAAACAAAATAATGTCTCATACAACTCATGGTACAAGTTCTCTTCTACCCATCTAAGCGTTCGAACTCGGTCTAGTGCCGAATCTTCTAGCAAACTTGTCCTTCATGCTCTTGAACCATCCTTCACCACTTTCCAAGGTCGACACTCTATCATCACACATCACGGGGGAAAGATTCATGCCATTTCTCACATCTTTGAAAATAGGTCATGACAACAACCAAGATGTAGTCATATTTTATACCCTTAGACCAATAGTCTAATCCCATGCGCACCGGCCTATCACCCAACGGATGATGGGCACTCACCCAAGGCACTTGTGGGTGACGAGTCTCTCTTTATGTAATTCTTGTGAGAATGCATCATCTTATAACATATATTCCAATGGAAATGAGCAGAAAAGAACCATGCAACATTCTAAGAACCTAAAACAAGTTGTTATCTCATTGCATCCAGAAAAGAGAAATAACAAGCAACATAAGGAAATGGTTCATACAGAAAGGAAATACATAAGTATTATACTCCTGAACACATATATGATTTATAACAAAGCCTTATATTCATATTAACAGTTCAATAACCACATTACAATCCCTTGAGGTCATAACAGATCCTCATATAACCATGTAGAGCCAAGTCATGCATCAAAACTACACTATGTTCATCATATTACAAAAATGAATGTAGACCCATCCCTCTAGATGTTCCATGATTCCTATATTTCCCTAATCCTAACCCATAGAATCCTCCATGGAATTTTTGTAGAGCTTCACCTCTCTTTCCCCTTGTTAACTCTTTGACTCTCTCCTTTACTTTCCACACACCCCTTCTTCTAGCGGGTGCTTGCATTTATAGCCTTAGCAACCACCGCCATGCCTTTTGAAGTTATAGATTGGTTGCCAAGTGTCAAAGTGGTCCTCTATGGAAGCATGCCTTCTTAGATCCGAGCTCTCCACTCTTTGCAATGATGTCTTCTAGAACCTTTCATCGCATGCCTAAAATATTCCCTTTTTGATCCCATAGTCATCAGTGGCACCTTATCCACAAGGGTCATGTTTTTCTCATGTCTTTGCCTGGGATGTAGAATGTGCCTAAGTCTTATACACGTCCCCGCCTTGCACGTGCATGCCGTGTGTTTTGCGAGAACCTCACTGCTAACCCTTCCTACGTGCCTTCAACCCATACACCCTTTTTAACTCGGTCCCATTCCCCACGCGCTCACGCGCCTTCTTATCCTTAGCCATATCCTAGGGCCCAAAAAAGAATAGAAAAGAACCATGCATCATCCTTTTAGAACCTAGGAAGAGTTATCATCTCATTATACCCATAAAAAAGAAATAACATTCAATATATAAAACTGATTCATACATAAAGGAAATGCACAAGGATTATACTCATGAACACATACATGATTCAGAACAGAGTCTTATATTCATATTGATGAGTTCAATAACCACATTACATTCCTTGAGGTCATAACAAATCCATATAACAATGCAGAGCAAAGTCATGCATGAGAACTACACTATGTCCTTTACATTACAAAGATAAATACAAACCCATCCCTCTAAATATGCCATCACTCCTAGTTTTCAATAATCCCAACCCATAGAATCCTCCATTATATTTTTGCAGAGTTTCACCCCTATTCCACCACCTATGCTCTCTCAGGATGATTCCATGTATATATTTCTATATATCCTTTTTGTTATCCGTGCACCTCTATATATAGTTTTTTTCCTTCACCGCCATGCGTTAAGGTAATGATCGGTTGCCAAGTGTAAAAGTGGTCCTCTAATGGAGCATGGCTCTTTTGATCTAAGCTCTCCACTTTATGTAATGATGTTCTTCTAGAATCTTTCATCGCATGCATTGAATATTACCTTTTTGATCCTACGGCCGCCAGGTGACACCTTATCCACTCCGTATGCTAGACGGGTCACGCTTTTCTTGTGTGCTCCTGGAACATTGAATATGTCTAAGTCCCAAAACCTATCTTTCCTTATGTGCATGCCGTGTATTTTGTAAAACCTTGCTAGACCCCTTCCCTGTGTGCCTTCACCCCACGCGCCTTTTTCAAATAAGTCCAGCGCACCCACTTGCCTTCTTTTAATTAGCCAATATTCTGGGGCCCAACAATATGACTGCCCTCTCCCTCTAAATTTCATCTCATTTTTCCCTCATGGAGAGTGTATATCCCCCTTTTCTTGGTGCTATCACCTCTTTCCTAGCTTATTATTTCATTTCCATGCATCTCTCTAACTTTGGTCCCTCGTGAATGACTAGTTTAGGATTAATTTACTTACATTTTTAGTTGTAGGAGTAGTATTAGCCTTAGGATAAGAAGAGGAACCAACCTTCTCTAAAGGTTTGTCTCAATCTGCAAGGTCCCACACTTGGAGACAATCCCATGTTATCCAAAAGTATTGATCTTCCATGATCATCCTAGGGTGCTACTTTTTGTGATAACAGGTTCTAAGACGTTGGTGGGATCACATTGAAGAATTTCTTGTCATTTCACCAATTTGTGTGTGTGTGTGTGTGTGTGTGTGTGTGTGTGTGTGTGTGTGTGTGTGTGTTTGGTGATATCTAGCCTTATGAGGTTTCAAATCAGCACATATGGCGACTCCATTGATCTAAAATATCCACATTATCATCAACAAAACCACCTTCCTACCATTTCACCATCTTTTTCATGAAGTTGTGTAATCATGACTTCATTTCCTCACTAGAGTCATCATTCGTAGTAGCCATATCATTCAAATCCACCTCCATATTCCCCAAATATTTCTCCAAGTTATCAAAACATCCCTCCAAATCAATTTTATGAGAAAAATCATATTGAGTATGCATGTTCCTCTGAGCCAAATGCAGATACAAGTCCATAGGGTTATTCAAATGATCATGTGCGAGAAAGAACAAGGATATGCATATTTTGAAGGGCATTTCACACCGGAAAATGATCTTGAATGGATAATTCAACATATGGAGGAGAGCATGCAAGCCGTCAAGGAAAAATCCAAAACATGCTAGTTAAAAAAATGGTTTTAGATAGCCCTCTCCATGGGGAGGTCCTCTACCTAGTTGGTTTAGTCCTCAATAAAGGTTAGAGGTAATGGCTAAATCCTTTGATCATATGGTTAAGTTTGTTGAATCTTTACAAACATTGGAGGCTAGCAAAAAAAGTTGAAGAGCCCTACCAATGGGGTGTTCCTCCACTACCACCGCATGGGAGTGGGATGCTTCCTTATCATCCCAAACCCTCTTAGCCCAAGATTTAAATCCCTAGCTTCTGCAAAGCTTCTCCGCACACTGGTGGTGTAAATCAACTTGCAAAAATTAATATGTTCATTGAATTACAATCATTTAATCATCAAACCAGGGAAGTAAACTTTAATAATGTCAGTGTTGTATGCACAGTTATAGAGAATTTAAGAGGTACGAAAATAAATAGTTGTCACTACTATACTTGAAAGAACAATGCTTAGAATTGAAAGCAAATGGTTTCTAAACACTATGACTAAAACAAAGCTTGCAGATTCAGAAATGCAGATAAAGAAGATAAATTTCTTCCTAGTCTAACATGCAATGAAACAGAGTAACAAAACTATGGAGGGGTTTAGCAGACCACAAGTGGGCCCTACCTTGGGTGTTAATCCCTCCTAAATCTTGTAACTAAAGGCTAATAAACAAAACTCATATCTTTATTAAATTGGCATGAACATTACATCTAGGAACAAAGCAATCTCCTCTTTTTTTATCTCTATGATTATCTGCGTATCTTACATCTATGTTCTATATATGTTATCGGCATTAATAATTTTCTTTTATACATCTCATTTACAACCAGATGTGAGAAGAAGAGTTCAACTAGGAGTTTAAAAAATTAAGTGAAAGATCCTCAATAGAACAAGTGGAAGATCTCAAACAAAACAACAAGAGATTCAACACATGCAATGGAGCTAATAATAGGTGTTCAGTTAATCTTCAGTTAATTGACCAGTTCCTTTAGTCACATGTAACCTCAATCAATCAGTTATTCAGTAGTTTGCAATGAATAATCAAATCCATGGTTGAGTTATCTCCCAATTCTACATTCTCCAGTTGTAATTGTTCCTTCAATGACACGTACAGACTTGAGTGTCATTCTTCATGTTCTAAGAGATCTTCATAACGTGGCTTCTTTGTTGTAGGTGATTCCCTTTGGTTGTGAATGGGTTGTTGTGAATGGTTCCTTTCTTTGCATATGAGTTGCTACATATAAAAAGTTGCTTACAAACAAGAGTGACATCACACATATCATCATTCAAACAAATTATTGAACTCATAAGAATAAATGCACACACAAAATACCACAAAATAAAGATAACTAGTTATAATTATATTAATAAGTAATTATGCCATAAGTTTAAGTTGTGATGATAATGTTTAATAGTGTGATTGGGAAATACAAGGACATAGCTATAATGGCTTGACAAAATATAGAAGATGATTTTTTTAAAAGGATATTTACACAATTCATCACACCCCCATGCTTAATTTCTTGAATGTCCTCATTCAAGTGGTTCATATCCATGTTCTCAAATAAAATTCACGCCTAAATCAATTGGGGTATCTGTCCCTTCTTCTTCTAACAAGAAGTAGCCACCGTTTATCATGAACCTATGCATAACTTTGTTTTATATCCTTTCACTAAGTGGTCTGTCACCTATCCATGATGGTATTAGAAAGTGAAATATTGGTGGGTGATAGCCAATAGGAAACTAGTTCTCTACACATTCAGTAGCAATATCAATGTATGTATTCACTCTTTTCAATGTTGGCATTATATTAGGGTAAGAGTGCATCTCTTTCCTTTGTAGTTCAGGAGATAGCTCATTCCATCGCATCTTGCATGATTGTACCACCTGAATCCCATGATCCCTAATCATTTCTTTGACTTCCTCATGGGATTCTTTCCTCATTTTCCACATGTTCTTCCCGATGTAGGCACAAAATCATGAACTTTAGGAATTATTTAGTCTCGGTCTCATACTACTATTCATATGGTTTTTGAGTGAAGAAAGTACTAATTAACCCATGTCCTTTAGCCATTTTACTTTGCTTTCTATCGTCACTGTGACCTTCAACACATACTTGCAAACTATTTTTTTTTTGTTTTACATCATTCTACCTATGACTGGGGTGCCCAACCTTGTACTAGGGTGCCCCAAGTGCCCTGGTTCTATTCGAGGCATCTTGAGCCTTTTCCTACTTTACCTCCATCTTTTGGGCACTTTTTAGCCATTTGGGATTTCCATATTTTTAGTGGTCGGCCTTTTCAAGGTTAATTACAAAATTAGAACAAGATAACCATATAAATATAAAGTTATGAGACCATAATGAGGGACCAAACACTAAGCACTACTATCATCACCTAAGGTTGCATCCATCAAAGGCTCCATTTACATCCATCTAGCTCCATCACAAGGCACAAAGTTGGTTCATCTGTATCACACTACATAGAAGTTAAATTTATTCTATTCCATCCACCATTTTATTACATTTCTACACATAGTTATTGTTCGTTACTTTCACAAAGTGTGACTGACACAAGAGCACCTAGGGCATGATTGCACACACACACGAAACTACATATGGTCTGGGATGCGCAGACAATGCTTAGTTAGTAAGACCACCATTGTTGCCACCGAGGATAGTCCGATCCCTTAATACACATATTTCTTTTTAGGGATTTGATCCTCGTCTTGGGATTTTGTAGGTAATTCCTTATTGTAGGTATTGCAATGACATCTGATGCGCTTTAGCAAAGTTAGTGCAACAAAAAATAACACAGTGAACATCCAACGATAACTTAGAGGAGGGTTTCGGATATTTTTGTAGACTAGGGCACCCAAAGGCACCCTTATCCCTCTCTAGAACCTCGAAATTAGCTAGAGAACTCAGATCTGTGCTTTCTCGGCTTTGTGTGATTGTTTTCTCCTCTTGTTTTCTGGTTCACACCGTGAGAAAGTCCAACACCTTCATCGAATCGCTTAAGCTCTTCGTAACCCTATTTTCTCATCGATTTCACATTTCTATTTACTTCATTGCTTGGGTCATTTTATTTATGCATTTATCTCATTTATTTACTATTGTTCTTAAGCATTTATCTATTATTCTTAATCAGTTTATCTGTTGTTCTTAATCAAATAGGTTCAACATCTTAGTTAATCATTTTGGTGAACCTTGTGTTTGACACTACCCGTAACGCCCGTGCTTTCATTATCTTTTGTCAAAGTAATGATAGGACAAATGGTTTTATCCTATGTTGTTGGCACCCTTGTGTATCAAAAATTAAATGGAAACTTGATGTGAACACATAATCACAATATCATGAATAAGCTAAGGATGATCTCCTTAGATGAGAACCCTACTAATCCGGGTCTATCTTATTGATGAACTATTTTCACTAAGGTGACATTACGTCATTTGTAATGTTGTATGTCATAAAATCCTTGGTGTAAATTTAAGCCTCGAAAGTGATTTGCGATGTTGTTGCTTATCTCTATTAAATTGTTAACATTATAGTTTTTATAACTAAGTTATGTTAAGGCTTTGACAATTTTGATAGTTCGCTTAATGACTTAATTTGGAATGCGATCAAGACTTCCTATTGGTTTATAATAGGTCTTAAACCAACCATCTGATAGTCTACCCCATTTGATGACTAATGCTATCATGATCGTATTTCCAGGGATAAAGGGGCTATAGTCGTCAGTCAAGGACTTAATTATTAAGAATTAAGGGCATCAACTCCTACGAGTATACATGAGAAACTTTCTTGATCAACACTAACATTATAACATTGTATATATATATATATACACATGTGAATATATATACATATACATATATATAGATTTCAAAAAGGGAATTTGTAAAGATTAAAGTAGTTAAGTAACTACTATTGTAGATTTATTAGCTAATGTAAAAACAGGACAATCTAATCCTAGTGGTATAGTTCTAAACTTAACATATGAACCTATCGTTGAGAAGATTGACTTGGGCATTACTTTAGCTATTTGAAAGGATGTATATGCATATGAAAATTGTATGAAGCCTTAAGTATGCGAAGAAAGGACATCCAAATTTCTATTTGTATAAGATATTGTTTGGTCATTTAAAAATGATATAATGTTGCTCAAATTCAAATGATTGATGAGGTGGCACCCCACCACCTAATAGATGTACTCATAGTTCCTTAATTGTTTATTAATTATCTCCACCAACTGATTTTGAGGTGAAGTATTTTAGTTTATCTAAATCACCTTGCATGGCATGAAGTATGAATTTGCTAAATTTAAAGGAGAGCTAAGAATAGTTGGTTTGTAAAATTGGTGGCAAGCTCCATTAACTCTAATTTTAATGTCTTTTATTGCCCACCTTCCTCGGGAAGTGCATGGATGGATTGGAACAAAGGGGTAGTTGTTGGTATCAATTCTTTTAATGGCTAGAAACTCATAGTAGCTCGACATACAAGGAGGAAGTTTAGCTGTGTGTTGTTACGAGTTTGCAGGAAGAAAACATCATTTGAGTAGATTATACAATAAGTTCCCAGACTAATTAAAATATCATGGAAACTTTGTGATTTGTTGAATGAAGGAATTTGTTTCAAAGGTTTGGGGATTTTCTTGAGTAATCATGAAAGATTTGCAAGGAAATAAAACACCAACATAATAGGCATGATACGCTCTGAAATTTTCATAATTCCTTGCTCTATTTAGTAATTTCACAAAAATAACCTTGCCTTGAATGAAATTTTGTGTTTATAATTTCAGAGATGTAGAATCGTTTAATACTTGCTATGTAGAGTATGAATTACTATGGTTTCGTGATGTATGTTGTTAAAAGTGAATAACTAAGTACAGGCTCCAATAAGGTTTATTATCGTTAAGAAAATAATATACTCTTGAGATGTTTGAGGACTGTTGTTGTAATGATTAATGGGTTTGTTCTAATATGCCAACATTGCTAAAATATTCTTGCAGCTATGAAATGATATCTACCCATACTGTAGAAAACTTTGTTTAATTTGTTACCCATCTCTTCAAGGATATGAATAAATATAACAAGATATTGTGGTATTCTGGAAATTTTTTGTGTGAGTTTTTGTTATAGATGACTTTCTTGACCTAGTGTTTGTTGGATTTACGCAACTGGGTTTGATTCTTTAAAGAAATCTATGCCTGTGGAGTCATGTTGGTCTTGTAGGAGGCATCGTTAGTGCTTATAATCGACCTGGTTTTATTTAAAATAAGTATTTATACTGAAGAAAAACAACTGAATTTAATATTATCATCGAGTTGTAGATAATAAGGACAATTGTAATATTTACAAGGCCTGCCCCTTCGACCCTTGAATGGGTAGTTTTGAATGGCACCTTTGGTCTACTCTCAGAGCCACTATGATAGCTCAACTGAATCGCTGAGTTCCTAACAGTTAATTGTTGTTTCTTGTTTGTAATTTAAGATTGTATAATTTTAGATACTTCATTCTATTATTTCATGTTTTTCTCCTTATTGCTTCTTTATAACTCTGGAACTATTCCAACTCCTTCGGGGTTTAAAGCTAGATTGCGGAAGGTTATATTGAGATTTGATTACTTGTGATGGTTAAGTCCAACTTGTTAAAATCTCATCACTTACGTTCCATCTTAGCCTCTACAACAGAAGTTGGGCATTCTCCTATAAAACCTTGTATGATACTTAGTGAGCTAATTTATTCACTATTATTACTAAAGCTTGGTTCTTCTACAATTCTATGCTGAGTTCAAAGTAATGTCGACTTTGAATAAGAACCTCCTTCCTCTTGTAAGAGATGAAGTTCACTGTTGTCTAGTAGGAAATCATCCTAAAAAGTGAGATGATCTTCTAGAAGCTTATGCCTTAGATCTTCGATTGAAAAGGTGTTGGATAATTCCTTTTATTGGGTACACCTTATCTCAACGTATGAGCTAGTAATGATAGTAGAGTTTGATTTCTTGGACCCTTACACTCTTATCTGTGCTTGACTTTGGGTTTATTGATTACCTTTTTCAAGATCAAAACCTGTAATAAAGGTTTGATGATTAATTATCATTAGTATGATCTACCATTTAATCAGCTGATGGAAGGTTTAAGGGAAAGACCTTGAACTATCCCTTGAGTTTTGATGATCCCTTTTTATGGGCTGACCATTTTATCGAAGCTGGTTTTATGTTTTAAATGTTGGAATTTGAGTCATTAAGTAGGGTTGGGGATTAAAGTTGTCCCAAAATAGGAAGTCTCTTGGCTTCAGGGTTGTAAAGTTTGGTGGTATTACCCCTCTGTAGTAATTAACATGGTACAAGCTTGTTGATCACATTGTCATACTATGTGTTCAATTAAGAAACTGGAGGCATCGATTTTGTACGGTAACCCATTCTGGGACAAAATGGTTAAGCTATATACTCCTACTCTTATAATAGATGATAATTGGATTCATCATTTAACTGAGTCCATAAGATGTGACAGATCCTTGCCGGTGTAATGTTTCTAATTTGAATTATGTGGTATCTCAGAAAACCTGGAAGTGACTCTTTCTCTAATAGCAATCTGTACTCACTTCATTTATTAAATATGGGGTTTCCTTGACGTTTTGGAAGTTCCTTATTGACCTTTCCTGGTTGTGTCATGAATTTAGTTCAGTATGATCTAACCTTGTTCAGTAGAATGGGTTAGGAGATCATTTTTATATTCATGTGAAGTCTTGACTTACCAGAAAAAGTGGATTGCTAGAAGTTGAAATTCGTGTTGAGAAAACTCATGGGATATTAAATGTCCAGATGAACTTTTGGGTTAAGTAACAATTATATTATCTCGTCAACACATGGTACCTACTCTCTTCTAGAATTTTAAAGACTTTAGTGTTTATTAGGTCTTGATATGTTGAAACATTACTAAAGAAGGGAATTGTGTACTCTTTTCTAGTCTTGGAATGTTCAATAAGTGCTTAAGTTGAGGTAAGTATTAAATATGTAGCCTGTTACTCAAGTTATACCTGATTGCTATATGGTAGGATGCCATGAATGTTCTCTCTCTTATCCTTGAGGTTAAACGCTCTAATATCATATTTCATTAACCAAATACTCTTGATGTCTTGGTATTATTGCTTGAACCTTAGCAATCCTTATGGGTGTATGAAATCCTCGTTAGATTTGTTGTGAAGATTTGAGAGATTGCTTGATTGTGTTCTTGATATTTATATGGTTACTTAATTTTTGAGTAAAATGATTTCAGGCATGCAAATATGGGATTGCATGAGTGAAATCTTGATACTCTTATACGGTAGTCTTTAAATACTATAAATATCATGTATCTTATGAATTATATGATTGTTTTTGAGTGACTAAAGTAGTTATATGGAAAATTAAGTCTGAAATTGATTTCCTTCATGGTTCATTAAATTTCTTGCTTCTGACATGTTATAGAAAGAATTGTTTATCTACTTAAGCTCTGCATAGTATTGATTCATAAAAATAATATGGGTTATTGTTATGAAATAATTAAGTAGAGTATGTTGTTATGATGAGTTAAGGCTTATCATGCTCAGTTCATGTGAACTGACTCATGCTAACAATTTTGTAGACAAATGCCGAGAAAGAAGGTGGAAGTATTTAGTCTTGTATATTATCTTGAATGAGGAAGGTTTGAAGATATGACTGACTTGAATGTTCTTAAGATGAAATAATTCTCCTTGAAAATGGAAAAAGGGCTTGCTACTTAATGTAATTGGTTTATTCATTAAAATGAAAGATTTTTGTCATGCTTATAGGCATGAGTTGTATTTATCTCATAAATGAAATTAAGACAGATTTCCTGCTGCTATATATTGTTTTATAAGTGGTTGATTGTTGATTGATGAGTTATGAGTCGTAAATCTATCAAGTTAGGAAATCAATATCTACAATACTATTGTATTAATCATTAGTATCAATCATGTAGTAGGTGCTATACACATCTTATGTGTGAGATTCTAGGGATCATATAAGGAACTATTGGAGAAATGTTGCTTAAAATATCTTGTTCTAATTAATCATACGTTAAGCATACTTGGAATTAGATAAGGTTACTAATGGGTAACTGCCTCTTCATAAAATGCAAAATAACAATCTAATTGTATAATTGTGTTAAGTTCTCCAAAGGTTTTGTATAGGGTGTACTCAAACAGTCAAATATATAGGAATGTAATATTGATTTCTAAGTGAAATCAACACTAAGTCCTATACTAGGATGATACACATAAGCAACAAGAGGATGGGCTTATGGTAGTCTAACATGAATATATATTGATTATGTTTTCACTTTTCGGGAATTGCATAAATTGTGATAAATTGTGTTATGAAATATTTTTCTCAAGGAGATGAAATGTTTTTAATTAGGGGTTGTTCCATGATGCACCATTATGAGCACATAAGCATGTTGGATATAATGGAAGTAATATGGGAACATGCGTACTAAGTTAAAAAGAACATAGCATTTGAACCTCATCCCTGGTCAATACTGTAATTATCTCTAAAGAGAATTAGAGATCTTTTAAAAAGGATATGACAGGGAAAGATAAATGGGTAAGTGGTTCATAAAATCTATCATATCGGATATCCCAGATATATCTTACTTGTTGGAGATAGTAAAATAAATGAATGCTCTTTAATGAGATGCAATTAAGAAAAGTGATGTGCTTAAACTGAAAAGACGGTTGGCATTGATAGCCTATGGCACTTAATAAAAGGAATGAATCATACATAAATACTTAGCTTTATATAAGTATATATCCCTAGAGTATAAAATAAGGAACATGAGCCTAAATGTTAAAGCTAGGACAATTTTTATTGAAACTGCAATAATGATCATAGACCTTGTTAGTATCATTTCTATCAATGGTTAACTTGGGTATGGGACATTGGAAGGTAATTAAGTGTTATAGAGACTGGGGGTCCTATGATCAACTTAATCTAGACCTTAGGTATGACCCATTCATGGAGAAAGTGTCGTAAAACCTAACTATTCATTAAGGATAATATTTACCTTGAAAACATCAAACACTATACACCAATGCAAGATTCTAGGTGGGAGAACTCATTACATATGCTACATGATCATATCCCTATGATGATGATTATCACCATTTGGATACTATTGTATAGCAGCTTGTAATGAATTGTCTCATCAAGAGACTAGATTGTAGTATGGTGTTGTCCTAAGTACAAACCTTGATAGAGTTACAAGACGGATTGGACCTCCTAGGTACACACCCTTATATCAACCTATGATGGCTATGGGAAGAGATGTGGGCGAGTAACAAGGTGAATTGTTATGAGAACACTTTCTTTCCCATAGGCATCACAGGATGACATAGAGGTACGTCTTCATGTAGGTTAAACTAGTTTGTACCTTATTCAAGGCTTGTAGCTATTTTTCGTATATTAAGTTGTGAATCCATATAACTGGATAAGTGATTAAGGTGAAATGGAAATTTCCTTATGACAAGTGTGCCATCATGGAATTGAGCATGAAATACATGACTCAGAAAACTTTGCACAAAGTGGTGTAAGCTTGCTGATTACATTGTCGAGATTTCCCTTTAATCTAAGCTATCAGATGCTTATGGATTTCATAGGTGGAACCTAGGTAGACACTTAAGAGCATTCACTTATATATCATACCTTGAAAAAGGAGAACCAAAGGTTACATTTCATGTAAGGGCTCATACAAAGCATTGAGGGAGAATGAGTAGGTTCAGTATTCTCTCATATAGCTGCACATGGTTCATGACAATTATTGGAAATGGATTACATTAAGGTTTATGTAGATTTAAATATATGGGTATTTAAATCAGCTACATAAAGTTTTTAAATTTTTTTTTCTAGAGATGAAGTGACAAATTGGGATGTTACACTACCTTCCACTTAGGGCTCTCTTTCTCTTCTTTACTATGGCTCATTCTTCTGATGATTTTACTGAGGCTCATCTTAAAGCCATCAATGACCATATCGCTGAGCATCCCCAAGATCTAGACTTAATTTTACATGCTTCTCATGAGGAAGCTACCAATTTGGTAGAACTTAATGCTTTTGTGACCATCTCTACTTCCATGATTTCCCAATTGCTTGTTTCCACTCTTCCGCCCATTTCTACCATTCTTATTTTTTTGTTACTACTACAAATCATTTCACACCACCTCTTGTCTCTCATACATGATAGGTTTCCTCCATTGGTACTCAAGACTTAACATCTCTCTATCAAGACCTTCAAGTGCAGATTCGTCAATTATAACAGTTACTTCTCATTCATCCCCATCTTTAGATTCCACCTTATTATTGCATACGCCATTCACACCTGCCATATCCACTTATCCACTTCCTCCTAGTTTTGTCACCCCTAAGATTCCCATTTTTAATGGGCATGGTGACCCACAAGAGCATCTTAGAGCATTCCATGTAGCTTGTCTTGACTTTGCGGACGATCATATTCTTTTAGCTAAAATATTTCCCCGTAGTCTCCATGATTATGCAATGCATTGGGGCAACTTCATTACACATCCAGCCAATGCTTTTCTTACTCATTTTTCTATCAATATCAGCTCCAAGATCTCTTATGCTCAATTAGCACAACTTAAACAGGGCTCTAATGAACACCTCGCCAATTATGTGTTGAGATATAAAAATAATCTAGCTAAGATGTCAAATGTGCTAGCAAACTCTAAGCTTCAGGACTTGTTCATTCAAAGTATTTTACCACTACTTTAGGAGAGTGTTCTCTTTGAGACCTCTCCTTCATTTGAAAAAAATTCATACTCTTAAGCTTCATGAAACCAAACTTCTATCCATAGGAAATCTTAAATATCAAGAACAAGCCTTGTCTTCTACTCATTTTCCAAATAAGACACCATTCAAGCCATTTGCAACTAAACCAACTGACACCAAAATTACTGTCAATGCAGTCACTACTCCTAAAGAGGTTCAATCACCACCACCTAGGTGTGTGTTTACTAACTTTCCTATGGCCCCACATCTCATATTGTAATAACTTCTTGAGAGAAATCTTATCACACTTCCTCCACCACTTGAAGTAGACCCATCGTGACCAAAAGGTAGGAATTACAATGATAACTTCCAATGTGACTATCATAGATGTGTGGGACACTTGATGAATTGATGTTTCAAGCTTCGCACAATCATCCAAGATCTTATTGATAATAATAAGCTTGAGTTTCTGGAACCTACTGACTCTCCACCTAGCACTGATAAGGGTAAAATCAAACTCTTTAATAACCAATCTCAACAACGTGACAAGAAAGTAGTTGAATCTTTAGCTAATCATGCATACCACATAGTGTCTCCTCCTACTTCAGGGGCCCTTGAATTTTTAGTTACACATATTGACACTTCACCACCAGTCATCTCTTTTTCTAACCACGACTATCATGTAACTTTTACATCTAATCACCTACATATCAAAGCATCTATTGGCTCAATCCCCATCAATAATACTAAGGTTGACCCATCTTGGCCTATTAGTGCATGTTCTATTCCATTTCTTCATGCCATCGGTTACCCTCAATCACAAATCGAATACCCTCTAAACAAATCATATGGTGTCATCAAACTACATGTTATGGTTGGTCCTCTCACTTTGCTTGTCCCTTTCCTTGTTGGGCAAACAATCGATGGTTGTGACATGCTACTCGGGCTCAATTGGATTCGTAGGTCTCAATCCATTATCTCTATGAATCATTTGTGACTCAAATTCATTCATAACAATCAGGTTATCTCTATTGACAGCATACCCCATCTATTCTATGGTCGTCATCTTCTTGAGCATCACTTTATGCATCTTCTACTTCATGAAGCACATCCCATACTATGTTACTAAAAGCAAAATATACTCCTAGCTCACCTAGTTTTGCATTATCTCCATTCTCACTATTCTTCTAGTCCTACACACAAGTATAGGCCCATTCCTAGGATAGTTATTGCATCTAGACATAGGTCACCACCTCATTTTATTCTGTGAGGGTGTTCATCACCTTGTGCTCGACATCACATATATCTCCATCACTAACACATTTTTCTATGCCACGACATTCATCATATATTCATCCATCACATGCATATAGACTTCATTCACCAGCACAACATCTATCTACTATACCACCACTACTAGAGCATGGTCATACACTTTCATCACCATAGGCATCGGATGGAGGACCTTCATCCTTCACTTTCATTGGATAGTCCATTCATCCACACACACTTGGGGACATAACACTCACACAATCCCCCTCACCTTAGCATCAACACACCTCTCATCTTTGCATTATCATACATCCATCTCATAGCATAGGCATACTCATCCACACTTTGTAGTGTCACCACTTCTTGATGACACACTCTTGTGCTTCAATTCACACTTGAATGTTGAGGGCATACTACACATGAACCCCACACACTATACAATAAATACTACACATTGCGACTCTTCATACATCTTGCGTCATATGTTTTACATCATACACTCTACATTTAGTCTACATCTTTTCACTATTTACACATCTATACATCATACATCATATTAGTCTTCATCATACATATGTCACACTCCTATCATCTAAGAATCTTACATCACATACTCCTCATTCTACATAATACATAACATTCTTACATTACATATTATACATCGCACATTACACATCACATGGTCATATTTAATCATCACACATCCTACATCTTCTTCTACGTGTAATACTCACTACCCTATGACGCACTCTAATTCCTCGGTCCATACTCGATTGCCGAGGGTTTACTAATCAAATGGAACTTATCATATTCACACATTCATCATTCAACCTTCTATCATGCGACATTACTAGGTTAGTGACATATGCTATAGGCTAAATGGTCACCTATTCCTTCATCTTGTAGTGGTATATGCTTTAGGATACATCATCACTCCTTTGATCATATTTTTTTATGATATACGCTTCGGCTATGGGGTCACGTATACACTTCATCGTTAGGTCACATATAATCAAAACACATACAAAATCAGCACAATACGTTACACACAACCCACCTCGACCATTTCCCAACGAAACACTCTCATTTATGGTTGATTCTTGACTGCAAAGGGGGCATACTAAATGTACCTAATTGCATACACTTCCATTTACTCGGGAGCATTCGGTTCCTATAATCCATTTTACATTCCATTCCATCCATCGATTTTTTTTTGCATATCTTGGTTTCTTTTACTCTTGCTTACATTTTCTTGTTCATGTTCACTTATTACACATGCTAGCTAGATGTCTTATATGTCATTATCTCTACCATACACACATGTGTGTTCACATCCTTTTCTAGTTGTGATTGCGATACATCTCTCTCAAATACATCATGGATGCTCACCTCTTACTCCTACAATGGTTGTTGAGTGCATCCACATTCATCTCTTACAAGTGCTATTGTTTCATCTGTACTTTACCACTTTACATTACTTGTTTATACACGTTTTTGACATATGGGTTATTTTTTAACATGTTAACATGTGCTTCATGTGCATAATTTGTTTACAAGACTATTTACTTCCATGGCTATATCTTTGTTTGTTTTCTATTGTTCGTCTCTTGTTTGCTATTGTATGTGGGCCTTTCCCTTTGTTTGGTGTGCACACTTTTTTGTTGTATGCAACCATTATGGCCTTGATTTTCTTGTGAAATCGTGAGTGATGTCCCATGTTTACAACCCAATTTTGCAGTCTATGATAATCTTCTTGTGTGTTTACTTGATTTCTCACTTATACATTATTTACGTAGTGTACACTTGTCTTTTACATGCATTCTTGTTCATAGTAACACTTGTTTTCTAGCTAATTATTTGTGGGCACCTTGGTTTATACCAAGCACATTCCCTCCCACTATAGTGAAAAGCATAATTTATGCAGTTGGTTCTCTTTTGGGGCCGCATTCTCCTATCAACGAGATCACATGCATCCCGAAAGAGGGGGGCATCAATTGGGTTTACACACTACACAACACAATACTAGTACGTTTCGGTTTTCGGTTTTCGTCCATGACACAATGGGTTATATAGTGAGTGAGTTCAGACCAGTCTACAAAACTCCATACACAAAAAATTTTATAGGGAAAGTTGTCCTTAGCATTCTGGGAGTAGTTATAGGTTGGAGGATACAATGGATTTCCTCCCTACACTATTTAAGCCAGCTTTTTCGGATCTCCCAAAAACTAGGTAGTACAAAGATTTCTTTACACATCTTCGGGAAGCAATTATAGGATGGAGAATAATCCAACTTTCTCCCTACACTTCTCGGCAAAGTGGAGTGAGATTTCCCAAAAACTCGCAAGAGATAAAGATATCCTCTCTACACACTTTTCTCTCATCACGGATTAGGTGCACATGTTCCTTTTACTTTTCATACTTCCATTTATAGTCTTTTTACTATATACATGTGTTTTTACACATATACATGCATATTTGACTACTTGATCATTTTATCCTTTTGCGAGTGTCCTGCATTCGTATGAGAAGCAAGTGGTCAACAATAATAAATAACTACAAAAAGGTGTCAAAAAACAACAACATCATTTGGTAGTTCGCACGTCATACTAAGATGAACGTACATTACACACATCAGAAATTACACACACGCGTTTACGCCCTAGGTTCACTCTCATCACTTTTTTCTCTTTTGCATCTTTAATTTCCATGCTCCATATTTTTATCATTCCACACTTTATCTATTCCTTTAGCATTCTTTTTTACATCACTCTACATAGAAATCAGTGCACGCTGTCTGTCTCTACTTTATGTTACTGAGTATTCCGCTCACCAACATAAAGTGGGGGGAAATTTAGACACAAAATCATGCAATTTAGGCATCACTTAATCCCGAATCATACTACTATTCATATGGTTTTTGAGTGAAGAAAGTACTAATTAATCCATGTTCTTTGGCCATTTTACTTTGCTTGATGTTTATTAACTAAAAATGGAAATAATGTATGCTAGTTAATATAATCTAGGAGGACATAAAAAACGTAATAAAGAAGCATATAAATGAATTAAGAAACTAATATAATAAAAGTAAAACCCTAATGTGTAAGAGAGAAGAGGAAAGAACTCAGTTGAATAACGAGATGCTCGTGGGATTGTGTTGCACAGAGATGACTTGAAAATTAGGAAGTAGTAACGACTGTGTGTAGGAGCCTTAAAAGAATTGATTTGAGTAATGTGGCTGGACTAGAGCACTTGGAGAGGGATTAGGGCACCCATGGGTGCTTTGGTCTACAAACCGGCACCACACAGTCATGAAGAATATATGAAACCCGATCTTCATAGGCTCGGTAGATGCTTTGAAACCTTTGTTGTCTATTGCACTAACTTCAATGATACCTTTGCTTCGGATGTTGCTTGATTTTCCAAGATGATAAAAATACGTGTAAAATATGAAGGAGTATTAAAACCCTAAAAAATAATGTAAATGAATGGGTTAGACTAACCTCATCTACCACAATATTGGGCTTACTAACCGAGCGATGCAAAGGTACATTTAAGACATAAATGTAGTTCTGGTGAGTGTGTGTATAATGTGCCCTAGGTGCTCTTATTCCAGTCACACTTTATGAAGTATTGAGAAATAACTAGATGTAGAAAATGTAATAGAATGTGTGCATGGAATAGAATAGAATCCCCTATGAAGTGTGTGATGCAAATGTCCTAGCCTTATTCCTTGTGATGGAGCTATGTGGATGCAAGTGATCTCCAATGCAATAGATAGATGCAACTCTAGATGGATGATAGTAGTGAATGATACTAGGTCCCTCATTATGGTCTCATAACTTTATATTTATAGGGTTATCTAGGTCTAATTTTGTAATTAACCCCAAAATGGCTAAACACCATAAAGATAATGATCTAAAACGACTAGAAAGATTCCAAAAAGTAGCAGGAAAGTGTGAAAAGGAATGGGGTGCCCTAGGTGGGACCAGATGCCCCATTTGAGGCTAAAATAATGGAAAATGACTAAAAACTCTAGGCATGTAGGTGTAAAAGGTCGAGAATGGAAAAGTAAAATAAAATAAGATGGCTAAAAGATAGGGGTTAATTAGTACTTTCTTCACTCAAGAACCTTTTAAATAATAGTATGAGACCGAGACTAAGTAATGTTTAAAGTACTTGATTTTGTGTCTACATTTTCCCCACTTTATGTTGGTGAGAGGAAAACTCAGTAACATAAAGTAGATAGAGATGCATACTTGATGTCGATGTAGAGTAAAAAGGCGCGCAAGGACTAGACAAAGCATGGAATGAAAAAAATATAATGTAGCATGGAAACTAAAGATGAAAAATGCAAAAAAGTGATGAGATTAAACCTAGGGTGGAAACACGTGTGTAGTTACTTGTTGTGTGTACCTGCATGGTTAGTATGCAAGGTGTGCTACCATGAAGTGTCATTGTTTCCACCATTATTGTTGTTATTGTTTTTTTGCCCCCAATTTGTCTGCTTATTTCTCATACATTTGGACATGCAAGGAGAAAACAATCAAGTAGTCAAATATATATGTATGTAAAAAATGCTATGTAAAAGATGCATGTGTATGTATGTAAAAATGCATGTAAATATAAAGTACACAAAATGAAAAGTGTAAATGGAACATGTGCACTTGATCCATGTCAAGAGAAAAGTTTAGAAAGGATATCCTATCTTCTACGGGGTTTTTGGGCGATCGATGTCATAGGCTAAAGAAGTGTAGGGAGGAAATGCTCTATGTCCTCTAACCTTTAACCTGCTCATGAAATCGTGAAGAGATCTATGTACCATCCTAGTTTTTGGGTGATCCAATGCTACTAGGCCAAAGTAGTTTAGGGAGGCACACTCACTATAACCTCTAAGCCTGTAATCGCTTCCCAAGATACTAAGGACTCCATGTCCCGTAAAAGAATTTGTGTATGGAGTTTGTAGACTAGTTTGAAATCACTTGTTCTATGTAAACCCACAATGCTAAGGGTGGAAAGTGCACTGAATTGAACCGGTGTAAATGTGTTTTGTAGACTATAAAACCTCAAAAGATGCCCCCCTCTTTGGGGGAGCATGTGATGTCACTAATAGGATAATGCGGCCCCAAATTAGGAACAATGCGCATGAAATTTTTACCCTACAAGGGGAAGGGAAAGTGATTTTTAGAAACCAAGGTGCAGACAAAAAAGATGGCTAGCCAAAACAAGTGTTAGTATGAAAGCACATGCATGTAGAAAACAAGTGTAAAGTATGCAAACCGTGTGTAAGGTACCAAAAAAAGTAATGTAAAAACGCAAGAAGACAAGTAAGCCACACAAAGCAGGTCATAAACATGGGACATCCCTCACGATGTCACAAGACACGCAAGGCCATCATGGCTGCAAATAACAAACAAGTGTGCACACCGAACATAGGTAAAATCCTACGGATAAGAAACAAAAAAGACAAATAATGTAACAAATAAGTATGGAAGAAAATATTCTGCATAAAAATGTTACACATGAAGCACCATTAGCATGTTAGAAAGATAACCAAGATGTCAAAAGCACGTATAACCAAGTGATGTAAAGTGCTAAGTATAAAATGAAATAATAGCTCTTGGAAGAGACAAAATGTGGATGCCCTCATCGACTAGTGTAGGAAGGGTAGAAGGTGTGCATCCATGTTGTGTCAGCATCACACACACACACACACACACACATATATATATATATATATATATATATATATATATATATATATATATATATGCAATCAAAACTAAACCAAGAAATGAATGAGAATGTGTGTGTAGTATAGATAATGGCATATAATAAATTAGTCTAACATGTGTAGTAAAGTGATTGTGTAAAACACTAGTAAACAAGAGTAGATGCCCCAAGACAATGAAATATGCTATGGATGGATGGAATGAAATGTAAAGTGGAATGATAGGAGTTGCGTGCCCCCAAGTGAATGAAGATGTATGTAATGATGTTATTTTAGTTTTCCCCCTTAGTAGTCAAGAATGAACCGTAAATGAGAGTGCATCATCGGGAAATGGTCGAAGTGTATGTTGTGTGTCTAATGCGTTGTAATGAATACGTAGGTGTAGTGATTAGATGTGACTTAGCGACAATGTGTGCGTGAAACCTATATCTGAAGCATATATCATGACCAAATGAATGTATAAGTGATGATTTAGTCTAAGTGTATATGACTATACGATGAATGGATGAGTGATGATTTAGCCCAAAGTGTATATCACTACAAGATGAAAAGAGGGAGTGGTGAATTAACATAAGGTGTATACCACTACAAAATGATAGAACAGGTGATGATTTAGCCTATAGTTTTGGCCACCACTATCAAGGTAGGGCGGAGACAGAGAGGGAGAGAACAATCTAGTGATTCTCCCCTACATATAGAGTATAGGGTAGGGGGCCTGTCATGTTCTCGAGTTGCCCCAAGATAAGATAAGATAATTCTCTCTAAACTATAGATGGCCTTCGCTGAATAGATAGGTAGGGCTCCTTTCACCTATTGCCTTATCTCCAGACTGCCCTATCTATCCTATCTTGCCCGGAGCGAGCCCTATCTCGGAAACCGGGGCGTGGCATATAGAGAGTTGAGTTTCATTGGGATCCTTGAACTCGGGGACCGGGTCACGGAGGCCCGGATTTCTTTATTCTATGGGCCGGATAGATAGGGCTCCTGTTACTCCGGGCCCCTAGGATCAATAGGGCGGTTGGTTCAGTCCAGCCGCCCTATTGATTCTAGGGGCCGAGTCTCCCCCTCTCTCTAGATCTTGGTTCGGTTGGTTCAGCGAGACTATCTCTGTCCTCTGCCCGGTTCCGGTTTCCCGGATTGACTTACTCGGTTCCTTGAGATTGAAGATAGGGCCCTCTCGAGTGATCCATCTAGTGAGACAACTTAGTGATTCGCAGAGGGGATTCGAGATAGGATAGATAGGGCCGGGGGATAGGATAGATAGGCTTCCTATAACTTATGGAACTACTGATTCTCGGAACCCACCACCAGATATGGGATAGATAGGGCACCCACGGGGATGGGTGGATAGGGCCCCCATACCATATATTCTATACAGCCAACGGACAACCACCCTATATATAGATATGGCCCAGGACCAGCCCTATCCTTCGCCCACAAAACACATAACCCCCATTGATTGATTCTATAGGCCCTCCCAATATCTGAATAGGGGCTCCGCGGCCCGCTACCTTTCTTCAACAAATCAAGTGGGGGAATCTATAGTCGGGGCGGCCCTCCCCTTCGCTACCTAAGTGAGAGAAGGCCCCATATATCTAGAGCCATATCTATAGAAGGAAGGGCTCCCGAGATAGGATAGATAGGCACTGAGATAGGAGATAGGGCCCCCTATCTCTATATATCGAAGGAAACCCGATCCGACCCACGACCCATATATAGATGGGGGATATATAATTATTCTATATATAGGAGGGTGACCTACTCTAATCTACTATAACTATATAGAGCATTAAGAGTGATTTAACCGATTGATCAAGGGCGCTATCTGACTATCGGCCGGATCGCTGGGCCTACTCTATGATCTATATGGCTTATATTCTATAGCTCGGCTCGACCATCGGAGAGATATCAAATCTATGTA
Source organism: Taxus wallichiana var. yunnanensis (assembly GCA_018340775.1). Taxonomy (NCBI): domain Eukaryota; kingdom Viridiplantae; phylum Streptophyta; class Pinopsida; order Cupressales; family Taxaceae; genus Taxus; species Taxus wallichiana. Next base: position 661,505,643 of record CM031235.1, read on the forward strand.
GGGAACTGCTTGCCTGCCAACCCACCCCCCCCCATTATATATATCTTGATTAGATTAGGGCTATTAGATGGGATTGGCGAGGCCTAAACCTATATAAGAAGGCATGCAGGGCACCTCGGTGACCCCGGCCACTCGGGTAAGTACCATATTGATATTGGGCCTCCCACGATAAGATAAGGATTTAAGGGTGGGGCTTTGTATCTATAGCCCTCTCTATTCGTATTAGGCCCCCCAGCCCACTCGGCCGCCCCGGCCCCCCAACCCCTCAATCCCCTCGGGGTGGCCGCCCTACCCTAGATTTCTATCTGAGGGGGTCGAGTGCCCCATATCGTCATAGGCCGTTGGCCGGGGCCCTCCTCCCCCGCCCCAGATATGAGATATGGCCTACCCTCTAGATCTTGGGGGTTGGGGCCCCCTATCTCTATATGGCTCTAGTCCCAGGGGAGCCCTATAGATCTATCCGGCCCCGGGGTCACCCCCGAGGGCCCCTAGGCAGTCCGCCTATATAGGTCTAGGGCCCCCACCCCAATATAGAGAATCGAATTACACCTCCACTAGCCCCTCTATCTACATACATCGTAGGCTCAAGGAAATTCAAGTCTAGGTCACCTGGTAGTCCCAACCCGAGATAATAACAGTAATGGGGGGGACGGGTCATTAATCTTTACCTATCTATACCACCCTCTCTCGCCCATATATATAGATATATATATATATATATATATATATATATATATATAGGAGGAGGGTGTGGGGCCACCCATCTATATAGGCCCTCCCATCTAGATGGGGGAACTACCTATATCTATACAGGGGTCATTTGGAAATTAAGGTCGAGGAGGGGGAGGAGGCCCATAGAGTTAGGGGGCCCCTACCCTATATATCTATCTGGGCCCCTATACCTATATAGATCTATATGGGGTGAGCGATAGTCTATATAGTTTCGAGTGGCACTCGACAGTCAAATCCCCCATATATATTTATATATATGGGGGCTATAGAGGGGGGCCGAGGACCTTATATATCTATTTCGGCCCTCAGGGGTTATTAATTAAGTCAAGAGGTTTCCCTGGCCCTAGACCCTCCTCTAGATATCTATCTCTTTATCTATCTATCTATCTATCTATCTATATGGGTCGAGGTCATTTTTAATTACTTGTCGAGGTCATTAATTGATATGTGCCCTTGCCTCCCGTGTCGAGGTCGCCTATATATTAGCCCTAATGGGCCTTGGGGGCCAAGGGTAGGGGTCGTGCCCCTATATCTGAGAGGACCCCATCTATAGATATGGCTCTAGATATCTGGGGGTCGAGGAACTCAACCGATAGGTTGAGGGACTCCCCCGCCCCTATATCTCTATCTGGGCTGGGGGCCTTATATCTCTATAGGCCAACGGCCCGATAGGGGCCCTATCTATCTGGGGGGGACCGGCCCCCCCAGATAGATATAGAGGACGGGGGATTGGGGGGTCGAGGAGGGCCCCTATCTAATCTCTATATGGGGCATAGGCACCCCTATCTCTATAGGGATAGGCCCCTATCTCCCTATCTATATAGAGACTGCTATGCTCAGGAGGATCTATGCTGGGGGGAGGAGGGAGGGGAACTCTTTCTAGATATGCCTATATATCCCCTCCCCTATGGCCCCCTCCATATAGATCGAGTATAGATAGCCCTAGATATCTTCTCTATATGGCCCTCGATCTCCCCCCTCTATAGAGATATGGCTTTAAAGCCCATTATTCCGTAAGATATAGAGCCCCCCCCCTATCCTATGGGAAGGGAATCTTATCTTGTTCTATCTGCGCCGCCGAGCATAAATGCCGTCGGCCATACCATAGAATATCGTCATAGGGGGGCCCTACTAACTCGATCCCCCCCGGAGCCCCCATATCTATATCTAGGGCCAGCTAGTTCAGATCTTGGGGGCCGCCATCCAGCAAGCCCTATATCTCTATATGGATGTTAGGAAAATTAATGTTCACATGATAGTGGGATATTTACCGAAAGGTTAATAGTAATTGGTTAGTTAATATTTGATAGTAATATTGTTATAAACAATATTACGATATATGTTAGAATATATAGTTGTTGAGATATATTGTTTATATTGTTATAACAATATATCGTATTTAGTGGTTTGCTTAATTATAGGATTTCGGGTGTGAGAAAATAGTGGAGAGATAATAGGAATCATATTCCTATATATTATTTTTCTGTAAGTCTCATCCAAACCTGTGATTTGGTATCAGAGCAATGAGATTTGTGTGAGAGTCCGTGAGGGCTTTGTTCATACTTTGCAATTGCCCCAACCGATGAGCAGATTATTGTTTTGGTATTAGAATAGCTGCATGACTATTTTTTTGTGATTTTCTCTATATAGCACTCTGATTTGCTAACTCCATCTGCATATGTGGTGGATCGTACGAGCATATATTTGTGCATATTAATTCAGGGCTTTTGAGTTACATTCTCTTCTACATCAATTTACATGTTTGATCGACTCCACCAAAGTGTTAATATATAATAGCGCCAAACTCACCTGAGTGTTGTGATATCATTATGGAGAAAGTCTGTTGAAATAATAAGCCATATGGTTTAATTATATTTGGTACACTGACCTGGAGAATGTCGAGTATGTAATAGATAAGATTATAATGAGTAGTGAACACAAGTCTGTTTTTCTTCAATAAAAGCTTTAGCTTCGTCCATGGCTTTGTCATTGTAAAATTCATTGGAATTGGATGTACCATTTAAAGCGAAAAATATGGCTCTTCGACTTCAGCACGTGGTTGTAATCCCAATGATCAAATTCCTTCTTTTGCACATTCTTTCTACTCGTTGTTGATAGATTTGCATGAGATGTTTAGTAATCTTCCGGCCGTTGTTGATAGGGATTTAGTTTGTACATGGAAAATGGTTGATTGCCAAGTGTTGTCTCAAGTCAACAAGTTAACAACCTATCATGAAGGAGGGCATGCACTTGTGGCAATACACACGGATGATGCACTTCCAATACACATAGTTATAATTCTATCGAGAGGAAATTTGCTTGGAATGGTTTCATAGCTTCCCGATAAGAATGAAATTAATGTTTCTCGTAAGCAGATGCTAGCACGTCTAGATGTCTGTATGGGTGGAAGAGTTGCGGAAGAGCTTATTTTTGGAGAAAGTGAGGTGACATCAGGAGTTTCTTCAGATATTAAATATGTGACAATATTTGCGAGAGAAATGACGAAAAAATATGGAATGAGAAAAGTTAATATAGATAGTTTATTTAGAATAGCGAGTCGATTTTTATTAGCTTTAGTTAGTTTTGAAAATCTATTTTGAAATGTTTAAATCCTTTAATCTAGGATTTATAAACATAAGGGTCTATTTAGTATCCTATCATGTTTTTATCATATTAGGTGCCAAGTCGGTGAGGATCTCCTCTAGCAAATAATTTTTGGTCGAATTCCTCATTGTCATTTTATTGTCCTCGTGGTGTGTCAATATTAGTAGGTGTTCAATTATTTATAATTGTGTCTTTTAGTTTAGTTTGTGTTTGTAGTCATAATTTTTAATGGGACTCTTCAAAAGTACAAATGTAGTTTTGTTGAGTCATTTGTTGTTTTTTATTAAAATCAAGTCAAATGTTATAAGTTGAGTGGTCATTAATTGTTGTTGTCAAAATTATAAGTTGTTGTCAAATGTCACGTCATTGTAAATTTTTTTGCCATAATGATGCATTTTTGGTGTTACTCGACGTGTGGAAAATAAATGCTAACTTCTTGAGAAATCGACATAAAAGAGGGACTTGGTACCCTTACGCGCTTTAGGTGAGCACTTAGTTCTGGTTGAGTGATGTGACAATGCACCACAGGATTTTGTGAGTAAAATAAAACTACATATAGATATAAAGGGTGCGTGGCATATGAAAGTTTTTATGGCCAATAGAACACATGTCTTCATGGCCCCGTGCCGCCTATTATCCAAACCGAACCGAACCGAACCGTAATATGTTCTGCTCGCAGAAATCCTATCCATATATGGCATTCATTTATGCCCGCCTGGGCGTTGCCGGTCTCCCGGGAGGCCGAGCCATATATATAGATAGGCCCTCCCCCTCGCCCCTATACCCTCAGATAGAGAGAGGGGGGCCCTATCTCCCCTCTATTCTCTGGAGGGGGGGGGTCGTGAAAGATGCGGCCATATATAGATATAGATAGGCACTGTTCGATTCGTCTCACCGCTCTCTAGAAAGGTAGATGAACCTCAGTATATAGGGGGCCAGATAGATCTCTCTATAGAGTGGGTGGGCCATATCTTGTAAGATATAGATCGAGATATAATATAGAGGGGTGGGGGATGCGAGAGAGCATGAATTCCTAGTTGGATCTTGAGGCCATCCCCCATATCTATCTAGATAGGGCGCCCCCTATATAGATAGATTATTGTCCTATCCAATCCATATATGGGGCGGGGCGGGTCGCCTAGAGTTCTATGGGGGGCCCGCCCCTATGGAGAGAATAGGCCAACGGCCATGTAGTATCGGTCGAACGGAGAAGAACCCCTATCTATATGAGTGGTTGTGGTGTGGTTGACTATCTATCTATAGGGTAGGGGGACCTAAGCCATTCGGGCGCCCTGGAACTATAATAGAGTGGGGATGATGTTAGGTCAGTCGACCTAGAACTCTCTCGCTTATATTGCCTTTACCCCATATATCTAGAACTCGGTTGGACTGAGCCTAGCCGACTATCCTTCGTCCAATCCCAATAGAGAATAGATATGGGGTCCGAGTATCATTGATCAGAGAATAGTCCACTTCACTATACGTGTAGTTGTAGTGTGGTCCACTCATGTTACGTATGTAGATGCCCACCCTATCCAACTTTGAGTAGCGAATCTAAGACTATATGGGATGCCCATGGGCTTTCTATCCATATAGAGTATACCGTACAGGGCTCCCCCTCCCCCTAGATATGGAGAGGGGATAGGAGATAGGAGCGCCATATATGTATATAGGGTGTCCAGGGGACTAGTGCCATATATTCTTTATAGGGTGTCGACTATTCTCTATATAGCCCCGAGGGACCACCGAGTTCATGAGGGGATAGGGAGTGCCCAAGCCGAGTTCTAGGGTCTTCTCTAGACGCCTATCTAGATATAGTTACTAGATATATAGAAAGAAGAGATATATGGGCTGGGCAACGCTATCTAGACTCTCTGGGCAGTCGCTCTCTGGAGCGTATAGCCAACCTTGCCGCTGGCCGGGGTGGGGCAAACTCGTATATGGTATGGTCGCCGCCGACCCCATCCCCCATCTCTTCTATATAGATAGGCTAGATAGAGGGGGATTCTCGCTTTGATCCCAGCGGCCCCCCCCCCCCTGAACTCTATAGGGGAGAGAGAGGGGCCATAGAGAATTCTCTATATGGAGGGGGGGGGCCAGCTCAGTCGTATCACGTAGAGAATAGATGCAGATAGATGATGGATGATCAGATATGTAGATAGGGCCGCCCTACCGGACTGCCAGGGGTTGTATATAGATAGGGGCTCTCCCTCTCCCCCTCCCGCCCTATCTATATAGAAACGTCGAGTGCCATATAGCCGCGCTGGATCTCCTCCCCCTATCTATATATGACTCGGCCATATAGAGAGAGTGGGGGACTGTCTATAGTTATGCATGCTCGGGAGATCTATATAGAGAGTGGGGGCCGCTAGATCTCTATAGTCTAGGCTGCCCCTCGCCAGATAGATAAGATATAGAGAATACCGTGCCCTCTCTCTATAAGGGGGAGCCGAGCCCTTCTCTTTATATGGGGGAGTTGTACCCTTCTCTCTATGGGGGAGTCAAGATATAGAGGATACCAAGATATCATAGAGAGGGGGGGGGGCCCTATAGATCCCATATAGAGAGAGGGGTGCCCCACCCGAACTATATTTTCTATATCTAGATGATAGTAGGAAGATCCTCTAGAGAGAACCTAACTTTCTAAAGCTAGAGAGAACACAGGGGAGAGTATCTCTTTATTCTTAGCTATAGACATGAGTGACCCTATTTATAACTATTTATATGGAGGGTCCCCTATATATGGCATCTATTATGTACGTGATATGACTGATGAATATAGGCGCCCCTAGAAATAGCTACTCTAGAGGCCCCCCCCCTCTCTATTCTATCTTATCTCGGCTCCCCTATCTATATAGAGGGGGGAGAGAAGGGCTCGGCTCCCCCATATAGAGAGAGGGCCCGGTATTCTCTATATCTCGGCTCCCTATCCATATTCTATCTGGGGCTGCCCTCGACTGTATAGAGAGATAGATGGCCCCACCCCCTCTATATAGATCTGGGGGGATCTATATATAGCCGCCCTCGACTGCCCCCATATATAGATAGAGGGTACCCTCAGATATGGCGACGGCCGAGAGGTAAGAGCTATCCTCGGTCTCCCGGCCCCTTTTCTTAATAAGGTCGCCGGATAGAAAGGGGAGGCCCCGAGAGAACTATAGATGTCGGCGCGAGGTTCTCCCTCTCCCGACGCCCGACCCCCTACCTATCTCCCCTCTATTCTATGTTCTATGGAGGGCCCCGATCTATCTATAGGGCCCCTATATTATATTATATGGAGGGGGCAATGGAATATATCCCATTAGGTGGGGTGACTATGGATGGAGGAGGCCCCAACCACCACCTAGATATATAATTTGATCTATGGGATGCTTGACATGGGTCCCCTTTACACTATGTATAGATGAATGGAGGGCCCTCCATTTGCATATTGATGGTGGAGCATGTGAGAGATGGTCGTAAGAATGGAATGGTATTTGAAAACACCCCATCATTCATGGTATGCGGAACTAGCCTCAACCCATATTTTCGATCTCGAATGTATGGATAGGTGGAGTGAAGCGGCCTCATGATGACTAACTCACGTGGAAGCCCATTATATTTCTTCAATTAAGACTAATTGAGGGGGCTCCATATATAAATGTTTTCCAAATCAATATATAGGTCATATAGAATACAATTGGGATGTTTCTATTTAGATTGGTACTTATATTGTTCTTTATGAGGACCCCAATTTGAACTATCTACACTTGCCCACCCCCCTAACTACAGATATGAGGAGGGTGAGGTTATTTAGATCTCACCCGATGCCCCTTTCTATACATTTGGGTGAGGAAGGTTATCCAATCACAATAATATTACATATGGTTTCTCTAGTTGGAGGCGGGAGATTAGATTGTCCATCCTGAGTCCGGATATTTAGGAAAAATGTAATCTCTATATTTCTACCCTATATATATTATAGAGAGGGGGGCGGGCATGAAGTCTATCTGCTTTGATCTACCCCTCTATAGAACTATATAGATCCACCCCAACTATACTCTATAGAGGGTTTCCTCCCTCTTTCTATATTATATCTCGCTACCCCATATAGAGATAAAGACTCGGCTCTATATGGGAACACCACATCACATCATCCATCTATCTGATCCGATGTATACGTGATATGACTGCCCCTAGAGATCTCATATATCTGAAATCAATGAAGAACGACTAATAACTTTCCTCGGCCTCTCGATGGGCCCAACCTCCATGTAGTCTATATTGGCTCATCGAATATAACCTACTGAGAGATGGCGAAGGCCCACCCTATATATATAGCAGCTATACCATATAGAGAGATGGTGGAGGCCCACCGTATCTAGATATATAGCTCATCGAATGGCTATAGTCAAGTAATCCACGAGCCCCTAGATCTCGGATAGAGCCGAGATATAGAGAATACCGAGCCCTTCTCTCTATATGGGGGAGCCGAGATAAGATAGAATAGAGAGGGGGGGGGCCCCACCCAGATCTCTTCTCTATAGATGGGTCTGCACCCCCCCTAGAGAGATATGGGGGCTCGGGAGAGGGCCCATATCTATCTATCTATTCTAGGGGGAGATCGGATTGCCTCTATATAGAAGAGAAGGGGAGAAGGAGAGACATCAGTAGGCTCTCGATATCTATGGCCGTCGAGACTCACCCTAATATATATATATATATATATATAACCATATATCTCTTGAACCGAACAAGGAATAGAGAATCTATAGCCCGCTTGCAGTCTCTAGTTGCGGACTATGGAGAGTCAGTCGTATATCTCGGTCATCTATAGATATATCTATAGTTACAAACTATATCTCACCCATCTATAGATAGGGACTCACCACTCGTGCCTTCATTATCCTGAGTGAGAATCTTGAGTATGAGGGAGAAGGGTTGGGTACCCCTGTATCCATATAGGCGCCCAGGGGTGAGGCAGTAGTCTTCAGTGGGAGGTGCGTGCATCCGTTCACCCCCGAGGGGGATAGGATCTATGGGGTCTGCCCTTTTCTATAGATAGATGCGGTGGCCCTATCTATCTATATGGGGGCGTCACTGTTCAGATCAGAATAGATAGGGAATAGAGAGGTCGTTAGTGATATATAGATAGGGGTCAATCTTCGATCCATTACCCACCTATTAATTGGGTATTGGCCCCACCCCCTTATATAGATAAGGATAGGGATAGGGGATCCTCACCTATCTATAGGATTTTAGAGATAGGGCCGATGGCCGGGGCCGAGCTGGAGATGCCCTGAACTCTACAATGGCCCTATACCTATACGGGCCATCTATCTAGAATCAGAGCCCTATCTCTATCTATCCCATAGAGAGAGGGGGCCCTCGCCCCCCCTCACCCTCCCCAGATCTCTAGTCGGGGGGGGGCCCCTCTATAGAAATCTGGCAAATAGAGTTGACTGGGGCCCTCTCTATCTATGGGAGATAGGGGCCCATATAGAGATAGGCCCTCTATATGGTATGGGGTCGGGAGGTGATAGGGGCGCCCTATAGATATATAGAGATCTGCAATCGTAGAGAAGGAGAGAGAAGGTAGTGACGATCTTAACTCCCTCGACCGAGATTCGGGATTCTGTGTGCCCTACCCCATCTCTCTCTATTCAACCTCCCCCCTCTATCTCTATTCTCTGGGAGTGGAGGCGGGTGAGCCCTATATCTAGAACTTGCTCCCCCTCTCTATATAGACATAGACGGGGCTCGCCCGGCCCTCTCTCTATATAGTAGACTGGACTAACCAATGCGGCCCTGAACTCTCCCATCTAGATAGAGAGGGGGGCCCTGAACTCTGGAGGCTCCCGACGCCTCTACTCTAGCTTCTATATAGCTGGGGGAGGAGGGCCCATATGATGGTCAATGCCCCCCTCTCTCCCATATCTATATAGAGGGGGGGGGAGATAGGGGGGTAAAGAATCTCTATCCCCCCTTATATCTCGGCTCCCATCTATCTATAGGGGATAGATGGCCCCATCTATAGAGATCTGGCTAACCCAATGAATGTGTTGCCCCCTCTCTCCCCCATGGATCTAGAGGGGGGGAATAGAGGATAATAGAGAGATCAATCTGCAGAGATAGGGGGCCCTCGTCAGATGGGATATATAGGCTCTATATAGAGGGAATCGAGTGGCCCTATCTCTCTATCTATTCACTACGCGGGGGGAGTTCAGGCCCCATATAGATAGAATAGAGGGGGTCGCCATATCTATAGTTCAGGGTGCTCTCCCGTTTATAGACCAGAGGAGGGCCCCTATCTATATATGGGATGGGCGGCCCTATCTACATATCTGATCATCCATCATCCATCACACATCATCTATTCCATTCTATACGTGATACGACTGGACCCCATATCTATCCATATATATATATATATATATATATATATATATATATATATATATATATATATATATATATATATATATATATATATACATATATAGAACAGATAGTTCAGGGCCATCCATTCTCTATACTATATACGTGATACGACTGATGACTGATATCTATCACGTCTATAATGGATGACCTCGCCATAGAGAATAGATAGTTCAGGGTGCCCCCGAACTAGAGATAGGGGAGTCTAGATAGGGGAAACTATCCATATCATATATAGCCGGGGCCGGGGATCTCTCTTCACTTGATTGACGGACAGCTCTCCCATATATAGATAGGGGCCGCTCTCTACTCGATGGACACCCCCGATCTCCCCCTATCTAGAATTCTGAATGAGAGGAGGGGGGGTCGAGGAAGAGCCCTATCTAGACTCTATATTGGGGTGGGGGCCCCTATCTCTATATGGGGGTCGAGGAAGAGCCCCCTATCTAGACTCTATATTGGGGTGGGGGCCCCTATCGGGTCGCCAGTTAGAAGTTCTATATATGGGGTGGGGCCCTATCTAACTATATGGATATGGCGCCAGTTAAAGCAAGCTCTATATGCCGTCGCCATACCATATAGCTAGGGGAGAGGGAGGGGGAATCGAGGGGAAGAGCCCTATTCTCTATTCTATCTATGGGGAGACATTGACACTCGATTAGATAGATAAGATCTATATAGAGGGGGAGAGGCCCCCCACCTACCTCTATATAGATCTTATCTTATAGTTATAGGATAAGGCCCCTATATATGAATAGGACCCAACCCCGTCGATGGGTGGTCAAGGCTATCACCATATATTTTATTTCGTAAGGTGCTCTCGATGGCCTATAGATCTAGGGGCCCCTCTCTCTATCTGGTGAGTAGAGGCGTCGGGAGAGGGGCCTGGCCCCCGGCCCTCTCCCGATGGTCGAGCCATATATGAATAGGGCCATACATCCGTTAGATAGATATATAGAAATAGAGATCTATCTATACGTGATTGATACAATACGTGATATCAGTCATCAGTCGTATCACGTATATAATGGATGGATGGCTCGACCCGGGTCGAGGCCCGGGCCCCTAGATATATAGGCGAGAGCACCCTATAGAAAGAAAATCTATGGCGAGAGGTCGAGCCTTTAGGCATAAGGAGGCATACGGGCATGCACTCAAAGGACATTTCTACAACAAACAAGGGAGAAGTACGTATGGAACTTAGGGGGACCCTTATAGATATAGGCCAACGGGAAAGGACTCGACCGCCCCCCCCCCCTCTCTATAGATGGTCGAGGGCCCCTATCTAGAACTATAAGATAAGATAGTTCAGGAAGGGGGAGTTTGGGGTGGAATTACCACCTATTGATCATTGATTGGGGGGGGTCGAGGAGGTTGAGGAACTCCGATCGAATTCAAGTTTCAAGGAAGGGTTATCGTTTTGCCTCAGACTCTTATCGAGACAAACATGGAGGAACCCATCACTCCTCCGTTCGTGTTGGGAGCCCCATCTGCTGTTGTGTTGCCAACGAATCCCCTATAACACCCGTGTAACATGGTTGATATCTTAAAGGGCTTATGTATAGAAAGTTTCAAACGTTGATATGTGATTCTTGTCTGAAGACGGTGTACTCTTGTGAATTAAGAATCATGTTTACTATAGATAAGATTTTATCTTCTAGAATAAATACCATTCTGCCATGTTTATACTAAATTAAAAATGAAGTAATTCATTTATTCTTATATTGAATAATGCACTACATGTGGAAATAAGAAAATGGTCCAGTTTAAACTAGTTCATAGTTTTGTGCACTCAAACTTGTGCTTTAGTCTACATAACCTCTGATGCAGGATAACCATACCTTGGATCAATTTTAGTGATCCAAGGCATGCTTTTAATTTTATGACATTATGGTCATCTTGACCGAGCTAGATAGGTCATGGGATCTCTCGAACTCGGGCTGTCATGGAGTCTTGGGTGATCTCTACTACTCCTTGCATCATATGTGATCCTTGGACAAAATTCTGATTCTTCTTTGAGAAGATTTATGATATAACTCTAGCTATTGCTAAAGGGACCTAATTAATCTATGTTCCTAAGTTGTAATCTATCCTAAGTTACTAAACTCTTTTATTAATTTGAATGTTAATAAAAAGGGAAAAGAACCTAAGACTAAACCTTAGACTTAAACCTAAGGACCTAAGTTAGTTCCTAAACTAATGTTATGAATCTAACCTAAGTCGTTGGCTAACCTAAGGGGTGAAATGGATGACATGCAAAAGGGAAGGTCATTGGCACCAACCTCTAGGAATTTATGAGGAATTAAATGCATGTTTAACTCTCTAATGTTGCCAAATTTAGGGAATACATGAAAAATAATGTGAGGTCTAATTAGCACCTCTACCAAAGTGTTAGTTGCATGTATTTTTAAACTTATAAAGTGGCCAAATAAAAGATGGAAATGGCAGGAGAAGAGGAAGGATTGTCAATCCTGTTAGACATTTAATATTTTTTGATAATGGCAATAAAACCACCTAGGAAGGAGGGAGGTTGAAAACAAAATGGTTTCAGTTTTTGTTTGATCATTTGGTTTTTGAAAGCTTTAGCTCTGTATGCGAGTTTCTCTTGAAATCTCAGTTTGAATCTATGTATGTTTATTTTTTATTTAATTTCGGTGATAGTGATGAAAGTATCACTATGAAGGCATTTGTAAGAGGGAGGAGAAGAATGTTACGAGGATTTTTGGTGTTTTTCGTGGAAAGGAATAAGTTGTTGAAGCTCTGCTCAAATATTTACAATGAGAAAGTGAAGGTAGGAGCTCTATCATGCATGATATTCCCTATCCATTAAGTGTTTTGTTTTTATTTAAATGCTTCCTAAAATAAACTCTGCTCTTTTTTTTTGAAACCTTATGATTTTATGCTTGTTATTCTTGCTTCATGATGGTGCTGTTGTTTTCCTTATTTGGACATAATGATTTAGTGAGATGGGTTGAAAAAGAAATCTAGAAGTGTTATTTTAATACTCATGTGTTAGCTTGATTGTATTCAAATATTCTTAATTCTAGAGTGGATCTATGTTTTTTCTTTGAATGATGGACAAAGTATGTTGAGAAGTTGTATATGCTTAAACTGTAGCATGGTTTTGTTGAAATCCTTAGATTTGAACTTGTATGTCCTCATTACTATTTCCGTTGAAATTTTATTTGAAGGATTCTTCGTTTCAGAATTACACCATCATTTTGGGAGTATAATGTGTTCGTTGTTTTTCCGTTTGCTCGATGATGGCGGTGGGAACCATTATTATTATTCATTTAGTTTTGAGATTGTATTTTATTATGGGTATAACGTCATTTTTATTTGTGTTTACTTATGATTCGGTCATTTCCCCAAATGGGAATTGGTTATAAACTCTTGTTCTTCCTTGGATATGCTACTATTACTATTTGAGTTAGGTATAAGAAAACTTACCTTGAGTTGGAAAGTCTTCATTCGAGCTTCGGTTCTATTGAGTATGTTTCATAAATCCACTTTGTAGGTTTAATGTTTGGAACAAAGCTTTTGATCCGGGAAAGTTTTCATGAATGGTTAATAGCTTTTGAACTCTTATTAATAGGAGGGTACTCAATGATCTATCTACCTTCTTGCTTGGTTGATTGTTATATCCTTAGGAGACTAGTTTTTAACTTGGTCTGGGTTGTTATTGTTTCTTTTGGCCGCTGAGTTACTTAGAATTGTAGCGAATCATTTTTTATCTATCAAATCATGTATGGTGATTTTACTTTTTGGGAAGAAGCATAAAATGTTTTACTCTTTGGATGTTATGGTTCTGTTCTTTTCCCTGGTTCGTTGTGGTTATCCAATCATGAGATACAATGGTGTTTTAGGTTTGAGCTTGTTGATATTTTAAGGACATTCAAAGTTGTTCCTACATTTCTCTTGAAGGAGCTTGTTCCCTTTTGTTTTTTCCATGTTTGCATCGAGTGGATGATTAGCTTGTGAAATGGGGAATGTTTGGGGCTTCCTCCTTATCATGATTTAATGTCTTATTAGTTTTGTATAAAGGGAGGTTTTGTCAATTTATTGTTGCTCTTGATGAGTTGTTTCCAATATTGGAGTTTGGGAAAATTGGATCTGCATGATATATATCTACTTTCCTTTCTCTGTAAAAATTATTTAGTCTCGAATCTTTAAGTTACTTTGATGTCTTAGGAGATTGCCGTATTGAAGAATCTCTTAAGGACAATTATTGTATGGTTAAAAGTATTCTTCTTCGATTCTAGAATATAAATTCATTCGTTATTTTTTTAACCCTTCCCTTTGGGTGAACTCAAATTTAAGATAAGGGAATGATATTGTATTAGCATGGCTATGCACTTTTGGTCCCCTGTTCCTTTCTTTGAAGTAGGAATGAGTGATTAAGTGGTGAATTATCCTAAATTTAATTCGTGCTTCCTTTTTGTGAATTAATGAGCCTTCGATGATCGATATTTTAACTATTGTTTGATGTTATTATGTCCAGTACGTTCGAGTTTGGGATTGATATGAATGTGGGACCGTAGAAACTTGAATATGTGAGCTACTTGGGTTGTTTCTATTGATTATGTCTTCCTTAATTGGAGTTTTGAAACATACTCTTAATTAATCTAATTTAGACTCTTTACTGAGCCTCTTTATAGTTACGATTTTAGATAGGTATATAATTCTATTTTGTCTTTTTATTCCTCCATGTATTGATTTGGACATTTAATTGAAATAGAAAAATAACATATATATTCTGAAAATTAGTTTGTATATGTTGTATTACTTCATGAAAAGTTAGAATAGATTGAGTAAAGGAAATTAAATTGGAACTTGGCTAGAAGGTAAGATTTAGATTTGGGAAATATGATCTTTCACCCTTCTATACTACTATTGTTTGATTTCTAGCATGTTGTGATAAGTTCATATGAATGTGGAATTAAGAGTAACTATGATGATTTAAATAGTTATTACTTATCCATTACTTATTGAATCTTTAATCATATTTTTCTCTCTCCTTCTTGGTTGCAATATTTTAGGGAAAATGTCTTTCTATTTTTATTGTTGTGTTTTTAGAACTGTTTCATAAAAAACAGAGTTATTTTTATGAAACAGATAAAAGTAAAACATTTTAATTTTATAGTTCTTATCATGCTCAATTCAAATGAACTGCGTGATAACAATTTTGGAGATGGATTTCGTAAAAGATGAAAGGAGAAAGACATATAGAAAGTTAGATCTGTTTTACTAAAATAAATTGTCTCTTTATTATAATGATTATGTGGTGTCAGGAGAATATTATTCCATTACTAGGGAGTTGGCTAAAGGAAAACACCCCATGCATGAATACTGAGAATGGGTGTCAGATCTTTGCATGTAAATATTCCCCCATAGCTTAGACTATGACAAGGAAATCACTCTGAATGTTGTTGTCGACGGATGGTTCTTGAGTAATATATTGATTGACACAAGCGTGGAAGTAAATGTGCTTACTTTAGATGGGTGGGTATAGATGGGGAGACATACATTGTAGCCATCTTATAATGTATTATTTATGGCTAATCGAACTAAGGCCACTCCTATCGGATTTTTAAAAGATGCATCCATTACTATACAAGGGGCCAAGTTCACTGGGGATTTTGAGGTTTTAGCACTTGTAGAAGTAGATAGTTTCCCATCTCTACTTGGACGCCCTTGGTGTTACACAAATAATGTTGATCTTCGGTTCAAAAAAGGATATATCAGTTTTGAGAACAAGGAGGAAAGAGTTATTATCCCTTTAACAGATGGAAAATCTGCGCCCTATGTTCAACCTTTGAGTGAGGAATATATGAATAGGATTTATGTACGCACCATTTGGGACCCAGAAGTGCTCGAGCCATCTAAAAAAGGAATCCTTTAGTGGGAAGATGCATAGTATATTAGTGATACTACAAGTGTTATTTGTGATAATTGGGCTCAAGGTACTTTTGACATGGTTTGGTGTGAAGTAAGGAACACATTTGCATGGAAAAGAAAACCTCATGAAGTAAGGAACACATTTGCGTGGAAAAGAAAACCTCGTTGTGTCGGGAGGATAGGTAAAAGCTCCAAACCTCGGTACACTAGGGGAGGAGACCCCACAATATTCTTGTGTGTTGTATACACCTATAATTTAGCCTGAACAATTTAAATACTTAAATTGTGCTAATTATCCCCTTTCTTGCAAATTGGTGACATATCGTCAATAATGCTCATCTTCTCTTCTATCATCGTTAATTAATTACAATAAGTAATTAATTAAGTCTTCTATTCAACAAATACACTAATTAACAACCTTCCGTTAATTAATCCTTCCTCCTATCTAAACTAATTAATTATTATTAATTAATTAGCTTCCCCTTTCATTAAACCAATAAATCATTATTTAGTTGATTTAATTCCCTTCTATAGTCTAAATCATGCTAATATTCCTCTAAAAAGCTTTTATAAGCTTGCACACCTATTAATTAATCACTTTGGTTAATTAATAAACCCCCTTTATCCACATGAGTCACTAAGGGACAAATTAAACTCTCCTAAAGCTAACTCAACCCTTTCTAAACCCCCTTTATCCACAACTAACTCAACGTCTCTATTATCCTACATGCAAAGGTATGAAGATATTCCTTTATCCATTGGGCTATATAAAGATCCATTCTCCTACCTTTACACTTGCACTTAATTCTTGAGAAACAAAATAAAGCATATAGTACATACACTATAAGCCTTTTTCATCCTTAAGCATTTCACCATTGGAAGAGCTAAGCCTCATTCTTGCATTTCATCCATTTAAGATTTTGGGTAATATGGAAATAATCAAAGTGGTCTTGTAGTGCATCGACACTAAAATTTTCCTTCGTAATTTCTATTTCATTAATGTATGTATTAGGAATAGAATAATTAGTAGTAGCGTCTAATAGAAGATAATGGCGC
This sequence comes from Taxus wallichiana var. yunnanensis, assembly GCA_018340775.1. NCBI lineage: Eukaryota > Viridiplantae > Streptophyta > Pinopsida > Cupressales > Taxaceae > Taxus > Taxus wallichiana. The sequence continues at coordinate 661,522,350 of CM031235.1, forward strand.
CACGTCGATGCGGTGCCGCCAATAATGTGGAGTACGGTAGCAGTCAAAGTACAATAGGAATGTTGTAAAAGTAAATATTTGTCGTAAGTGGTCCGGTAATGTTAAAATGTCAAAGTTTGGGTAATTAGAGAAGTAGGGTCTACATGATTAGGAATTAGAAATATTATATTGGTAATAAGGACAAGAATTGAGGTCATAAATATTTTGTGTATTTCATTTGTAAAAAGTCTAAAAATGTGGAACCCATGTAAAATGATAAGGTTTATCTTATCTTATGAGAGATAAGCTTACATGTACGAGATAAGAGTTAAGGTATGAAATATGATTCGTCGAGTGGATTTCTTATCCTATCTTAGAGATAAGATGGATAAGCTGGAAGTTCTATAAATAGAGAGGCCACCCCCTCATTTAGCATAGAAGGAAGTAGTGAGAAATATTGTAGGAAGTGTGCGAAGGAAGCCATCGGTTTAAAGGTGTGTTGAAGAAGCCATTAAGAGGTGTAATTGTAAAGTTTCTCCCATAGTCTTGGTGAAAGTCAAGTGAAGTCAATAACACTTGAAGTACCTCATGGGTGAGATTGTAACAATTTCATGTTAATATTATAATTCATTTTGATATTTCAGATTTGTCATCATTACGTCTTATCATAGTCGATGGTATTTTTGTGTTATGTTGTTGTTTTGTTTCAGTTACATCCACCAAACTAAAGGTTGTGCATTAGTAAATAATCATAGCGAGGAGTTCCGGTGAAGAATTATCATAGTCTTTGGATTGGTGATGACATTTTGGTTCCGTTCTTAGGGACCATTCCTCGTTGGTGGATTTTCTAGAGAGATATTCCCACTTAGTCAAAAATCAATTGGAGGGTAACCTTGTTTTTACTGTGTATAGTAGTTACCATGGTAAAGTCATTTTTGCCATGAATAGTAGTTACCATGGTAAAGTCATTTTTGCTAGGAATAGTATTTACCATAGTAAAGTCACTTTTTACCGTGAATAGTATTTACATGATAACTTCACTTTTTACCGTGAATAGTGTTTACCACAATAGTGTTTACCAAAGTCGATTTTACCGCATAAGTCAAGTTTTACCATAGTTTACCGTGGTCATTTCTATTTTACTGTAGAAAGGTGTAAAGTCACTTTCTAGTATAGTGATTCCAATTATTTGTGCACATAAGTCTTGTTGATTGTACTTGTGGGTTGGTATTTCACGGTGGTTACTTTTGAAAATGGGAAAGATTCTGTTTTTTTTCAGCTCAATCTAATGAAGATGCTTCTTCTTTCATTCAAGAGTTTAAGCGATCTTGTGTTTATAATGGCCTTATAAGAGAGAACAATGGACTGAATTTTTTCCTACCTTTTTGGATGGTTTAACACTTAGGTGGTTTGAAACACTAGGTGATAATGTGAAAAATTCATGGGATTTATTAACTGAAAGTTTTCTTGAAGAATTTGGTGAACAACAAAAATATGCAGATCTCATGATCGAGATCACAAAGCTATCCCAAGGAGAGAAGGAGAAGATAAGGGATTATCATGCTCGTGTTCTAGAGCTAAGGAGGAAGCTCGATGCCCAGATCCGGAAGGAAGGATTAGCGGATGGGTTGATGAATGGCGTGGATAATCTCCTCTATAAGCACTTCATTCTTGGGATGAAGCCAGAGATCAGACAACGAGTGAAGTATGACCGCCCAGCTACCATTGAACAAGCAAAGGAGATTGCAAGAAGGCAAGAAGAAAGCATGGAAGAGGAGCCCAAAGAAATTGTTGCTAAAGTAGAGCCTACACCAGCACCTTTGGTCCAGAATCCATAACCACTCCCGGTGAGCACAAATATTTCTCCTAGTACATCTATTGAGTATGAAGATCTGCTCAAAAAGATGGGTTAGTTAACTATTAATCTTCTTCAAGGAAAGGAATTTAGTTCTCAGGGAGGAGATAGAGGTCCAAAAAGAAATATTTCTGAAGTTGTTTGTTATGGTTGTTATAAAAAGGGTCATTATAAGTATAATTGTCCAGATAGAGCTTCTACATCTGGTAAAGGAGATAATGATAAAGGAAAAGCACCTGTGAATTCTTTTGATGTAGTAGATAAGAGCAGAAATAATGAAGTAGATGTGTTTGTAACAAAAAGAAAGAAAGAAAAAGATAATCAAGATGGAAATGATCCTAAGAAGATGAAAGAAGAAACTAGTAAGAAACATAGGAGAAGAAAGTTGGGTGTGCGGGATTTTCGATTTCACGGGGGCAAGGACCATACTCCATCTTGGAAGATCTTTCAAAGGCTGCAAATATTACATATGGTCAACTCTTGGCTATGTCTTCGAGAAGAGGCGGGAGTTGCGAAGTGGACTTAATGCTCGAAGAAGGAAGAGGTTGAGGTCCCTGTTTTGGAGCGAGGCGGATCCCTATGCTCCACAAGCTGAGGTATTATGTAATGGTATTTCAATTCATGATGTCTTAGTTGATGGAGGTGCTGCAGTTAATGTAATGACCGAGTCTGTAATGAATATGTTGGGTTTAAAAATTGATCACCCTTCAACACTTATGTTAAGGTCATTAAATAAAGGAAAAACTAAACTAGAAGGTGTAGTTTCAAATGTGGCAATATCTGTTATGGGTGTGGTATGTGTGGTAGACTTTCAGGTGATGAAAAATGGTACTGTTGCGTACCCAATGCTGCTGGGAAGACCATGGCTAAGGAGAGTTCATGCAAGAAACTCTTTGGAATGAAGGTTTCATGACACTTGGACGTGGTAGAGAGAGGTGAAGATAAATGTGATCCTCGACATCATAAAAGCGAGAACACAGTGGATTCAAGTGATGAAATTGATGATTGGACATCCTCTGATTACTCTAGTACCAGTGAAGTGGACATTGAAGATGAAGAAAGCGAGGTGGATGTTTCAATCATGGATATCCTTCCAGTCACACCAACTCATGACCCCATAAAATTATCTGAAGAAGAAGTTGATGATCGTCTCCAACAAATAAAGATTGGTGATCTTTGTGATGGAGAGTGAGAAGGAATCCTACCTCCGGCTCTTTGAAGGTACATACACCTATTCACTTTTGATTACAAGGAACTCCGTCAAGTAAGTTGGGTAGAACATTGTATTGAGTGGTAGATGGTGCTTAAGCCCATAAAGCAAATGCCATATAGAATGAATCCTAATTTTTCCAAGGCGTAAAAGAAGAAATAGATAAGTTACTTGATGCGGGATTCATATTTCTTGTGGAGAATTCGAATGGGTTTCTCCCATTGTGATCTCAATAAAAAAAATGGGAAGCTATGCATTTGTGTTGATTACGGGAAGCTCAATAAGGCAACAAAGAAGGATCATTACCCTCTTCCATTTTCGATCAGATCTTGGATGAAGTAGGCGGCCAGAGTGCTTATAGTTTTGCTTTGATGGATATAGCGGCTACTGACCAAGTTCGTATAGTAGAGAAAGATCAGCTGAAGACCACATTCACCACTCCTTGGGGAACGTTTGCTTATAGAGTTATGCCTTTTGGGTTGTGTAATGCTCGGCAACATTCCCAGTGTTTGATGAATAGGGTGTTCGAACCCTACATTGGGACCTTCATTAGAGTATTTCTGGATGATTTTTGCATCTATGGGAGCAAGTTGGACCACCTGCACCAAATGGAGACAACATTTCAAAGGTTAGATGAAGCACAAGCCTCACTAAACCCTACAAAGTGTGTCTTTGGATGTTCTAAAGGCATTTTGTTAGGGCATGTTGTATCTAGAGATGGTATTGGTATTGATCCTGATAAAGTTTCAAAAATCAAAGATTTACCATTTCCTATTAATAGAAGTAAGTTGAGATCATTTTTAGGCCATGTGGGTTACTATAGAAGGTTCATCAAGAATTTCTCAAAGATTACACAACCACTAACCCAGTTCTTGAAGAAGGATGTTACTTATGAACCAGGAAATAAGGCGCATGAAGCTTTTGGACAATTGAAGGAAGCCCTGGTGTCTTCACCTGTTTTGAAGAATCCAGATTGGAGCAAGCCATTCATTGTGTACACTGATGCCTCAGATGCAGCACTAGGAAGTACTTTGAGCCAAAAGGATGAAAATGGGAATGAACATCCAATTTACTTTGGGAGCAGACAAATGAGCAGTGTTGAGGTAAATTATACTGTAAAAAAAAGAGGCTTTGGCTATCATTTTTGCTATAAAGAAGTTTAGAAATTACTTGCTAGGGCAAAAATTTCTAGTTGTAACAGATCATCAGGCTCTAAAATATATTGTAAATAAGCCTAACCCATCAGGGAGGATAGCAAGATGGATAATTTTGCTACAAGAATTTGAATTTGATATTATAGATAGGCCAGGAAAGAAGCATGTCAATGCAGATGCACTCTCTCGAGCCTATGATGGTTTAGGATCATCTTGTGATGATGATGATTTCCCCGATGCAGCATTGTTATCCCTTGACACAATCCCTAGTGAATACATAGATATTTGGAATTATCTAAATGAATTCAAGTTTCCTAATGGTGCCAATGCAAAGACTAAGAGAAAGATTACTCAAGCCAATCGTCCATATTCTATTCTGCATGGAGTATTATTTGAATAGGACACGATGGACGATCTGAGAGGGAAGTTGGACGTGATCAAGGAAGGAAGCTGCTAGAAGAATTCCACAATGGTACATGTGGAGGGCACTTCTCTGACAACTTACAACAAGAAGGATCTTGGATGCGAGTTATCACTAGCCCACTCTTTTTAAGATTGTTATAATTATTGTAAGACATGTGATATTTGTCAAACACATGGTAACCGTAAGACTTCATCAGCTCCATTATGCCTATTCTTCCCTTGGTCCTTTTGAAAAGTGGGAATAGACATTGTAGGTCCACTTCCAACTACATCACGCCAAAATAAGTATATTGTAGTTGCCACAGATTATTTAACCAAGTGGGTTGAAGCTAGGCCATTGAAAACAACTTCCATGGATGAAGTGGCAAGGTTCATGTATGAGCATTGTCACGGATTTGGTTGCCCATTAGAAATTGTAACAGATCAAGGAAGCCACTTCATTAATGAGGTGGTAGAAGCCCTAGTCAATAAGTTTTCTATTAAGCATAGGAAGGCAACAACATACAAGCCAAGCACAAATGGACAGGTGGAGCGAACAAATTTTGTGTTGTGTCAAATTCTAGCAAAAGATGCGGCCTTGCGAGTACATAAATGGGATAAAAGGATTCATGCGGCATTGTGGGCATATAGGGCAACATCAAAGTCAAACAGGATACTCCCCATTTCGGTTGGCATATGGCATTGATCCGAGTTCTTCTATTGAGTTTGATATTCCCACTTTGTGAGAGTTATGAAAAATGAAAGGATGGATGAAAGTGATTCAGTAAAAGAAAGGTTGGTACATCTTCATTTGTTGGAGGAAATGAGAGAAATAGCAAAGGATACAAGCCATAAGAAGAAAATGAAGCAGAAGGAATACTTTGATCAAAAGATCCGGTGGTCTCCATTTCATGTGAATGACTTGGTTCTAGTATATGATTCCAGATACAAAAAAGAAGACAGAGAAAAATTTCTTCCAAAATGGATGGGGCCCTACAAAATAGCAGCTGTGCATGAAAATGGTACGTCTGCATTGGAGGAATTGGATGGCACTCCCATTCTGAAATGGGTCAACCACGACAAGTTGAAGATTTTCCAAGCACCGAGAATAGTCTACTCAGGGATGGAGTAGAAGCTAGGAAGGGGGAAGATGTCGACACTAAAATTTTCTCCGTAATTTCTATTTCATTAATGTATGTATTAGGAATAGATGTTGTTAAGTATAATTAGTAGTAGCGTCGATAGAAGATAATGGTGCCGTCGATGCAGTGCATGATAATAATGTGGAGTACGGTAACATCAAAGTACAATAGGAATGTTGTAAAAAGTAAATATTTGTCGTAAGTGGTCCAGGTAATGTTAAAATGTCAAAGTTTGGGTAATTAGAAGTAGGGTCTACATGATTAGGAATTAGAAATATTATATTGGTAATAAGGACAAGGAGTGAGGTCATAAATATTTTGTGTATTTTATTTGTAAAAAGTCTAAAAATGTGGAACCCATGTAAAATGATAAGGTTTATCTTATCTTAACGAGATAAGCTTACATGTACGAGATAAGAGTTAAGGTATGAAATATGATTCATCGAGTGGATTTCTTATCCTATCTTAGAGATAAGATGGATAAGCTGGAAGTTCTATAAATAGAGAGGCCACCCCCCTCATTTAGCATAGAAGGAAGTAGTGAGAAATATTGTAGGAAGTGTGCGAAGGAAGCCATCAGTTTAAAGGTGTGTTGAAGAAGCCATTAAGAGGTGTAATTGTAAAGTTTCTCCCATAGTCTTGGTGAAAGTCAAGTGAAGTCAATAACACTTGAAGTACCTCATGGGTGAGATTGTAACAATTTCATGTTAATATTATAATTTACTTTGATATTTCAGATTTGTCATCATTACGTCTTATCATAGTCGATGGTATTTTTGTGTTATGTTGTTGTTTTGTTTCAGTTACATCCACCAAACTAAAGGTTGTGCATTAGTAAATAATCATAGCGAGGAGTTCCCGGTGAAGAATTATCATAGTGCTGGATTGGTGATGACATAGCCATGCTTTGATGAGCTTCCATTCCAAATCCCTTAAAAATCAAGCGATTAACTTTAATTGCCATGAATCTACCTAGGTTCAATTCGGTTGTTTTGGTGATCTAAAGAGTAGAGATTTTAATAACTAACATGTTAATTTGATTTCCATTGTTATGATGCAATAATGTTGTTATTTAATCTTGCTTAGCTCTTAACATGATGGTGTTTAGATCTTTATTTAAATTTTCTATTAGGACTACTAGGTGTTAGTTCTAATTTTATTAACTTAGTTAAACAAAACCATGCACACGTATGACACGCCCGATGGGACCGATCCTTAGTCCCTTAACATTCATAGATTGAATTCTCTTGTTTTTGGCTAACCTTTGATATACACATACGGTAAATAATGTTCAATTTCTTAGGATTTTTCTAGTATTATATATGTAGGTTCTCATTTAGAGCTATCATTCTAATGGGTTGTTGTCAATTTCAAGCTAACTTACTAAAATTTAAAGTGTTGTGAGATTTTTGGTGTCTTTGGCCATACTTTTACTACAGGAGGGGTGCATGCACATTAACCTAGCACACGTACATTAAAAATCGGCACAAAAACATTAACCTTGGCGTAGACACCTCTCGGGTGGTGCGGGCACCTTGTGAGTCCGAAAAAACACGAGAGGGCATTTCCTCCCTAACTTGCGTGCAATTCCTAAACCAGTGTGTAGGTGCCTTTAAATTTTCTCAAATTAAAGTGTTAAAGTGCTAACTTCTTTGCAGGTTTTATCTAATTAATGCCTATTTTTGTAGGGAATGTTTACATGCTTTTCTTTAGACTAGATAGGCTTTGCAAGCTTGCTTATAATCGTAAAGTTACGTATGCTCTTCCCTCGCATCCTTTGGGGCGATATTCGAATCGAAAATTATTCTTAAGTCTTTTTGATGTTTTAAAATTCTTGAGAATATCGAATTGGGATGAGTTCACTTGGTGTGTTTGAATTAAGTGCTTTTCCATTTGGTATTTTCTTGGATTTTAAAAATTCCATGAATGCTCTTCTCTTGCGTCCTTGGATGATCTTGAGAATCGAAATGATATTTATTCTCTTTATGGAAAATTACTAAACTATTGTGTAGAACCAAACACATGCTTTTCAAAGAAAGGTGAAATCAAAACAAAATGAAACTACTAATACGGTTGTCATGCAAGTTTCCAAAAGGTGTTCAAGTAAACCACATTAAACTAAAAAAGATAAAAATAATACCATATTCAAAACACTGTATTGTAGGTTTCGGAAAAGGGTACGTCCTATCTACTCAACTGGAACATAACCCCTTTAGAATAACACCTTAAGCTACAATAATGGGGGTGGTACCAAGAACCACGAAGTAGTCCACACAAGAGGAAACCTTGTGGACAAAGCGGGAAGTTCTCTGCACAACCTACTTGACTAGTTGTTCCTTGTGAGTTAGCATTACCGGTTGTCCATATGGCAACCTTAGTGATATTACATGTAGATGAACTAGTTGCTTCTTGTACTTGAAGGGGGTAAAGTAAAGCCGAGATACTCCCAAATTAGTCATTGCGACTTTTTTGGTAAATTAAGCTCACTTAAGACAATTTTGTAACACATAGGAAGAGAGAACCACCTAGGAAGATATACTTTGGCTAGGAGCCCACTTTGACCATTTCAAAATAGTCTTGAGTTGTGAGCCATCATTCATCATGAAACGTGGGAAGCATTACTTTTGCTTAGTTTTTTTCACTTGCCTTAAGGAGAGGAAAAACTCTGCTGAAGTAAATTCAACATTTTTCATCCCCATTTTGATCTACTTCCCTCACTTTCTTTTGAAAATTTGTTGACTAAAAGAAGAGTGACTACCTTTGCGTTATCAATTGATTGTTTCTGCAACTTTTTTGTCCATTTATGCCCATCCATGTTTGTGGCTAGGTAAGTTAAACATCTAAAGTGTGTGGAGACATATTCATATCATTGGTGGCCTTTGTGATCTTGATACGCATGTCAGGATCATCATCATAGTTAGGCATGGTTCATCATCTTGAAATTTCTTGGAAAGGTTACCTTGTTTATTTCGTATCACTACAAATTTTGGTATTTACTTCATGTTTCTTGTGAACTTGACCTAAATATCTATATTGAAGGCTACACTATACACATTTTAACAATTATTAAGTTATACTCTAAGATTCTAGTTTGATTCCATTCTACTTCGATTTGAAAAGGTGCTACATGTTACTTACTTGTGTGTGTGATATCAATATCATGTTGATATCAATACCTTACTTTCTCACAAATTTTTGTTAACATATCTTGGTGACATTGTTGTGTCACTCACAAATTATAATCGGAATGTTTTGGGATATAGGTATTAATTGAATTTGGGTTTGCTTCTATTATACCTTGTTAGGAGGTCGCATTAACTTCTTGTTATTACTTACGCCTTGTTCATGTCTTTGAACTTGACATAAGTAGGGACATCTTGTTAATTATCTTACAACACCGATTACCTTTTTGAAACAAACCTAGGAAGTACTTCATTCGATTGATAGGCTTAGGTACCAAACATTGTGTCACTATTGACTTATCACTTTATCACATTGGTACTTTAACATTTATACTCATTCATATTCTTGACATTCTTTTTGCATTTCACTTAGGTGTGATCACAAATTTTTGAACACATTTACAATGTACCTTGGTGAAATTATTGCACATCATGGCTCCTAAGACATGATTAGGGCTCAAAAATCAAACATTCGAAGCACAAAAAGCGCAAACTTGGGAAGCCTCAAACAAACAAGGGTCAAACCCTTTTATTGGTCATGATCTTGGGCCTTTATTTTCTGTGAAAAAGAGATAGAAGACATGATAGATCATAGTGGTGACGATTGAAATCCCCACATGTAGAATTTGACTTCGACTCCACCTTGTCGGATAAATTACTTTTTAGAAACAAGGATAAGGTGTTGGCACAAGTTGTAGAATTGGGAGCCAAAATGCCCACCGAACATGAAACAATCCCACCTACAAATAATGCAAATGACGAGAACGACCTCTTATCAACATGAATGATATTTGAGCACACAGACATGATTCTACCTCCAACATGAGAAATGATAATGTTGTGGGATATAGGATACCTTTCATTAAAGTACCATGTAAAATCAGGATAGAACAAGAAAATTTTGAACAACCTCTGTAGCAGGAAGAAGAAGAGGAACCTTTAGAAGAAGAAGTCACTATTCAGCAACAAATTATCAACCTTAGCCAAAAATTAGCCTTGTTAACCTCTCATGTACAAAAATAAACAAACAAGAATGTCCAAAAGACAAATCCTAAGGTCAAAATCAGTGAACTTCATAGGGAAAATCAAGGAGAAGACAATATGGAGCATCATCGTGTATATATCCATGCTTCTCCCACTAAAGAACAATTACTTGCACAAGAAGTACAATCTATGAAAGTGACACTTGCAAGCCTTCAAGAGAGCAATGTGGGGAGCATCAGAAAATATCAATATGAAGAACTATGACCCCATCCGTTTGACAAATCTATGACACTTCAACCCTTCCCTAAAAAATTTGACATGCTGAAATTTGACAAATATAGAGGAAAGGGAGACCCATGAGATCATGTAAAGGATTTCTATATGGCATATCAAGAGGTGTCCTATAGCAATAATTACCTCATACGACTCTTTCCCAAGAGTCTAGGAGGCCAAGCCTTGGAGTGGTTTACTCGTTTACCTCGGGGTCTATTTTTACCTGGCCGAATGGAAGAGAGGTTTGTGCATCACTTCTCATACAATATAGAAAGTGATATCACCATGAAATACTTATGTGGCACCAAACAATGTCCTAACAAGACATTCACTAACTTCCTACAATGGTGGAGAGGGATAGCCAATCGCTTCCTTTACGCATTCCCTGAAAAATAGTTGGTAAGTATCTTTTATCGCAATCTAAATCCAGACATTGCTTTCCACCTTCAAATGCATTGTGTTCACACTTTCGAGAAGGTCATTCAAAAGGGTGTTGAAATAGAAAAGCCTTTATTGCCAAAGGAACTCTTACATCACAATCTAAGGATAACCAAAGTGTTAAACTGCGGAGAAGCTGAAAATATTCAACAAAAACAAGAACGTGGTGGGAGATGGGATCACAAATTCCAAATGCATGCAAATGGTTCAAATTGGTCAACTTTTTAAATTGAAAAAGGACCTATTCAACAACCACCTAAACAAAAATTTTTACTCCTCTCAATGAGCCTTTGTCAGTCATATTAAAATAATTGGATGTAGCTCACATGGTGACTTATCCCACGACACACCCTTTGATGACAATGCTCCAAAACCATCATGGTACAAAGGGCATGACTATTGTGAATTACATTGTGTCAAGGGACACAAAATAGACAAATGTCTATAGCTTCATCACTACATCCAAGACCTCATTGAAAATGGGGAAATAGAAGTAGACAACCCGAAAAAAACTTAGGCGTCCATGAAAAGATGGGGATATACAAAGAACCATTCCCTAAACATGGTAAGTTAGAGGAGCGAAATCCAGATCAAGGAGAGTCATCCCAAAGTTATAAATCAATGAATTATATATATACCAAGAAAGATAATAATCATTATGATTCACTCATTGGATGTATTCGCTCCCCTAGTGACCATGTGAACACCATTCAAATCAAGGGAAAGGATTACATCTGCAGTAACAGGCATTCCCGCCTCAAGATCCCTAAACCCTCTCCATTAACCCCACAAAATGGTAGGTATAACCTCTTAGAACAACTTGAGAAGACATCTACCAAGATTTTGATCTTGGATCTTCTTAAGAAATCAAATGTACATAAAGAAATTTTGTACCAAACTCTTCGAAGGGTCGGGATTGCCACTAGAAGTAGATCCTACATATCTTTAGGCCATGGTAGAAAACATTGTACCAACTAAGCACATTTACTTTAATCATAGGGAAATCCCTACTGAAAATCCAACACATAATCTCCCCTTGTATATTGAGGTATTCGTTACCCGCCAAAAGATAAAATGGGTGCTTGTGGACAATGGATAGGGATTGAATATATGCACGTTGAAATTAGTTAAGTAACTAGGACATACCAAAGAAGACCTTGAGTCAAACATCATTACCATAACCACTTACGATAATGCGAAAGAGAGTCAATTGGTACAATCATATTACCCATGGAAGTCAGACCCACTTGTCATCACACAAAGTTTCATGTCCTAGACTTGGAAATCCCATACAATATGCTTCTAGTCCAACCATGGATTCATGCCATGCAGGTTGTGCCATCAATGTTCCATCAATGCATCAAATTGAAACACGAGGGACACACTGTCATGATACAAGGAGATTCAGAGCCCTTTGCTCACTGCAGATCTCTCAATAGTTTTGTGCGTAAGGGTACCTATATGTGTCCCTCTGCTGATATAGTTGTTCCTCTTCAATCCAAAGCCATGGAGTCTCGAGTAGATTTAGATTCCCTCAGTTCTTGCACCCGTGGTGCCTCTACATCAAATTATCCTTTTGATTCATGGGAGATGAGAGTTCTAGATTATGATTGTGGAGAATATAATTTGCAACAATCCCTTTTAGTTTCAAACCTCTCATTGTCACGTAAAACTAGAGGTCGACCCAATTACTATTTTAGACAAATGACCTAGAGATGAGAAAACTATTGGGTCATTTTTACCTAGAGGCTTCTTGGATGAAGAAAAATTGTTAGATCCACCTACTGACTTGGGTCTCGAAAGATACTCAACCAACTTGCTACTAAACCCCGAGTATGAGAAATCTAGCCGAATGATGTATTCCATGGGCTCAAAGGTCTAGGATGTGGAAGGAATGAGCAAGGATAGGGAGAACCAGTTCCTCTCCCACATTTTAAGAAAAAAAGGTATGTCATTAGCATTCAACCGTATGGGTCGCACCCCAATGATCAAGATGCCACCTATTCTGAGCATGAAGATAGCTGTGATTATTTAGACAGCAATACAAATTCCCATTGTAGACAATATGAATATCTTGCCTCCACAAACCTATTCACAGATATTGTTGTCCTCACCATAACCCCTACAAAACCTACACTTGACCTTGTTTACCCTTGCCTTGTTGAATGGGACCAATAACATCATATGTCACTAGATCTATTTGAAAATGATGAAGCTATTGTATAATTCATGGGCATTCAGGATATAATCCCCATTGGAGATCATAAAAAGGGCTTCTATATTGACTTAGATACATGCACCTATTTTGGAGAGGAATCTGAGCTTCGTGGTCAACAAAATTTAAGAAAAACAAGGGAAAAAGTTCCAATGAAAAGCCTCAGCAAAAGTCAAAGTCCAAATCGCATAGTGAAAACATCTTTGAGGTGTTAGAAGACAAACATGTACAAAAATAAAAGGAGAATAAAAGTGACCATGCCAAGGATGAAAATCTCATGGAGACATCCTTGGATGAATATATCAACCTTCCTCCCTATTCCATGCATATGGAGGATTTGTCAAAGTTACTGGTAGAAGAGACTATTAATGTAAACATTGGCACATAAGATGACCCGAAAATAGTCAAGTTGGGAGCTTTACTCTCAGCACGGGAATAGAAAACATTCACCATGTTACTACGGGAATTTATAGATGTGTTTTGCATGGTCCTATAAGGATATGTCAGGCTTGGATCCAACTTTAGTCATGCACAACTTAGTTGTACACGCAAACGTTAAGCCTATTAAGAAAAATCTCGAAAAGATGCACCCGATTGTGGCTTTCTGGTTAAGGAAGAGTTAGAAAGATTGCTTGCGGAAAGATTCATTTGACCCATTGATTACTCCAAATGGATATCAAATATCATTCCTATCCAGAAAAATCCTGTTAGGATCAGAATCTACATAGATTTCAGAGACATAAATAAGGCATGCCATGAGGATGATTTTCCATTCCCAAATATTGATATGATTGTTGTTTCAACCGTAGGATATGAAATGATATCTCTTATGGATGGCTTTTCATGCTACAATCAAATCAAGATAGACGATGAAGATCAACACAAGACAAATTTTACAAATCCTTGGGGTACCTTCTGTTATCAGGTAATTCTGTTTGGTCTTAAAAATGTAGGAGCTACCTATCAAAGGGCAATGCTGGTAATTTTCCATGATATGAACCTTGATATCATGGAAGATTGTGTGGATGGTATCCTTGGGAAATATAAGATGAGGGAAGACCACCCTATTATTTTGCAGCATATCTTTTAACACCTTCAAGAGTACAAGGTCCGTCTGAACCCAAAGAAATGTGTGTTTGGCGTGCTATTAGGAAAATTACTTGGTTTCATAACATCGAGAAGGGGGATTGAGGTAGATCCTGCTAAAGTGTCTACTATTACTGAGATGCATCCTCCCAAAAACATTAAGCAACTGCTAGTAGCTTACTAGAAAAATATAGGTTATTCGTCGCTTCATCTCCTAGCTTGCTAATAAGTTTCATTCATTCACTCACCTACTTAAAAAGGATGTTGCCTTTATCTAGGGACCGAGCAATAACGAGGCCTTCACCCTTCTTAAGTAATACTTGGCCAATCCGCCTATCCTCATGCCTTTAACTTCTAGTGAGCCACTCCTACTTTATATCTCTACTACTCAATTTGCTATTGGTGCGCTGCTTGCCCAATACAACCTTGGTCAAAAATAAAAAGCAGTATACTACCTCAGTCGTACTCTCATATCTTGTGAGCTCAACTATCCCCAAATCGAAAAATCTTGTTTGGTTTGTCATTTTTTACTTTTCAAAAACTTCACCATTGTCTGTTAAATACTAAAACCAAGCTTATATAAAAATTTGACTCGCTTAAATACGTCTTTGTCTAAACATGCCCTTCTTGGTAGAATGGATAATTAGATCATTCTGCTAAGCGAATTTGACATCAATTTGTCCACCAAAAGTTGGTCAAGGGACAAGTACTTGCTGATCAATTAGCATAAGCACCTTTACAAGGAACTGAATCTGTGAATCTAGATTTTCCAGATGCTTCATTACTGTACATCAAAGAATCCATCATGTGGTAGGTACACTTTGATGGATCTTGTACTTTTCTGGTTCAAGGGCAGGTGTGGTCCTCATTAATCCTTTTGGCGACCCCATACCTCAGGATTTTCTCCTTGGTTTTCCTTATACAAACAATATCACAGAGTATGAGGCACTCATCACTGAGATGAAGCTCGCCATCAAATGGGACATTCAGCATGTTAGGATTGTTGGTGACTCACAGTTAATCATTAATTAAGTTAATGACAAGTACAAAGTTAGGGATGAGAAACTCATCCTTTATGAGAAAAATTTGTAGAAACTCGAAAGAGTATTTTGTGTACATCACATTTGAATAGATTCCAAGAGCACAAAATAGATCTAAAGATGTTATGAAAACCGTAGGTTCTATGCTCCGCATTCCACCAGAATTAATGATATGCCATTCTTTGTGGAAAATCTACACCAGCCTGCGTCAACATGCTAGAATCCTATCTAGCTTGTGATGTTATTGGTCCCAATTCCCCATGGTATGAGACCATCTTCACCTACCTTAAAGACAACACATTGGCTCCTAACATCTCTGTTCCGAGAAACAAATCCTAATTTTCCAGATATCCCGCTATACCCTTTTAGGAGGGACACTTTATCATCGTGGCTACGATGGGAATCTGCATTATGTTATCTCGATATGGCGAGTCAGTCCAAGTGATTAAAGAGGTGCATGAAGGGTTGTGTGGGGCCCATACTAATGGAATGGTTCTAGCAATAAAATTATTGAGAGTGGGATACTATTGGCCTACCATGGAAACCGATTTGCTACAACTATGTAAGGAAGTGTTTACTTTGTCAGAAGTATGGAAATTTCATTCATGCTCCATCATAGCCATTGTAACCCATCACCACCCCATGGCCATCTTCTAAATAGGGACTTGATTTAATAGGGAAGCTTACCCCTACTTCATTTGATGGCCACACCCACATCATTACAACTATTGAATATTTTACCAAATGGGTTGAAGTTTGTCCCTTTGACTTATGTAATGGGTGCTCGAGATATCAAAATTCATCATGAATCATCTTATTTGCCGGTATGGAATTCCTACAGCCATAGTTTATGACAATGGAAAATAATTTAAGAATAAAACCGTAAAGGATCTCTGCCATCGTTTTAAATAAGGTTAAAATGGTCTACACAGTATTGCCCCCAAGGCAATGATGGGACGAGGCCAAGGCTACTAATAAGACTTTGGTTTGAATCATAGAGAATATGGTATGTAAGAAAAGTCATAAGCGGCATTTACAAATCCACCCGGCCCTTTGGGCTTACAGGGACCTCTATTCATACCCCTACTTGGTGTGACACCATATTCCCTAGTATTTGGAACATAATTTATCATCTGTTAGAAATTGAGCTTCCTTCCCTAAGAATCTCTCTTAAGGATTATCGGAAAAGGATGAAGGTTATCGAGTGGCTAGACTGGAAGAGTTAGAACTCCTGGATGAGAAGTGCATCGTGCCTAAATCATCTCAAAATGTATCAAAATAGAGTTTCTTGCAATTACAACAAAAGAATCATACCTCATCAGTTTTAGGTTGGTGATTTGGTCATGAAGGAAAATCAGTTCAACACAAGGGCAGAAGAAGAGAATAAAGGAAAGTTTGAACCACATTGGTTAGGACCTTATGTCATCGTGGCCAAATATGGCACGGGAGCATACAAACTTTCCCATCCCAATGGTGATGAGCTCCGTGAGCCCATGAATGCCATGCACCTTAAGCGGTTCTATGCTTAAACATGGCACAAAAATCAGAAAAGCAAACAAAAAACGAGGTGAATATAATCAAAATATAAAAAAATTAAAATAAGAGAAAATGAAAAAAGAGAAAACAAGCCATCCATAAGTGAAAACCACGTAATTTTGGTACTTTGGATAATTCCTTGGGTGAAAACTGATTTCCAGTGCCTTGGGAGGATTCGTTATTCATAAAAATATTGTATTTGGAGGGTACTTTTACTTATCCTAGGGCTAGTTCCGCGTCTGCCTCCGAGATTCCCTGTGAGCCTAATCTTGTCAAGCCTTGATCCAACTTTTTCTCCTATTGTTAGTCTATGAAGGCATGGTCTTTGTCTATTCCCCATCTCACACTGGGGGCACTTCTGTGACTTCACCTTCCTATTTATAAGCACGTGGCATTTTCCCTTGTATATTCCTCATCTAACGTTGGGGGCATCCATGCTTTCTTGGTTACTTGTGCATAGCTTTGGAAAACTATTAGAAAAACACAAAAACATTCAAATATGTTAGAAAAATCAAAACAATAGAAAATTGTTTCACAAAACTCTAAACAATAGAAAATTGTTTCATAAAAGTCAAAACAATAGAAAATTGTTTCACAAAACTCTAAACAATGGAAAATTGTTTCACAAAACAATCTTACAAAAACATTCACTTTAATTTACTTTCGTTATCTTGTTTCTTGCTTTGCTTGTTTGCTTGTATATTTGCTTCATGTTTGTACATTTTTATAGTTTGTTGCTTAGACATACTTTGTTAGGATTCATTTTCCTTTCTTAGATCAGATTTATTCTTGCTTTTGCATATTGAAGTGTGTTTTTGCATGCTAGTAAATAATGGTATAGTGTTGTGTTAACTCATTATGTTCTTGGGTAGCCTTTGATTGTATTTTCTTATTTCATGTGCATCGTTTTGTTATCAAATAATCATATTTCCATCAATATAATCAAATCTAACATCATCTATGCATCATATATCAAGAAAAAGCTAAGTATATATCATACATGAATGCTAACCTAATCATCACATATTGTATCATCAAATGGGGGCAAGAGGGATCATAAATATCTAAATCTATCACCCCACACCCATATCATCATGTCATCCCATCCACTAAATCTAGCACATCACATGAGCAAATACATTTGATAGACTCTACTGATGTATCATCCAAAATCAAAGCACATATGATACATCAAACATCAAGATACATATGCATGCAAATGTAATCAAAACAACAATGACATCCATCATTTCATAACACATGTATCAGGTCCAAAAAAGTGTCCATCTCTATATACATGTGTGTGGTATATCTGTATCAAAAATAGATATACATCACTGCTATACATCAAAAAATCCTTCATTTGAGGCGTACAAAAAGGATGATATACATCAATCAAAGAATACAACTTCCTTCATCAGAGGCATATGTCAAAACTATTGTACATAAATAATGTTGTACATCGAGCACAAGATGCTCATAGCCTTCATCAAGAGGCACATGTATCAATACAATATGGATTAGGGGTGACTCAAGCCCTCGGAGTGGGCCAGCTGGTCTATCTCGTGGTGGAGGCATAGCATGAGCACCGGTCGGTCCTACTGGTGCTGCCCTTGTGGCTTACCGCTAAGGCCTGAGGCCTCTTTGACCTCGTTGCTCTACTTGACTGCTGGCTATAAGAAGGTGTCCACTTTGCTAGCCAGAATTATCTCATAATATAATGATCTGTAATAGGATGCTCTACCCTTTGTTGTAGCTAGATCTCTGTGCATCTGGGGCTCACTATTGTCCCATCTCGTACATCGGTAGGACATTATCTTTTCTGATACATGGGAAAGCTCAACCTGGCCCATGACTCACTCTTCTCTTAGCCTATCTCTCTCCAGTATCACAGGTTATAGTTGAGCTTGTGTCTGCTGATATAGGCTCATCACTTGAGTCATCTGTGATGTCATTTTCCGTATTCTACCGGAAATGAATGACACCATCACCTCCCTGGCCAGCCCTAGGCCTAAGCCTAATCACGATCTCATCCTTTGCTAAAGTCTAAGCTAATTGAGCTAAAGTTGTCGCTAACATCGGTCTACTATGTATAACTTTATGATGTTCTTTGTGGCTACCTAGAAGGAAGTGATCCACCGCAAAATGATGAGCTTTGCTCCATCCTCTGGCCACCGTATGTGCCTGTAAGGCCTCCATATAATGTCTCTGTCTAGCAGCTTGTTGAACTCTCGTCGATAATGATAAAATCTACCTAGGTGACCTTATATGTCATTACCTACAGAAACCCAAGCCATGTATGATGGCTCCTCTAGGACTCAAACATGTAATGTGCCTACAAGATGCCCAATAGCTATGTGGTCCCAAAACCAAATTTACTGAAAAGAAGCCGGCCCCACTGTCTTGTGATGGTGGTATGTAATCAAGTGTAGGTCCAAGTATAGATGTGCCAGTATGCATTGGCCCCAACAATAGCGCTCGCCACTAAAAATCCCATGAACCAATGTCATCAGACCCATAGGGAAGGATGTCCCGGTCTTATCAGTGAGAAAAAACCCACTGATAAGTGACATCACATATAACGTCCTTCAGTGCAATGTTAGATCAGCCATACACTCATGCAATGACACTATCATGCCATTGTGGGGTATCTCATCATGGTCAAACAAGTCATTGTTCGCTGCCCTAATCTACCCAAGGTCGCTCATGTACTTGATCATCGAGCCTATGATAGGTACGTAGAGGATTAAGCATACATCCTCCCGGGTAACTTTCATCTCTCCTGTTGGGGGCCTAAAGCACTGGATCTCATTGTGCCACTTCTCAGTCAATGCGGTCAGTAAACTGTGATCCAATGTGATAGAAGGCATCCAGGATATGGGGCCTAGGCCCACCACCTCTAAAAGTATCACCACCACACGCCAATCTCATTGGTGTATAATCCCCTCTAGCTCTGTTATGCACATATGTTGCTTTCGTGTCTATAACACAAGAAACGTCTCTATACAATAATTCCATTTGTCAGCTACTAACATTTCTTCTAAGTCCTACCTATCATTCTTTAAGGTTAACCCAAAAATCCTAATTTTCTTCTAAGTGTCATCATTTTTGGCTTTTTTTCTATCTCGCGTTCATCTCTCCATGTGCACAGTGCGCCTTTAGGGCATGTACGCCCTCCTTTTGGCACATACACGTGTGCACATCCACCTATAGATGCTTGCGCCATTCTTCATGTGCCTGCGCGTGTGCGCATACATGTGCACTATCATTTCGGTGCTTGCACGTGTGTGCATTGTTTTGTGTGTGCTATCATCATGTGGGTGTATATGCTTGCACATGCGCATATACACTTCAAGGGTGCTCGCACCACCATTGGGGCACTTGTGCCCCCTGCGCATGCACACATGCGCGACCACTACTCTAATTTCCTACTTCTAGCATTAATTACAAGCATTAATTACAAAATTAACGAAGAGGGTTAGGTTACTCACAAAGATGCCATCATTCAAATGTCGGTTGTACCCCCAAACTATGTCCGCTCGTCTCAAGCGGTTAGCATTAGAGTCTCGCGGTAAAAACACGCGTGATCGGTAATAAATGAATTGGTCGTAGTGATTTCCCGCTCTCCACCCCCGGGTTGGGTATATAAAGCCATTTTTCATCGGACGTGATGCCTAGAGGTTTGTTTTGACCATTGTTTTCTCTTCTATTCACCCTCAAATAATTTTTTATTTATTTTTCATCGTGTTGGGGCATTTTTGCCGTCTAGTACCCCTTTCTTCTCACTAGGACAATTTTTATTGCTCCTAGGTAATTTTTCTTCTTATCCACACTCTATCGAATAATTATTTTTATTTAATAATTATTTTATTGATTTTTCCATTATATGGGGACATTATTTGTCACATGTTTCTTCTTTCTTCCCCCTGGGGCATTTTCCTTTTGCATCTAGGCACTTCATTCGATTCTTCTATTTTCTTCTATGCATCCATTGTCCACCACATTTTAGACAAGACAAAAATAATATATATATATATATATATATATATATATATATCACTTCAAAATCCAAAAACAAGGCAACATTCTCTACAAAATCCTAAAAATTAGAAAACCTGCAAAAATAGGTAACCCGCTTATTCAATGAAACTTGTGTCATGCGTATGGTATTATTTCTATATACTACTAGTTTGTTTCACATCTTCACCGATCAAACATGACTTGTAGATTGCGATGATTCACAACCATTCAAAAATCTAATTTTTGCTTCATCTACTACGGGGCACATCTCATTGCCTGGTGTTGTTTCGTTGCACACAAATCTTTCTCCTTGGACCCAGTGTCCATTATCATTTCCCCTTGCATGTATCCTTGCTCGGGGCATCATTTTTAACCCTTGTCATCAATAAAAAACATGTGGAAATCTTCATCTTGATAACAAAACATTTTTATAACCATCTTAACCATTGTTGGGTTGGATATGTGTGTTCGTACTTGTTTTCCCTATTAAATGAGCTTATTTCCTTCTCATATTGCATTACATTTTGTATGTTGCATGGAGTTGGTGTTTTCAGTAATGGACAATTGTTCGTAGTATGGATTTTCATGCCATTCTACTTTTTCGTATGCTTATATTTTTAATAAGGACCGATGACGTAGATCTTTTGGCAATATGATAACATTGAAGTTGTTCCAATGCAAAGGATGAAATCTATTCCTTCTCCCTGCTTCTCCATATTTCTTCTACATCACCCTCCTATCAATACTATTCTTCTGCTTCACCTGGGGCATCTTACTTCTCTCCTTTCTTGTATCCATTTCTCACCTTTTTCAATCGTCAATCATCTTCCTTCGTCACCCGATCGACACTCGAAGGGGCATCTCTCACTTCTACTAATTTTTCTTCTACCCCTTCAAAATTTTATCCATCTACTATATTTGAAGTGGCATTGCTTACGCCACCCCAAAGAGGGGAAAATGTAGACACCTATAATTTAGATTGAACAATTTAAATACTTAAATTATGCTAATTATCTCCTTTCCCACAAATTGGCGACATATATCGTCAATAATGCTCATCTTCTTTTCTATCATCATTAATTAATTATAATAAGTAATTAATTAAGTCTTCTATTCAAAAATACCTAATTAACGACCTTCCGTTAATTAATCCTTCCTCCCATCTAAACTAATTAATTAGTTTCCCCTTTCATTAAACCAATAAATCATTATTTAGTTGATTTAATTCTCTTATATAGTCTAAATCATGCTAATATTCCTCTAAAAATATTTTATAAGCTTGCACACATTAATTAATCACTTTCGTTAATTAATAAACCCCTTTTATCCACATGAGTCGGTAAGGAAAAATTAAACTCTCCTAAAGCCAACTCAATCCTTTCTAAACCCCCTTATCCATAACTAACTCAACATCTCTATTATCCCACATGAAAAGGGATGTAGAGATTCCTTTATCCATTGAGCTATATAAAGATCCCTCCTCCTACCTTTACACTTACACCTAATTCTTGATAAATAAAAGAAATCATATAGTATATACACTATAAGCCTTTTTTCATCCTTAAGCATTTCACCATTGGAAGAGCTAAGCCTCATTCTTGCATTTCATTCATTTAAGATTTTGGGTCATATGGAAATAATCAAAGTGGTCTTGTAGCCATGCTTTGATGAGCTTCCATTCCTAATCCCTTAAAATCAAACAATCAACTTTGATTGCCATGAATCTACCTAGGTTCAATTTAGTTGTTTTGGTGATCTAAAGAATAGAGATTTTAATAACTAACATGTTAGTTTCATTTCCATTTCAAAGTTATGATGCAATAATGTTGTTATTTAATATTTCTTATCTCTTAAGATGATGGTGTTTAGATTTTGATTTATCTTTGTTATTAGGACTACTAGGTGTTACTTCTAATTTTCTTAACTTAGTTAAACAAAAATGTGCACACACGCGCAATGGAGGAACAATGGATAGACCAGTTGGAAAGAAGAAGTATGATAGCATATACCTTACACGGGACAATAGTGTATTGGTGGGTGGTTCATAGGGATAATCTTGTAGAATAGAATGAATTCTGGATTTCTCTTATAACTCGGTTTTCCAGGATCAATGCACCGACTCAAATATGTACATATCATTGTAATAAACACATTTTCAAAGACCACATTCAACATCGTGATAGGCTCTAAATAGAGGGGAAGAAGCCCTACCACCTTCGCTATGGTTGCACAAACTTTATTCCACTTTACAAGGTTTTGCATGCACTTGGTATGTATATGCAGAGCAACGTAGAGAAACTTAAAATTGGTAGGATTTGATTATAGGTATGGTCCAGACTTTTGACTACTTCTCTACTAAACCTCTAGTAGAAGAGGCATTAAGGGTTATAAATCGAGTTAACTATGGGAGATAGTGCAAAGGTGAAAGAACTCATTCAAGAGTTATTTGATGAGAATGAATCAGGAGCACATTTTGTTGAAGGAGAAAAGACATATGCCACACTACTTAAGTGCGCTTTCTTTGAGAAAGAAAAAGGGAAGATGGTCTACATAGTGGATGATGAAGAAGTATAATTGGATATAGATCATTTAGTAGGTATGTGCGAGGTCTTAGATAGTGTAGATAACAACGCACATGCCTATCATGAACCTATGAGGACCAAGAAAGTGAATATTGGTACAATTTTGAACCTAAAGAGACAATAATTGGAGATTATTGGTTCGAATTTGAAGTAGAAAAAATAGTTGATTTGCTCCATGATTTTCAGGAATTAATTTCTTGAGGCTACCATGAATTGAAAGGAGTGTATGAATCATTAGGAGAAATGAAGATAAATCTTAAGGAAGGTGTGCACCGGTCAGGAAGAGACCCTACAAGATGAACCCCAACTTGTGTGTAAAGGTTAAAGAAGAAATTGACAAAATGTTGAAGTTTGGAATCATCAAGCCCCTGGAAGAATCGAGTGGGTTAGCCCCATGGTTATCAGTATAAAGAAATATGGTCGGATTAGGATTTGTGTGGATTACAGAGAACTGAATGTTGCATGTGTGATTGATCCCTTTCCTACACCTTTCACAAAGGAGATATTAGAAGGCATTGCAGGGCACGAGATCTATTCTTTTATAGATGGATTCTTTGGGTATCATTAGGTTCAAATTGCACATGAGGATCAAGAAAAATAACTTTCACCACTGAATGGGGAATTTTTACATATATTGTGATGCCCTTTGGTCTGAAAAACATGCATGTTGTATTTTTATAAATAGTTGTTCAAGCATTCTAGGATTTTATTCATATTTTCTTGCAAGTTTACTTGGATGATTAGACAGTGTATGGGCTTGTTAAGGATCATTGTGACAATTTTCACTTAATGTTTGAAATATGTAGACAATTAAACATCTTGTTAAACATCAAAAATGCGTTTTTGCTACATCTTTTGGCACTCTGTTAGGGCATACTATTTGCAATGAAGGTTTGTTGGTAGATCCTACCCGTCGAGTGAGGTGCACGGATTTTTGGGTCACACTGGGTATTATAGAAAATTTATCAAAGGATATGCTAAGGTTTCGCACCGTTGGAGGAGTTACTAAAGGGAAAAGGGAAATTTTATTGGGGAGAAATGTAGTAGCACACATTTGAAGTAATAAAGGAGAGACTTACTATAATGACTATTCTTGCTTTCCCACATAGGACCAACAATTTCGTGTACATGTGGACACCTGCGAAGCGACCATTAGAGTAGTGTTAGCTCAAAGATTATTATAGATCATCCTATCTATTTTGCTAGTAGAAATTTGACTCATGTAGAGTAGAATTATACAACGACAGAGTGTGAAGCCTTGTCCATGATCTATGCACTACATAAATTCAGAA
Source organism: Taxus wallichiana var. yunnanensis (assembly GCA_018340775.1). Taxonomy (NCBI): domain Eukaryota; kingdom Viridiplantae; phylum Streptophyta; class Pinopsida; order Cupressales; family Taxaceae; genus Taxus; species Taxus wallichiana. The sequence continues at coordinate 661,546,740 of CM031235.1, forward strand.
AATACCTTTTAGCAACACCATTCATATTTTACACCGATCACATGGCATTGAAATACTTGGTAAACAAGCCCATTTTACAAGGGCACATATGTCAATGGGTGCTTTTATTCCAAGAATTTGATTTCATTATTGTGGTAAAAAAAGGTAAAGTAATTATGGCCTAGACCACTTATCATGAATTCAGTCAGGGGAGGACATGCAAACAATTGAAGATACTGATATCGGATGTATAGCTATAAAGGTTACAACGCGTGCCTTCAAAATTAGAGGATATTTCTATCTTTTTATGTACAGGTGTAGCACCAGAAGGAATGAAATCCTTAGAGAGAAAACAACTTGGAATTCCCATGGCTCCTTTTATGTTGATTAGTGGTGACCTATACAAGTTAGGTTGAGATTAAGTATTGCGCTGATATGTACTAGATCACGAGCACATGAACATCATGAAAGAGGATAATGGTGGTATTGTAGGTGGGCACTATGTAGGTGATGCCACTGCACACAAGATTCTACTCGATGGGTTATGGTGGGAGACCCTCTATAAGGATTGTAAAGCATATTGTAAGGCATGTGATCACTTTATCAACACATTAATAAACCTAGGAAAAGAGATGAAATTCCTTTAAGACATATTCCTAGTGCAGATTTGTTTGAGAAATGGGCTATAGAATTTGTGGGTCCTATTTCACCAGACACGTGTAGAACTCGATCACACTACATCATCACTTGCACAGATTATCTTACAAGGTAGATAGGATCATCACCTACCATGGATTGTACAATAGCTACAAAACCAAGTTCTTATGTGAAAATGTTCTTATAAGGTATGAATGGTTCTTGAGCTTGACAAGTGATAGGGGTACACACTTTCTAAATGAGATAATCATAATTCTATTAGATGAGTTCATGATTGAACACCATATCATCCTCAGGAAAATGGGACTATTGAAGCTTTCAAAAATATTTTGAGCCAGACATTGACAAAAATTTGTGATGTTGGAAGGAAATATTAGAATGATAAAGTTTTTCCATGCTTTGGGCATATAGAACAACATACACATGGTTGAACAAGGCCACACCCTTTTAGTTGGTGTTTGGCATAGAAGCAGTTCTTCTGATGGAATTCATGTTACCTTCTTTACGTATTACATGTGCTAGAGGTCTAGTTAATGAACACGCTTTGGAAGAAAGAAATGATCAATTGACATAGTTGGATGAGAGGCAAACCATATGACGTTGGATCCGAAGAAGGAAATGGCCAAGCAGAAGGCATGGCATGACAGGCACATTAGGGACAAAAATCTTGAGATAGGACATATGTTGCTTCTTTATGACTCTAAGTTTATGTGCCATCCAAGCAAGCTTAAATTACATTAGTTGGGACCATATATCATCACTCATATACTTGAATCAGATGCTTTTTATTTAGATACACTTGATGGAATATGGTTACCCGGTTACTTTAATGGGAGTAGGTGAAACCCCACTATAAATAAGTCTTCTTGGTGTTTATAATAAGGTAGTGTTGCCATTTAGACAAGGTTTTTATTTATGTATTTCCTTAATGTATTTCCTTTTTGGTCACTATGATTTGTCAATTTAGTTGGTGTTTTGTGTAATAAGTGCATTTGCAAGATGGAAGCTAATTACCATTTCAAGAAATTTTATGCGTAGAGGACTGCACATACTATTGGTGTGGAGTGTCTCTTTACAACTAGGTACACATAAAAGAATAAAATGCTACAAGTGCTATTCAAGTTTGCAAAGGAGTGGTTAGAAAGGATATTGCTTTAAAAAGATGACCGTAGATGAAGACAATTGAGGGAGCGGTATAACGTGAGGTAAGTAGAAGACATAGAGACTACCAGGGGAAGGAGCAGTGGAGAGGTACTTAGGTGCATGGAAGTGTGCTGAAGAGAAGTCTATAGCCAGAAGGTAGGAAGGTGCACTAGAAGGTTATATGTGGTGCAAAAAGATGTACCGCATGGATATCTTAAAATGGTCAATTAATGAGAAGATTTTAGGTAGGTGGAGGAGTAATAAATGCACTAAATTTTTGAAAATCTATATAAGGACGTAATGTGGGTTCATTTTTACCTTTGTGATCACAAGTATTTGAGTGAGCTAAGTGTAAATGAGCTGAGCAAGTTGTGTTAAGGTGTGGAGAGTTGTGAAACCAAATATGGAGAGAAGATTGTTATGCGAAAGAGGATTGCATCCCCATTAGTGAAGGGTTTGAGTGAAGAAGAAGCATTGAGGAGGAGCTAGGGCACGTGGTTTCAAGCTAGGGCACATGGATTTGAGATAGGGTTTGAGTTTTCTTATTATAGATAGTGAAAAGGTGGATTTTTACGATGACACCAAAGAAAGCACCTCTGCCAGGCACCAAAGGAAAGAAGAAAGTAGAAACAGAAGTTGAAATTGCTCCCAAGAGTAATTTATCAGAGATGCAGTATCTAGAGGGTGTGATAATTAGACAAGAATGGGATTCCCACATCTGCAAGTGCAAGATAAGTGACTACAACCACCACACATCTGATAACAAGAAATAATTGGATGCATTGTTGAGTACAAAGACTAACAAGCACACGGTGGAGGATATGCCAGTGTATGATGACACTTGGAGAGAAATTGTTGAAATAGGTAGGATTCTATCAGTTGTATGAGCTCCCATATTTTGGCAAGTATGAACCTTTATACTAGTGGTTGATGAGCAGAGTCCATGAGGACTTCTTCTATTTTACTTGGACGAAGGGTTAGAATCACAACAACAATGATTTCGACACTGAAATGATTAAAAGGAATAGGGGTAGACGTTGCTAGTGACCTGACTGATAAATCAATAGTCATGGAGACATGGAAGGAGTTAGGGTATATAAAAGGTTTGCGCGGAATGGACATTGATAAATTGAAGAAGTAATAATTGGTATAGGAAGATGCACATCGGTGGTGAAGTTAAATGATCAAGAGATATGGTCACAAGTAAATACCATGTGACTCCATATCATGAGGAAAATGTCTCACGGAGTAGTGTATAACACAACAAGCTACATTGTAGAAACCATTATCAAAGAAGCGCACATAGGTGATAAGATCAGTTTTGGCACTATCTTACTTTCTTTGGTATTTATGGAAATTGTAGTTCCTGATGGGCCAAAGAACAAGATTTGGGAATATCCCATGGAAAACAAGTCCCTTACATGAAGGTTTGACAAGTATTTATGTGAAGGGTTAATGAGTGGGCCATTTAAACAGAGGGCAGAGATGTGGTACAATCGACACCGTGGCAATTGAAGAGGAGTGGCGCATCCCCAAGGAGCTACCTTTGGTAGTTGGCAAGGTAGTATAGTTTGCGATATACCAACACTTCTGCATCACGTGGTTCACTATGAGGGATGGTATATGGAGCCCATGGTGAAAAATTCCGTATGCCTTTATGACACGCTACTTCTAGGAATCGGTACACCATTTTAGTCATGCGCACCACCCGAGTTTTATCATAGAATAGGTAGATTTTGACTACCACACTCTAAGGAAGACATATGTATATCTAGGTTGGATTGCCTATGTTGAGAGGCTTATTTCAGATGTTATAATCATGAATCATGTAATCTTGGAAATTGGGAACATTAGAGAAACACTCATATACCTTCAGCTTAAGCCCAAGCTGGAGAATAATAAGCATGTGGAGAATGAGTTTGTGCTTCCAGGGCCACCTAAGGGAAAACATACAGTGGAGAACGTGCCAGCCCCAAATCCCATAGAAGCTATAGAGGTAGATGATGAGGAGGAGGAAGATGAAGATAGTGGCATCTTAGATCATAGAGGCCGGAGGCAGCCCACAGATAGAGTGGAGACTAAGTGCGCGGGTACTCCACAATAGGCACAGGATGAAGACAAAGACTTGGACATAGAAGTAGTCTAGGAGAGTACACTTTAAAAGGGAAGTCAAAAGAATAAGGACCCAAGGTGCTGGAACCCCACACCTATGACAAGATCACCACAACTCTTTCCTCAAAAGAAGAGGAGAAAGCTACAACAAAATGAAGAGACGAGAGGAGTTTGTAGAAAGCACGCTTGAAACCCTTGTACAACCAGAAGATGTGGAGGAACCCAAGGATGAAGGTTTGAAGGATGAAGAAGAGGGAGTAAAGGTGGTAGAAGAAACAAAACATGATATTTCTTAGAATATTGAAGATCTGACTCCAAATCTTGGTGCTCAAATTCCTAAGGGGCGAAGAAAAAGAAAGAAAGTGAGATGTATGTTGTAACAAGTATGGGTTATGTTGAGCACACAAGTAAAATTTTCCATGCCCATTTCAGTACAATGGGCCTTAAGGGGTTGTATGGATGGGAGTTGATGGACCCATACATGGCCACTACGCATGTGAGGAAACAACTATCTGGTCAATGCAAACTCACATGGATGAGCCCAATTTTGATGTATGTGAGGAGTCATGTGTGTCCCAAAGAATGAAGAAGGCACCGTAGAGTAGGCACATGACTATAAAGCCCACTCTCATGTCCGATGAGTAGGTAAGCAATGCCTTAGTTAAGGTATCTACAGAAGTGGCGTGGAGGAACATAGATAAGGCTACCACTATTAGAGCACTACAAGAAGATAACAGGACCAAATCAGAGAGATAACGTGTCTACAAGGAGAAAAGTACTTGGAGCAGAAAAATAACAAGGCCTTCATTAGTATGGCGGAAGAAATTGGTGACCATGTCCTGAAAGAAAGACCACACTTGGAATCTAAGGTACCTCGAAGGTTTCAGTCATCCATGCATTACGTGCGTGCCTAGTAGATTTGGTGCTTGAGGATGGACCAATTCGCATGCCAGTGCCAAAGGACCCTGAATAGGAAGTGGAGAGAGCAAGGGCCTTAGTAGTTAGAAATATTTCATCTTATGAATCCTTGCTCCAGACTTTATAAGAAGAGCTGAAGAAAGCATGCAAGCATTGAACATTTGTGCAGCTCCAGAATTAGTAATCCGAATAAGAACTATATTGGAGGATAATGAATTTTTGAAAGAAATGAAGGATGATACTTTAGGATGTGCAAAGAGATTGGTGTTAGTGAAGAAAAAGTGTGAAGACCTTGTAACAGCACAACAACCGCATAAGGAAAGGCTAGATGAGCTTGGAAATATCATAACACAAAAGATGGATCTTCTGGAGGGACAGATGTCTGCTATGGCTAATGTTGTCATAGTATTTTAGAATGAGAAGGGAGAGATGACCCGGGATGATTCGGATGGCATCCTGCGAGATGTCCCGAAAATATCCGGAATGTCTTTGGATGTGTGGAAAGCTTTGTTATCAAAGAATATCCAAAGTTGATTCTCTAATGGAAGAGGAGAAGTCTTGGAGAGTAAAATATATTCTTTATACAACAATTCATTCTTTATATTCTTCCATTCTTATTCTTTAAGGCATTAGGAGGAAACCATTGTCGGGGTGGAAATGTAGTTTAGTGTGGGGTAATGTTGAGTAGATGAAGTATGAAACTAAGGACAAGGCACACAGAAGATTTGTGTTGTGGTAGTAAGGTAGATTTGAAGGCGTAGAAGGATAGGGAAGGAAGTGCATGCAAAAGACAGATTGAATTGGGACTTATCCATTTTCATGGTTATGGGCTATTTTTGGAGATAGTGTATGGAGAACACAACAAGATGGAGACTTGTGCAACACATAATGCTATTTTGGGAAGAGCATATACTAAAGTACCATGCATGAGTTCAAATTAATAATAGAATTACTACTTCCAATTAACTATAAGAGATCTATTATTAGCACACTTGCATGTGTGCATGTTATTGTAAAGGCACATGACTATTTTTAGCATGCAACCTATTTTTGTAAGTGCGTAAGTGGTGAAGGGAAGTCCCCACCCTTATAAATATGTAGTAATCTATGTAGATTAGAAGAGAGTGTTGTGTATGAGCTATTATGGAGTTATGTTGCTAGAACTGATGTGCGCATAAACTTATGATACTACTTATTGTAAGAAGCTTCTATGTTTATTGTGTTTTAATATAATGGAGTGTGTTTGGTGAATAATGGTGTTAAACATGAATGAAACTAGTTCTTACATGGTTGACTTTGTTATATCTATCGCTTAATTCATTATTATTTTAGATCTAGATCTGGAATATGCTCTATGGAATATTTATGTTGTTTGTGGATATGAATACATTACATCTTCATCATGTTCACATCCTATACAAGCAACTCTAAGGAGGGGCTTGGTACCTTTGCGTGATTTAGGTGAGCACTTAACTCAGGCTAGGTGATGTGCTAGCGTGCTAGTTTATTTGTGGTAAAGTATAGGCTGCATCAACAACTCTTGAACCTATTGAGTCCATAATATGATAAAAATTAATTTTCTTGTTAACAAAAAATGGTTAGAACAAGGGGAGGTGCTGCAAATAACCCACCTCCAGGTGGAGAAGCAATTACCACATAAAAACTTGACGAGATTCTTGCTACCCTGTTGGACACAAGAGATCATCTAGTTGTACTTGAACAACAAGTTATGGGTAATGAGGAGGAAGAATATGCTGATAATAAAAATCAACCACCTCCTGTGGACAATGCCAATTCTAGAAATTTGGGCGTAGATAACAACAACGCAATAGATACCAATGTTACAAATACAAACTTAAATGTACCCAATCAGCCCGAAAATAAGAAGGCAAGATTAGCGATTTAAATCATAAATGATATAAAAGGATAAGTCCACCACATTTTGATGGCCCTACATTGGGGATGGAGCTGAGAATTGGCTCAGTGAAATGGAGAAGTACTTTGCGATAGGAATTTCTCATAGGAAACTAAAGTAGTATGGGAGCTTATCATATTTACCATCAAACATCCTCCCCGGTGGGACAACCGTAAGGTGAACTAAACATTGATGAATCATGAATCACTTGGGATCAATTCAAGAATTATTTTAGGCAATGCTAACTTCCAAAACTCTATTAGGATTAGAAGATGACTAAATTTCATAACTTAATTCGAGAGAAAATTAATTGTAACAGTATACTAGGAGATGTTTACTAAACTTATAAAGTACGTGCCTCAGTGCCAAAGTTTATTATGGGATTAAACCATAGGGGTGAGGTAGATGTTCACAACCCAACCACTATGGAAGGGTTTGTAGAAAAATCCATTCGGAAGGAACATAAATTAAAAGTAATTTCTACCCATAAGGAAGAGAACAAAAAGAAAATTTCTAATTCTTCTTCATCTCTTGCACCCAAAAAGGGGGCATGGAAAAATTTTGGTACCAAAATAAATTTGTTGTTGATAATAGTAAGAAAACAACAACAAATAAACCTACTGCAAATGTTTAAAACAACTTCGTTAAGAACAATAATAATGGACAGAAGTCCTATGGAGGAAAGAACAACAATTTCAAGTGAAATAAATTTGAACCAAAAAGAGGACCTGTAGAGGGCTGATAAAATTGTGGCAAAGATCATTATGCAAATCAATTCCCTCTAAAGAAGGATGACAACAATCAACAACATAAGATACATGTTACAATAGCTAATAAACAAGTTGAAAAGAAAGTTACGCCTATAGAAGTGCTAGGTAAATTATTTGGTATGCCTATTACTATACTTTTTGATACTAGAGCTATTGAATGCTTTATTTCTAGTAAATTAGCTTCAAAACTAAAAATAAAAGCTGGAATAATGGAAAAATCTTGGACTGTTCATTATGGAAATAATGTTGTCCATACTATTAGTAAATGTCTTTTTGGAGCAGTCCTAGACTTGCCTAGTTTTTCCACTAAATTTGATCTTTATGTTGCTCCTTTGGGGTCTTATGATGTCATAATAGGTGTTAACTGGCTTGTTGAACATAAAGCAAAAGTTGATTGTTTTGAAAAACACATTAGTTGTCTTGATGATTTGCAGAAAACAATAGACATCCAAGGGGTAAAATGAGAAATTTCAGTTAGAAAATTATTAGCTATGCAACTTAAAAAGGCCAACAAGAAGGCGACACCTTGTATGCAGTAAAAATTTCTAAAACCGTAAAAATTTCTGCTATTAAGAGATTTCAGTGATGTGTTTTCGGAAGAACTACCCAGTCTTCCACCCAAATGAGAGTTTGAATTCACAATTGAGATCAAATTAGGAACTGAGCCTATTTCCAAGGCACCTCACTAAATGACTACCATTGAACTGGTAAAGATTAAGGAATAATTAGAAGAACTGTTGTCTATAGGTTTGATAAGACTGAGTGTCTCACCTTGGGGAGCACCGATATTTTGTGAAAAAGAAAGATGGAACACAAAGGTTGTGTATTGATTATAGGATGTTGAATAAAACAACAATAAAATATAGATATCCACTTCCTAGATTTATTGATCATTTTGATCGATGCGTGGTGCATCAATATATTCTAAGATATGTCTTTTAAGGTATCACCAGTTAAGAATCAAAGACAAATACATTCATAAAACAACCTTTAGGACAAGGTATAAACATTATGAATTTACAGTTTTACCTTTCAGTTTGACAAATGCACCTGCAAATTTTATGAATTTAATGAATAATATCTTTCAAGAATACTTGGACAAGTTTGTACTTGTATTCTTGGATGATATTCTTATCTATTCTAAAAGAATTGATGAGCATCATGAGCATTTGAAAATAGTACTTGAAATCTTAAGAAAGAGAAGGTTGTATGGTAAGTTGTCCAAATGTTCTTTCTATGAAACAAAAGTGCACTATTTAGGACATGTCATAAGTAAGGATTTAATAGCACTTGATCCATCAAAGATTGTTGCCATAACTAACTGGTCTGCACCTAAGAATGTACATGAATTCAGAAGCTTCATGGGGCTTGCTGGTTACTATAGGAATTTTGTTAAGGACTTTTCAAAAGTTGCTTCACCGATAACTTCATTAAAAAAGAAATATAAGAAAATTAAGTGGAGTGATAAATGTGAATCAACATTTAAAACTCTTAAGGATCAATTAACATCCACACCTATTTTGGTTGTACCTGATCTAAATGGAAACTTCACGGTGAATTACAGGATGCTTTTAGAAAATGACTAAGAGGTATTCTATTACAAAATGAACATGTTATAGCATATGAGAGCATAAAACTCAATCTACATGAGTTGAATTATGCTCCTCATGACCTAGAGCTCATTGTCGTAGTTCATTCAATTAGAGTATGGAGACATTATCTTTTAGGAAGACCTTTTGAATTAAAGACTGATCATCTTGGGCTGAAGTATATTTTTACTTAGCCAAATCTGAATGCAAGACAATGAAGATGGTTAGATTTTTTTCACAATATGATTTTGACATAAGTTACATAAAAGACAAAGAAAACGTAGTGGTAGATGCACTAAGTTGTAGGAAGCATATTTTTGCACTTATAACTTTGGGAACTCAGTTTAAAGATGAGGTAAAAAGTATCATGAAATCTAATTTTTACTCTCAAATGAGTAAAAAACAACACTTACTTTGCAGATCCAAATGACGTAAGATATAAAGGTTTTCACTTCGATAATGAAGGAATTTTGAGATATGATAATTAGGTGTATGTACCTTCGGGAAATGAGTTAAGGAAAAATTTGATGATGGAATTTCATAATTCACCTTACTCAAGACATCTCGGTATTACAAAAATGCTTGCTGATGTAAAACAACAATATTTTTGGAAAGGGATGAAGAAAGACATAACTGATTTTGTGACACACTGCTTGGAATGTCAACATGTTAAGGCTGAGCATATGCACCCAACTGGTTTATTATATCCTCATAGCATACTACAATATAAGTGGTAGGTAATTAGCATGGATTTTGTTTAGGGGATTCCTATGTCAAGAAATAAACATGATGTTATTTTAGTTGTTGATAAATTGACAAAAGTAGCACATTTTATTGTTGGTAATCTTAAGGATGATTCACCTGTTTTAGCAAAAATATTTGTGCATGAAATTTTCAGATTACATGGAGTACCTGAATTGATTATATCTGATAGGGACCCTAGAATGACATCTCAATTTTGGCAAACGCTTAATACAACCTTAGGAACAAAACTAAATTTTAGTTTCGCATACCATCTAGAAATAAATGGTCAAACTGAGAGAGTTAATCAGGTTTTGGAAGATATGTTACGAATGTAATGCATGGATCAATAGTAAAAATGGGAAGAATACCTTCCTTTAGTTTAATTTTCTTACAATAATACATATCATTCCTCTTTGAAAATGGCACCTTTCGAAGCATTGTATGGAAGGAAATGTAAAACTCTAGTTAGTTGGGATAACATTGAAGACGAGAGGTAATTGGACCTGAAATCAGATTGAAATGGAACAAAAGTTAAAATGATTCATGAACGTTTAAAATAATCTACAAATAGACAAAAGTTATGTAAATTTGAAAAGGGTTGATAATAAATTTGAACTTGGTGAAAAGGTATTTTTATGTGTTAAGCCTAAAAATAGCTCTATAACCTTTGGCAAGGCAAGCCAAATTATCACCTCATTATGTGGGACCTTTCGAGATTGTTGAAGTAATCAATCCTATAGCTTATCATTTAACATTACCCCTTGCTTTGTCACAAATGCATGATGTTTTCCATATTTCTTTGCTTAAGAAATATGTTTTAGATTTATCACATGTGTTAAATTGGGATTCCTTGCAGGTCCAAGACCTAAGAATAATCATGGTTGAACCCATAAGAGTCTTTGGAAACTTGTTAATTGCACTTACAAAACTCGGGAAATTAGTCAATACAAGCTTTAGTTGGACCAATTTAATGAAAAAATTGCAACATGGAAAAACCTTGAGGATATGAAAATTGCTTTTCCTCATTTATTTGAACAAAATTAGTTCTAATGATTGATAACAATTAAAGAATTTTTTTAAAACTATCAATAATTCTACCAGTTTTGGGTAGGTACTATATTCATTAGTACTGGAACAACTATTTAATGTTGTAATAAATTATGAGAATTTGAATTTGTCAAATCTGGTTTCTATTTGTGTAACATCCTCTTTTTAATACATTAGAACAAGATTTTTTTTTGATTAGTGTTTTCTAGTTCTAAATACATAATTTAGAACACACAGATCATAACAATCATTCATATAATAGATAACCATATGCAGCTGTAATGACTCGGTATACGACCGATCTATTCATTCCATGACTCGGTGAACTACCGATCTATTCATGTGTATCTTAGAGTTTGGTGTTTTCAACAGAACACTTCATTCTCGTGGTTTTCTTCCCTAATCCGGGATTCTGAGTGCTCTGTCCAAGGAAACTATCTGAATAATTGTTACCATTATTCATCGGCATCACGTTCCTTAAACTAGGTGACATAGGACAACGCAATCAACAGCTTGCGATACTTTGGCCAAAGATTTGAAACATATTGTTCATGTTACTTATTCCTTGATGACATACTCGTCAATCCTGAATACGTCCCTCACCCCACTCCAATGTTATATAGAACATCCTATACTGACTTCTGTCAGTCTCCTTGTCCCAAGTTTTCACTCTGAATCGGGTTAATATCATAATTCACGTTATAAGGATGCCCTTGAAGACTAGGGGTAAGCTGACATACTAGGTTAACCAATGTTAACCCCATGTGTCAGGCTATCCAGTCTCAAAGGGCTGCCTCATAACCTGTCTATGGTCCTAACCAGTCCCGAAGGGAAATCTTGATCAAGTTTCAGGTGTAAATCTTAACGATCAATGTAGAAGGGTGTTGCCATATGTCATCTGCATTGTTGTATCCTCGAGAAGATCCTAATCTTCTCGAAGGTACAACCTCAGCAGTTGACATGTGTCAACATCCTACGAAACAAACTCGAAAAGATGTACATACCTCCAAGAAGTTACTTATGTTGAGTTATATTTGGATTACAGCCCTCCTAATTGGGTAGCCTTCCCCCAACCCTGGGTCCCACACTTTTTGAGTTACCTTTCGTAGTTAGGTTCAATTTCGTAGAGAAAAGTTTTAATGAGTTTAAAGATTGCGTCAAGATGCCAATTGGTTCCTAATAACCTTGTATCCTCATAATAGGACAACATCCCTAAGTTTTCCCATAAGGAAGGTAACTAAACCCGTAAGGGTTCGTATCAACCTCAAGACTGAAATATATCAGACTTATTACCATTAAGACATGGTGATTTATAGCCATCAATTACATTGCTTTGAATTAGAACATTAAGAGAGAGTAATAGAATACTCTTCCAGTTATAGCTACATTTTAGGGCATAGTTCAACCTCAACTTCCCTAAAAATGTAGTGGTCTAATTTCCAATTTAGCCATATTCATAATATATAAGAATTACTAACCAGAAACATGTAGTATTCAGCCACATAATTATACAAGGCTTACTTAGGGAATCCATCTAGACCCCATTGCATATAATAATAAGAATGCACTCTCATTCATACAGACAAGAGAAGATCAATTCAACAAATAAGAACACAGACCACGTAAGTAATATGTCCCCATTTCATTTATTCCCAAGCCTATACAATTACAACCTATGCACTTCGGCATATTTTAATACAATAATCATCAGCAAAAGAGTAACTTTCTTCTATAGTACAATTAGAAAAATCATGTCGAATTCTTCATAAAACCCAGTTAAGCGATCATGCATCATTTCAAATCTACCTTCCTTTACCACTTAAGATAACCATCTGCAAAAATTGCTAGCACGGGTCAGTTCAGTGAACTGAGCATGATAAGCACTAATTCTTAAAACAATTGCATTCCACCAATTGTTTCATTAAACAAACTGTTTAAATGAAATCAATTTCATCAAATCCATAATCATGAATCACGCTAATTTTCTTTCTACCATTCTAATATGACTTTATAACATAACTCATATTATAGTTACTATTTCAACTTAAATATTTTTCGGATGATTCATCTTATACAAGAAAATAAGAAGAAATGATATGAATCTTAAGTACCTAGCCATCCGAAAACCAAGAACAGTATCAATCATGTTATAATCACTCTAATCAAAAGAATGAAACCTTTTCAAGGTATGCAACCAACAGGTTTGCATATAAACAATTTAAGCAAAGGACAGATTACTGCCTCAAGCAAGTTCATCTAACGGATTTCCTCTAACTCTTTCATATCAAATTCATAATCATTGATAAGTATGCAAAACTTTTACTACAGGGCTACTTTTATACAAGTAGATAATAAACTGAAATTCTAAATCAGGGTAATAATACTACTAAAAAAAAGGGAAAGGAGACTTCTAGTTAAGATTTCACCACTTACCACTCTTTCCACTTAATTTTTAACAGTCTTTTCATCTCATACCCATACTGTAGAGTTCTTATAGAAATTCTAAAGAAGAGAACACTATAATTTCAAGAGAGAGTGAGTACCTTCGTATTTCGAAATCCTATAACAACTATCTTCCATTACCTAGAGGAAGGAACAGAGAAATTCTGAACTCTATTTTAACCAAGTTCAGGACTGTACAACTTCCAAGAAGTAATATACATATACTCTAATCCCATCAGAAAAAGGAGGCAAGTAAAGCAATACTTACGTTTAGCCACAGGCTCAGATCAAATAGAATCACCTTCAGATTTGCCAATAGATCATTACGATCTTACAACTATACATTAAACAAAAGCCAATAACGTTTCCTTTACATAAAACGTTAAAAACGATCTAATCTCAGACCACAATCCTACTCTAAAGTAAACAGTCTACATTTCCTTCTTTTCTCGAACCATTTGGTCTAAGAGTTAGGATAATCTTCCCATTATCTATTTATTATTAATAGATCAAAACTAAATTATTTCTACCGTTGCACAGTTAAGTTGTTATATCATTTCAAGATACTAAACTAAAAATGCATGTACAGAGTCAATAATAGGATTCTAAATACAGATTCAACAATGCCTCAAAATCCATACTACTTATACCATAGTAGTTATCAATGCTTTAACTGTGCAAAATAAATAAATCATTTTGTTGCATATGGATCATTTCAACCCAAATCTCAACTACAAAAAGGAAAAGCATTAGTTGTACATAAATAAACTTAACGACGTTAAAGTCATTGTTTTACTTTTATAGTAGAATTCCCGACATTGTAAAATGTGGCCTTAAGAAGTAGACTTCGCAGTCACCTCAGGGTAAACACAGTCATAACTCATCCACACTTTATACATAACTTTCACTATGGCAGATCCAAGATTAATCCGTGAAATTTCCAGGAGATACAGAGTTTATCCAAATATGTTTTCTCTTCCTATATCCATGTAAAATCGCAAAAACAACAGTTTAACCAAATACTTCCATGCTCACAAAACTCTGTATTCATAAGAACATTCATACCCCTTTAAAATAAAGGTACAGGCTTAGAATTCAACCTTATTTCCAACTCATGCGACCAAACCAGTCGAGTTTTACAGAATGAACTAACATTTCCACCACAAAATCAACTACTTACTTTCCTGAAGATGTCCAGTAGTAGTTAGAGTTCATACGGCTAAGCAACAATCAAATAATCCAACCATATTCGAAACAACAGTTAATTACAGTGGTGTTTTCAAACATGAAATCATCAAGCACGAAGTCTATCATGGAGCCAGTTTTTAAATCCAATACCTCAGCCAGATAAAGAAAACATAAAACACTTCCATCAGAAAGCAAAACCCATATTGTATTCACATCATGGAAAGAAGAATAAGGAAGCAGGTTTCATCCAGGATCTACATACAACCCAGAATTCCCAAATCAACAAAAAGGAAAACCAATACATTGCTACCAGCCAAGCCGTCTATGCACAAATCATCTGAACAGAGTTGTTCTAATGAAAGCATTTAAAGGAAAGCAATATTTTTAAAAGTTAGGGCCTATCATGCCTGATAGTGTCGCTAAAAATTTGAAGAAGACCTCTGAATGCGCTCCCACCTTCTCTTCTTCTTCCACGAAAAACTAAACAACAAAATATTGTCACCTCCAAGCCTTATATACTTCCCCTGACAGAGAAGTAAGTTTGAAACTCTCAAAATTTCCATGCAACGAAGAGTAGACGGCTGGTTCGAAGAACCAGTGCTCATGCAGAGTGAAAAATGGAATGCATGGAAAACAAAACAACCAAGCAAAATTCCACTTGCATGCCTTCCCAAGCAATCCGCGCTCGAGGCCCGATGCTCATTAATTGCATTTATTTTTATTCTCCCACCTATTTTCCATTACCACCGACTGCCAAAGTTGGTGATTGCCAAAACAAAATAAACAAACATTCCCATCCTTAGAGATACCGCCACGTAAGACTTTATTAGCAATTTTACCCACCGCTAAACTCCGGCAGCACTCCCTGTCCTTCATCCTTATCCCTTCTTAAATGCCATGGAAACCACCACCCATGACTCGCGACCCTCCTTAGGTCCCCCTTCTTAGCATTAGTTAGGATAGGTTAGTGACTTAGGTTAGATCATAGGATATGACATTAGTCTCATTTCCATAGGATATAACATTAGTCACCCTCCTTAGTGCTAGGTTTAGTTAACCCTTAGGAGTATTAAGCTCATAGCTTTAGGACTAGGTTAGATTAATTAATCTTGTAACATTAGGTTATAGTTTAGGTTAAAACTATTAACCTTACTGATTCTAGTCTAGGTCCCCTAAATAGGACTAATCAGTATTAGAGTTCAAAACAGGATAAAACATTCCTGTATCGATTCCATTTGGCATCAAATAATTTAAGCTTTAGATATAAAACATACACATCTTACCTGGCTTAAGGTCCAGGTCTTTCCTGATGTTATGATATCTGGAACAAGATTCTATTTACCATGATTAGCCAGAGTTAACCTCTGGAATTGATCATTCAAAGCTCAATCAGACTTTGTAACTCTCGAAAAGTCAATACAATTTGTTCATCCTGAATAAACTTAAAACATTCCTTGGATCAATGTAACTGATCCAAGGCTGAGTCATAAAGGTGGATAAATCCACAATCTTCCAGAAATCAGATTGAACTCAAGTGCCAGAATGAAAGAAACAAAAGATTCCAAGCACATTCCGGTTCAGTCAAAGATCTTTAAGAGCAGAAAGGATATAATCCATATCAAGCATGACTTCCCGAAACCAAAGGAACATGTCCTAATATAGGAGAAATCATATATCAACACTTGAATGCTCAGGAGAAAGTAAATAACCGTTCGTGGATGTTACGCTTTGTGAAATTATGCATGGAAAAATATAATTATGATTATTTTTCTTTTTTGAGAATGAGGACTAAGTTAATCATCGGGATGATGATGCTTTTTAGGAGGGAGGTATGTAACACCTCTAACATGGTTGATATCTATGAGGGCTTCGTATAGGAAGTTGCAAATGTTGATATGTGATTCTTGTCTGAAGATGGTGTACTCTTTTGAATTAAGAGTCATGTTTGTTTTAGATAATATGTTATTTTATGGAATATATACCATTCTACCATGTTTATGCTAAATTAAAAATGAAAAAATTCATTTATTATTATGTTGAATAATGCACTGCATGTGGAAATAAGAAATTGTTTCAATTTAAACTACTTCATAGTTTTGTGCACTCAAACTTATGATTCAGATCTTCATAACCTTTGTTGTAGGATAGTTATACCTTGGATCAATTTTAGTGATCCAAGGCATGCTTTTAATTTTATGACATTATGGTCATCTTGACCGAGATGGACAGATCATGGGATCTCTGAACTCTGGTTTTCATGGAGTCTCGGGTGATCTCTGCTGCTCTCGGCTTTGTATGTGATCCTTGGATGACATTATGATTCTTCTTTGGTAAGATTTATGATATAATTCCTAGCTATTGCTAAAGGGACCTAATTAATCTATGTTCCTAAGTTGTAATATATCCTAAGTTACTAAGTTCTTTTATTAATGTGAATGTTAATAAAAGTGAAAAGAACCTAAGACTAAACCTTAGACTTTAACCTAAGGACCTAAGTTAGTTCCTAAACTAATGTTATAAATCTAACCTAAATGTGGGCTAACCTAAGGGGTGAAGTGGACGACATGCAAAAGGGAAGGTCAGTGGCACCAACCTCTAGGAATTTATGAGGAATTAAATGTGTGTTTAACTCTCTGATGTTGCCAAATTTGGAAAATGCATGAAAAATAATGTGAGGTCTAATTGGAACCTCTGCCAAAGTGTTAGTTGCATGCATTTTTAAACTTAGTAAGTGGCCAAATGCAAGTTGGAAATGGTGGGAGAAGAGGAAGGATCACAATCTGTTGGACATTTAATGGCAAAAAAATCACCTAGGAAGGAGGGAGGTTGGAAAAAAGAATGGTTTTAGTTTTTGTTTGATCATTTGGTTTTTGAGAGCTTTAGCTCTGCATGCAGTTTTCTCTTTGAACCCTCAGTTCAAATCTATGCATGTTTGTTTTGTCTTTCATGGCGGTGATAGTGATGAAAGTATCACTATGAAGCTATAAGAGGGAGGAGAATAAGGTTCTGAGGAGTTTGTTGGCATTTTTGTGGAAAGGAATAAGTTGTTGAAGCTCTAATCGAAGATTTATAATGAGAAAGTGAAGGCAGGAGCTCTATTAGACATGATAAGCCCTATCCATTAAGTCTTTTGCTTTTATTTAAATGCTTCATAAAAACAACTCTTCTCTTTTTTTGAAACCTTTTGATTTTATGATTGTTATTCTTGCTTCAATGGTGTTGTTGTTTTTGCTCCTTTGGACGCATAGTGATTTGGTTAGATGGGTGGAAAAATAAATATAGAAGTGTTATTTTAATACTCCTATGTTATCTTGATTGTATTCAAATATTCTTAATGTTGGAGTGGATCTATGTTTGTTCTTTGAATGATGTATAACTTATGTTGAGAAGTTGTATATGCTTAAAATCTAACATGGTTTTGTTGAAATATTTAGATTTGAACTTATATGTCCTCATTACTATTTCTATTGAAATTTACTTTGAAGGATTCTTCGTGTTGGCATTATACCATTGCTTTGGGGGTATAATGTGTTCGTTGTTTTGTCTAGTTGCTCGATGATGGTAGTGGGGACCATTATTATGATTCATTTAGTTTTGAGACTGTATTTTATTATGGGTATACCGTCATTTTGATTTGGGTTTTCTTATGATTTGGTCATTTCCCCAAATGGGAATTGGTTATAAACTCTTTGTTCTTCATTGGATATTCTATTGTTACCATTTGAGTTGGGTATAAGAAAACTTACCTTGAGCTGGAATGTCATCATTCTAAGCTTTAGTTATATTGAGTATGTTTCATAAACCCACTATGGGATTTTAGGTTTGGAACAAATCTTTTGATCTGGGAAGTTCTTGAATGGTTAATAGTTGTTGAAATCTTGTTAATAGTAGGGTTCTCAATGATCTATCTACCTTCTTGCTTGGTCGATTGTTAGATCCTTAGGAGACTAGTTTTTAACTTGGTCTGGGTTGTTATTCTTTCTTTTGGTCACTGAGTTACTTGGAAATGTAGAGAGTATTTTGTTATCTACCAAATCATGTATGGTGATTTTACTTTTGTGGAAGAAGGATAGACTGTTTTACTCTTTGGATGTTATGGTTATGTTCTTTTCCTCGTTCATTATGGTTATCTAATCCCGATATACAATGGTGTTTCAAGGTTAAGCTTGTTGATATTTTAAGGACATTCAAAGTTGTTCTTGCATTTCTCTTGAGGGAGTCTGTTCCCTTTTGTTTTGTCCACGTTTACATGGAGTGGCTGATTATCTTGTGAAATGGGGAATGTTTGGGGCTTCCTCCTTATCGTGCTTTAACATCTTATCGATTTTTTATAAAGGGAGGTTTTTAAATTTATTCTTGCTCTTGATGAGTTGTTTCAAATATTGGAGTTTGGGAAAACTGGATCTACACGATATATATCTAATTTCTTTTCTCTGTAATGCTTATTCTATCTCGAATATTTAAGTTACTTTGATGACTTAGGAGATTGTTGTATGTGAAGAATCTCTTGAGGATGATCATTGTATGGTTAAAAGTATTCTTCTTCAATTTTGGAATATAAATTCATTCGTTATTTTTGTAACCCTTCCCTTTGGATGAACTCAAATTTAAGATAAGTGAATGATATTGTATTAGCATGGTTATGAACTTTTAGTCCCCGTTCCTTTCTTTGAAGTAGGAATGAGTGATTGAGTGGTGAATTATCCTAAAGTTAATTCATGCTTCCTTTTTGTGAATTAATGAGCCTTCAAGATCGATGTCTTAAAAAATAATTTGATGTTATTATGTCTGGTACATTTGAGTTTGGGATTGATATGAATGTAGGACTGTAGAAACTTGAATCCATGAGCTACTTGGGTTGTTTCTATTGATTATGTCTTCCTTATTTGGAGTATTGAAACATACTCTTAATCAATCTAATTTAGACTCTTTTTGAGCCTGCTATAGTTGTGATTTTAGATAGGAATATAATTCTGTTTTGTCTGTTTATTCCTTCATGTATTGATTTGGACATTCAATTGAAATAGAAAAATAACATACATATTCTGAAAATTAGTTTGTATATCTTGTATTACTTCTTGAAAAGTTAGAATAGATTGAGTAAAGGAACTTAAATTGGAACTTGGCTAGAAGGTAAGATTTAGATTGGGGAAATATGATCTTTCACCCTTCTATACTACTACTTTTTGATTTCTAGCATGCTTTGTGATAAGTTCATATGAATGTGGAATTAGGAGTAACTATGATGATTTAAATAGTCATTGCTTATCCATTACTTATTGAATCTTTAATCATCTCTTTCTCTCTCCTTCTTGTTACAATATTTAGGTAAAATTTCTTTCTTTTTTTCTTTTTGTGTTTTTAGAATTTTTCATAAACAATGATTTATTTTTATGAATCGCTTAGAGAAAATCACAACATTTTAATGTTATAGTGCTTATCATGCTCAATTCAAATGAACTGACTCGTGTTAATAATTTTGCAGATGGATTTTGTAAAAGATGGAAGCGGAAAGACACATAGAAAGTTAGATCTATTTTAGTCAAAGATATTGTCTCTTTATTATGATGATTATGTGGCGTCATTACCTGAGATGTACTTTTTTTGGAAAAGGAAGATGTAATAAAACTAGTTTTATATTGATGTTATGACACCTTGTAATCTCTGAAATACTTTTGTAATCAGTGGATGGATCACTCCTTTTTGATGAATAAATGATTTTTGGTTGTTGAATATTACTTGATTGTATTACCTTCTTTGGCATAAATTGGGATGTATTATTGAGTAATATCCTAAATGTAGGAGGGAAATTTATATACTTAAGTGTTATGGGATTTGGTTTGAGGATCAAAATATTAATTGGTTTATCTTCACATAAGAGAGATGCAACTATTAAGTTGACACTCTTAAATAGATCCTTAAAACAATATAAAATAACTATGATTGAATTATATATATATATATGAATTCTTGAAGTATTTGAAACATATGTGAACTATTTTCATAATTGGATTGTGTTCTTCTTAGGAAGATTTCTTAATCAAATTATGAAATGCTTAAAAAGGTATTAATGGGATTTAGACTTCATCTTCATGAAGTCTAAAATAAAGGTTTATAATGAACTTGTTTAAGCTAAGGCTGAAATAAGAAAGGACCTAATGAACACACTTTCATAACTTCTAGATTAATCATGTCATTACCTGATACAATTTTTTTCATTTAAATACAAACTTAAACATGTAATTAAATGGTTAGGAAGCATATTTTATCTGCATACCTACCTCATGTGTGATTTCAACTTGTAACCTTATAGGTTAAATGATGCTAGTTGAATCTTTAAGCGTTGTTGTAATTAATATTTAAGACAATGATTAAATGGGTTAATAATATTATAATATAAGGTATGTTAGTCCAGTTGAGGAAAATTAGTTGGATGTTGGTACACATCAACTGCAGCATAGTACCTTCATAATGATAGGATTCATTACGAGGATACTATGATGCAATTGATATGTCTCAACACCCCGTGTAGTTTGTTTAACTTGATTGACATAGGTGTAAGACTAGATCACGGTTCTACCCTATATAGGGATAAGAACATGATCTAGTGTCGAGGTCAACTCATGTTGAATTAGGATAAATAGACACACCCAATCGATGTAAGTCGATTGAGTATGTCTATGTACCCTTAGTCACCATGAGTAGTCTTCCACACTAGGGCATGTTGTTAACCTTGTCTAGTGTGAAACCTAGAATCAGATTGGACTGATTGAATTTAGGAAATACCAATCTAGATAATAGAAAAATTTTGGTGAGGGAATTATTCCGTTTGATGAGTATGTCGTCTAAGAATGTAAACATGATAAACATGTTTAAAATCTTTGGCCAAAGTATCACAAGTTGTTGGTTATGTTGTCCTATGTCACCTAGTATAAGATGTGGGATTTCAAAAGAATATCTCAGAAGAGATATTCGAGATAGGCCTATTAGACATGAAACTTGGGTGCCCCTAAAAGGTAAAAGAAACCAAGTCTACATAATATACACATTACTGAGTTATCATGAGAGATTGATATAATATTGAGTCATGAAATGAGAGATCGGTGTTTCATCGAGTCATTTAAAGCTGCATATGGTTTTATGTTATGAGATGGATTGACATTAGAATGTGTGTTCTAAATTATGTTAATTTTTTCCCTTGTTTCTAAAATCTTAAAATGGGAATGTTACATCGCCCCAATGTTTCTACGTTACGGCAATTTCGTGAATGCTATTCCGATCTGAGTGGTCTGATTCCGTGTCCCGTGCTGGGGAGCATTATCCTCCTCTTCATTCCAAACTCAAGAATACGATTGATACGATTCATTGGTCTGTGCGTCTCTCCCCTCACTTTCTTGTACTCCCTCGTTCTCCGGATACAATTTGATTCCTCCACGGCCGAATTCCAATTCGTGGGAACCATTCGATGGCTTCCTCATGAGAACATCAATTTGTACATGGGTCTAGATGGTATCCCCTCATTCTTTGTGGTATTGACCACATTTCCAATCCCTATTCGCATTCTAGTGGGTTGGTCCAGTATAGAAAGTTATGGGAAAGAGTATGTTATAGTATTTCCAATTCGCGAATTTCTCATGATCGCCGTGTTTCGCATGCCGGATCTTTTACTATTCCATGTTTTTCCCGAAAGCGTGCTAATCCCTATGTTGTGCGGAGCTGAGCACCTTCTATTCGCTGGGAGCTTCTCCCTCTGCAGGAGCCTTGTGCAGTAAACCCCCCACGGGCGGTCCCCCGCGAAGCTCTCGGGAAGAAGGGTAGTCTTGTGTGTAGGCATAGCATTCCCGAACCGACATCCATCTATGTCTTGGGATCGTGGGGTACTCCGGGGTAGTGGGTACCTCGCACGCCCCGCCTACTTGAGTATTGTATGGATATGCGGGAAAGGGTGCTCCTAAGGGTTTCAATTTGAGAATCTGTAAGGCGAGTGCGTGCACACACTTGCGTGAATTTGGGTGATGACTATAAGGCAAGGAAGAGAAAGGGGAATTTTCCTAACCAGGGATGGACATAAACTCAGTTGCTATAAAAAGGGGGATAATCATCCTAGTCATTGAAAAATCCACCACCGGATTGTCGGTGGCTCCCTCTCAGAAAGGAGAGGGAAGGAGTTTCTAAAATGAAATGGACTATTATAGTATGATTACAAAGATGGACTGGCCACAAAAAGAAAGAGCAAAGAGTGGCCATGTAATAAAGAGAGAAATATTTCTAACCATTACGTCGATCATAAATCGATCAATTTATGTAGACAATCATAGATCACTGAAAGCATACATCCCTATTTTATTTGGGGATAGAGAAGTAGACCTGACCCTTGGGAGTAGGAAGAAACATATAAGAGAAGAGTGGGGCCTGATGATTGATTTCGAATTCAGAATCAAGTCCCCTCCGGAATTTCCCCTCCGTTCCACGTTCCCGAAATGGATCTCGTCAAATATTCAACATTTCCTATGATCATTCCCCTCTCGGGTATTCGGGGAATCTCCCCAAATAGGCGGAATATTACTATTATGTCAATGTCCATTGAATCAATGTCACCAGCCGTCAATTTGAACCCTTCGGTATTTCCCGTTTATCCGGATGATATGATGGGTCAATCATTTGCTTTATCGGTGTTAACGGTGGCAGCTGCGGAATCCGCTATTGGGTTGGCCATCCCGGTCATTACTTTCCGAATTCGAGGGACCATTGCAGTAGAATCTATCAATCGCATGAAGGGTCGAGCAGGACAAAGCATGCCCTACTATTCCCCTCTCCCCTTACCCTAATTTTTAGATGAGATCTAAAGAACCTCACCTTCCCTTTCTATATATCATATCTGGTGAGATCCCCCCTCTCTCTATAGATATTCAACCTCACCCTCCAGAGTTCAGATATAGGGCGGGTGAGTGTAGATATATTAAAGGCCCTCCGAGAGAGAGAGGGTCGAGCCCATACCCTCCCCTCCCCTTCCCTCCCCTCTCTATAGGTCGAGATCACGATCGATCAGATATAGAAGATAGAGAGATTGGGGGCTGAGTCAAGAGATATAGAGTTCAGGGGGGTGGGAATGGAACCAAAATGTAGTCTCTACTCACTGCTTACATTAATAACCATTCCCAAACGCACTGGCATATCATCCAATTTAGCTTGGAAGATCACCCAAGGCATGTATAGGTACCCAACCCCTCCTTTATGCAAGCTTCATGAGAACATTCTTTCTTAACACGAGGATGTAATACAACTAGAAAATAAGTGCATCCATTCATGGAATTTAAGATGTAAGAATTAACTCCTAGCCTAATGCACTCAAGCATAAAACAACATGATCAACTCAATGAAAGTAGAATCAACCATGAAATAACATCAAGAAAACCCGTAACACACATATGAACATAAGGAAAATGCACATATCAAGATCCATCACATGAGTGTTTCAGAATCACTTCATTATATTTATTAGCCAAAATATGGTAGCCAAGATTACATCAAAAGAGTCCCATTCATGGAAATGTTCACACTAGTAGAGCTTTCTTTAAATCACAGAGCTCACTATCACACATTACACAATATCATTATACCTCTCACTCCCCATCTTTTCTTACGTCTACATTCATCCTTACTTATCTCTCCTTCTCCTCTGCAAAAGCCATCCATTCCTTTAGAGTAATCATCAACCTTCCTTTTAATTGCTCATCATTATTACCTACGAAAGCCTAAAGGAATTGGTTTATGATTTCTCTACCACTACCCAAGAATATGCCATATGTTGTTATGCATTTCCCTCAATCGAATGTTTTAGGCCTCAAAATATTAGCTAAGTACAAAAGGGAACATGGGCGCATGGGACCTAGTTGAATAAGGGTGTGTGGGTTGAAGGTGCATAAGGATGGGTTATGACGGGGTTTTTGTAGAACATACAACACATGCAAGGAAAAATAGGTTTTTACTTAGCTACATTTGGAATCCCGTAGAAGCACACGAGAAAAGTAGGACCCTTGTGGATAAGGTTCTAGCTTGGTATGACCTGGGATCAAAAAGGGAATATTCCAAGCATATGATGGAAGGTTCCTGTAAGACATCATTGTAAGGAGTGGACAGTTCAGATTTAAGAAAGCATGCTTCCATGGAGGACCACCTTGACACTTGGAAACTAATCTGTAACTTCTGAAAGGCATGATAGTGGATGATGAGGTTATAAATACAAGCACCTGTTGGAAGCAAAAGGAGGAGAGAAGAGTATATAGAAATATGGTATAGAGAGTGTGTGGAGAATACAGAGGAGAGAAAAGAGAGGCGAAGCCTTGTAGAAAATGAATAGGGGACGTTATGGGTTAGGGATTTGAAGAAATCTATAATATTTAGGGATGGGTTTTATTCTTCTTTATAAAATGATGAGCACACTATGGCTCGATGCATGACTCTACTGTGTATAGTTAGATGAGGATATTTCACGACCTCAAGCGATTGTAATATGGTTATTGAATCATAACATGAATACAATGCTATTTTATAAATTATCTAGTGTTTGGAAGTATACTACTTATGTATTTCCTTTCGGTATGAACCATTTCCTTATGTTGCTTCCTATTTCTCTTGTCTGGATGCAATAAGATAACATCTCATTCTAGAAATGACATGGTTCTTTTTGCTCATTTCTATTTGAAAATTTGTTATAAGATGATACATTCTCATAAAACTCACATAAAGGAGAGACTCAACACCCACACGTGCCTCATGTGAGTGCCCAATGCCCATTGGGTGATAGGCCAATGTGCATGGGATTAGACTATTGGTCTAAGGGGTATAAAACATTCCTACATCTTGGTTCAGTTGTTAGGACCTCTTTTTGAGGTTGTTGTGAGAAATGGCATGCATCTTTGTCTCTCGTAATGCTTTACGACGAGTTTTTGACCTTAGAAAGTGTTGAAACATTGTTCAATAGTTGGGAGGATTAGTTTACTCAAATATTCGACATTGGACTTGAGTTTAATGCGTGTAGATGGGTAGAAGAGAACCTATACCATGCATTATATGAGACATTCTTTTGCTTCTTCCCATTAGAACTATATGGATGGAATTCAACACACACATCTAGATTGAGCTAGTACTATGCATCATGCATATGGACCCAAGATAGCTATCGAGGTCAGTAGGATGTAGATCTCGACTTGGACGTGCACCGTTGATCACTAGTAGAAGAGAGTGTTGACCGCTTATGCTCTTGAATACACCATTTCTATGTATTCTTTCCCATAATTCGTTGAGTTTGATTTTTTGAGGGATCTTAGAGGATCATTTTTGTGTGTTATTCCTTTGGCTATGAATATTTTGGTCATTACTTTGAGTTTAGAAGCATTTCACATGGCCAGCTAAGCTTCTCTGAGCATTGGGAGAGGAATCTAGGGTGGAGGAAGACGAAAGACATTGCAGTTGAAAAGGAAAGGGAGGAGAGAAGACTCAAGTATAGCAAACCTCGTGAAAGGGAGATGATTAGACAATGCAAGGTTACAAATGTGATGGATCTATGGAGGCAGACGTTGTGGGAAGGAGTTGAGGTTCATGCAGAGGATGTAGAACCTGAGTATTTTGTGCTACCCCATCTCGGAAAGCATGGGAGAGAGGCCCCTTCAAATTCTAATGAGATTTCATCACATGGAGAGAGAAAGAGCCGTCGGTGTGCATCTGAATCCATATGGAAACCAACCCTAGGCATTTGGTTTTCTAGATCAAGGAGAAGAATCTTTAACCCACTTGGTATCGGTGGGAGTAACCGATCGATGCCCAGAGATATATTTTCTCATTTGGAACATCCATGGCTATGTAAGCCATCCCTATATTTGGAGGAATCTTTGGACAAGGTGCAAGTATGCAAAGATTGGGTAACATGTCCTGGGAGTGGTGTGGTACATACCATTAAAAGTGGTACAATATCATAAACCATTGGCGTGTAGTTCAATGGGACATTGGGAACACTAGGCGCGACCACTTCTAGTCCTTTTCCGACTATAGGAGATGGGTCCGGGGGATCGGGAGGAACAAGACTGTGTGGATCTAGTGGATATGGTAGAGGAGGAAACACCAAAGGGAACCAAGGCTCTGGATCGGGAGGACAAGGACCCCATCCACCTCCCCAAGTTTTTTTTGAGATGTTTTTGAACTTACCACACTATAGAGGTCTTGACGATGTTGCAGAGTATGTGAAAAAGTGTGAATTACTATGACACGTGAAAGGAATCATTACCTCAAAGCGAAAGACAAGTCACTTGCAACAACGTTTCAAGGGTGTGCACATAGTTGGTTTAGGAAGTACAACCCCATCGAGGGTTGTAGATTACATCGTATTGAAGAACGCCTTCCTAGAAGAGTTTCATATTCCAGAGTTTGAGTAGAAGAGCATCAATTCTCTTAACGAGAACCAACAAGGAATGACAAAGAGTGTGCAAGAGTATGATGCACGTTTCAAGACTCTCTTGGAAAAACTATCTTATGACATTCATCCTTCTCAAGATGCTCAATCACACCATTTAGAAGGCTCTGTCACACAAGAATTTTACAAACCCACACGAGGAATCGAAGCTTCCCCAGCCCAAATCTGCATGGGAGCATTGACACTGGTGTTAGCGCTTTTCTTGAGGTTCAAATTGTCGCAATGGCTAACTAGTTGGAGAAGTTATTTGAAAAATCACTACATGAGGTTCGTAGTAGGATTTTTGTATAGACTTCAAAGTGGAGGGACATGCAAAGGATATTTTCACTTAGAAGTCGCAGTGTGCGCTATGTAGGTAAACCGTGAGATTTTCCATGGGGATCATGATGCAAGTAGATTCCCTCTACTCCATCGTGCAATACACAATAATTTTTCTTGCTATTTCAAGATCTATACCTCTACGAACCATGATACCAAGGATTGCACACTGATTGATAAAATCCATAATGCTATTGATATGGGTTTGTGCAGGCTAGACTATCCTTGCAAGTAGTTCAAAGGATGATGACCATTGTTATGAAGGGTGCACAGATGGAGGAGCTCGTTGAAGAGGTTTTAGAAGAGGATTTCATGGTCACAATAACTGTAGTGGAGGATGAAGTGAGTTCCTGTGAGGAGCCTATTATAATTATGGATCTACAGAGCATTACAAACATGAGTGTCCTAACCTGTTACAATGCTCATGGTGCTGAAAGAAAAAAAGTACGAGGAGTGTCCAAAAATTTATGAGCATATGAATTAGTAGCACCAAAAAGACAAAGGCATTGGGATGGTGAGCATCAACAAGGTCGATTCACAATGGATTTCAATAGTGGCACGTGAGTTAGGATAGAACTTATGTTGGTGACAATGTGACTAGAGGCCACACATGCTAAGGAGATGCTAAAGTAAAGGACATTAGTTTCAATAGAGGAAGTAGTACATGGAAAGTATCCAATCCCCGCTCATCGTAAAGAAGTGTATCAAGAGACTAGGGACATGATTCTAAGTTTACAAGGGGAGATCCAATGTCCAAGGATCAATCAAAGCAGTTGGAGCAAAGGAAGAATGTTGAGGTTACAAATAATGACCTAGATGAGGTCAAGGAAGTATGTAAAATGCTAAGGTAAGAGAATATTATTCCCTTGCTAGGAGAATGGCTAAGGGAGAAGGTACCATGTGCCAGAGTAGAGCACAAAAATAGGTTTTGCATGCAAACCTTCTTCCTCACAGATTTGACTATGATAAGGAGATTACTCTAAATGGATTTTTTGATGGTTGGCTTCGAGAAATATTCTCATCAACACAAGAGTAGAGGTCAATGTTCTTACCTTAGATTCCTAGCATCAAATGGGAAGGCCCACATTGTAGCCATCTTCGAATGTGTTGTACATGGAAAACAAAAATAAGGAAATTCCCATTGAGTTATGAAGGATGCAACTATCACCATTCAAGGGGCCAAGTTCACTGGAGAATTCAAAGTCTTGGCACTCGCCGAGGCAGAGAACTTCCCAGTATTGCTTGGGCACCCATGGTGTTATAAGAACAACGCTGACTTGCAGTTTAACAAAGGGTATATCAAATTTGAGAACAAGGAAGAAAGGATGATTATGCCCTTAATGATGGGAAATCATTGCCCTATACAGAGCCATTGGGAGAAGAATTCCTTGATAGAATCTATGTATGTTCCATCAGAGATCCTAAGATAATTCACCCCATGAAGGAGTTATCCAATTTGAATATGCTCAATCCTTGAGTGATACCACTAGTGTGGCATGTGATAATTGGGTGCATGGGACTTATGAGTTAATTGGGTGACAATTGAGAGGATCTATAACAAGGGTTACAAAGGTGTGCTCAGTCAAGCACCTAGGAGGAAAGAAGTTGCCAAGTTACTCTGGAGGAGCATATCCTAAATTTTCTTATGAGAAATGGAAGCTTAGTGGAGAAATGAGGATGAGAGAAGAGGAATGCTTAGTTACAACCTACTTAGAACTACAACACACTGGGTGGGATACACATTGGGAGAACCTCCTAGAATGGCATGAGGTGAGGATCACATTTTCTATAAGGTTCTCCAGGAGCAACGTGCCCACAGTCATACAAGACTACCATGGTAAAAGGCCGTTTCATTTCACATCTAAGCATGTGATAAGGCTTGGATGAGAAGCGCAGAAGTGTTACCACCTTCATTATAGGTGCATAGGTTATATTCCACCTTACAAGGTTGTGCACACACATGGTATATTCATTCAGAGATGCATCATCAAAAAGATAATTGGCAGGAGTTGGCGGCTGATCTCATTCAAGATTTTGAGTATAGGAGTACCAATCCATCAGTGGATAAGGCATTGCAAGTAATCAAACATCTTACAATGGGAGATAGTTTTATGGCAGAGGATAGGTTGTTAGAGTTACTAGGTGAGCCTTACTTAGAGATGTGCCTTAATGAGGAGGAATTAGAGGAAGTACAACTTGAGTGCACGTGCATGGAAAAATAAAAAGGAAAGATGGTCTATGTAATAGATGGAGAAGAGATGGAGACTTTGGATGTTAACCATTCAGAAGGTACGCATGAAGTCATAGACAACGTTGATGAGTGAGCATGTGCCTACCATGAGCCCTTGAAAACAAATAAGGTTAACATTGGAATGAAGACAAAACCTAAGGAAGCTATCATCAGAGACTATTGGTCGAAAAAATAAGTTTCAAAGGTCATTGATCTTTGCGAGTTCTAGGATTTGTTTCCTTATGGGTACCATGAACTCAAAGGAATTCACCATTCCTTGGGAGAGATGAAGATCAAGTTGAAGGAAGGTGTGCACTTGATTTGGAATAGGCCTTATCACATGAATCCAAATTTGTGCATACAGATCAAGGAAGAAATATACAAGATGATAGCATCTGGTATATTTGAGGTAGTGGAAGAATCATAATGGACAAGCCCAATGGTTATCAGCATTAAGAAGGATGGTAGGATAAGAATCAGTGTTAACTAAAGGGATCTAAATGCAGTGTGTGTCATCGATCCTTTCCCAACCCCCTTTACTAAAGAAATTTTGGAGGGAGTAGCCAGGTGCAAATTCTACTCTTTCACAGATGGGTTCTCAGGATATCACCAAGTCCAGATTGCAAAGGAGGACCAAAGAAAGAAAACTTTCACTACTGAGTGGGGAAGTTTTTCCTACATGGTTATTCCTTTTGGATTAAAGAATGCACCTGCTATGTTCTCGCGCATCATGGTACAAGCATTTCAGACTTCATCCATAAGTTTCTCCAAGTTTACCTAGGATGACTAGATTGTGTATGGATTAGTGAATGATCATTGTGACAATTTAAGGCTAATGTTTAAGAGATGTCGGTAATTAAGGATATCCATCAACATTAATAAATGTGTCTTTGCTACTCCATTTGGAACCTTGTTAGGACACATTATATGCAAAGAAGGATTATTAGTGGATCTCGCTAAAGTTGTAGTTATTGTAGGATTAGGGAGCCTACTAATCGGAGCGCATTGTGCGATTCATTGGGCATATGGGCTACCGCAGAAAATTTATCAAGTGATATGCCAAGATCTCCACACTCTTGGAAGAATTGTTAAAACACAAGAGTGTCTTTCATTGGGAGAGGCACAATAGAAGGAATTTGACACTTTTAAGGAGAGGCTTGTCACGGCGCCCATACTACATTTTCTTTCTTGGGATAAGCCTTTCCATGTTCATATTGATGCCTCAGAATAAATATGGGAGCAGTGCTAGCAAAACCTAGTGAGGGAATTGTTGATCATACGTTGTTCTTCTCAAGTAGGAAATTGACACTAGTAGAAAAAAATTACACAACTACTGAGCGTGAAGCATTGTCTATGATCTACGCATTGCAAAAGTTCAAGGAGTATCTGTTGGTCACACCATTTATATGCTACATGGAACACATGGAAAGTAAGTACTTAGTCAACAAGCCCATTCTCGCAAGGGTGCATATGTCATTGGGTTCTATTATTTCAAGAATTTGAGTTCATCGTGGTCATAAAACTAGGAAAAAGAAATTCAGGACATAACCACTTATCAAGTATTGACTCAGGGTAGGATGTACAAAGCATCGAGGATACTATGTCGATGTTTAACTATTTAGGTCAGCAGCAAGTTCCCTCAAACTTGGAAGATATCCTTGTGTTCTAAAAACAAATGTGGCATTAGAATGGATGAAATCCCTGGAGAGAAAGGAGTTAGCAATACACGTCACACCTTAAATGTTGATTACTGGAGACCTATATAAGTTAGGTCGTGATGAGATTTTACGATGATGCGTATTGGAACATGAGCGTGTGGAAATTATGGAGGAAATGCATGGTGGTATTGCAAGGAGGAAACTATGCAGAAATGCTACTACGTGGAAAATTTTATTAGTAGGGCTTTAGTGGGAAACCATCTACAAGAATTGTATTGAGTTTTACAAGGCCTGTGACCATTGTCGGGATGAGGGGTGAAAAGGTATATTTATCAACTAAATTAAATGTTAGGCTAACATACATAAATAAGTGGAAATATAAATGTGCACTCCATAATAAAAGTAAATAGAAAATAAAACAAATTACATAGTGACACCGTATATAATGTGGAAAACTCGTAAATGGGTAAAAACCACGAAAGAATAATCCACTATATAGAAACATTTCACAACCCATTCCAAGAACTCCTCCTGACTTCTACTCCATGTATTTACCTTAATCCATTGATTCACTTGATATAATGAATATGACCTTTAGTCATATTTAAATAACTCGAAGGGTTATGTCCATATTAAGTGACAGGGCACACCCCAATTTAATAAATAGTTAGTTAATTAATAACTAACAAACCTAATCTAAAGTTTATATTTAAATAATAAGAATATAAACTATTCTATATTATTTAACTATAAACTAAACATTATGATGCACTTAATATTATAGTTCTAACACTCCCCCTTAATATTAAGTGGGGATCCATATGCCAACATTACCTGGTTGTACAACAGATTTACAAATCCATAAACCCTAAAAGTTTAGGCTAGCACATGTACTTTTGAAGGAATTATAACACCTTCATCATGAGGTAAGTGCACCAAGTTGGGGGGGCAAAAGGGGGTCTTAAGTGGACGCAGCTTTTCTATTTTTTTTTAACTTGTACAAAATTTTCAAAATAGTTACACTCAAAATTGGAAGATGTTGTAGAAATATGAATTATAGAATTTTGAGTCTAGTTTATATGCTACTAAATTTTATTGAAAACGGATAAGTTTAAGTGGGTCAAACAACTAAAATACCAATAGATGCTTCTATTTTTGTTAAAAAACATAATAGAGTGACTTTCGTGCCCCACCATTTCTTGAGCACCATTTAACATTTTTGAAAACCCTTTGGTAGAAAGATAGCTAGGAGCATCTAGTTTGGGATCCATTTTTTAAATATTTTTTTAGTGAATTATTTTTTATTTATGATTTTTCTAGTACATAAATTTTATGTTTTGAAAAATAACGGAGCTCCAAACCGTTACTCCCCTAACTACCTCAAAAATATCGAAAATTAGTTTTTTTTTTAATATGTATAGAATTATGCCTAGTTTGGGCTAGTATAATTTTTTTTAAATTTCAATCACCCATAAAAAGATACACCAAGAAAGATAGACATATTTACACTTCAAAAATAGCTATAAAAAGGCATAGTTAGAAAATAAATAATATGGAAACCTTATATTAGTCAAAATATTTGAAAAATTATATTTTTAGAAAGAAGAAACTCAGATCTACGTTATGGTATAATTTTTAAAAAAATGAATCGATTGTTTTATTTTTATTTATCATAAAGGAAGTGGCATTTTATCTTGCAAAAACATGATGTTTGTTGTGTTTATACGAGTCCATGCCTCGTGCTCGGGATCCAAACCAGATCCCAAGCCTTGAGGCATGGCTTAGTAAAAAATAAAATACAAAACGTGTATGCATTATAATGCGTATGTATTTTTCTTTTTTATATATTGTGGCGCCCCAACATCCCTTTCATCTCTTTCACGGAATTCTCGCAAACATTTTGTTTTGTCTTCGCAATTTTCTATACATTCTTGCACGATTTTTAGTAGTTCATTTTGTCCCCTACCCCACTAGTTGATTTTTTTGTAATCATGGGCAATAAACATCGAGCTAAGGACAAGAGGAAAGTTAAGAACAAGACAATGGAGCAATTGGAAGAGAAGAGAATAAAGAAATTAAAGAGAATACAAAAACTTCAAGCAGGGCAAGGTACATCTGCTATATCAAATGTAGCTAATGTATTAGAAAATGGGGATGAAATCCATAATAAAAATTTAGAGAATAATGATTTTGCAATGAATAATGATATTGAATTGAATGATAATATTCGTATGGATGAAGAAATTGATGTGAATCCAATTGTTGAACCCTTACATGAGAATCCAAATGTTAACCACAAAATTTGTATGAAAAAATTGAATGAAGAAAGTAACCTTGTAAACGAATCTTCACCTCTAAGAACACCTCCTTCCATTTTGCAAAGAAAACCAATTCACGTAATTGAAATTGATGAAAACATTATAAAACCAATGCCTAACAAAATGTCCGAAAGAAATGCGAGAAGAAAAGCTAGTGGAATTTGGGATAGTTACTTTGAGAATTTAAATGACACACAAAGATGTCAATTATTTGTTTCATTGATGAAATTAATTAAGATGAGACCTATAACGAAGACCAAGGGTTAAGAACATCTAATGATCAAAATGCATCAATTGTTGAAAACATACATAAAGCATAACAAAATGTAGGTGGTAAAAGACACACCAAAGATAGTAATGCTACAATATCTTGTGTAGCTATGTATGTATCGTATATGCTCATTCATCCAAAAAATTGTCATGTTTTGATTTTGACTAAAGAGAAAGAAAACTGAAACTTATTGTTTATTAATAAATGAAAATTTAGCATTTTTCAATTTTTGTCATTTAAGAAAGAATTTTTTTATCATCATTTTTATACATGATTGATTAAATGTGCTTAGGTAGTATTTGAAACATGGCATGAATTGATGTTAGGTGTAATATTGAATTAGGTTCATTATAATTAGTTGTGAATTTGGTTGAATTGGACTAATTTTCATTTCAGTCATTCTTGTAGTTTCATAAATTGTGAAGAAAGAACTTAGGTTGTGTTCACAATTTAACATTAAGCATTAAATATTAATATTCACTTTCCCTTAGACTCTTACCTAGGATTTGTGAGGATTTGAGTAGTTAACTATTTTTTTTTATGTCTTGCTTTCCATCATATCGTTGTTAGTGTTTTCTTCAGATTAATTTTAAGATGGGAAAAAATTATTGATATATTTTTCCCCTACCCTTTCCCCACTTTTATTTGATTATCCAAAACTAACTTGCTAATAATAATTGTGAATATCATCCTATAAAGGTTTTCCACCTAGTTAGAACAATTTTTAATCTTCATTTATATCATAGGTTAAATTAGATTGGTTAAACCAAATTATTTAAGAGATTTAGGTACCTCCTTCAAAAGGTTATTAAGACAACATACTTCCTATGTTATATTTTCCAAGTTTTATGTACCTTAGATCCTATTTCCACTATGAATCTTTAAAAAAGTGAGATTATATTCTTATCTTCTACTGGAGCCTATGTCAAAACCTTCTTAAACAAGTTTTCCAATATGTGTGTGTGTGTGTGTGTGTGTGTGTGTTTGAGAGAGAGAGAGAGAGAGAGAGAGAGAGAGAGAGAGAGAGAGAGAGAGAGAGAGAGAGAGAGAGAGAGAGAGAGAGAGAGAGAGAGAGAGAGAGAGAGAGAGAGAGAGAGAGAGAGAGAGAGAGAGAGAGAGAGAGAGAGAGAGAGAGAGAGAGAGAGAGAGAGAGAGAGAGAGAGAGAGAGAGAGAGAGAGGAGAGAGAGAGAGAGAGAGAGAGAGAGAGAGAGAGAGAGAGAGAGAGAGAGAGAGAGAGAGAGAGAGAGAGAGAGAGAGAGAGAGAGAGAGAGAGAGAGAGAGAGAGAGAGAGAGAGAGAGAGAGAGAGAGAGAGAGAGAGAGAGAGAGAGAGAGAGAGAGAGAGTACACACATGTATATGTATATGTATATGTGTATGCATGTATGTATGTAAGTAGTTTGCAAAATTGATCACCTCATAATGAGAAATAATAGCTTGGCATACTTAACTTGATTTTTCTTATGATGTCTCTAGCTTAGGATATGTAACTCTATAACCTAGTTAAGTGTGCTTTAGACCTATGTGGGGGATTATCCTAGATTATGTTTATAATTTTAAGGGATTTAGGAGAGATTGAAGTGATTTTGGAATGTATTTTTAAATTATGGTCATAAAAGTGCCAGGTGATTTCCAGTGAGGTATATAGGAGAGTTAAAATTTATTATATAATATTTTGTAGGTTTAATTTCACTTTAATTCTAGCCTATAAGATAAAATATGACCAATAAAAGATATAAAATTGAGAAAATTATCATAGGGTGGATGAGAACAAAACCATAATATTTGAATAAATTTATTAGGTTGTTTGGTTCCATATGGATAATCCATATGGGTAGTTTAAAGGATTTTGAAAAGTTTTGGGAATGATACGCCTCGGAAGAAAATAATGATGTGGAATGATGATGTATTTATTTTAAGTGACCGAGTAGTGTGGGAAAGTAAATCAAGTGATGAAAGAGACAGAATGATAGATTATCCAGGCTTGAAAGTGTACAAAATTCATGATTAGGGATAAATCCAAATTTGTTATTAGTAAATGATAGATTGAAAATTTTAGGTGTATCTATTTTCCCCTTAAGTATGGAATGAAAATTAGATGCTCAAAGGAAAAATACATAAGTTTTTAAGAACATTTTGTGTTTTATAATTTTTTTATTTCCTTTATGTGTTGGCATAATCCATGATGAAAATTGAAACAAAAGTGTAGTAAATATGTATAACAATAATTGAGCTTTAACTCAACTATAAAAAATAGATCTATAACTCATAATGTGAAAGAAACAAAAGTATGGAAGGAGTACAACTATTTTATTTGATTAAGGAGAGGCTCACAAATTCTTGATACTAGGAAATGTGGATTAGAATCGAGTTACAGGAGGTTAGGGGTGACCATTCCTTAATTTTGTTGAAGGAGATGTCGAGCCACAAGGTAATTGTGCAACGCTTTAACCTAATACCAAAAGTAAATATGTTGTAAAACTTTTTAGTCATCCTAATAACCTTGTAAAATAAAAAGGGGCATCTTTAGTATTTATATCCACCCCAAAATTTCTCCATAGAAGAGTGAGAAGGGTATCGAAATATTTCTAGTCACCCCAATAATATTCTTCCCACACCGTTGTAGATGGATCTAGGCATAATTAAAAAATAACACAATATCATGTCCTCATTTCATGACGTCTTATAAGTATTTGATGTGGAATGTTGAATATAGTAGGACTATAAGGTCCATGCCCCCATACATTGTAGTAAAAATATGCTTGAGTTATAAAGTACTTGAAAAAACAATGAAGTAATCAAATACCCCACATTCTAAACTGAAATTTAATAGACCCTAATGTATATTGTGCCAACTTAATCTACACCTATATAGGAAACCTGTAACTACATGTGATAATTTGAGAAATCTAAAATTTATTTAATAGTTTTTCCAAATGAAAACATCTATCTTGAACTATACGGTCTAGTGGTTTTTCCTTGATGGAGGTTTTTTTCCCGCATGTAATCTATTCCTATTCTCCATCTTATTATATTCTTAAGTATTTATACCCTATCTCATTCTTTCATGAATTTTTAATTTTATATATGTGCTCAATGCACATAGATATATATGTAATAAACCCCACCGAATGTACCTATCCTTTGAGGTGAATGAGATGTGTAAAGAGAACGCTTGACTCAAAATAAATGACATGTATACATGTTATATGTATTTGATAGTCATTTTCAGATCACATGGAGTATTATTTTAAGTGGCCATAATTGAGATCATATTCCCAAAAGAGCTTACAATGTAGAAACTATAGCATAAAAATATTTTTAAAATAAGCTAAAAACAATAAACACAAAGAAAAACATGTATAGAAGTAAATGAGTGAATAGGAAATCAAAAATATAAGTATATAATGTACAATTACATAAACAATGTCAAATATGTTAATCATATAGAAGACCCAAAATGCCATAAGAAAGGGATGAAAAAGTGTCACACACACACAAAAACATGAGATAAAACAATAGAAGCCAAAAACAAGGGACACCAAAGTATTAAAAGGAAATCATAGAAAGTGTCATAGGTTACATGCACACAAGAAAACATATAAGAAACTAAGAAAGTGAATAAAATATGATACATTAGAAATAAGGCACATAGATCAAGAGAATCTAATGCTACACAAAACACGTGTTAGCTATATTAGTCTAAAAATAATAAATAACACAATATTTGAAATTGAGCATAACGAGGAAGTGAAAGTAATTGTATTGAAACAAAAGCACTTGAATAGTGTGGAAGATACCCCTAGATTAGCAAGACCACTAGAGTTAGGACTAGGCCAACACATTCCATTGTGTAATATCTTGTGTGTGTTTGACATCAAGTTCAAGATACCCCATAAATGCATATGTAAAATTGTTATAGAAGATATAACATACATCAAACCATATGACAAATAACATATGTAAAGTAAGAATATAACAAATCGAGTCATATGTAGGTCCCGATTTTGTGTTTTGAAAATATTTGACTATTTTAGGAGTTAATTTTTTTTTATATTAAATCAAGAGAAAAGCTAGAGATACCCTATTCGGACTCAAGAGGGTGATAATTAGACCCTTTAGATAAAGAAAATTAGATGTAATATACGTAATATCTTTATTATGATTAAGATGAAATTCTTAAATATGGGGCTATATAACATGCTTATAAACCATAAGATGTGAAATAAGAGACCTCAAATGAGGTCTACAAGAAATATATACTATAGGGGTAGCATGAATCTATGCAACATAATTAGGTGTAGAAATTGACACTTTATGAGAAAAAGGATTGGGAAAAGGAGTATCATGTAGGAAAACCTTGATCATAACAACTTGGATATTATATATAAATTTGACACATTTGTTCAAAATTGAAGCAATAAACTCAAGAGTACAAAACCAAAGGAAACCTAAACATGTTACATGAAAACAAAGGTGACCCGAAAATGAATGGCCACGAGAAGATATCACAATAAGAGGTAAAATAATATGCCCAAGAGAATTCTTGGTATCAAATGTTGTGTGTTGCTTATTATAATCAAGAGAATCACACAATTTAAATGTGCACATGTTGTGCTTAGAACCTCTATCAATCAAGACCGAACATGGATTAGAATAACAAATCCTTGAATTTACGATGTATCATAAACAAAGTCATATGTAATAACAAAATGAAGGCTATAACATTCCTAGGAGATGGAGTAAGAGTCATCATACCATTAAGATAATTCAATAGATGATCAAATGAAGGAGGGGGATGAGCTTGATAGGTATGATTCAATTTTGGATTATATTTATAAGTGTTGTGATTGGGTAGTGGATCATAAAAATATTAAGTTATAATTTTCATTGGTAGGATTATATTTCTCGGAGGAGAGTCAAACTCAATAACATTGGTATCAATAAGATCTTAGATGACATAGAAAATATTGAAGCATATATTAGCATAATGTCCGATACATATATGAAAGTCACAATAGGCAATATAATTAAATATTTACCACAAGGATTTCTTATATCAACCTCAAGAGTTGGATGGGTTGGGTTCCAAATCTATCCCAAGGTTAAAAGGGGTGAAGAAACATGATATGTAATTTTAGTGAGGTGCTTCTCCACCTAGAATGGTAGATTTGAGATCAACAAATGAGAGGGTGGTTGACCTCCTACTCTTTAGGATCTATGAGACTTAGGGGAGAGACCCTTAACAAACATAAATGATGTCAAATAATAGAGATTAAACAAGTATAGTCTAGCAAAATCAACTAGGCAACCTAACCACTATGAATTCCCACCCAATTTACCATCACTAACAGGGTATTTGAAAGCTACCTAAGAATGGAGAAATGTTTTAGTTAAACAAATGATCATAATGAAGATATTCATAATCTATAAGGTAATCATTCCTAGGACTAGCAACATATTTCAAATGAAATCTTATAAACATGAATTTACAATTATAATGGCTGAAATATTGAAGGATTTACAAAAATGGGGTGAGATTCTAGTGTGAACATGGAGTATAATGAAAATATTAAGAAAATAAAGTGATAAAAGGGAATATGATCGGGACTCAATATATTAGGCAAGGAGTCGCCAACATTTATGGAAAGTAATCTAATGTTAACCAAAAGAAGATAAAAATCTGCACAATTGCCACAAATTCCACCATACATTCAGACAAATAATAGAATGATCCTACACGTACCATTCATTACTCATCAGAACAAAATATTACAGGACTAATATTGGGATAATTATAGAAGATAGAAAAAATGAAGGCCTACAAGGATTTTATAATTTTGCATAAATACATGTTCGAGACAAAAAATGCTTCATTCCCAAACAATAATCTGCATAGTCAAAGCCTTTTGATAAAAACCACAACACTTGCTCAACATCATACAATATTTTCTCTTTGAACCAAGAAATATTATCACCATTCAATTGCTCATAAAAACTAGAAAACAGAATGTTGCAATTAGGACAACCAAGTTTTCTCAATAACCAAAATATCTAGATGGAGAATTACTTCTCCAACTTATACAATTTCCCTTTGCAAAGGTGCACAAAAAGGCACTATGAATATTATCTTAAAAGAAATTAGAGGCTAGAAAACATCCATTTGTTAGCACCAAGTGAAAACAAATTATCCACTAATGAGAAGAGAGATAAGAGCATGCTTGGATCACCAATACCAAATCAACCTTGAATGAATGCAATTTTTTTCTTTGAAATAATCCAATTTATCATGAAAATGTTTTGTGAGAAAATACATATGGAGATCCACAAGGGGAAATACATGTGCATCCTTAAAATTAGGAGAGAAAATAATCGATCAAGATTCCACCTTTAGATCATATTGATAGCATGCATTTTTGTTTATGGTTTGATTAACTTCTTAGCATGTTTTGGTGGGGATCAAAAGGGAAAAAAACTTGCACGCATCTTTTAGAAGAAATCATAACAACCCAAATATTTTAGAAATTGATTTTAGGTGGAATTGAAGATGAAAATGCCCTCAAAACTTATGTCATATTTATATATGATTAATTTCCCATTGTGTATCCCTTCTGATAAGATTTCTAATGGTACTATTTTTTTGTAATTTGTATCTCCTAGTCAAAAGTTATGATAAAAATACAAAGCTTCTGGTCATGTCCATAGGGACCACACAATATGACATCCCTAAGGTCCTTATACTTTATATTTTGGCTGTCAAATTCAACATATTGGAAACTACTTACACCCAACTACTACACGCCACGTAGTTGCCTCTAACCTTACAGTAATCTTTTCCATGTGGTGAAAATCGATTACAATATTCTACGCAATTCCTCTAACCTTTGGATTCTCTTCAACCTGACTATGATAATCATCGCCACATGTCAAGCATCAGTTAACTTCCCCATTGCAGGTTTTGGCTTGACTTGTTGAGCCGATGGGTGAAAATTT
The DNA here is from genome assembly GCA_018340775.1 of Taxus wallichiana var. yunnanensis. Lineage (NCBI taxonomy): Eukaryota > Viridiplantae > Streptophyta > Pinopsida > Cupressales > Taxaceae > Taxus > Taxus wallichiana. Next base: position 661,587,499 of record CM031235.1, read on the forward strand.
TCTCCCATCGGTATAATGCATTTATGCGGTCTTTGGGCTTCCATTCTCGCTCAAAATTTTGTTGAAACACCGATGAGACAATACATAGTAAAATTGACGGTCTTTAACTAATAGAAAATACATAGTAAAATGTACGTCCAAAGGCTAAAAATACTTCAAACTTAGTGATTTTTGGGAGAATTATTAAGGGACAAAGAGTAAGGGAATGCAACCATTTTGATGAGTTTAAAAAATAGAGATGACAAAAAGATTAAATTGTACTTGTTCAAGTTTTGAATTTTTTAAGGCCCCAAAATTAGGTGAACATTTTTATGTGCCAATAAGAGGGAGAGATAAAGTGTTGCACTCTAGAAACTTTTGAAGGATGACATAGGGTGAAGAAGGAAATCATGTGAATTTCCTCTAAGGAGAATCTTGTAATTAAATCTTTGTAGATTGAGATATAATATTTACATCAATTTTCGAATTAGTCTCATTATCACTATGTTTTCCTTTGTAGTTATATTTGCCTTTAAATTTAGAATTGTATGTATCGGAGCATTTGAAACATACTTAAGCATCTTCATTATAAGGAGCTTAGCCTCGCATTCCTTTAAGATGTGGCATAGATGATCAAATGACCCAAATTTATCAAAGATAATTGATTCTTATAGAGAAGTGAGTAGATTTTGAGTAAATAAATCTTGAAGTTGATTATCGATAAAGATATTGTTGATTTTAGTAAGCATAGTCTTGTAACACATAACATATTCAATAATGGGCTCATTGGATCCTTTTTGCATCTTAAACATTGAGAATATGATATTTTGTCCCCATTATTGTTTGAAAAATGTATAAATAATTGATTAGCCAAAACCCACAAAAAATAAATAGGATGGTTATAGAGCCATTATAACACATAATCATTAAGTCTTTGAGGCATAACCTAAGAAAGTGGCATAAAATGCATGAATATTTGTTTAGGATCAATTTTTCCATCGTAAATAGGAACCTTGGGAGGCAAAAATCAAGAGGAAATGGTGTTTATCCCTTAATTAAATTTTATGTCAATTTAATTAGGTTTTAGATTTGATTAGAGTTGATTGTAGATCTTACAAAGATGTTAAAATAGAAATAATAACTCATGTTTGTAATTTAGATAAGATATAAATAATATAACATACTCTAATCAATAAAACATGTAATTAAAAATATGAAATAGATGTATAAATGCACTTAGATGATTATAAATGACTTATGAAGAGATATGAGACCGTGCGACAATGAAATTGGGGGGTATGAAACTGAATGATTCTTGAAACTAGAACTATGATTGTGAATCAACCTAGGGCAGAACCATACCAAATTGGTAGGATCCTACCATATGGTCATGACCCTACTATATGGTCTCCAATCTACTCTTATTTGGATTCTCAGTAACTTTTTGTGGTTCTTGCCTTCCTAGATTTTTCTATCACTATCAAACCCTAGTTGTCACACATGTAATGAGGCTCGCTATATGGCTTGAACATCATCTCAAACCATATCCATGGATGAAGATTCCTACAAAATAAACATTAGAAGGGTCAGAGGAAACCCTATGCACTACCAACGTTGGAACTACTTCAAGATGCCTTAAACTTAACATTGTTCTCCACCTAGAATGTGATATCTAGATAAATTAATCAGATTTGGCATTTATTTTGAACATGTTTTATTTAAATTTTCTCTCGCTAAAAGACTTGGATAGAGGATGTTTGAGTGCTTATAGATGAGAGATATAACTTCCTTGACCTATTTTGTAGCTTTAGATCTAATGTGGGTGTTGACCTAATGATTTTAGATTTGAAAGTATGAGATTTATGGAGCTTTGGATGCCTGTTGCAAGTGTAAGAAGTGAGTGCTCTAGTGCATTTCCTTAGAAGTTCCAAGTTAGAAAATGATGTAGTGTTTACTTGTTTATATAATGTTTACTTGTTTACTTGAAAATGAGGTAGTTTTTACCTAGATGAAGTATAATACCCAATGAAAGATATCAATTTGGAAGCAAATATGGAGGACATGTCACCAAGACCATATAGATGGGTTAGGACTAGGTATAAATTATTGACCAGATTATACGGTCCCTGAATTGGGGAAAGAAATATTCAACATGAAGTTTGGAGGTAATAAAATTATGTTTTTCTATTGATTTTGAGCATTGTATTATAAGAATGTGTCGTTATGTCGTGTGCAAGGATAAAAATTTAAACAATGGAACTCAAAAAGTACTAAGCGGGAGTGAAGAAGTTGAATTTATCATAGAAAGAGTGCATAGTCAAATCAAGATGTTCCAAAGTGTAAATTACCAAATTTTAGTGTATATATTTTCCCCTCTTTAAGTATGAATTGAAAATTACATGCTTAAAGGAAAATATACCCAAGTGTGTAAACACACTTTTCCTTTGCTTGAATATTTTTTTGCATCTGTGTTTTTTTACTTGGTGTTGGCATGATCCATGATGAGATCTACAACATAGAATGTAGTGAATTTTCATGATAGATAATTAATCGTAACTCAAATAAAACATGTAATGGAAGAATTTTGAATTTACATATATGTGAAGTGAAAAATATGTAAAAAAATAAATAATACACATGTTTGATTGTGTTTTGCTTTTACTTGGATATTTGTATTGATTGAAATGAATTGAAGGATTAAGGGTGATTAGTCCCTAAATTTATGCCGAGGATAAACTTAAGAGTTAGGTTCATACAACCTAACACAAATACGTGTAAGAGAGAGAATAAGAAAGAGGTAAAAATGTACCCTTGTGATGGATGGAGACTGTACCAAAGTTATTCAACAACTTGTATATCTTTCCCTTTAAGTATAAGAGGAGAGGAAAGTCTCGTAGTATTTTATTTTACCAAACAAACCAAGGTGCACTGACACATCACCCAAGAAACAGATCGAGCGCTCACCCAAAGCGCACAAGGGTACCATGTCCCTCTTTTATGGAATATTTGTCAAGGAGTTAACATGATAAGCACATATATAGATATATTCTAAATCCATAATAACAATGCAATGAATAAACCATAAACAAATCTAGATCATAACAATATGAAAGAATAACTTATACAAGAATCAATATTAGGTTTACCATACAAAAACAAGTCACAGATATGTCAACAATCAATATCTAGCCGCAAAGTTCCATTGTATTAATAAATGTAAAACACATAAGTTGAATACATACATAAGAGTATCATTATAGGTCACACGTGTCGATAAAATAGCAACATAACACTAATTAAACGTGGATCCCTAAACCGTGAAAATCAATACATATTTATAGGTAGTGGGGACTTGCCCGTCACTACTCCTACATTCTCCAAAATAGGCTACATGCTAAGAATAGTCATGCACCCTTACATGATAAATACAAAATTATGCAAGATTAATAATAATATAATATATAATAATATTAATTACGATATAATCATTTTAATATCTCAAAACTATGAATGTTTCTTGATCTTCCACTTGCCCAAAATAGCCTTAATTTTTCCTCAAGTCTTCATATTGATGCATGTTTTCCAATTCTTCCAGCAAGATGTGCTCCAAACTCAATCTATATTTTTCCCATGGTAAACAAAAACGGATAAGTCCTCAAGTCATATTTTCCCATGCACACCCTTCTTCTTATATATTTCCATGCACGCAATCCTTATGCACCATAAGTACTTATCCAATAATTCATCATCCCAACATTACCCCACACTTGCTTCATTGTTGTCCCCAAAATGGGTAACCATGATTTATCTTTCCATGAATAAAGAATAAGGAATGAAATAATAATTGTACACAAAGAATGAAAGAATACTTGGGCGTTCTATCCTTTTGTAGGTAGAATTAACTTTGGATATTCACTCTTTATATCTTCTTCTAACTCGTTCCAATCGCTGAGCACCTTATTAGTTTTATCAGGGATGTCTGCAAGTACTCCGTCCATCTCATCCAAAGTCATGTTCTCACCTTCATTCTGCAATACTCGAGAACATTCTCTAGGATTGAAACCATCCTGTCTATTACATCCATTCTTCGTGTTATGAGTTTTCCTATCTCTTTGATTCACTCCTTGTGAGGGTCATGGGCTACTGCAAGCACATCATGCTTCTCTACTACCAAGGTTAGCCTCTCCTCATGCCCAAGTGTATCATTCTTCACTACACTAAGGACCTCATCCTCCTCTGCTAGAGTCCTTGTCTTTATTATATTTTCAGGATCTTCACACATATTTAGCGCCAAGTCTACCTTTTTCAATTCATCCTTCAATGTATGTAGTATAGATTCATACCCAGTTATTTTGTACACAATTATGGCCTTTTCTTTATCTTCCTGTGCCGCAACATCCTTTGGTTTCGGCATGCACACCGGACCTTCATCCATCACCATATGAACTAGGGTGCACAAGTAATGCATTGGAGACATAAACTTCTTTGGAACTTTCTCTTCTATTTTTGGCCTTGCCTTCAAAATTTCATCACTAATTTGTTCCTCCATACTCAGCACCGTATGCACCTTCGCCTCATCTATCTCTTTTTCCTCTGTCAGAATTTTATCTCGGTGTCTTTATCTTTCCTATCTTCTAACAAATCCTGAATAGTTTCTAGTTTATGTATGTTTCGCACAAGAACCTCTACAGATACCTTTTTCAATGCATTACTAACTTGCTCATTTGATATTTGAGTCAGTTTAACTGTTACATGACGTGAATGTGGCACTTTCTTCATTCTCCACAAGACACACGTCAAAATCAGCTCATCTATGTGATTCTACATACTCCATGATAGTTTCTTATATGCGCATGGTCACCATTTCTGAATCCATTAACTCCCAACCATAAAGGTCCTTGGGTTCCAAAGTACTTTGGAACCTAGCGCATATGATTTTGGTTGGGTCATTGACATACCAAACTATAGGAGTTTCATACACTCCTTCATCCTTCTCCATTTCCAAGCGCTTACCTTTGGTAATGTGTACACCCTTATCAAGAGCTAGTCATCCATCAGTCTGTATCAATATGCTCACCAGATGGCTTACCCTTATTTACATCCATCTTTGTATCAATGGCGCCACTATTTATCTCCCACTCTTTCAACTCCTTTGTATCATGTTTCAATTCTTCCTCCTGAGGTTCCTCTACATCCTCAATGTTTACCGAGTCTTCTGGTGTCATCATCCTAAGTAGGGATGTACCTACGCCTTTTCTTTACTAGCTCTACCTTGACAGGATAAGTCCTAGGTGACCTCCTTAGGGGTTATGATGGCCTCGTGCCCTATGTTCTTGTTCTCCTTAACACTCTCCTCTATTTCTCGGTCCCGAGCGCCTTCTCCCGAACCTATCACTACTATGCCCATCTCCATTCCCACTTCCTCATCTTCCTTCTCGCAGGTGGAGGGGTTTTTCATGCTCTTTTATCTCCTATGGTGGGCATGTCTCCTAATGCCATGCTCCAAGCCACCACTATCTTCCCTTAGTTCCTCCTCTTTCTTATTCATGGGGAAAATTTTCCTCTTCATCCTGCAGTGTGCCCATAGTATGTTTTCCCTTGGGAAACTCAGGGAGCTTGAATTCATTCTCAACATATTTCCCATTCTCTAACTTGGGCTTAAGGTAGATATATACCCTAGTCACTCTAGCCTTTCCAATTTATAGGCTCAAATAATTTATATGAGTATCATCCAAATCAACTTCTCAATATAAACAGACTTACTTGGGTAGATGTATGTCTTCCAAAGTGTATGATAGTCACAATCCATTTTTTTTGCATTGAAGATAAACCTTCATGCATTTGAAAATATGTGTACTAATTCCTAAAAATTACGTGTAGTGAAGGCATATGGGATCTTGCACCAAGGGTTCCACTTTCCATCCTTCATTCCAAAGTGCCCTATGCAAAAATGCTGGTAAACAAAAATTGAGCCTACTTGTCTAATACCGAAGGAAGATCCTTAGGTATTATCCATTCTTTTTCAAATACAAAGCACATGCTCTCATACTAGAGTCATGTCCTTTTTTAAGGTATGCTCATGGATCCATCACATGTATACTTCACAAATCTTTCCGCAAGGGATCTCTTTTCCTCTAGGTATTGCCAAATCTTATCTTTTGGCCCATTAGGAACTCCAATCTCCACAAACACAATAGACAAAAGGATCTCTTTAAAACTTATCCTATCCCCCAGTGCACCTCTCAGAACAATAGTCTCGTAAAATGAAGTTGGCTAAATTGTAGATGACCCCTTCTGTCATCTTCTCAGCAACATGCAACTAGGATTTGTTTACTTGTGACCAACACTCTTTATTGTTTAACTTGGTGAGGAGGTGTGGTGCTACCTGAATAATAGGGTATTTCTATAACTTAAAGATATCCATTCCACGCCCTCCCTTCATGTAACCCAATGCTTTGTTGGTTTCTTTTATGCCATCCTTTTTTGTGAGATCACTGTTGACTTCTGTGCCCGAGCTTCTTAACCCTATCAGTATTCCAATTAGGGGCACGGTAAGCCTCATTCACCACCCAAAAGTAAAACAAGTCCTCATGGACTCGACTCATCAACCACTGGTAAAGCTTCTCTAGTTTTCCAAAGTAGGGAGTTCATAAAGCTACAAAAATCCCATATTTTTCAATAGTTTTTCTCCTACATCGTCTTATATGGCCATATAATTATCTCTGTTCACATAGGTATTTTTACCACCAAAATCTTTTCCAATTCATCTTTATTATCCTTAGTTTTGTGGTTATAGTCACTTAATTTGCAATGCTAGATGCGTGACTCTCAATTGTGGCCCATGAATACCCCTTTTGGATACTGCATCTCTGAAAATTAAATTTTAGGGGTGTCTTCAACTTCTGTTTCTACTTCCTTCTATTTTCTTCCCCTTGTAGTCACTCCAGGTGCTCGCTTAGGTGTCATAACGACTATAAAAGTGTGTTCTTGTAGTCAATTCGAGCTCTACAACTCAAAACCCGTGTGCCCTAGCTCAAAATTTTTGTGCACTAGCTTTATACTTGAACCCTAACTGCTGATTTTCCTCCCCATATGCCTTTGTTTTGCTTAAAACTCTATCTAATAGAGTGCCAACCAATCATGTGCACAAGTATGTCCGGTTCAATTTCTTATCACAACTCTTCGCACTTCTCACGTAACTCACTCTTTAACTCGATTGAACACTTCTTCTTCACAATCGAAAGGTAAAAATGATTTCACAAAACCACCTTTTATAATGTTTATAAAATTTTATGTATTTATTTCTCTCCACCTTACCCCGTACTTAGCATTAAATGATGTTTCTTTCCTTTTTACGTGCTGATTTTTCGGCACCCAGCCATAACCTTCTCGCGCCCCACTACTTCTTGGCCAAAAACCTCATTTTACATTACTTCATGCACTAAAGTACCTATCCATTATGCCTTTCACCAAGTAGATTCCCATGTTGTAGTCTACCTCACATTACAATGTGCATCCATTTATCCACAAGTGGTTTTTACTTATTATCAATATTTTTGTATCCGCACCTTTACTTCAAGCACCTGCATAATATCTCCCTATGCATTCCCATATTTAAAAGAATGTTAAAACTCGATCCATCTATCATGTATATACTCCACCCTAAATTAAAAGTATGCACGGTCCTCTGCACATGAATTCAATAGATAATAATAAGCTTCTAGCGCACAAGCACACTTATTACACAAAACACTAAACTAAATTGAAAAATCATAACAATGATGAAAGGAAACACATAAAATAAATGTATTAAAGGTAAACCTAATCTAAATGAAAATACTACCTTATTAAAAAAACCAAGAAGACTTATTTATAGTAGGGCTTCAGCCTACTTCCATTGAAATAACTGGGTAACCATGTCCCATCCAACACATGTAATCGGAAAGTGCGTGAATCAAGTATATAAGTAAAAATATGGTCCCAACCAATGTACTTTGAGTTTTCCAGGGTGACACAAGAACTTGGAATCGTAAGGAAGAACCATTTGTACAATTTTAAGCTTTTAATCCTTAATATGCCTATCATGACATGCCTTCTGCTTGACCTTTTCTATCTTCTGACTCCATTAAGCAATGACAAACCTTTCATCCAACTACATCAGTTTATCAATACACTCTTCAAGTGCTTATTCATCATCCAAACCTCCTGTGCACGATACATAGAGAAGGTAACATGAATTCCATGGGTAAAACAACCTCCGCGAAAAACACCAATCAAACGGTGTGGCCTTATTCAACATTTTGTAGGTTGTCGTATATGCCCAAATTATAATAGAGACTTTATCATCCCAATATTTCCTTCCAACATCAAAAATATTTGTCAATGTATGTCCCAATATCTTATTGAAAGCCTCAACAATGCCATTATCATGTGGGTGATAGGGTGTTGTTTTATGGTGTGCCACCATAAATTCTAACAATAGTATCCTAATAATCTCATTAAGGAAATGAGTACCCCTATCACTTGTCAAAATCAATGGAAATCCATACCTATTGATAATTTTCTCCCACAAAAACTTTGTTGTTGTAGCTTTCATGCAATCCTTTGTGGGTCACCTTGTAAGATAGTTTGTACAAGTTATAATGTAATGCAATCTAGTCCTATGCGTGAGTGGGGAAATAGGACCCAAAAATTTAATTTCCCATTTTTACAAAGGTTTTGCACTTGTAATAGGCCTCAAGGGCATTTCATCTCTATGCCCAGGATTTTTCAATGCACTTTGAAAATGGTCACATGTCATGACATACTCTTTACAATCCTTATAAAGTGTTTCCCACCACAAACTAGCCAATAAAATATTACACGCAGTGACATCCTCAACATAATTTCCACCTACAATACCGTTGTGAGATTCCTCCATAATAGCTTTGCACTCATGCTCAAGCATACACTAGTGCAAAACTTCATCCCAACCTAGTTTGTATAAGTCTTAATTAATCAACATATAAGATGCGACGTGTATGACAAGTTGGTTCTTTTCTAAACTCTTCATCCCTTCAAGCACTACACTAGTATGTAAAAATATAGAAATATATTCTAATTTAGAGGGTGCATAGTTCAATTTGAATAGTGTGCATTTGGAATTGTATCATCAATCCTTTGCACATCCTCTCCTGAATTAATCCTAGATAAATGATCTGGTCCAGAATTGCTCACCTAAATTTGGTTACATTCCCTTAGCCCCTGATCGGATAACCAACTTAAACATGGGAACCTAACCATGGCCCCCTTTCACCCCACATTAATAATTAATTTAATTATTTTAATTAAATTAAATACCCATCCTCACAATATCCATTATTTTATTACCTTAATTGACCTAATTTCCACCTCACCTAGACACCTCATCTAGCCACCTCACCCTAGACCTATTCTTGGCATGTTTCCATAACTAACAATAACTAAGTCTTACTTGCCTTAATGAGATAAGATTTGGTCTAACCCTAAAATCAATGCCTAAAATTTCTCTAACCACATTCCCACTCATTAGAAGGAAGCTTCCATTCTGATCCATGACAACAAAACAAACTTGGCCCAAGAAATTAGAAAGATCTGCCCATTTTAGTAAACCTAGGGAATCCCACCTTAACCGACGTCGGTCAGACCTAAACCGACGTCGGTCAAGATGAAACCATCGTTGGTTACCATTTATTCACCTTAGCAACCTTGTTTGAGGGGTGGCCCATTCGAGACTAGAGGAGAATGAGATTAGAGCTACATATAAGCGTAGAACCAACATCTTTCCATGCATCCAGGCATTAGAACCATCATCTAGACATATCTAGGAGCATTGCACCCACGGTAGCATTCTGGGAAGCACTTGCCTCAACACCAAACACCATTCCTCCGATCAACCATCACCTCCATCCAGCCATCGAATCTACATCATAGTAAGTATCTTGTTAACCAACATTCTTCTATTTTTTTCTAGTAGGATTTGTTACTTCCGTTATTAGTTTCTACTTGAACTCTCACTTCCCCACCATTTATCTCCATACAAGTTTGATCATTCCTTCACCCACACCATAAAATCACCCATACTTGACCGATAGACATCTCTGAGTATTTCCAACACCTCCCCAGACTTACACCCACTCCTCACCATCCCCGAGTCAGTCTCAGACAAATCCCTAAACCATGAAATATTGAGTTATTGAAAATCTGCAGTAACCATCGTCGGTTATTACTAAACCATCATCGGTCATACAAGACCGACGCTAGTCTCTATGTTTTATACCTTTCCCAAAAATAGAGCCAAACAACCTCCTACCAATTGACCTAAATAACCCAGAATCAGACCCTGACCAGACCTAGTACCTTGACAGTTACCTCCTCCTTTAGATCCAACTATAACCTAGCTTGTTGTGATTGGATTTTCTTATTGTACTTGAATGAGATACCTAAATCATATCAACTACAGTAGGAATTTATTTATTTCTCACATTAATTTGTTTTAAACAGTGGATTGACAACCATCTAGGAAGTATCACACTTCCTAGAACTAGCATACGCTAGGCAGTCCACTGTCATATATCATTTAACTTCTCTTTTGTGGTCTTGTTTTCTATTACAGGTAGTTCCTCCTAGCCAAAAGGAATCTCTCACAATCGACATTGGATCGAGAAGTTAGAACACGTGTAACAACCATCAACCAACCCATTTAATAGGTATTCCTCCTAGCCCATAACCTTATTTGTTTCATCATTCAAAAACGTAAAGAAAATGGTGAAACATTTTGGCACACTGGTGGGACCCATCAGGTTCTATTGCATTTTATTCATTTCTAGGAGAAAGTTGTGTGTTTGTTTCCCTTTAAAAGGCTTACACATTAATATTTTTCTCTAGTAATCTTATCTTCTTTCTAATTTCTCTAAAAGAAACATTTCTCTTGGTGCATTTAAAAGGAATCATTCTTCTTTCTTGCTTTTTACATTTAGTGAAAGAGCATACCCTCTCCTATTCATCATTTTCTTCATCGAACATAACCTTTTCGATTTGGGCTTAAAATTGGTTGCATTACATTCTGATTTGTTGCATTTAGATCACATTAAAATGAGGGCAACCTATATGCTGGAAGTCATGCCCAGCTGATGGTTGACACAAAGAATCGTAGAAAACACATTCTCTCTCTCTCTCTCTCTGTGTCTTACCAAACTTGCACAAAATTGAAATATACACATCTTTCTTAAACAACATCTTACCTAGGAACACCTATCAATGATCACATGATCAATTATTGGTAGGTACTCCCCATCTCATTACCTCTGTTGAGTCATTATCTCAGAGGATGGCCCGCCCCCACCATAACATACCTAAAACCTCTCCTTTTAGATATCCTTCTTCGTAGGAAGCCTTCCTCACCAAAAAATCTATTCTAAAATTCATGAGTTAGTATTCTAAATAACATAAGCTCAACACATTAAAAATCACTTGTTAGGTACATGTTTTTAGTGTTTGATTGACGTGCATTTTGAGGTGTGAGGATACGCTTCTCCATTTTTCATTTGTTGCCTTACACACTCCACAATCACAGTTGGAGTATTCGACTTCTTCTGAGTGTGTCAAGACTTCATTACATCATCTCCAGACCTCTAGGTTGATTATTTATCTCACTAAAATTCACAACAATCCATTTTTCTACATTTTCCATATTTCACAGTAACCATGGCATCGGTTACCCCTGATCGGCATCGATTTTTCTTAACCGGCATTGATTTTCTATTCTTTTGGGTTAAATTACCTAAAAGAACCCTTATTTCATTTTCTTTGTTGTCAGAGTTCCTGTGAGTCTCTATGTAATCTCTATTTTGATAAAAATCATCATTCTACTTGTTCATCATCGATCACAGTCACCAATCTTTTCCTCATTTGATAAAACTATTCCTATCTCACAATAACCGACCTCAGTTACCCCTTAACCGGCATCGGTCATCCTTAACCGGTGTCGGTTACTTATCTGTATTAAACATCAACTGATATATTACCCAAATCTACCTATAGACACCTATTTTCTTCATTCTTACTACCCCCTATGTCATCTGCAGGATACAAATATATATACTCATTCACATGGTGTTGACTCACAATCAAGCTAATGCTCTTACATTTCACACAAGTTAGTCATCCAACCACTCCCACTAGTCCTTCACCACCCTCCTCGACCTTTCACCCATGGATCCAACCTTACCTACCACTATTGCCTTGGGTGACGAGGAATTTATAGAATCCTTGATCGAGAATCCATACCTTACGAGTTCTACCTTTCCCACTCTTCCACCCAGGACTCCTCAGGAAAGTTGATATATGGCATGCATGTATCCATATCTCCTGCCCTTATTCCCTTCTACATCAGCCCCTAATAATGCGGTGTTACCTTCACCTACTTCACCCCTAGTGGTTTCACATCTAGGACCCATACCCATTATGACCATTTACATCTGCAGTATCATCACTTTCACACTATAGTATATATTGTCCCCTCATCGACCACCCAGACCATAACCCCATCTACACCCATTGTCTCATAAATACCCATTGCAACACAATCACCCATGGTGTCGGTGACCCCTACTCCATTCCAGAATCTTTCCTCTCCATCCCTCAAACACTTCCCCCGATCACTACTAGAGTCACTCGACCATCCCACCTACCTACACATACACATACTATCAACAAACCCCTATCTCATCTATCACCCATTCTGGATACATGCCCACTATGTCATTCCCCTATTCTCAACCTCCCTATTCAACATCACCATACAATGGAATGTCACCCATGTCATAGGTTCCATACCAACCCCCTTATGCCACGGAGGAACCCTTCCACCACAACCTACCAATGACCTCGTCAAATAAATGATGGAAAGGATGCATACACTAGAAGCATTGGTTTCTGGTTCACGTAATTCTCTCACCTACGATGAAATTTGTAATGATCCCATTCATCCATCCATCCCTATTTTCCCATACCATGTACATTGGGAAATGCCAAAATTCAACCATTTCAATAGTAAAGAAGACCCACAGCAGCATTTGCGGTCTTTTAAACATGGGTGTTACCTGATCACCCATGATGACGCTTTACTCCTATGGACCTTCTCGATGTCTCTTGACAGGACCTACATTGGACTAGTACAGTGGGCTACCAAGACACTCCATCTACTTGTTTAATCAAGTAGCCCAAGCCTTCTTAGATCACTTCTCCATCAACATTGTTAAGAAAGTTACCATGACTGATCTTTATTCCACATGACAATACGACGATGAGTCTATCGCTGACTTTGTCACTTGCTGGCGTAGCCTAATTAACCAACTCACATTTCAATTACCTCAAACTGAACTCATAGATTTGTTTACTCGGGATTACGCAAGACACATCTCACCAACCCTGCAGGTGCAGACCTTTCACACTTTTGATGAGGCATTCACCATGGCACAAAATTGGAAATCCATGTTATCAAAGAGAAGAAAATTCAACTTCGTAACAAGAACATCACGTTCAAATCAAATGATGATTCTTCATCTTTGAAACCCCAAAATACTTTTTTTCAAAACCCAAAGGATTTCCAACACCATAGTTCTCAAGGCTTGGTCCCCTCATCAATCAAACCCAAAAAAACCTCCTTCTAATCTCTCTCTCATCCAAGATTTCCAGTTCAAATGAGAACAACAAAAGTACACTTCGATAGGGAATATTATTTTTCTATTTTGGAAAATCTTGTTAAGGATGGTGTCATTACCTTCCACCTATAAAACCACATACTAGTTTTGACCACTGAGCGCCCATGCCCGCGTGGTATAAGGAACATGAATTTTGCAACTATCATCATGTCAAAGGTCATAGCGATAATAACTGCATCACCTTCAAGAATATCATTCAAGAAATGTTAGACAATGGAGATCTAGTCTTGGATAGCCCAAATTCACCCGCTAACCAAAACCTACACATATTCAAGAAGCCATTCCCTAATCATGCCCCATCTTCCAACCAAGATGGTGACACTTCAAATAGTGATAACAATGTCCATGAGGTCCATGCTATTTTTGATGACATACCAGTTGCTTCCCAATTGCCTCATGTTCCTTCCATAGATGAAATCTTAGCTCGAGCTCCACTACCTGCACAAGAACCAATTTCATCTACTCCTCCACCCACAGGGAACCCCCTTCATTTTCTCCATCACCCATGGAAGATCCTATAATTAGCACGCCACCTTTGACCCCTCAAATTTCGAGCAATTGTTAGTGGCACCTCTCCTACTCATAGAAGATGCATGTCCACCACCTACACCATCACAAGGAGAGTCCACCTCATCTAGCCCATCCTCTCCACTACCCATGGAGGATCCTATAGAAGTACCATTACCTTTAGATGACCATTCACCATTGTACCTTCAGATCTTGTTGATCTACTTTCGTCTCTCTTACCCATAGAGTTCAAGGCTAGCCATTTCCATGTATCTCAAACACATTTTATGGGAATTGCAACTCGATCCACGTTGGCCCCACTTACAACAACACATTTTCACACTTGGACGATCACCTGGACTATGTAGATAGAGCCTTACTTTGGGGACGCCTTCTACTTCTTGTTTCAACACAAATGCAACTATCACTCGCTGACACCTCCACTATCTATCCAAAAGTGTTTCGAGTGACCAAACCAAACACAACCATGACTATTACAACACCTTCCATGTCACCACCCATGGCCCAACTCACACCTCTACCCATAACCCAACATACATCTACACCCAAACACCTACCCATGCCTATATCATCTCCCTTACCTAAACCTATCACTACCTTAGGGGTCATACCGACAACTAGCCTTACTCACCCACCCATCAAATTAGATTTAGCCACATCTTCCAAAACTAACACTAAACTTACCCTGACCCTAAAAATAAGATCCAATCTCCTAGACCTCATACACCAACCTCACCTACCACGCCCTTATCACCTTCACCCCTTCCATCCATCCTAGGACCTCACCCCTCGACCTTGGCCAAGAAACCCCATCCATTGGTAAACCAAGAGTGCAGCAACCCATTTCCCCATCACAGACCTCTAATATACCCAAGCGACCCACATAACTTCCGCCCTCACCCGTAACCTTCTTACCACCCATACCTCTACTACCATCCATAACTTCTTCACTACCCATGACACTTTCTTCTCTTTCACTCACCTCCTGCCCAACCTACACCACCTACCTCCACAACACCTTGGTTACCCCTATGGGTAACCTGTCCTCTTCCACCATCAGCTTTTCCCTCCACATCTCATACACATGTGTCATCGTTTCCCAAAAAGATGCAACCTAAAGCTAAAAATCCTCTACCCTCCAATAAGGTAGTTAAACCAACCAAACCTTCCACCGCTAGCTCTTCTACCATGCCCATACCCAAGTAGATGCAACCAAGACCTAAGACCACTTTGCATACCAAACTAGTAAACCAACCCACCCCCCCTCCTGTAAATCCTCTTCCTCCACAATCAGTTGTACCTACACCCAAACCCACATTCACCTCCCATTGTGATCCACTAGCAGGATCCTATGCCAAAATCTTAACCAATCTCCTTGAAACTTTTGTCATCACATTACCACCTCTTAGACCTTATGACCCACTCAAACCCAAACCAAAAGGGTTTGATGAAACCAAAATTTGTGCCTACCATCATGTGTCGGACATGATGTAGAGAATTGTAAGGCTTTAAAAACCACTCTTGTCTAATTGTGTCCTCCTAAAGAAAATTTTGACGATGATGATCTTCTTGATGAGGACCCCATTTCACTTCACAATTTCCACAGATCTTCTCCCATTACCTACTCAGTGACCAAAATATCCACCCCCACAACTCTTTGATCCACCCCTGAGATTCGAGATTAACATGGTTTGTATCAGAGAGTTGGCCAAACCACCACCAAGATGCCAATGTGCCCTACTCATTTCACAAGGATCGTATCCCCACTAGGGTTTTGTCCCTCATGCCGCTATACCTTCCATGACACACCCTCTTCATCCACCTCCCCTCAGATTAACATGATCAACATTGCCACCCATGCTCAAAAAGACAAGGGGAAAGGAAATAGCAATTAGCCCATCAACCAACCCTATACCCAACATACCATTTGCACCCATACCCAAAGTCACCATTCAAGGTCCTGTATATCCTATTTCCAATGGGGTCACACATCACACAATGCTAAAATAACTACACCAATCCCCCCTCAAAATGTCTTTATATGACCTCATCCAAACCTCGAGTCACATCGTCAAGCCCTCACGGAGGTCCTTAATCTATTGAAGTTTTTACCAAATGACCCCACACCCATAGCCTCCATCATTACCCCTCACCACGTAGCCTCTCTCACTAGATCATCACCTTCCTCTACACCTCTACCTACTCGCCAAGTGGCCTCCCTCAGCTTTTCAATGAAGAGATCACTCCCTTCAGGTCAACGACCCCAAACCCACTCTTTTCATCTCCGTCTTTATCAATAATATATGCATACAACATGTTATGATTGATGATGGTGCTAACATTAACATCATCTCCTCCCATGCATACGAATAAATGTGTATACCTGCCATTGCATTCATGGTAACCCGGTTATGTTGTGCTCCTTTAATGATGCCATGACCTCTACCCTGGGTACCATTGTTCTCCATGTCCGTGTGGGTCCCCGCATTGTCCCGAAACTTTTCTATGTCCTAGAAGGGAGTTCTAGTATAACTTGTTGCTTGGCCAGCCATGGATCCGTGCCATGGGTTGTGTCCCTTTGAATTTACATTATTGCCTCAAATTTGAACATGAGGGACATAATTACACCATCCCTACACCCATCACCTTTCAATACCTGTAACATGTTATATCGGCCCAATGATGTGCTTGTACTGGTCAAGGCATCTTCCACTATCACTACTTCACCTTCACCTACAAGCCCATCCACCAAAATTGCCATTACCTCTGTTGCATCTAACCTTGCTATCCCCAATGCAGTTGTAGCCTCTACTACTAACGCACTTATTTCCCCATCATCTAGCGAGCCATCTTTCTCCTCTACCCACATACCGACTATTGATCCCTTAGAAGGTGTTTTTCAACACCTCACTTTGGGGGAATACTGCCTATACAATATCGACACCTTCCGTGACCCACAAGAGTATGGGTATCTACGTTAACACCCCATTTACTATCGACATCCACATCGGTGATGTTTTTCCTTATGGCCCTCCCCACCTTCACACTAATCTAATGTATGGGGGTTTGATATTGCCACCTATAAAACCAAAACCTCCATCCCAAGCCCAACCATTTTCATCTGACCTACACTCCCTCACTAACCACTGCTTCACTCACACTTTCCTCCACCGAGTGCGCGTGGAAAGGATTTGGCTTTAGCTTTTACGAACAAGGCTCCCATCATACTGTCATTTCTTGTACCTCTCGTAAACACAATGACCATAGTGGCATTGGTTTTGATGCTCCACCCTCCAAGAAGGTTTGCGTCGACCTTATCTAGGACAAGAAATCTTCCCCATCTCATTCACCCACATTACCATCTTCACCCACAGAGTCCATAGATCCCAAATCTATTCCTCCTAATTTTTTTTAAACACCATTTCCTGGGACCATTGACCTATCAACACGATGATGAGGCTCCCTCTTCTCTCCCATTCCTATATCTCCGACATGATTGATGAGGATATGCCTTCTATTAACATCGTTCAATGTCGGGATGAAGATGATTCCATCCTCACCTATCTTGATGCGGAAGAATCCTATATTCATCGGTCGTTACCCTCACGAGAGGAAAACCATGTTAAATGAATTGACCATCAAAATCAACATTAACACTCAGATAACCTACACATTTTAAATATCAGCCAATCCTTAGATGTTGTTGAATAGGAAGCCTTCACCTCTTTCCTTCGGGACCATAGAAATCCTTTTTGCCTGTCCTATGTTGATATGTTCGATATCGACCCAAAAATCATGGTCCACAATATTTTAACCATTCTTGATGCCAAACCCATGAAAAAAAAGTTGTGGAAAATACATCCTTACATTGCTCTTCTAGTCAAGGAAGAGCTTCAACACCTTCTCTCGATTTCATTCATCCTACCCATTGACTATCCCCAATGGATTTCTAACATCGTTCCTATCATAAAGGTAACTGGGGGACACCGCATCTTCACAGACTTCCATGACCTCAACCTAGCTTTTCCTAAAGATGACTTTCCCCTACCAGGAATTGACCAACTAGTTGATCTCACCACTGGCCATGAAATGCTATCACTCGTGGATGGTTTCCCGGAGTTACATCAAATATTACTAGCTCTAGAATATCAACACAAGACTTGCCTTCATCACCCCTTGGGGAGCTTATATTGATTCATGCCTTTTGGCCTTAAAAATCTTGGCACTACATACTAACGCGCCATTAATTACATCTTCCATGACATCATCATCATATTGGAATATTTTGTAAATGATCTGCTTTCCAAATCTAAACATCAAACCAAACACACCTTCTGTCCTTAAACTCATCTTTGACCACCTCATCAAGTATTGTGTTTTTCTTCAACCAAAGAAGTGCGTCTTTGTGGTACTTTTCAGAAAAATCCTAGGTTTCATCATTTCTTTATGTGGCATAGAAGTCGATCCTACTAAATTCAAGGGTATTCTAGAAATGCCTCCACCCACTAATCTCTGTCAACTTCGAATCCTACAAGGAAAGTTGCAATCCATTCATCATTTTATCTCACAACTTTCTGACCATTGTTAACCATTCCATCATCTTCTCAAGAAAGACGTGTCCTTCAAATGGGATGACAAATGTCATAAATCCTTCAAAGCCTTAAAACAATACCTCCTTTAACCACTAGTGCTCATTCCTCCTAAGGATGATCAACCCTTTTATCTATATATTTCTGCCACTAACCATTCTCTAGGTGTCATGCTCGCTCATCGCATGACGAGCAACATAGAGAGAAAGCGGTTTATTACATAAGACGTACTCTTTTGGAATACAAAACTAGATATAACCACACCACGAAAAACTCTACCTAGCATTAGTTTTCATTACTACCAAACTCTTCCATTACCTACTCAACCAAAAACCTTCGTCATTACTAATACTTGACCCATTACACTATATGTATGCCAAACTATATCAATATCAACGTGTTGCATGTTGGCTTATGCTTTTGCCGACCTTGACCTCGAATTCATTCATCAAAAGTCCATTAACGACCAAGCTATTGCTGACCAACTGGCCGATACACCTATTTCCAGGGATCAATCATCTAACTTCAACTTCCCAGATGATTCTATAGCTACCCTTTCCCTGGACGAACCCACTTACCAAATGACACTCTTCTTTGATGGCTCCAAGTGTCAGTGTGGGGTGGGGTTGGTGTTATTCTCATTCCTCTTGAAGGTGAACCTATGCCTTTGTCTTTCAAACTCAATTTTGATTGTACAAAAAATATTACGGAATACAAAGCACTCATATTGGGTCTCCCACCGCTTATGCCTTAGATGTTAAGAAAATCAATATCTTTGCTGAAGTCGCAGATTGGTCATAAACCAAGTCAATGGTATATACTAGTGTATCAGTAATGAGATCCTTAAAAGTATAAGCATCACGTAGATATGCTTTTACCACCTTTGACTATTACACACTTCAAACCACCCCATGTTCTACCAATAAATTTATGGATACCATGACCTATTTAGCTTCTCAAATACCGCTTCACCAAATGAATCTAAAATATTTGTCACCATACAAAGGCTAAAATCACCCTCTTATTTACCTCGTGAATTTTATTTTGTCATAACCATTACCCACGACACATGTGACCTCTTGGTATAAACAATATGCAAACTATATTTCCCTTTCCATTTTACCCACTGATCTCATGCGTAATGGACAATGAGCCTTTCTTAAAAGTGTCTCCCTTTATTTCCTCATGGGTGGTCTCCTTTACAATCGTGGATTCGATGGTATTCTCTTATGATGCCTTACACATTTTGAAATTCCCTACACCATTAAGGAAGTCCACAATGGAATTTGTGGAGGTCACTTTAGTGGTTTAGCTGTCACAAAATGCATCCTTCACCTAGGCTATTATTGGCCAAACCTAAACCGCGACTGTTGTGATTATATCAAATGTTGCATGAAATTCCAACAACATGCTAATCTCCATCACACACCTAGTCATGCCTTATAGGTCACACGAGACCTTTGGCCTTTCTCTCAATGGGGTTTGGATCTTATTGGTGAGATTAACCCCATTCTTCATAACTCCACTAATGGATCATAACCACTACTTACGAATATCACACTAAATGGGTAGAAGCCATTCCCTCATTTCTTCAAAAGCTGAGAAGATATGTGAATTCATCAACCATCACATCATTTGTCATTTTGGTGTTCCTCACCACCTTATCATTGATAATGAAAAAAATTCAAAAATAAAACCCTACGCAAACTATGAGATGCTTTTGGCATCCAACTCAGTTTCTCATCACCTTATTACCCATAAACCAATGGTCAAGCTGAATCAATGAATAAAACCTTGAACAAAATTCTTATGAAGGTAGTTAATGATACTGGAAAGATTGGCATACGCACATCCCTTTCACCTTGTGGGATTATTGTACTAGTATTCACACTTCGACGGTTGCCACACCCTTTTCTCTGGTCTATGGTACCGAGGTTGTCTTACCTCTCGAAGTCCAGATTCCATCTCTTTGCATCTCACTACAAGACATGCTCAATGATGATGACTTTCACCAAGATCATTTGGTGTAACTTGAGTTATTAGATGAATGCCATCTCAATGCTCTTGACCATCTCCAAATTTACCAAAAGCGTATCAAACGTGCATATGAAAAATGTGTTCATGAACGAACCTTCCAGGTCGGTGACCTCATCCTGAAAGAAAATCAACATGTAACTAAAGAAGAGAAAAGTAAATGGGAAAATTTTTCTCCTAATTGGCTTGGACCCTATATCATTACCCATGCCTATAGATCAAGTGCTTATCATTTGTCTTCACTCAAAGGTAAACCCGAACCTGAGCCCCTTAACACCTTGCATCTTTGACCATTTTATTGTTGATATCAAGTCCTATATCACCTTCATCAATTGATCACTCATCCCTTGAGTGCTATTCACCTTCCATATTACCCATTTTGAGGATCCATAACTAAAGAAGAATCACATGATTTCACGTCACCTTTCAAACTTATCTTCAATATGAGTACCACGGCTCTACTCATAGCATGATTCTCATGGATAATTTTCATCTTCTCCAGGATGGAATCCCATGGTCATTCATAACTCAAAACCACACCCTTTTATAGTTAATCTCTGTGTGGTTTGTCTTCTAGGGTCTTCTCCATGACTTAAATGTCCAAAAAAAAAAGGGATGTAACTCTTGAGTCAAACTTCGAGACAAAGATGACTCCCTCAAAAGGGACATCTCTTCACTCTAATTCCACCACTATAAATAGACTGCTCCCTTGAAGGGCAGCTATATAAAGTCATTACAAAAATGTAATAAAATATCTAGAAGCTTCCCACATTAATCAGCTTCACGAAGAGCTCGAGGAGATAATATACTCATCCCATATAGACTTCCTACATCGATCAGTCTATT
This sequence comes from Taxus wallichiana var. yunnanensis, assembly GCA_018340775.1. NCBI lineage: Eukaryota > Viridiplantae > Streptophyta > Pinopsida > Cupressales > Taxaceae > Taxus > Taxus wallichiana. The sequence goes on from CM031235.1 coordinate 661,609,217, forward strand.
AAAAACAAATGAGTGAAGAAAAATATGAAATTTTTGTCATGGACTTACCTATTCTTGATCCTAGGTTACTTGTTCCAAAAGACACGTTGTCGTACACTAAGTTACGCTAAACTACCTATTCTCACCTCCTTGCCTTTTTAGCCTAATTCCCTTATTACTCAAGGGACTTTCTGCAAACATGACATTTTGTGATTATGTAACTTTATTCACCCTTTGAATGGTCCATTATGCAATTCCTTTAGGGTATTTCATTCATAAGTCCCTCTTAAGTATGGTTGACTCATTAGGGTTCTTATCAATTAAGCGACTCTTTTACCACCTCTTACCATTCATATTCTTCATTACTTATTGATTATCCTATACAGACCATCTCATCAAATCCTATATTTAACAACCACTCAATCATGCCTATGACCTACATTCAATAATGCTTAACACTTGCTAACCCATTCTTCTACTTCATCATAATATTCCCTAGCTTATGGGTGAACTACATCGGCTTGAGGTCCCTTTTCATTAGGACTATGTAGTAGCACTCGAGAGGCATGGGGAACTTGGAGGTTAGCTCGGTCACTCTATACCTTCACTCATTCCTCATTTTCCATTCCTAGTCACATTCTACCTAGTTAGTTTTCTTTTTATATCAATAACTAAAAATTAAACCAAACACACACCAATTAACAAACATCACTATCAACCATTTTTCCACACATCATCATAACGTTCACCAATTTCCACAATTCACAAATATTTGGAAATTTCAAACATAACATGCATATCCATCATCATTTGTTTCCTTTGTTACTAATAACGTGGAACTTAAATCCAAACCAAAACTTGACTCCACCCTACCTATGACCTAACTCGATCCATGCCTAAACCAACCTGACTCCATCATGCCTAAACTAACCTGACTCAATCCATGCCTATGACCTAACTCTATCATGCCTAACTTACCTAGTTCCCATCACATGTACAACATCATCATCGAAAGTACATATACACATCATGACATAAACATCATCATTGTTATATATATATATATATATATATATATATCATCAACATCTCTACCTGTCACTCACTAGTCAGAAAATGGAATGTGTTGGTAGTGCATCCCATCTATCGATGAGTGTGACCATAAGTCTAGGCTCTCGTACTATATGCCATACCCCTTTTATTACCTTTTTCCCATTTTTGACCCACCTTTACCCCACTTGCCACCTTCATGACCTTAACAATCCTTATTACCACCTTCCTACCAGCCTAAATTACCTCTCCTGTCCTTAATTGCATTTAGGGACTTGTTATTTTACCTATACCTTAGCCCTACCCGTGTCGTGACCTAGCTACCTAGACCCAAAACATTATTAGTGACCTATGAACTCATGTGCTTGTTATACCTTGTGACACTATTACCCATGTTGTTTGACCTAATGACATTACCTTACCTATCGTTGTGTTTTTTTATCTCCGACTGAACCTTTGGTGTATCGGAACATACCTAAATGTTCCTGCACCTGACCTACATTGAGTTTCCACACCATATCCTATGCCTTGATATCATAGTAAGTATCTTGTTAACCAAAATTCTTCTATTTTCATTCTAGTAGGCTTTGTTACTTCCGTTATTAGTTTCTACTTGAACTCTCACTTCCCCACCATTTATCTCCATACAAGTTTGATCATTCCTTCACCCACACCATAAAATTTCCCATACCTGACCGATAGACATCTCTGAGTATTTCTAACACCTCCCCAGACTTACACCCACTCCTCACCATCCCCGAGTCAGTCTTAGACAAATCCCTAAACCATGAAATATTGAGTTATTTAAAATACGCAAGTAACCATTGTTGGTTATTACTAAACCATCATCGGTCATACAAGACCGACACCGGTCTCTGTGTTTTATACCTTACCCAAAATTAGAGCCAAACAACCTCCTACCAATTGACCTAAACAACCCAGAATTAGACCCCTAACCGGACCCTTTAGCTTGATAATTACCCACTCCTTTAGATCCAACTATAACCTAGCTTGTTGTGATTGGATTTACTTATTTTACTTGAATGAGATACCTAAATCATTTCAAATATAGTAGGACTTTATTTATTTCTCACATTAATTTGTTTTAAACAGTGGATTGACAACCATCTAGGAAGTATCACACTTCTTGGAACTAGCATACGCTAGGCAGTCCACTATCATATATCATTTAACTTCTCTTTTTTGGTCTTGTTTTCTATTACAGGTAGTTCCTCCTAGCCAAAAGGAAGCTCTCACAATTGGCATTGGATCGAGAAGTCAAAATGCATGCAAAAACCATCAACCAACCCATTTAACAGGTATTCCTCTAGCCCATTAACTTATCTGTTTCATCATTCAAAAACATAAATAAAATAGTGAAACACCATGAAGGAAAACATAGAATAGGTGTTGTAGTAAGCCTTTCCTTCATGTTTCAAATGTGCTACATTGTTGCGCTTCACCCCCAATGGAAATTTCCTTACTCTTCAAAATTTCCTCCAACGGCATGACAATATTAGCACAACCTCGATAAACTTCTGTAATAACTTTGTGTGCCTCAAGAATGCACTCACTTGAGTATGATTAGTACATTCCTCTAAGCTCAAAATAACAACAACCTTAATAGGGTCTACAAAAAATCCTTCTTTCTGAGATAATATGTCCCAACAAAGTACCAAAAGGTGTAGAAAAATGCACTTCTTAATGTTTAAGGAGATGCTCAACTGTTGGTACCTCTAAAACATAAGTCTTAAATTGTCATAATGATCTTTTACTATCCCATAAACTTTTCAATCATGCAAGTAAACCTACAAAAAATTGTGAATGAAATCATAGAATGCTTGAACAAAATGTGTGAAAAGACTGTTGGTACATTCTTCTATCCAAAAGGCATAATCGTGTATGAAAAAATTCCTACCTCAATGGTGAAAGTTTTCTTTTCCTGGTATTCTTTAGCAAGCCTCACCTGATGATATCCAGAAAATCCATCAGTGAAGGAGTATATCTCACGCTCTACAACGCCCTCCAGAATCTCTTCAATAAAAGGTATGGGAAAGGGATCTATTACACATGTAGCATTCAAATCCATATAATCCACACAGATCCTTATCATTCCATATTTATTTATACTTATCACCATAGGGATAACCCACTTTGGCACCTTAATGGGCTCAATGATTCTAGTTTTCAAGAT